>CM077666.1:465145693-465745693 GCA_039707655.1 Elymus sibiricus | reverse complement strand
TTGCGTCGATAAGATGTACAGAGATGCGGTTGCAGCAGAAGCCGCCAAGGCGCCAGCTCCCGCCAACAAGAATGAAAGCAAGAAGTCTGGCAAGACCTCTGACAAGGATTTCGGGAAGCGCACCTCTTCGGAGTGTTGCGCGCCCGTAGAAGACTTGCCGGAGTGCTCTGCCGGTAAGAAATCCAAAGCTACTTCACCAGCAACCAAAAAGGTGCCGGCGAGGGAGGACGGCACTGACGGTACCTTCACCATCAGTACCACCCTTGACATCAAATATTAAAGCGCGCTCATTACCTTCCTGCGGGCGAATGTCGATGTGTTTGCATGGCGACCATGTGGGATCGAGGAGATAGGTCTAGAGGGGGGGGGGTGAATAGACACTTAACCAACCAAGGTTGTAGATTTTAATTTCTCATTGAACTTAGGCAGATTTTGGCACAAGTTAAGATCACTCCAATACTTTCTACACATGCATATTTAGATATTGAGCAGCGGAAATAGTAAAGCATGCAAAAGTACGGAATGTAAAGGATAGAGTATGGAAGATCAAACGCAATGAAGACACGGTGGTTTTTGGCGTGGTTCCGATAGGTGGTGCTATCGTACGTCCACGTTGATGGAGACTTCAACCCACGAAGGGTAATGGCTACGCGAGTCCACGGAGGGCTCCACCCACAAAGGGTCCACGAAGAAGCAACCTTGTCTATTCCACCATGGCTTACGTCCACGAAGGACTAGCCTCACTCGGGGTAGATCTTCACGAAGTAGGCGATCTCCTTGCCCTTACAAACTCCTTGGTTCAACTCCACATCATGTCGGAGGCTCCCAAGTGACACCTAACCAATCTAGGAGACACCACTCTCCAAAAGGTAATAGACAGTGTGTTGTTGATGAACTCCTTGCTCTTGTGCTTCAAATGATAGTCTTCCCAACACTCAAACAACTCCTCACAGATTTGGCTATGGTGGAAGAAGGATTTGAGTGGAAAGCAACTTGGGAAAGGCTAGAGATCAAGGTTCAAATGATAGGAATGGAATCTCTTGATCTCAACACATGAGTAGGTGGTTCTCTCTCAGAAAATGTGTAGTAGAAGTGTAGGCACGTTCTGATGGCTCTCTCATTTGAGAAGGAGGTGGTGGAGGGGTATATATAGCCTCCACACAAAACCCAACCGTTACACACTTTTGACCCAACTCGGTGGCAGCGAAACCATAATCTCGGTAGCACCGAACTGTGTAAAAGATATGAACGTTAGGAATCTCGGTGGGACCGATAGGAACAACTCGGATGGACCAAAGTGCAATGGCTAGGGAAAACCTCATCTTGGTGGCACCGATTGCATCAACTCGGTAGGACCGAAGTGAAGCAATAAGGTAACAGAGACTTGGCAAGCCATCTCGGTGAGACCGATTGCAAAACTCGGTGGGACCGAAGTAGGTGCAAATGATCACAGAGAGTTGGCAAGGCCATCTCGGTGGGACCGAGATCCATTTCGGTGGATCCGATTTGTTAGGGTTTTGGCAGTGGCTAAGTCTAGATGAACTCGGTGGCTCCGGATAGGAAATTTTCGGTGGGGCCGTGTTGGAATGAAGGTTTTGGACATATTTGGGTTAGAGAGAGTGGTTGAGGGTTTAGGAGTACTGTCACTAAGCACTTGAGCAAAAAGACCATTAAGCAACACCTCATCCCCTTTTAATAGTATTGGCCTTCCTATGGACTCAATGTGAACTTGGATCACTAAACCAAAAATGTAGAGTCTTGATCTTTTGCCAATCCTTGTCCTTAGCATTTTGAAAGGGGTTCCACGTCCTCTTGTCCATGCCACGCCATTGTTGAGCTTGTCTGAAATTCACTAGATAAAAGCATTAGTACAACAACATGTATGTTGGCATAAATTACCAAAACCACCAAGGGAGCAAATGTGCTTTCAGACCATCTGACATCCCCGGTGTTCCCAGGGAGGTAATTGAGCACCACCTTGCCGTCTGTCCCCGCGCTCGGCCCGTCAAGCAGAAAGTCAGGAAACAAGCTTTGGAGCGGCAACAGTTCATTGCCGAGGAAATCAAGAAACTTGAAGCAACATGCTTGGTTAGAGGTGTACTACATCCAACTTGGTTGGCAAATCTAGTTGTGTTGCGCAAAGCAAACGGAAAGTGGAGACTTTGTATTGACTACACTGATATTAACAAAGCATGTCCAAAGGATCCTTTCCCTTTGCCGCACATTGATCAAATTGTAGACTCTACTTCCGACTGTGATTTACTCTCTTTCCTTGATGCATATTCTGGGTACCATCAGATATTAATGGCCAAGGAGGATGAGGAGAAAACCGCATTCATTACTCCATGTGGCACATACTGCTTCGTGCGTATGCTTTACGGGTTAAAGAGTGCTAGTTCAACATTCGCAAGAGCAGTCCAGATTGGTTTTGAGCCCCAGCTACACAGGAATGTGGAAGCATATATGGATGATATAGTGGTCAAAACCAAGCACAAATCAACCCTCATTCAAGATTTAGAAGAAACATTTGCAAACTTGCGCACGATCAATTTGAAGCTCAATCCCGAGAAGTGTGTGTTTGGCGTTCCATCCGGCAAGCTTCTCGGATTCTTTGTATCTCAATGAGGAATTGAAGCAAATCCCGACAAGATCAAAGCAATTGAGCAGATTCAAGCACCAAAGAGCGTCAAGGATGTACGGCGTCTTGTCGGCTGTGTTGCTGCCTTGAGTAGGTTCATTTCAAGATCTGCTGAGCGCGCCCTGCCGTTTTTCAAGATTTTGAAAAAGGCAGGTCCAATGAAATGGACTCCGAAAGCGGAGGCCGCGCTGCAGGATTTGAAAAGATACCTCTCCTCCGCGCCAACACTAGTTGTGCCTAGACCACAAGAGCCGTTGCTGCTATATGTAGTGGCAACAAATCAAGTGGCTAGTGCTGCATTAGTGGCGCAGAGGGAAGTTGATGACGAGGAAGCAGCCATGGCAAGCCCGTCCAGCGGCAAACCAGAATCTTCTCCGACAAAGTCTGGTGCCGACAAGTCAGAAACAACGCAGGCAAATGAAGCTAATCAACAAGTGGTGCTGAAGAAGAAAGTGGTGCAGCAACCCGTGTATTTTGTTAGCTCCCTTCTGCAGGGGGCTAGATCAAGATACTCTGGAGTGCAGAAATTGCTTTTGGGCCTTCTTATGGGTTCAAGAAAGCTGCGCCACTACTTCCAAGCACACGAGATCACCGTCGTCACTCGCTTTCCGTTGCAACGCATCTTGAGAAATCCAGAGGCAACTGGCAGGATAGTGGAGTGGGCGTTGGAATTGTCAAGCTTTGCACTTAAGTTTGAAAGCACTTCAACCATCCAGAGCAGAGCCTTGGCGGAGTTCATTGCAGAATGGACACCAACGCAAGACGAAGAAATTCAAGAAACAGCTCTCCCCGGCAAAGAAACAGCCAAGGAATGGATCATGTACTTTGACGGTGCCTTCTCGCTGCAAGGCGCCGGTGCCGGAGTGCTGCTTGTCGCACCCACCGGAGAGCACCTCAAGTATGTGGTTCAAATGCACTTTCCCAGGGAGCAATCTACAAACAACACTGCTGAGTACGAAGGGCTCCTTGCCGGCCTTAGGATCACAGTGGACCATGGGATCAAAAAATTGATCATCCGCGGTGACTCACAACTTGTCGTGAAGCAAGTAAACAAAGATTACCAGAGCCCGTTGATGGAAGCGTATGTGGAAGAAGTGAGAAAATTAGAGGAACACTTTGACGGGTTGCAAACAGAGCACATCCCTCATGCGGAAAACAGCGTTGCTGATTACCTGTCAAAATGTGCTGCTCAAAAGCTACCCGTGGAACCGGGAACTTTTGTGCTCCATTTGAATCAACCAACAGTCACTCCATCAACGCAGGCCAGTAAGAGAAGAAAGTTGAATACCGGCAAGTACTTTCTGGCAGAGCTCCCGGAAGCCGCCGGCAAGAATGTTGCCAGGGATGACGATATGACCACTGGTGAGCAGCGGCTTCGCGCAGAACCTCAGGTTCTTGCCGCAGAGGCGAGCGCTCCCACGGCCGAAGAGATGCCTTTAGTCCTTGCCGTCGAGCCGCAGGCTCCGGCATGGGCACAGCAGATAGTTCATTTCCTTCAAACAGGAGAACTTCCCGATGAGCAAGAAGAAGCTAAGAAAGTAGCACGTCAGTCAAGTATGTATCAGTTTGTGGATAACACGCTATACAGAAAGAGACCGAACAGTGTGAAATTAAAGTGTATTTGCCGGGAAGATGGGCTGAAGCTGTTGGCAGAGATACATGGAGGCATATGTGGCTCTCACATAGGATCAAGGGTGCTTTCCGACAAGGCTTCTATTGACCCACTGCCCTCCAGGATGCAACTGAGCTAGTAACCAAGTGTGAAGCATGCCAGTTCCATTCAAAGAACATACATCAGCCAGCTCAAGCTCTCCAAACAATCCCTCTCTCCTGGCCCTTTTTGGTCTGGGGGCTCGATATCTTGGGCCCCTTCCCCCGTGCTACCGTGGGCTTTGAGTTCTTGTACGTCGCCATTGACAAGTTCACAAAGTGGCCTGAAGTGGAGCCAGTGAGGAAGGTGATAGCACAATCGGCCGTCAAGTTCTTCAAAGGATTAGTTTGCCGTTTCGGGGTTCCTAACAGAATCATCACCGACAACGGCACGCAATTCACGAGCCACACCTTCATGCAGTATATCCAGGACCTTGGCGGCAAAATCTGTTTTGCATTTGTTGCTCACCCGAGAAGCAACGGTCAAGCGGAAAGGATGAACCCTGAAGTGCTGCGAGGCCTCAAGACAAGAACCTTTGACAGGCTGCGCAAATGTGGAAGACATTGGATTGATGAGTTGCCGGCGGTTCTTTGGTCACTCGGAACGACACCAAATTGAGCTACCGGCCAAACACCCTTCAACCCAATCTATGGTGCAGAAGCGGTGCTTCCCACGGAACTCATATCAACTCGAGTGCTCGCTTATGATGAAGCTGAGCAAGAGCAGTTGCGGCAAGATGACGCAACGCTCCTTGAGGAAGATCGTCTTCGGGCGGCTGTGCGAGCTGCACGCTACCAGCAAGCCTTGCGCCGCTATCATAGCCGCAAAGTGCGCGCCCGAAGCCTTGAGGAAGGCGACCTTGTTCTTCGGCGCGTTCAGTCTGCCAAGACATCAAACAAGTTGACGCCAAAGTGGGAAGGCCCTTATCAGGTAGTACGAGTCACCAGACCTAGCGCAGTCCGTCTGGAGACCGAAGATGGCATTCTAGTGCAAAACTCATGGAATATTGAGCATCTTCGCAAGTTCTACCCATAAGGCGCAGTTGCCGGGTTTCCCGGCAACCCGTTTTGTACAAGCTTTGTCGGCAAGACTTGTAACCCTTTGTACAAAGCCAGGCGCAGATCCTGTGCATAATAAAGCTAAGTGTTTCGCAACTATTCGTTCATGTTCATTTATATATGGATGCATGTAATGTTGAGATTACACTTTAGTTTGTATGGAATGGCTAATGAACCGTCAAGGTTCCCAAACCACTCTTTTCTCCTCTTTCTTTTTTAAAAGGACAGAAGGATCCCTCGCGTGCAAGTTTCCCGGGGGGAGTGATGATGGGGTACCATTTTAATGACGTTCAAGCAATCATTTCATACGACGAGAGAGACAGTGCAAGGAAAAGCTAAGTTGAAAAACTTTGAAACAATTTTTCCTTGTTACATTTGCGATTTCCCTTGAATGATTCTGTGTTTGTATGAAAAACTTGCACACAAAGGAACCTTGTCGAGATCAGTCCGCGTTCTAGTTTGCCTCGAGTCCGCTCGGCAAGCTTAGCAGCTGCGTTCTGGCCCGGCAAGTTAACTTGCCGGCGGCGGCACTTCCAGCAGGCTGCTAAGGACCTGTTCCTCAAAGTGCCCGTCGCAAGTGTGCGCACCGGCAAGTTTCCAAACAGCGTAGGGAGCACAATCATACAAAGACGAAATAAAACGAGGGGAGCAGCACGCATTCATCTAAGCCCGACAAACAATAGATATTCATTAAAAGAGTACTCGGTTACATTTTATTAGCCCTTCCCCAGGGTTTACATCGAGTGCAATACAAGGGCAAAAGGGGCGCCTAGGAGGGGCACGGCTCGCTCCCGGAAGACCAGATGATGGTGCTGCCGGCGTTCAGCCAGACTCGTCGCCGTCGTCCTCGATCTTCATGCCTGGAGTGCCGTCGTCATCACCGTCATCATCGTCATCCTCGGCCTCGCTGGAGGAAGCGGTGTCGCTATCGCTCGAGCTTTCCGCACAGCATTCCAGGCGAGCGCCCGAAGCCCTAAAGAACTTCACGACAAGCGTGTCAGATCCGACAAGCTTGAAGTGAAGGAGGTGTCCCTGCCCCAAGCAACGGACACAGACGAAGGATTTCCACCCGCGCGTATGGTACATGATGCCGTTGTTGGAGATCTCCACGGTCACCCAGACCGGGCCGTTGCAGCAGCCGTCCACACGCAGCCACAAGCCGCGCAGATGGCGGCCTTCCATCTCCCTAGCAAAAGGGCGAGGAAGCCGCAGCCAGCTCCGCGGCCGGTCGCGCAGTTCCACGTAGAACTCCTGCGCCGTGTCCTCCGTATGGCCTTCTGCCGGGGGAGGGAGGGCCGAAGATGAAGCGGCAAGCGCTCCGCCATGGCCGCCTCGACCACGCGCACCGCGTCTTCCACGACCGCGGGCTGCAGCCCTTCCTTGAGCGCTGGAGCCGGCCTATGCAGCCGCGACCGAGGCGTGGGCATGGAGCCGAGGAGAAGCTCTCGCCGCAATGGCGGAGGCACGATCGCGGCCTCTTCCCCTCGCCATGCCGTCGTCAGATGCGGAGGAAGAAGATAGAAGAAGGAGGCAACGGTTGCTGAAGATTGGAGCGAAGGGAGATGGATGAGCATCGTATCCCACAACCCCCTCTTTATAGGGAGAGCGCGGGGGGCTGGCTCTTCACTGTCTTCGGGCGGCCGCCCAGATTCGCCAATCCTGTGCCCTGCACTTCTGGCCGGGCGCATTACTCCAGCGACCGTCCAAGTTCGCCAATCCTGTGCCCTGCGCTTCTGGCCGGGCGCATTACTCCAATGACCGCCCTTCTTCGCCAATCCGTTACTTTGCATGCATGCAAACGCGCGTGGTGGGAGGGTGCATGAAAAGGAGAAGTAAAGACAGATATGGCAGTTATCCTTTGCCAAGCGTGGCCGTGCACCGGTTCAGTTTGAACCAACGACGCCCCGCATGTGTGCATGTTCCTGGCCTGACCACGGTTAGCGACTGTCCATCCGACGGCAAGGCTTGCCGGAAGATGACCAAGAGCGCACTCAAGACCAGATTAATGAAGAAGCAAAGAAGATCTCAGAAGATGGAAAACCATAATGGCGAAAATTACAGCAACAGTTTTCCCGCCGCGTGTCTGTGCATTGTTTGGGCCTAGCCCAATGACGCTTCGGACGCGCGTATGGCCCAGGCCCGGGGGCTCTTGTCGGTGTATAAAACATGGGTATTTTATACCCTGACTTATGCACAGATGGTAGCAGCCACCTCGCCGGCCAAGGCTTGCCGGAACTTGCCAAATAACAAGAGTCAGGACCCAGTTGCAGAAGCTACTGGAGAGAAGCTCAAGACGAAGCATTAACGAGCACCCCACTGGTACTGAAGATAAAGACATTCCTTGCCGGCAAGGCTAAACCGGCAAGGTGAAGACCCGGCAAGATCCGTGCCGGCAAGCTCCCGCCAGCTCTCCAGCGCTCCACCTCATCGGGCAGCTAGTCGCTAATCGGTGAGGTGTCGACCGCGCAGGCTGGTTGGTGAGATGTGTCGGGCATGTGTCAGCGCGCAGGGAGAAGGTTTGCCCTTAATGACACCCGTCCAGAAGGCGTGGCAGGCTAATACGAGGTAGCTGGGCGAGCGGTGCAGAAACCTTGCCGGGGCTACCTCTCCACATGACACCTAACGGAGCATTTAATGCTTTTGTCCTAAACTGGCAGAGTTAGGTATGATAGCACTGTTTGATGTCTAATCGACTTGTAATTACTGTTTTGCCACTATGGTAACCCCTTGAGCTATAAAAGGAGGGCCAGGGCAACAATTAGGGGGATTCAGATCCTTTTTCGAACACTAGCACGTCTTGCATGCGTACCTGCTCTCTCCGCACCTTGCCGGGAGAAGCGCTCCTTGTACCTGTGCTCTCACACATTCAATACACCAAAGCAGGAGTAGGATTTTACGCTTCTCAGTGGCTCGAACCTGGGTAAATCCCTTGCGCTCTTTGTTGATTCTGCTCTTTGTGCACGTTGATCTCCCCTGCTGAACCACAAGGGGCTAGATGGCCCCATAGATGGTCGCACCCACGACAGGCTGGATGGGCAGGAAGTGCCCCCACATTTGGTATATGACCAAGTGATGCCTGCTGCTCGGCTTTCCCAGGGAGATTGAGCCCTAGAGACCTTGATAGATGGCCTAGACCAAGAGTAGTGCGTTGATTCTATGTATCCATGTACTTTACATCAAATATTCTCCAAACTGTGCTTTAAACGTTGTCTTAACCGGCCATTGGCTTCCGCCTCCACAGCCAGAGGCCGAGGAGTGTTTCCTACCATGCGATCCAAGAACATCGGAAAACACTTCAGAGAACTAGGCAATCCGGCCATACGGTGCGAACAGACAGAACGCGCTCAGGGAGTTATGTTATATTACTTTTTAATGTAAGAAACATCTTCCGACGAAAATAGTTCCTCCATGGGTTCCTTTCTTCGGGCTTTCATGTTGACCATGGGCGCATAACCTAATACTCGAAACATGCAGGTAATGGTTACTTCGGGAAAATAACCCCAGAATTTGGTAATAACTACCGAGTATGTTCACTTCCCTCGTAGCTGACCAATTATATTCTTAAGAATGCTAGCTTTCGGCTTCACCCGTCTGAGGTATGCACCCGGGTAATCCGGACGTAACAATCGCAGATGTGCTCCCTTTACTCCCTAGCCGAACAATCGGGAACGTAGGGAGTAAGCACATGAGCGAGGCAACCCAGCTTTGCCAAATCTTAAGTCAAATCGATGCATATGATGGCTTTAAAACAATACTGGAAGGTCACAAACAAGACAAAACTGATGATTGCAACTGGATGTATTACCGGCTTCGTAAAGGAAGCCCCCAGGTAAAAGGTGTGGTACATTTGAAGATGTTCGCCGAGAAGAACTTGACGTAGTTTGGCTTGACCGAACACAACCTGGGAAATACTTGGCCAAATGAAAAAGAGAAAACATAAATCCGAGAAGGATAGACCAAAGAGGGTGATGTCACTGGTTTAGCCGTAGAAGCGCTGAAGCCGAGCTGCGTTCCATGGGTTTGGTTCCAGGCGATTGTCCTTTGGGTCACGGAGACGATACGCTCCTCCTGCGAGTACCTGATCGATTATGAAGGGCCCCTCCCATTTGGGCGTTAGTTTATGCTTCTGCTTCTTCGGGAGGCGCAGGACGAGGTCGCCCACGTTACATGCCTTCGCCCGTACTTCCCTGCTTTGATAAAGTCTGGCCTGCTGCTGATAAACAGCGGAGCGAGCCCTAGCGACGTTGCGCTCTTCTTCAAAGGCGTCCAAGTCATCTTGCCGATCCAGCTCGGCCTTCCTTTCTTCATACATGCGTACTCGAGGTGCGTCATGAATGAGGTCGCCGGGGAGAACAGCCTCTGCCCCGTATACCATGAAGAACGTTGTATAGCCCGTGGATCGATTGGGAGTGGTGCGCAGGCAACATAATACGGAGTCGAGCTCCTCCACCCAATGGCAGTCGGACTCTTTTAGAGAATGGACCAAACGGGGCTTAATGCCGCTCAAGATTAGCCCATTAGCTCGCTCAACTTGTTCATTGGACTGTGGGTGGTATACAGAGGCATAGTCAAGCTTAATGAGTAAATTAGCACACTAGTCCTTTACTCCCTGGGCGGTAAAATTGGATCCATTGTCCGTTATTATGCTATGGGGAACACCGTAGCGGTGAACCACGCCGGATATAAAATCAATGACCGTCCCGGACTTGGCTGAGGTTACTGGCTTTGCCTCAATCCATTTTGTGAATTTGTCGACCATGACGAGTAGATATTTCTTTTTTTGTCCCCCCTTTAAGTGGTCCGACCATATCCAGCCCCCAGACCGCAAAAGGCCAGGTGATCGGTATCGTCCGAAGAGCCGTGGGGGGCATGTGACTTTGATTTGTGAAGAGCTGGCATCCGACGCAATGTTGGACCAACGTTTGGGCGTCTGCGCGGGCAGTGGGCCAAAAGAACCCGGCTCGGAAGGCTTTGCTGACCAAGGCCCGAGCTGCCGCGTGGTGACCGCCCATGCCAGCATGAATCTCGGCCAAGAGCTGTTTCCCCTCCTCTTCGGATATACATCTTTGGAGGACGCCGGTGGTGCTTTTCTTGTAAAGTTCACCCTCGTGGACTTTGTAGGCTTTAGATCGCCGAATGATGCGTCTTGCCTCAGTCTGGTCATTGGGTAGCTCTTGGCGGAGGAGATAGGCGAGGAAGGGCTCGGTCCATGGCACGATTATTGCCATGACTTCATGTGTCGAAGACGTTTCTTCGATTGCCGAGCCCCCGATAATTCCTTTGTCTGGTTCGATGATTTGAGGGATGAGCTCTTCAGAGGCCTTGGTTTCAGCGCCCTTGCCGTCATCCTGCCACACCATGGATGGCTTGAAGAGTCGTTCCAAAAAGGTGTTTTTCGGGACTTGATCACGCTTAGCGCCCATGCGAGCAAGGACATCGGCGGCTTGGTTACTGTCTCTAGAGACATGATGGAACTCCAGCCCTTCAAAACGGGCGGATATTTTTAAGACGACATTACGATATGCTGTCATTTTTGGGTCTTTTGCGTCGAATTCGCCGTTGACTTGAGAGATGGCAAGATTAGAGTCTCCCCGTACCTCGAGCCGCTGTACACCCATTGATACTGCCATCTGAAGTCCATGCAACAGAGCCTCGTATTCGGCCGCGTTGTTAGAGTCAGTGTACATGATCTGTAGTACGTACCGGATACCATCGCCGGTGGGAGATGTGAGAACCACACCAGCCCCCAGTCCGGCGAGCATTTTGGAGCCGTCGAAGTACATCGTCCAATGCGAATACGTACTGTACTCTTTAGGGAGTTCAGCTTCCGTCCATTCTACCACGAAATCCGCCAATACCTGAGATTTAATAGCTCGGCGCGGTCGGTATGTGATTTCGAAGGGGAGGAGCTCGATAGCCCATTTGGCTATACGGCCCGTGGCGTCCCTGTTGTTAATTATATCATTCAGGGGTACTTCGGATGCCACCGTGACCGAACACTCTTGAAAATAGTGTCAGAGTTTTCGGGGTGCAATGAAAACTGCGTAGGCGATCTTCTGGTAATGCGGGTACCTTGTTTTACATGGGGTAAGCACTTCGGATACGTAGTAAACTGGTTTCTGCACTTGGAGCTTGTGGCCCTCTACCTCTCGTTCAACGACGAGAACTGCACTGACCACCTAGTTTGTGGCCGAAATGTAAAGCAGCATTGGCTCACCTAAGCTGGGTGCTGCCAAGATGGGGTTGCTAGCCAGTAACGTTTTGATTTCCTCTAGTGCGGCCACTGCCTCGCTAGTCCATTTGAAGTTTTTGGTCCGTTTAAGCAGCCTATAAAGTGGTAGGGCCTTTTCTCCAAGGCGTGAGATGAAGCGGCTCAAGGCTGCCACGCAGCCGGCCAGTTTTTGGACTTGCTTTAGCTCGGTAGGGACCGCTAGCTGAGACAGTGCCCGGATTTTGGCCGGGTTAGCCTCTATTCCTCTATGGGAAACAATAAATCCGAGCACCTTGCTCGCAGGCACGCCGAAGACGCACTTGTCTGGATTGAGCCGTATATCGAAAGTTTGTAGGCTGTCGAAGGTCTGACGGAGGTCGTCCACGAACTGACTGACGTGTTTGGTTTTGATAACCACGTCGTCCACATATGCCTCAACCGTTTTGCCGATTTGTTTCTCCAAACATGTTTGGATCATGCGCTGGTATGTAGCCCCTGCGTTCTTTAATCCGAAGGGCATTGTGTTGAAACAGAACGGTCCATAGGGGGTGATGAATGTTGTGGCCGCCTGATCGGACTCCTTCATTTTAATTTGATGGTATCCGGAGTAAGCGTCGAGAAAACACAGCGAGTCATGCCCGGCCGTGGCGTTTATGATCTGGTCTATGCGGTGCAAGGGGAAAGGATCCTTGTGGCAGGCCTTATTTAGGTCCTTGAAATCGACGCACAACCGCCAGGATTTGTCCTTCTTAGGTACCATGACCAGATTAGCCAACCATTCAGGATGTTTGATATCTCGGATGAATCCGGCTTCGAGCAATTTTGCCAATTCTTCACCCATAGCTTGACGCTTGGGTTCGGAAAATCGGCGTAAAGCCTATTTGACTGGCTTGAAACCTTTAATTATGTTCAAGCTACGCTCGGCTAAACTTCGTGGGATCCCTGGCATGTCCGAAGGGTGCCAGGCGAAGATGTCCCAGTTTTCGCGCAAAAAATTGCGTAATTCTTTATCGACCACGGGGTCCAGCTGAGCTCCAATGGATGCCGTTTTGTTGGGATCTATTGGATGCACTTGGAATTTGACGATTTCATCTGCTGGTTTGAAAGATATAGATTTGGGCCTTTTGTCGAGGGTTACATCGTCCTTGTCCACCGTTGAACGGAGCGCGGTTAATTCTTCCGCTGTGAGGGCTTCGGATAGTGCTTCGAGGGCGAGCGATGTTGTTTTGTTCCCGGCCCGAAGAGCTCTGTCCGGATCACTTATGGCTGTGATCACGCCGTTTGGCCCTGGCATCTTAAGTTTCATATACCCGTAATGTGGGATAGCATGGAATTGTGCAAATGCGTCACGCCCCAATAAGGCGTGGTAGCCACTGCGGAAGGGCACAATGTGGAAGAGCAATTCCTCGGATCGATAGTTCTCGGGAGTTCCGAAGATTACATCGAGAGTGACTCGGCCACTGCAACGTGCCGCCTTTCCGGGGATGATCCCTCGAAAGGTTGTGTGACTTTGCTCGATACGAGATCTGTCAAACTGCATTTTGTCCAGGGTGTCCTCGTAAATGAGGTTTAACCCACTGCCACCGTCCATTAACACCTTTTGGAGTCGAAATCCATCCACTATGGGATCAAGGACAAGGGCGGCAGCAGCTCGGATAGGGCGGGACCTCGGCTGGTCTTCTTCGCTGAAAGTGATGGGTGTGTCTGTCCATGAGTCCATTGCTGCCACATGTTGGATTTGACCGAGCTCTCGAAGGGCTCTCTTCCTTTGATTCTTTGAGGAATATGTCTCGTAGATCGTTAGGATCTCGACGTCATCATCCAAGGGCGTTGCAAGACATCTATCTACGTATGAGCCTCCGAGGATGGCTTCGCCGCTCTTGGCCACTTGCGTTACCACCCAGCAAGCTCGAAGGCTGTGAGTTGGGTTTGTGTTGAGCAGGACAGAGTGTATAGGGCACAGCTTGTCCAGTAGTTCGTCAAGGACCGTTCTGGATCCTGCCAGGAGTTTCTTCTTTTTCTCGGATGGTTCATACTGAGCTGCCCGGCGAGGGTGGGCGCGTTTCGCCCGAGCTCGTCTTGATTCCTTGGCATGGATTAACTCCGTTTGCTCTTGCTGAGCTTGCCAAGCATCCTCCATGGCGCAATATTTGTACACCAAGTCCGATAACTCGGAGAAGTTTTGAATGTGACGGCGGGCGAGGGCGTTTAAGATGCCTTCGTCTCGGCAGTTATGACGGAAAGCCGCCAGGATTTCCGTGTCGTAACAGTCTGCTATTTTGTTTTTGACAAGAAGGAATTTAGTCCAAAATTGCCGAACTGTCTCTCCGGGCTGTTGTTTGACGTACATTAGATCCCATACGTCAGGCTGTCCTGAGTTACTTGGACAGTACTCGATGTGGGGGGTGGGTGGGATAAAAATTTTAATCCCGGCCGGATGTGAGTCCAGGGGCTCGGCGGCTTTGTCCGGGACCGATATGGAGTCCGGCGTGCCGGGCTCTGGATTTGAATTCTCCGCCAGGCACGGTTGCGTAGACTCGAGGCCGTGCGCCGAATCAGACTTCGGCTCTGGTCTCTCTCTGGAGCGGAGACCGGCTGCCAAGCCGGAGACCGAGCCGGAGGATGGAGTTTGATGGTCGGAAAGGCGTACCCACTCTGCTCTTGGCTCCAGAGGGAGGAGGGGTGAGCCCTCGGCCGAGTCTTCGATAGTGGCGACTAAGTGGGTGGCAGGAGGGATGTAGATTTCCCTGTCGTCGGCTTTAAGTCCGATCTGGTCGTAGACCGAGGACTGGTCCGTCGGATCCATGTTCGGGCAGCTCTCGGGGTCAACCTGTAGTGTTGCTGCGCTGGAAACGTTTGAAATTGCCCCATAGTGGTGCTCAGCCAAGGCTGATCTTGAGCCGTCGAGCATAGAGATTTGATCCGAGCTCAGGGGCGGATCCGCGGTGGCGGTCGACCCGATAGCGGGGTAAGCCGCACCCGAAGTTAAAACCTCAGGGTTTGCGGGTCCTTCAGGTGAAGCCGAGAACCCTGCGAGGATAAGGTCTCCCCGGGAATCGGCGACGAACTCTAGGTTTCCAAACCTGATCTCCTGATCGGGGGTAAAGCTAACGACCCGGCCGAGGCGACCGGTTGGATCGGCGTGTAGCATGATGCTGCCAAACGCGAGGAGCTGGCCGGGGAGGAAGACGTCCCCACAGCGGATGCCGTTGCTGATGACTAGGCGAGCCATTGATCCTTGACGATCCCACAACGGAGCTCTCAATGAAAGCACCAATGTCGGTACCAAAACCGGCAGATCTCGGGTAGGGGGTCCGAGCTGTGGATCTTGGAGTCAATGGATAACAAGGAACATAGAGACAACGATTACCCAGGTTCGGGCCCTCTCGAAGAGGTAAAACCCTACGTCCTGCTTGATTGTATTGATTTGTTGTATGACGATTACAGAGTTGATCTACCTCGAGATCGGATGGACTAAACCCTAGGTGGGTATGATGATAATGGTTCTTCCCTCTACGGACTAAACCCTCTGGTTTATATAGACACCAGGGGTACCTAGGGTTACATATGGTCGGTTGCCATCGGGGATAAACATGTCGGCTACGCTAAACTTTTACTTGGAGGAGACGCCAAGTCTTCGAAGGTTTCCTTCTGATGCACGGGGTCACCTGTAGTCCGGCCTTCCTTCGCTGAGTCAAGGGTGGCCCATCAGTCCGGCCCACGAGAGATAGGCCGGCAGCCCGAGGACCCCTTAGTCCGGGACACCCTCAATGGTTTCACAAGATCTGTGGATATGACATTCTTTCTTTGGCATGACTGGTTCTCACAATGATATCAACATGCTTCAGCGTTCTCCAGTGTTTGCAAGGCTTGCAGAAGGCCACTCCCCAGAGGTCAACTTTGAGATCAATGGCCACCATTACAACAAGGGATATTACCTAGCTGATGGTATCTATCCTCAATGGTCAACTCTTGTGAAGACCATACCCAATCCGCAAGGAGAGAAGAGACAGAGATTTGCCCAAATGCAGGAGAGTGCTAGGAAGGATGTGGAGCGTGCTTTTGGTGTGCTTCAATCTCGATGGGGTATCGTTCGGAACCCTGCATTGACATGGAGCACTTAGAAGCTTTGGGAGGTGATGACTGCTTGTGTGATCATGCACAACATGATCGTGGAGGATGAGCGTGGTGATAGCATCTACGACCAAGGGTTTGATTTCCAGGGTGAAAATGTTGAGCCTGAGCACCCACCTCCTGCAACCTTTCAATAGTTTGTCCAATTTTATCGTGAAATGCGTGATTGGCAAACTCATGTGCAGCTTTAGGATGACTTGGTTGAGCACATGTGGACTCACATTGGCAACCAGTAGATCTATCGGTTTAATCTCTTTTCATGCACACAAACTTTGATTGGGTTGTAAGACTATTTGATATTTTTTTATTTCGATTGGGTTGTAATAAAAGACTATTTCGGATGTGAAACTATTTGCTATGTTTGAGTTGAACTATTTGCTATGCTTGATTTTATTCTACATGGCCTCCGAGGGACGAAATGCGGCTGAAGATGCGGCCGCGCGTTGGGCGCACACCTGGTGCATCCACAAATTTGGGCGGACAAGGCCCCATTGCCATCCTAAACGAACAAAATCCGAACAAAACGGACATCCGTTTAGGGTCGTGAGAGTTGGAGTTGCCCTAACAGCCTCGCTCGCTGTTGTTTACTCTACCCGAGCGTCATTAACTTCACACGCATCGAGCCAATATCAGGTTTGAATGGCTGAATAGATGTGTGCGGGGCCCGGATACTTGGGCCGCATAGTCTAGTGTACCGTAGTGTTGTGTTTATCACTCGGTCACATGAGCACCTACACAAGTACTCCCTCTATAAGAAAATATAAGAGCCTTCGGATCACTACTTTAGTGATCTAAACGCTCTTATATTTCTTTACGGAGGGAGTAATTCACTATCCGAGTACAGTTAGACCATCTACACCTAGACGCCTCAAACCGGTCACAAACATCCGTGCGGACGGGCGGGTCACTGACTGGTCAAAAAAACCCGACCCATCTGGGTGCCTTAAACTGGGCCCAAATATTCGGGCTATCCGGCACCCCTCGTATCCAGCCCAAATGTAGGGCATAGGGCGCCTTGGGCGTGCCCGACCGTGTCCGCTATGTCAGCCCGGCCTACAACTAGCCCACCATGATCCCACTTCATCCCAACAAAAACCCACGCGGAGCAAACCTTACCCTCACTTCACTTCGCTCCGCTCTTCGTCTCTTCTCCTCATTTTTCCAATCCGTCACCTCCCGATCTTCGTCCACCATGTCCAGCATCCGCAGCCACTCCCACGGATCTGGTGACGACTGGGATGCGTTCCTCCGCAAGGAGGCCGGCGACGAGGACGAGCTGGCCCTCCGCAATGCATTGCAGCGGTCGCGGATGGACACGGGCGGCAGCCCCGGATCTGCTCCGTCGCCTGTCGCGCGCTGCTGCCGGAGCTGGCCCTTCCCGCCCCGCCCGGGCAATTCGCTCTGCGCCGCCTGTACGTCGACCTCCTCCCACTTCGTCCGCTGCTCCTCAAGACCAGCGGTGGGTTTTAGTGCCCGCTCCGCCGGCGTAGTGGACACGCCCGCTCAAATCCGAGGCACGCGTCGCTCGTCGCAAGAGGCAGTCGGCTAGGGAGAGGGTGGCAGCCTCGGATGCGGTCGCACAGTCCCCCCGCCGCCGCTGTTGGTTATCGGCACTGCCCGATGATGACGAGCGCCTCCTCGCGTGGGTCTACCGCGGGTCGCTTACGACGGCAGAGACAAACGCCCGCCGACTCCATCGGAAAAACGCGAAGGCACTCTGGCTTGGGCTGGAGCAGTCCACGCGTGTGGGCGGGAAGGCAGTGGCGGGGGCGGTGAGAGTGGCTAAGTTAAAGAGGAAGCAGGTCTGTGCCGTTCTGTAACACCCCCATGTAATAGCTACAGTAATCACCTTTTGATAATGCCAGGTCAACATGATTAACAGTGCTTGATCGTCATTTAAATCATATCTCATTTCAAATTCCAATTGAAATCTAAAGTAAAAATAAAAGTTGTTCAAAACCAGAAACCAAAATGTTCATGATGTTGCAAATAATACAGAGGCATTTATAAAAATATGATCCACATTAATTGAATTAGTTAGATGACCATAACATCCTAAAATAGAACCAATACAGCAACTTTTAATACCTTTTTAATTACTTAAAAATCATATGAAATCATATCACCTCCAAACCAATTTCTGGTGTTAGCTAATATTGCATATTAAATATTGGGCCAAGTCACATATTTTACATAACTGAAGTTGTGGCTAAACATTTATCAAAACAGATAGGGAAAATCAATTCAGAAAAGAAAAAGAAAAAGGGAGAGGAACTACTGGCGCCCTGGGCTTAAGTGGTACAGTGAGATACGGCCCAGCCCGCCAGGGCCTTCCCCTTCCTCGCGCTGGCCGAATGCCAGGGCGCGGCTGAGCGCGCGCACGCCGTTCACTCGTCGCCCTGCCGCGCTGTCGACCATCCACTAGCTCCCCGCGGTGGATAAGACCCTCCCCAACCCGCTGGCGAACCCTAGCCCATCTTCCTCCCTCTCCCCCACTCGATCCCACCACATCCGAGCGGCGCCATGACCGGCCGCCGCTAAAACCCGTAGCCACCGTCACCTGCTCGCCGCTCCACCGTGCCAGATCGACGCGCCGACCTCGACTCCTTCATCAACATCGATTGGAGCGAGACGGGAGCCACCGAGCCGACCGCTACGACCTCTTCTTCCTTTTCTGCATCGCCGCCGTTCGCCGCCGTCCCCGGCCACATCGAGCCCTCCCCGAGCACGCTACCACCCCCTACCGCGTCGCAGTGAGCTCCTTCCCATTTCCCCTCTCCTCTCGCCGTTGATTTCGAGCCGTAGCCGCCGATTCACCCGTGCCCGAGCTCACCTCTGCCTGACCTCGTCGTCGGCGACCATCCGGCGACCATTTGGTCATGCGCGTGTGTCCGTTAGATTCGTCGCGTCGCGTAGAGCCTCGCTAGCCTTTCCATTTGATCGAATGAACGCCGCAACGCCGATCCCACGAGATGCCCGAGAACCTCGCCGCCTAACGTCATCGCCGGCGACCATTCCGGCCAGCCCAGCCGCTGAGACCGCCACCATCGGGTGCGGCGTGAAACGCACGTTCCAGCAAGCCCAGCCGCGTGCCGAATGGTGCCCCGTAGCGCGATTCCGACGTCGTCGGAGTTCGTCGCCGTCTCGGGCTCGCCGGAGAGCTCCGGCGGCCGGCGTCCGACGTGGCCACCGCGGGCCCTACCCTTGTGTCACTGACTTCGAGCCCCGTGGGCCCTGTTGACTCGGTCCACCGCTGACGTGGCGGCCCCATGTCACTGACATATGGGTCCCGCCTAATTAAACGATTTTAAATAAATAGATATTCTGTTAAATAATTAGTTAATTAGTTTAATCACTAATCAGTCACTCACAGTGCGAACCCACCAGTTAATTAGATTAGTTTAGTTAAATTAATCACTGTTAATTAGCACAGTCACTGACCAGTGGGACCCACTGGTCAGGTTTGACTGTTCAACCACACAGTTGACTGCTGACGTCATCAATACGTCATGCTGACGTCACCTTTTACAATTCTGGATAATTCGGGTTTAAATAATTCCAGAAATTAATAAAAACTTTAGAAAATCATATCTTTTAAACCGTAACTCGGATGAAAATAATTTATATATGAAAAATGATTAGAAAAATGTGTAGAATCTGAATAACCTATCCACATGTCTGCAACACCCCTCTAACTTACCGAACATGGGACATTTTGCCCGTATTTGCTATATGAATAGTGCATAACTTAAATAAAATAATTCCAAATAAATTTATAAAATTAACTAAATCATTTGAATAGGCAGTAAAACACCTCTGCATGTCATTTAGTCATGCCATGCATCCCTGTTGCTTTATTGTCGTGTATTTATTGTTTCTTCCCCCTCCTTCTCTCTTGATAGCCCCCGAGTCTGCCGACGACGCCACTGTGTACGACGACGTCGCCGACGACCAGACCCCTTCAGCAGAGCTTCCAGGCAAGCAAAACCCCCTTGATCATAAGATATCGCCCATTCCTTTCTCCCTTATGCTTGCATTAGTATTGCTTCTGGTGTTACTCTGATAGCTCCTATTCTGATGCATAGCCTGATTTTGTCGTCTATTGTTTATACCTACCTGTTGTCCCACAATGCTTAGTTAGCTTTGTTATTGATTCATCGGTAGCCCATCACCCTTGTCCGTCTGCCATGCTTAATACCGGGCCGTGATCACTCTGGGTGAGGATCACGGAAATGCTTACATACTGCAATACTTGAACTGTTAAAGTCGGGCTGGCCCCAAGGGTGCCCGCGAGTGAATCACATTAAAGACGGGTCGGCTCCAAGAGCACCCGCGCGTCATGTATTACCAAGTCGGAGCGACAGGAACCCTGTTCGTCTCTGCGAGTTACTAAACGTGCTTAACTGATCTGGGTATTTGATCTGAGTTGGCTACGTGCCTATACGCACTACCACCACGTGGGATAATGGTTTAATGGGGCCCTCTACGTCGTAGTATTAGCCGAAAACTCTTCAGACGTCGCAGCTCAGAGATGCGGGCTGGTTTGGGTGGGCTGGTTACGTCACTGGTGTATTCAGTGTCGCGCCTGGGCCCCGACTACCCTCACAACGTGCAGGAGCGCAAAGGGCGATGGCCCAAGATCCCTTTGTGCTTAGGATTTAGACCGGCGTGTTGACCTCTCTGCTGAGCCTAGGTAGGACTGCGTCGTGTCGATCTCCCGAGGCCGGGCATTACCCAGCAAGTGTGTCCGGCCAGATGTGATCGAGCGTGTTGGGTAACAGTAGTGCACCCCTGCAGGGAAGTTATCTATTCGAATAGCCGTGTCCACGGTAACGGGACGCTCAGAGTTGTATCTTGATCTGCTACAACTACAAATGGATACTGTCATGTTACTAAACTGTTACTACTGCTCTCGGGATCACTTTCTCGCTGGTTAGTCGAGGAAGGATCTCAGGGAGTTACTAAATATGTTTGATATATATTATCTTGCTCTATTCTCTTCTGATGTTGCAAGATTGCTACAAGATGCTAGTCTTCGATAGGCTAGGCTTCTCCCCCTCTATTCTGGCATTCTGCAGTACAGTCCAAAGATATAGCCCCATTCCTTTGATACCGATGCATAATTAGCATACTTCTGATGTCAGTCTTGCGAGTACTTTGGATGAGTACTCACGGTTGCTTTGCTATTCTTTTCCCCCATACCCACTTGATGAAATCAGTCGATGGACCCCGGAGCCAGACGCCACCGCAGACTGCTACTACCAGGAGAGTCCCGGAGGCCACTACTACTGGGTTGAGCCGACCGACCAGGAGTAGTTCGGAGGCCCTAGGCAGGAGGCCTTCGCCTTTTCGATCGTTATGTCGCTGTTTGTGCTAGCCTTCTTAAGGCAAACTTGACTAACTATGTCTGTACTCAGATATTATGGTTTGTATGACTTATGTATTCGGGTCCTCATGACCCCTGGTTTGTAATGTGATGATTTATGTTTAAATTTGAGATTAGAGTTGTGTTGTGATATCTTCCCGTGAGTCTTTGATCTCGAGCGTGCACGTTTGCGTGTATGATTAGTGCACGGTCGAGCAGGGGCGTCACAAGTTGGTATCAGAGCCGACTGCCTGTAGGAAGCCCCCTTCCGATTCCTTGGTCGAAGTTTAGTCTAGACGTTGAAAAAAAACTATTTTGCTAACAGTGCTGTGTGGCTTACGGGCCCACGATGCACATGGATGGGATTAGGATCTTTTATTCCTCTTCCTTACTCTGGGACTCTAAAAATCTCTTCCTTTCGGGTTAAATGATTTTACTAACTCTGACTTTAGGTTCTCGTGATCACATCCACCCGGAGCTTTGATTATCTGCAAGTTACTTTCTTGAATGCACGATGCAAAATTCACCCACTGTCGTTTGACAATCTTGTAATTTCCTCTGTTTCAGATGGGTCGTTTGATCCAGCCACGTCCCGCAAGACAGCTTGTCCGTATGACCGTGGCTGTTGATGCGACTGGATTTCCGGCCATTTTGGTCGAACTTCTGACCAGGCTGGGATATCACTGGTATCCAGTGTACACGGTTTACGAGGATTACCGCGAGTTCAACCAGGAGCAGTACCATGCTGAGGTTTGCATCTTTGATCGGCAGAACAACTCCATCACTGAGTTGCACACCTTTCACGGTGTTGGAGTGACTGTCGACATGGCAGTCCATGATGCTGCCTATACAGCTATTGCCCGTCTCCATGGAGAGCACAACAGTCGCTTGGAGCATACTGCCTTCAGATACATCCCGTATGCTCCTGTTGGGGATGAGACGGGATACTACACTGCTGTGAGTACGCCTTATGTGTCGCGTCGCTATGACCCGCAGGTTTTGGTACAGTACACTCAGGCTCTGGACCGCACTGCTCGAGCTCTTGCTGTCGAGTTGCACGCCACTCGTGCTCGTCTTTACGACGCTCTGACACAGTTGCTGCCAGCAGTCAGTGCACGGATGCACCCAGAGTACATTATTTACCCGCGCAGGACGGAGATGCCACCAGGTCTCGAGTGGCGTGCTGTTGGAGGTTTTACCCCTTCGCGTGGTCCTCTTCTTCCAGTTCGGGACCAGGTTCTGCATCAGAGTGTCCACGGAGCACAGGATCCTCACCTCGAGGGTGCCCGGCGTCGTCACATGCAGTTACCTAGGTTCAGTGGTTTTCTCCGACGCCGATGTAGCATGTCGCTATGTCACGTTGTTGTATCCCTCCACCGCGTGCCTGCGCGCCGCCTAGTATGTCTAGCTTTTTAAAAATTTGCGCCGTTATGCTGTCCGCATGTAGCCGAATCTATGTATGGATCTGTATGTCTTAATTGACTACTGTTATGTATCTATTGCACTACTTATTCATTGTCGTGTTAAATCATGTTTGTCCCTAAACACTTGCATTTGTTTTACTAAACTACCCCCTGTTAAAATTTTAACAGGATGGTTAGACCAGGTGCTCGTGGTCGTGCTCCCGAGCAGCCACCACCGCCCGACTACATGGCCGCAATGATGCAACAGTTCGAAGTGAACCGTCAATTCATACAAGGCATCATGGCCCAGTTTCCGCACCAGAACAACCAGAATCAACAACCTGCTACAATAACTCTGCAGGAGTTCGTGCGTCTCAATCCAACTACTTACCGCAACTCTGAACAGCCACTGGATGCTGACGACTGGCTTCGCGACATCGCCCACGAGATGGAGTCTGCGAGTGTTGCTTCTGACAGCCTTGTCACTTTCGCGTCCTACTTCCTGAAGGGCCCCGCTGCTCAATGGTGGGACACCCACAGACGTTCACTACCTGCTGGGACAGTCATCACTTGGATCGAGTTCCAGACTGCATTCCGTGCCCGTTACATTCCTCAGGGAATCATAGAACGGAAGAAGACAGAGTTTCGTAACCTCACTCAGGGCAATAAAACTGTAGAAGCTTATCAGCGGGAGTTCCTTAACCTGTCCCGCTATGCCAAGGAGGACATTCCAACTGATGCTCGTAGACAAGAGAAGTTCCGTAGTGGACTCCACCCAGACCTCAATCTTGCACTTGCTGCTCAAGACTTCACCGACTTTGCCACCCTCGTGAACAAGGCTATTCTGGTGGAGACCGCTCAGATGGAACACAGGGAGTCGCAGAAACGTTATCGTGACGTTGGCTCATCTTCGAGCTCAGGTCAAAGGCGTAAGGTCTGGATTCCCAATAGTATGTATCGTCCAGCTGCCCTTGCGCAAAGGCCTTCCTATGCTGCACCTCGTCTGCCTCCTCCACCACCGAGGCAGCCAAGAGCTCAAGCTGCTCCACCACGTGCTGCTCCTCTTCGTCCTGAAGATGGTATGTGCTTCAAGTGCCGCAAACCAGGTCACCTTGCCAAGGACTGCCGCCAGAGTCAGAATCAATTGGCATTTCCTCGTAATGGCCGTGGCAACAACCAGACCCGCAACTATAATACTGGGCCTGCTGCTTATGGACGTGGACAAGCTTACCACGTCGATATCGAAGAAGTTCAGGATCAACCTGAAACTGTGATGGGTACCCTTCTCGTTAACTCAGTACCTGTTTTTGTTTTATTTGATTCAGGAGCATCACATTCATTCATGTCAGGAACATTTGCATTCATGCATGGCATACAATATGAAGAGATGCATACTCCATTAGTCGTGAAAACCCCTGGAGGCCGTTGTCAAACCTCCATGATGGCGCACAATATCCCTGTTGAAATCGAAGGATTGGAATTCCTTGTTTCACCCATCATTTTAAATTCTTCCAATATAGACCTCATTCTGGGGATGGATTGGTTGAAAGCTCACATTGCTTCAATCAATTGTGCCACCAAAGTCGTCCAACTTCTCCACCCCTCCGACGAGATAGTGAACTACACCGCCCGAATTACTCGAAATGCCGAAGCTCAGATATATGCTCTGAATGCTTTGAACGCTTCACCTCTTGAGGGAATTGAGAACATTCCAGTCGTTCACGATTTTCCGGACGTCTTTCCAGAAGAACTTCCAGGAATACCCCCTGTTAGAGCCATTGAGTTTGTCATCGACTTGAAACCGGGCACAACTCCTATTGCCAAGCGCCCATACAAGATGCCGCTGCATGAACTCCTTGAGCTTAAGGAGGAAATCGATAAGTCACTTAAGAAGGGTTTCATTCGTCCCAGTTCCTCTGCTTGGGGAGCACCTTCTCTCTTCGTCAAGAAGAAGGATGGAACTAACCGATTGGTCCATGACTATCGGCCTATTAACCAAGCAACAATCCAGAACAAATATCCACTTCCCCGGATCAACGATCTTTATGATCAGCTTGCTGGATCCTCTGTGTTCTCTAAACTCGACTTAAGGTTGGGTTATCATCAGATCCGAGTTCGTAAGGAGGATATTCCGAAGACCGCTTTTGTTACTCGTTATGGATCATATGAGTACACTGTCATGTCCTTCGGATTAACTAATGCTCCAGCAACCTTCTCTCGATTAATGAATTATATCTTCATGGACTACCTCGACAAATTCGTCGTGGTTTATTTGGATCATATCCTTATATTTTCCAAGAATGAAGAAGAGCACGCCGAACATCTTCGGCTTGTATTGGAGAGACTTCGAGAACATCAACTGTATGCTAAATACTCTAAATGTGAATTCTGGTTATCTGAGGTGACTTATCTTGGTCATGTGATTTCCAAAGATGGCATTGCAGTTAACCCAGAACGAGTTCAGGCTATTCTTGACTGGACTCTCCCGAAGAATGTCAAGCAAGTCAGAAGTTTTCTCGGTCTCGCCAGCTATTGCCGCCGTTGCGTCGAAAACTTCTCCAAGATTGCTAAGCCACTGACTGATCTGCTCCACAAAGGCGTTAAGTTTGAGTGGACAAAAAAATGTCAGGAAAGTTTCCAAACACTCAAGGACAAGTTGACATCTGCCCCAATGCTAGCACCCCCGGATTCCAAAAAGGACTTCGTGATATACTGCGACGCATCCCGTCAAGGATTAGGCTGTGTCCTAATGCAAGAGCGCAAAGTGATTGCTTATGGCTCTCGTCAATTGCGTCCTCACGAAGATAAGTATCCAACACATGATCTCGAGTTAGCAGCAGTTATCTATACTTTGAAGCTGTGGCGACACTACCTTCTCGGTAATCGTTGCGAGATATACACGGATCACCAAAGTCTGAAGTATCTGTATACTCAACCAGATTTGAACCTCCGTCAACAAAGATGGCTCGAGACAATAGCCGATTATGACATGGATATATCTTATACCCCTGGCAAGGCTAATGTAATGGCCGATGCTTTGAGTCGCAAGTCTTATTACAACAACCTCATGGTTCAGGAAGCACAACCCCTTCTCTATGAAGAGATTCGCAAGTTGAACCTTCATATTGTGCCTCAGGGTTATCTCAATACCCTGGTTGTTGAACCGGACCTCGAGCGTACCATCAGAAACTTGCAGAAATATGACTCTGAAGTCGAAAAGATTAAGAAATACCTCTCCAAGGGAAATTCATCATTCTACCATGTTGATGATGATGGTACCTTGTTCTTCAAAGGCCGCCTAGTGGTCCCTAGAAAGCATAATCTGGACTCTCGTTCGGATGTCATGAAAGAAGCTCATGATACACCTCTCTCAATTCATCCCGGTAGTACCAAGATGTACCAAGATATTAGTCAACGGTACTGGTGGCCCAATATGAAGCATGATATTGCTCTCTATGTTGCCAAGTGTGACGTTTGCCGTCGCATCAAAGCAAAACATCAAAGGCCTGCTGGACTTCTGCAACCACTGGATATTCCTGAATGGAAATGGGACAAAGTCGAAATGGACTTCATCACTGGTTTTCCCAGATCGCAGAAGGGTCATGATGCTATTTTTGTCGTCATTGACAGGTTCTCCAAGGTTGCTCACTTTCTGCCAGTCAAGGAGACAATCACTGCTAGCCAGTTAGCCAACTTATATGTTTCCAGAATTGTGTCACTCCATGGTGTTCCATTGGAGATCAGTTCAGATCGTGGCAGCCTCTTTACCTCAAGATTTTGGAACAGTTTCCAAGAAGCTATGGGAACTCACCTGTCCTTCAGCACCGCTTTTCACCCCCAGTCCCAGGGACAAGTTGAACGAGTCAATCAAGTGCTTGAAGATATGCTTCGAGCTTGTGTCATCTCATTCGGTAAGAAATGGGAGGAATCTCTCCCGTATGCCGAATTCTCTTACAACAATAGCTATCAAGCTAGTTTGAAGATGGCACCATTTGAAGTTCTTTATGGACGTAAGTGTCGAACCCCTCTGAATTGGTCAGAAACTGGGGAACGATCACTCGTTGGACCGGACATTATTCAGTAAGCTGAAGAACAAGTCCGAATTGTCCGTGATCATTTGAAAGCTGCCCAGTCTCGTCAGAAGAGCAACTATGATCGAAAACACCAGGTAATGGTCTATCAACCTGGCGAACAAGCTTACCTTGGTGTCACTCCGATGAAGGGCACTCACCGATTTGGAATCAAGGGCAAGTTAGCTCCTCGCTACATTGGCCCGTTCCGTATTCTTGCTCGTCGAGGAGAAGTGGCATATCAGTTGGAATTGCCGCCGCACCTTTCTCAGGTTCATGATATCTTTCACGTGTCTCAACTCCGTCGCTGCTTCAAGGATCCTATCCGAGCAGTTGATCATGCAATGCTTGAATTGCAAGAGGATCTTTCTTATCAAGAGTATCCGATCCGCATTCTTGATCAAGCGGAACGTCGAACTCGTCAGAAGGCAATCAAGTTCCTTAAAGTTCAGTGGTCGAATCATTCTGAAGATGAAGCCACTTGGGAACGTGAAGATCGTCTTCGTGAAGAATACCCCTCTCTCTTCCAGCCTACCTCTTAATTCTCGGGACGAGAATTTCTTTTAGAGGAGGAGAATTGTAACACCCCCATGTAATAGCTACAATAATCATCTTTTGATAATGCCAGGTCAACATGATTAACAGTGCTTGATCATCATTTAAATCATATCTCATTTCAAATTCCAATTCAAATTGCAATTCAAATCTAAAGTAAAAATAAAAGTTATTCAAAACCAGAAACCAAAATGTTCATGATGTTGCAAATAATACAGAGGCATTTATAAAAATATGATCCACATTAATTGAATTAGTTAGATGACCATAACATCCTAAAACAGAACCAATACAACAACTTTTAATACCTTTTTAATTACTTAAAAATCATATGAAATCATATCACCTCCAAACCAATTTCTGGTGTTAGCTAATATTGCATATTAAATATTGGGCCAAGTCACATATTTTACATAACTGAAGTTGTGGCTAAACATTTATCAAAATAGATAGGGAAAATCAATTCAGAAAAGAAAAAGAAAAAGGGAGAGGAACTACTGGCGCCTTGTGCTTAAGTGGTACAGTGAGATACGGCCCAGCCCGCCAGGGCCTTCCTCTTCCTCGCGCTGGCCGAATGCCATGGCGCGGCCGAGCGCGCGCACGCCGTTCACTCGTCGTCCTGCCGCGCTGTCGACCATCCACTGGCTCCCCGCGGTGGATAAGACACTCCCCAACCCCCTGGCGAACCCTAGCCCGTCTTCCTCCCTCTCCCCCACTCGATCCCACCACATCCGAGCGGCGCCATGACCGGCCACCGCTAAAACCCGTAGCCACCGTCACCTGCTCGCCTCTCCACCGTGCCGGATCGACGCGACGACCTCGACTCCTTCATCTGCATCGACTGGAGCGAGACGGGAGCCACCGAGCCGACCGCTACGACCTCTTCTTCCTCTTCTGCATCGCCGCCATCCCCGGCCACATCGATCCCTCCCCGAGCACGCTGCCACCCTCTACCGCGTTGCAGTGAGCTCCTCCCCATTTTCCCTCTCCTCTCGCCGTTGATTTCGACCCGTAGCCGCCGATTCACCCGTGCCCGAGCTCGCCTCCGCCTGACCTCGTCGCCGGCGACCATCCGGCGACCATTTGGTCATGCGCGTGTGTCCGTTAGATTCGTCGCGTCGCGTAGAGCCTCGCTAGACTTTCCATTTGATCGAATGAACGCCGCAACGCCGATCCCGCGAGATGCCCGAGAACCTCGCCGCCCGACGTCGCCGCCGGCGACCATTCCGGCCACCCCAGCCGCTGAGACCGCCACCATCGGAAGCGGCGTGAAACACACGTTCCAGCAAGCCCAGCCGCGTGCCGAATGGTGCCCCGTAGCGTGATTCCGACGTCGCCGGAGTTCGTCGCCGTCTCGGGCTCGCCGGAGAGCTCCGGCGGCCGGCGTTCGACGTGGCCACCGTGGGCCCTGCCCTTGTGTCACTGACTGCGGGCCTCGTGGGCCCCGTTGACTCGGTCCACCGCTGACGTGGCGGCCCCATGTCACTGACATGTGGGTCCCGCCTAATTAAATGATTTTAAATAAATAGATATTCTGTTAAATAATTAGTTAATTAGTTTAATCACTAACCAGTCACTGACAGTGCGGGCCCACCAGTTAATTAGATTAGTTTAGTTAAATTAATCACCGTTAATTAGCACAGTCACTGACCAGTGGGACCCACTGGTCAGGTTTGACTGTTCAGCCGCACAGTTGACTGCTGACATCATCAATACGTCATGCTGACGTCACCTTTTACTATTCTGGATAATTCGGATTTAAATAATTTAAATAATTCCAGAAATTAATAAAAACTTTAGAAAATCATATCTTTTAAACCGTAACTCGGATGAAAATAATTTATATATGAAAAATGATCAGAAAAATGTGTAGAATCTGAATAACCTATCCACATGTCTGCCACACCCCTCTAACTTACCAAACATGGGACATTTTGCCCGTATCCGGTATATGAATAGTGCATAACTTAAATAAAATAATTCCAAATAAATTTCTAAAATTAACTAAATCATTTGGATAGGCAGTAAAACACCTCTGCATATCATTTAGGCATGACATACATCCCTGTTGCTTTATTGTCGTGTATTTATTGTTTCTTCCCCCTCCTTCTCTCTCGATAGCCCCCGAGTCTGCCGACGACGCCACTGTGTACGACGATGTCGCCGACGACCAGACCCCTTCAGCAGAGCTTCCAGGCAAGCAAAACCCCCTTGATCATAAGATATCGCCCATTCCTTTCTCCCTTATGCTTGCATTAGTATTGCTTCTGGTGTTACTCCGATAGCTCCTATTCTGATGCATAGCCTGATTTTGTCGTCTGTTGTTTATACCTACCTGTTGTCCCACAATGCTTAGTTAGCTTTGTTATTGATTCATCGGTAGCCCATCACCCTTGCCCGTCTGCCATGCTTAATACTGGGCCGTGATCACTCTAGGTGAGGATCACGGAAATGCTTACATACTGCAATACTTGAACTGTTAAAGTCGGGCTGGCCCCAAGGGTGTCCGCGAGTGAATCACATTAAAGACGGGTCGGCTCCAAGAGCACCCGCGCGTCATGTATTACCAAGTCGGAGCGACAGGAACCCTGTTCGTCTCTGCGAGTTACTAAACGTGCTTAACTGATCTGGGTATTTGATCTGAGTTGGCTACGTGCCTATACGCACTACCACCACGTGGGATAATTGTTTAATGGGGCCCTCTACGTTGAAGTATCAGCCGAAAGCTCTTCAGACATCACAGTTCAGAGATGCGGGCTGGTTGGGGTGGGCTGGTTACGTCACTGGTGTATTCAGTGTCGCGCCTGGGCCCGACTACCCTCGCAACGTGCAGGAGCGCAAAGGGCGATGGCCCAAGACCCCTTTGTGCTTAGGATTTAGATCGGCATGTTGACCTCTCTGCTGAGCCTAGGTAGGACTGCGTCGTGTCGATCTCCCGAGGCCGGGCATTACCCAGCAAGTGTGTCCGGCCAGATGTGATCGAGCGTGTTGGGTAACAGTAGTGCACCCCTGCAGGGAAGTTATCTATTCGAATAGCCGTGTCCACGGTAACGGGACGCTCAGAGTTGTATCTTGATCTGCTACAACTACAAATGGATACTGTCATGTTACTAAACTGTTACTACTGCTCTCGGGATCACTTTCTCGCTGGTTAGTCGAGGAAGGATCTCAGGGAGTTACTAAATATGTTTGATATATATTATCTTGCTCTATTCTCTTCTGATGCTGCAAGATTGCTTCAAGATGCTAGTCTTCGATAGGCTAGGCTTCTCCCCCTCTATTCTGGCATTCTGCAGTACAGTCCAAAGATATAGCCCCATTCCTTTGATACCGATGCATAATTAGCATACTTCTGATGTCAGTCTTGCGAGTACTTTGGATGAGTACTCACGGTTGCTTTGCTATTCTTTTCCCCCATACCCACTTGATGAAATCAGTCGATGGACCCCGGAGCCAGACGCCACCGCAGACTGCTACTACCAGGAGAGTCCCGGAGGCCACTACTACTGGGTTGAGCCGACCGACCAGGAGTAGTTCGGAGGCCCTAGGCAGGAGGCCTTCGCCTTTTCGATCGTTATGTCGCTGTTTGTGCTAGCCTTCTTAAGGCAAACTTGACTAACTATGTCTGTACTCAGATATTATGGTTTGTATGACTTATGTATTCGGGTCCTCGTGACCCCTGGTTTGTAATGTGATGATTTATGTTTAAATTTGAGATTAGAGTTTTGTTGTGATATCTTCCCGTGAGTCTCTGATCTCGAGCGTGCACGTTTGCGTGTATGATTAGTGCACGGTCGAGCAGGGGCGTCACACGTTCGAAGGATGAAGGGCTCCATCGACTCCTCCTCCTCGACGGCTCCAATGACCCACTTCCTGCTGCGGACACCTACCCGGACGCCTACAACAGTGCCGGTGATCGGAATGGCAAAGGGCTGAGGAACCGGTGAAGCTCTGCCGTCTCTTCGTCTTTATTTCAATTATTAGTAATCTAGTTTGGAACTTGTCCGTCGATTATGTGGATTATGTGAACTGCGGTGATTTTTTGGTGATTGGAATGTTGTTTATGTGCATTATCTATGTCCGTTTGATGATCTACGTAGTTTTTATTCACGTTGCATGCTTCGCTATAGATATAGGGTACTGAATTTGAGATACACGGTTGTAGACGTGGCAATTTGAGGATTTCCCGGTCACTCTCCGTGCACGCGCCCGTGGACGTATAGGGTGCCGGATTATGCAACCGCAGCTTTAGATGCTCTTACCATCGGGGTGTTCAACTCTATCGAGATCGGGGCGTCAAACCTCCTTCTTGGCTGAAGCGACTCGCCGGCGTTGCCGAGTGCCAACGATCCACTCCATTACAACAACTGTACTAGGGTCATCAAAGCCCACGAACAACATAATAACCGTCAATATAAAGACAACATGCTAAAATCACTCTATTAAAGTCACAATCCAACCCCTCAATTGTCAAATTTTTTGGCACGCCATCCATATGTGGATTCTAGCTTGCCTCGTTTGGAGCTCGCTTCAAATCCAACTACCAGCGCGGGAGAAAAGTTTCAGCTTCTTCTTCCTTACTCCACGCCCGAGACTTGAAGCAACATGACCTCCCACGCGTCAACGAGGAGATGTGACCACCTGACCATTAATATCATGGCCGCTCCCTCAGATTCCCGTGGCGGCCCGTCGGATGTCTGCCACGTGGCATTCTTCTGACGTGCGTGTGAGCAAGCCGAGAGGAGTCATGTGACTAGCCAAGAGGCATGTGAACCCGTCGTCAGCCGTCTGCCGCCCTCCTGAACTACCTTCGCAATGCCGCACGCTGCAACCAATAAAAGGCCACCTCTCTCCCTGCCCTCGCTTATCCAATTCTCTCTCCATGCTTTCCTTTCTCTCTCATCTCCCACCAACCCATCACCCACTTCCCAGTCGAAGGAGCTACCCTCATGTCCAATTTTGGGGATGAGAAGGAGAAGCCGGATTACCTTGCCCCATTATGGGCCCAGTACAAAGGTGGCCAAAGAGGCGTTGCGGCGGGAGGAAATCGAAAAGATAGCGCCATATTTTGGACCGCCCCGCCCTGTAGTCGCTGCCAATGCGGACACATGGCTGGCCTCGGATGACTGCGCCAAGGCCATTTTCCGAAAACGAATGGTTGGCCGGGGCCGCGGCCGCCGAGGTGCATTTCGGGCCCTCGAGGCTCACATTGCCGCATTCCCACTTAACCCGTCCCATCGACCGTGGCCATAACTAGGCCTCACCGGGAACCCAGCCGTCGTTGCTATTAGCTAATTAGTTTATAGTCTAACTAAGTATTATGAATTGTTCTATCAATGTAAGTCGCATTGCGACCAATTTTTCATCCAAATTATTATGAATGAATTTGAATTGAATCGAATATCTTCTGAATTTTGAATTATTGGGAAAACCTATAACTCAATTACAGGTGGGTTCTACTTAAAGAGAAAATATAAAAGCCGCATTGTGACGGTTATGTGTTTACGCTGTGCGTTCGCAGCCTCCAAATCCATATGCTACGCACTCTATATGTGGTTATGAAGATTATCCATATGATGACTTTGCTATAGTTGCTCTTTTTTATCTTGGTGAGCACACAATGTGTCTCCCTGTCCAGCGTTGCGTACGCCTACGAATCGTCGGTGACCACGGTACATCGGGGCGGCCGATTCAGGGCAGGACTGCTCGCGCCGGTGGCGGCAGTGACGACATTGCCCTGATCCGTGTGCAACGGCGGCTAAAAAACGTTTGAGGAAAAAAAAGTTCGATTGCCAGGGCCTTCGCATGGGCCACGACGCAGAACCCAGGCCCAGTCGGTCGGTACTCCGGGCCAATTCTTTTGTAGCTTATTTGGAGCTGTGAAAATAAGCTGCCCCCCACCCAGCTTATTCTAGAAGCCCAAACTAAAATTTTATTTTAGGGCGTAAATAAGCTGGGTGGGGGCAGCTTATTCTAGAAGCTCAAAATAAGCTACAAAAGAACTGGCCCTCCGTCCCATGCCCACTTCTACGCGGGCCCCCAGCTCTAACAACGCTCGACACCGCGGCCCACCGGCATCAATGCAAGCCGCACGAGAATTGACCCGAATTTACGCCCACAAAACGCAGGTCCCACCAGCCAGCCTCCATAGTCCGTCGGCCTGGGCCCCGAGCACACCCACACCGGGTCCCACGCGCGCGGACCCACCTGTCGGCGCGCATCGATGTGTGCGCCGGGGCAGACGGACGGGAGCCAGTAAAGGCGGCCGGGCCCCAGGCCGCCATTTGGAGACATTTTTTCCGGGTCTCATCACCGCTCACTGCCTAGCCCCGGCGTTACTCTCCCTGCCGTTTCAAATTAAGCACGCGATAAATATGCGCGATTCAGCGGTGACGCTACGGGCGGTGACCAGACGCCTAGCTAGCATAGCTGTGCGTGTGCGTGCCGTTTTGTTTTTGCTGCGCTCGCCGTTCCGCGTGGAGGCGTTTCGAAAAGTTGTTTCGTCACAGGCTTTCTCCCCCCGCACCCAGCCCAGTCCACCACCGCCACGAGGGAGGGGAGAGATCGCCGGAGGGAGGGAGGAGATGGCGGCGGCGAGCTTCGGGCTGATGGACAAGGCCTACTTCGTCGGGAGGGGCGAGATCCTCAGCTGGGTCAATGCCACGCTGCAGCTCTCCCTCAACAAGGTCGAGGAGGTCAGTCTGCCACGCTTCCGATCCCCATTCTGATCCCCGTTCCCCGCGTTCCCTGCGTGCTAGGCTGGCTGTGCTGTGCTGGAGGGGGCTCGTGGGGAGGGGGGAGTTCGTGGGTGCTGCGGTGTGGCTCGGTTCGGATTTCGTCGGTGCTGATTTCGAGGCCTTGTTGTTCTGTTTCGATGCAGGCGGCGTCGGGGGCGGTGCAGTGCCAGCTGCTGGACATGGTTCACCCTGGATTGGTGCCGATGCACAAGGTTAGGAGGCTTCTGATGCAGTCGTTTGGTCTCGATTCATCTGTTTTGGACTGCTGCGCTTGGGCGATTCAGATGGCTACGAATACGACGCTCATTTTGGGGGTGTTTTGCAGGTGAATTTCGATGCCAAGACAGAGTACGACATGATCCAGAACTATAAGATTCTCCAGGATGTGTTCAACAAGCTACGGATAGGCAAGGTACGGTCTCCCGGCTTGGCTATTTTCCGGCCCTCTTGATCCGTCGATTTATTCTTGATTTTGTCATGCATTTCGTGAATGAGTTAAGGCAAGGTGACCTGTCTGTTCAGTAATTCGGTTTATATATGTGGTGTGTCGAGATTCAATCTGGAGCAGATATCTGTAATTGATGTCAGCATGTGGTATAGCCACAAGATGATTCGATAACCAAAGTTTGGTTTGGTGAAGTAGGCGTGTGATGACACATCGCAAGGCAAAGTTTGGTGTTCTGTGACTGTCTATGTTCAGCACTTGACACTTGATATCAGGGAAGGCTTTGATAGTGTGGTGGTGGTGGTTGTTTTAATGGCTAGTTTCGCATGTCACAACAAGTATATATTCAACTTGTACTGTTCTGTTTATGTTCTGATTCTGCACAATATAAAGTCTAGAGTTGTGCTTTCTGAGTGTTTTGCCGATTTTATGGCCTGTGTTTTAGCAAACTGAGCAGCTTCTGTTCTTATTACTATGAGGCAATCTGTAGCATAAAAAGTTCTTTGTTGTGCTAATTAGTGGATTGATGCTTCTGCAGAATATTGAGGTCAACAAACTTGTTAAAGGAAGGCCATTGGACAACTTGGAGTTCCTGCAATGGTTGAAAAGATATTGTGATTCCGTGAATGGTGGAATCATGAATGAGTATGTGCCATGGTTGTGTTAAATGCAATGAAACTGCAATTTGTCAGTAACTATTGATTTGATAAGACTAATTTCTTGTTTTAGAAACTACAATCCTGTAGAGAGGAGGTCCAAGGGTTGCAAAGAGCGCAGCCACAAGGGTCCCAACAAGTCAACCAAATCACTTCAAGCCAACAGATTATCTAGCGCTAACTCAGCAGATGGAGGTGCCCTGAATTCTAATGTTGATCTTGGTACTTGTCACACATTCTTTTAGTACTCCCTCCATTCCACAATGTAGTGCATATAGATTTTTTCCGAAGTCAAACTTAGCAAACTTTGACCAAGTTTATAAAGAAAACTATTTATATCTACAATATCAAACATGTACATTACGAAAATATAACTCATGATGTATCCAACGATATGTATTTGGTATTTTAGATGTATCTATTTTTCTCTATAAATATGGTTAAAGTTTGTAAAGTTTGACTTTTGGTAAAATCTATATACACTACATTATGGAACGTAGGGAGTACATGTTTTTTTCTTTCTTTTTAGTATGTAAGATCAGTTCCATGCTATTCTTAATAAAAGATCAACGCAAGGCATTAGCTGAAGCTGGTCATCAGTTATCAAGTTTATGCTCATTTTTATTTGAAATAGCATAGGGGCTTTGTGTGACTTTTTTAAATACTTAAATGACTCTAAGCTAACTGAATTATGCAGCTTCTCCAATTGGAAAAGTCTGTAACGCTGTTAACGAAGAGCATTACATGGAGCAGATTCAGCAATTATCTGAGAAGGTAAGTAGTGTGTATCTTAAGGTGCTATTTCATTTTTGTTTTATCTTATACTGTGGAAATACCCAGGTATCTATACTGTAGACTGTTATATGAGTTTATGCCTCCTGTTTTATATCGTTTTAAAGTTATTTTTATATATAGCCGTAAAACCTCAGTCTAGCTTCTGATCACTATACCGGTGAAACTTGTAGAGTTCACCTTTGGCAGCTATAAATCTGGGCAAGTTGTATTCTCGTGTATGATAAATTCATTTAGTTGGTGATGTTACTATCTCTACCGGATTGCAGATAGCAGATCTGAAGGTTTCTGTAGACAACACTGAGAAAGAGAGAGACTTCTACTTCTCAAAGTTGCGTGACATCGAGATATTATGTCAACGACCTGAATTGGAGCATCTACCGGTAAAACAAATATCTTTTGGAAATCTTAGAGCTCTGCATTTTTTAATTTTATTGTACTGATCTGCATTCAAGGGCATTAGTGTCTGAATTTCAGTTAATTTGACAAAGAAGCTTCTTAGGGGCCCCCAAGTTGATGTGGGGTGGTTGATTCCTAATCAATGCCACATTGCCACATAAGGTTGGCTAAAGGGAGAAGAGTCCCGCCTTTAACTGTCTCTTAGTAAGATAGAAATGAGCCTTCCCTGCGGCTCGAATGCAGGCGGGCAAGCTTACACCCATAAGCTCTAGCCAACCCAGCTAGCGCTCGGTTATCACATTGCGACATAAACATTATGTCTTCATCAAAAGCACCATTCATTGGCACTTCAATTACAGTACCAAAGATTGTCCTACCATGCTGATCTTTAAAGTATTTCTCACAACTTAAGCAACAAACTAATAATTTGGACAACATTGGCATGGTATCGTGTGATTCATGTCTGTATGTGGATAACTATTAGCTGATTTGTTTTTCACATCTGATATCGAAACTGAACTTTTGGGCATGAACTACTTGGTTCGCCTGAGTTGTAGTGACTTTTTTTATTGATAGTTCTGTATATTGGTTATGGCAATTCATGCTTTTTTTTCAATTTGGTTTTACTATTAACCTGGACATTTTTCTTGACAGATGACCAAAGGGATAAGGAAGATACTCTATGCGGCTGATGCAAAGGATTCATCATTACCTGAGGCTAATGAAATAATCACGAGGTCACCAGGCATGTTCTCAGATGATGCAAAGGATTCATCATTACCTGAGGCTAATGAAATAATCACGAGGTCACCAGGCATGTTCTCAGATGAAGCGGAGTGACAAGTGCCACGGGAAGCGCCGTACCCTCCAAAACCTTTGGTGGAGAATTTTGTGGTTCTCCTACTATCAATCTGAGTAGCTCGCAATGTGTAAATTAGTAGAAAATAACACTTGGCATGGGGAACTGCTCATGGCCAGTCGCCTGCAACTGTCTTCTGTTGTGGCACGGCTTATCGAAAGACAATTTTTCCTCTAAGAAGTACGAACACGTGGCTAGTTATGATGCATATTCATGGATAACTTCTCATCCTGTCCCCAATCCCCAGAGATTTGTTACTACATTGATTTTTGACAGCTCTTTACTTCGTTTCCTGCATTTCGTGCTAGTGAGAATCACCAATCTTTTATGGGTGTCAATGCGCCATAGTTTGCTGAAAAAATTTATGCTAAGAAATGTACTACTTTAGCAAGTTCGTATTAAAGGAGGATGACATGTATCATTGATGATCGATGCGCCATCTCTCCGTGTAACATTGTCGTAGCTAAAGTTTTATTTTCAAAAACCGCCCCCATCAAATTCATACTTCTTTTACCTATACAATTAATTAGTATTAGTTAAATTGCAAATAAAAAACTAAAGCACATGTAAATGAAGAATACTAATTTTCCTACATGTGCCACCTGCCATTGTGTCTTCACGGAGTCTAGACGAAGATTAAAAAAATCCGCTCCCAAGTTGCCTGTGGAATAGGACACCACTTCGCTGTGTTATAATTCCCTTTTAGGAACCACCAATAAGTGGAGTGAGGGCTTTTGGTGGCCGGGCTACAGGCAGGCCAGAATCTGGTGCGTCTGTATGGGCTTTGGGATTCGGAAGCAGTCATTTCGTTGCAGCAGCTTGTCAGGCCTAGCGGATGAAATACGGTCCGTGATACTCCTATATGCGCATAGATGTATTGTGTTCGGCCCACCCACCGCAGTTGTTCCTGGACCTGCAAAGCACTAGGTGGCCTGCACCGGCAGTTTGGGACATGTTGGGTCGTTCGAAACAGCACAGGTAAAATGGGCCCCGTGACCTTTGTGGAGCAGATAGAGCCACGGGACAGGGTTGGCTCGCCATACCCTTCTCTTCCACAGACGCGCACCGCGGCGGCGATTCTGGACCGGCGAGATGTCCACCGACGGCCTCGTCGGCCACCGCGCTCCCCTTCAGCCGTGGTCAGGAGACCAGGTGCAGCCCCACCCTCCCTCGGCTCCTGGGACCGAAGGGACGGCCCGAGCGCTTGTCCTCTTCCACTCCAGCGGCCAAACTACCCGGATCACACGCCATCTTCCACTACGGCGGCCGGATCACCTCGAGTTTGCGGAACACCGGATCTGTCTAGCGCGAGGTCCTCGTCCACGGATCTGGCCGGGAAAAATCATTTTCTTCATTGTTTACGTCGGTGAGGCTGGATCACACGTTATGCACTCATGCTTTTCTCCTGCCTGGTGTTCATCTGTTCTAGATTTGCACGTTTTTGATGATTTTAATTTTGTTCCTTCTCTTCCTTTGGTACGACTGGTTTGGCTGTATTGCTCGATCGAGATGTATATCGTTTGTTCGGGAGAGCTATGTTTGTTTGGTTCTTCTGTCGATTTGTTTCCAACCCAGCGAATCCGAGACTTGGCAGGGAGGGGAAATCCTCTCTTTGACCTGATCCGTGTAGTTGCTGGCAATGACTTTTAGATTTGGCGGCTGGTAGCTAAAATACAGGGGCCTTGTTGGTTTAATCTAAATTCAGCAAGGAAAGAATATAAATTTTGGTGTAGGGAACTTTTTCTGAGGGTGTTGAAGTATAATTGTTGGATGTGTCACTGGATTATAGTACTCCCGCTGGGTTTTTGCTTCGATTTAATTGTTGGTATAATGCACATCCATGGATTGATTAGTGTGTTGTGGATTATATTGAATTCAGTAGGGATTCCCTGGTGTGGGGTGTTGTAGTACTAAATGTTGGCTTTGTCAACCCCAGCAGACATGATGTTTTTTATTCGATTCATTGCAATCTGAACAGAGTTTTAGCTAAACAGAGAACTAATAAGCAAAGCATGCATAGTTTTGTTATCTGTGACTGGATTTAGTTGTCGGGTTAGTTAACTCTCGCAGACTTTTTTAGTGTGGTGGATTTGTCGATGTGCATATGCTAAATGTAGTAGGTGAATCCTGGTGGTGAGTCTGTGGATTGTTTATTTTGTTTCGCGGTATTTTTGTGGGATTTTGTCACCGCTCAGCAGATTTACCTACCGCGAAACAGATTATTTGTGAACTTGTAAGCAACTGGTATGGTACTTATCAAATAATTAAATCTAAGTTTGTCTGTCATCAACTCCGTCGATCGAAATCTGTTTTGAGGTTTATCAATTTGATTAGTTACGTGTACATTGAGCTTTTGTTCATTGTTCTGTCCGTCGTCTCATTAACTGAATAATAATGTGTGGTTGCTCGTCTGTTCAATCCTAAAAAGTTGTATTTTTTTCCTAGACCCCGAATTGGCTGTAATTAGGTTGACTTAAGGGGATTTCCCTTCATGATTGCCCTTTGGTTTATAGATGTAATTTGTTTGTAATGAGTCGAAGGTTTTCTTCTGTGCTGGTTATCCCTTTGGTAGTTATCTACATGTGCTTTGTTTTGTTAATAAGGAACAAGACAGTATGCACGTTATGCATAATATTTGTTTGCATCACAATATGGTCGCATGCGGTTGCAAAAAGATTTGAATTGGTGTATTAGATAATTTACAAAAAGTTATATTCCCAGGGTGAGGATTAGCAGAGCCTATGTGGAGCGGATGGTCAAGCCTACACAGGAAGAGGGTCGTACAAGTTGTAAACCCTGTCATTGGGACATTGTTTGATTCTCTATATGAAGCATACCAGTTCTAAATGATGCATTCTGTTTATATTTATAAACACATCCTGATGCATCAATGATCGTTTCTTTCCTGAATGCATGGGCTATTATTAGGTTTGATTTGCATAAGTGCATAATTTATTGATAGCAGCCTCCAAATTCAGAATGAACGCTGTAATTTCATCCTTCAAATTCGACTAGGTTCGGATAGTTAGAGCACCAGAGGAGATGGAGATGAATACTAGCAGACTGAGTGCCCTGGAGCTGTCCATGAGGGCATATGTAGAGCTGTGTGATGGTCCAGTTGTCAACCCAACTATCGGCACATCGTCTGATCCACTAGACGAGGCGTATGCATTCTGTGATTTGTACTCCAGGGATGTGATTTTGGAACTGGTTTCACTAAGAGCCGATTTAATGTTCATATAACAAAATGTTTGCAAGAGATTGTTTGTTCTGGGGCATGTCTACATTGTAATTTGCCATTTATGATTATAATTTTGAATTAATATTCAGAGCTACACTGTTTACTTACATATGTCAACCATTGGTCTCACACTTAGGTCCCAGGACAACGGGTGGTAATATGTGAGCATGTGTTTTGTAGCTGAATTTGATCCAGTGAAACTGACCAATATTCTGACCATCATTGTTTCTTAACTAAATTTGATTGTTTGTCGTACTGTGAAGCGCCACATTGGAAAAAACAGTTTATCACTTGGAGAAGTGCCCTCGCGCAACGCCGGCAAAGGGAAAACCTCGCCGTCATATGGCAGCTCGGCGGCGAGGCAGGCGCTGCCGCACCTTGTTCCTTGAGAGGGGTGTTCCTTCGGGGGGAAAAGAACAAAGAGACCTGCGGTCAGTTGGTTGGGTGGAGGTAGATGACAACAGGGGATGGTTGATGTGAGGGCATAGTAAATTCGCAGACGTGACAAGACTGAAAAAGTAGAGCACAGTACGCGGCGGATAGCTGTACCACTGGAGCGCGCATCTCTGCTGCAACTTAGGCTAATTGGGAACACTTGCACAGCGTGTCCATCACTTTTCCTTCTCCGCCCCCGCGTCGCTCTCCCAGGAGCGGCACGGGCGGAGCCTTAGCTCGCCGGCACCGCCGCTCCCCTCCTGCCCTCCTCCCCTCGCCGCCGCCTGGGAGCGCCGCCGGGCAAAGCCCGGCCGGCAGCGGCGGCGGCGGGGCCGTTTGACTCGCGTGCCCGGGCGAATCTGGGGCGGCGGCGGTTCTCGGATGTGCCCGTCGGCGTGCTTGGCTGGGAGCTGGCCGCTGTGGCCTGCTGCCTTTCCTCGCGCGCGGGGTCTCCGTTGGCTCCGCTGGAGGCTGGCTCCTGCGGCTGGGGGCGGCGGCCAGTGCTCGCGCGACCTGCAGTCGGGGCGGCGACGTGGGGCTTGGCGGGCGAGGTGGCGGCGGTGATGGCTGCGGGGCTGGGCGCGGCGGGGCTCCCATGTCGGTGGCTGCGGTGCTGGGCGCGGCGGATCTGGGGTCCATGGCGCGGCGGCGCGGGATGGCTTCGTCCGGCGGGCAGATGGGGCGTGGGCGCGAGGGCCTCCTGCGGCGCGTCTTCGGGCGTTGGGAGGAGGCGCGCGGTGGGCGCTCGCGGCGGGGATGCGATGGGACGGCCGTGGCGATGGCTGGACGAGGGCGGCGGCTTCGGGGTCTGCTGCCTGCAGCTGCTGCGGAGTCGCCAGATCTGGCGAAGGAGACGCGAGGTGACCACGACGGGCGGCCGGGCGCGGGCGGGTTGCTGCGCTGGAGATGGCCGGCGAGGAGACGCGGGTTCTGCGGGGCGGATCGGGCGAGCGGGTGATGGTCGGACGCCGGGGCGGCGGCCCCGGATCTCTTCTTCGGCGATGGCGGCCGTGGTGGCTGTGTGGGCAGCGCCATGGCTGGAGCTCGGGTGCATCGGAATCTGCGACAGCGCATCGGTTCTCGGTCATGCCAGGGACGCTTGGTGCTGGCCGGTGGGCGGACTGTGGCTGTGGTGCGGGGTGCCGGATCTGACCAGACGTGGCCTGTTCTTGCTCCTGCGGTGATGTTGGGGTAGCCTGGTCAGCGTCTCTGCGTGGTGCAGGCGGCGATGGCGGGGATGTTCCAATCGATGGCTCCGGGCTCTGGTGGTGGGTGGTGGTTCAGGCGGGCGGTGGCTCTCGCATGCCAGTTCGTGGGGAAGACTTCTTTTGGCTGCTCGGGGTGAAAGCCTGCTTCGGCCTTGGCCGGAGTCGACGACGGCGACGCCTGTGGGCGCCGCACACCTTCTTGGAGGCGTCTTCGTCGAGGGCCTAAGACCTCTTCTCCCGCACTCCGGGGGAAACCCCTGTTCCAGGTTCCTGGAGCGGACGATGGCGGCGCTCCGGTGTCGCGTTCCTTCTTGAAGGCTTCGTTTTGGAGTGATCTTGGCCCGCGTGAGCCATCGGCTCGGGTGGTGTGCGGCCTCGGGGCCGGCGTGGAAGTCGGAGCGGCGGTTCCGAATCTCATCGTCATGGAGGGGTGTCGGCATTGGTCTCGTGGGTGACAGTGTCGTTGGCCAGCCTGGTGCGCGGCCTCGGGGTCGGCGTGGATGTCGGAGCGGCGGCTCCGGATATGGTTGTATGGTGTCGGCTTCGATCGCTCGGGTGATGAAGCTGGCGGCTAGCCTGGTGCGCGGCCTCGGGGTCGGCGTGTGTGGTCACAGTTTGTAAGTCGGAGCGGCGGCTCCGGAGATAGATGTAGGGCGTCGGCTCCGGTTGCTTGGGCAGCAGGGCAGGCGGCTCGCCTGGTGCGCGGCCTCGGGGTCAGCGTGGATGCCGGAGCGGCGGCTTCGGGCTTGGTTGTAGGGTGACGGAGCCGGCGGCTCGCCTGGTGCGCGGCCTCGGGGTCGGCGTGTGTGGTTGGTGCCATGTGGGGCGTGTTGTAACGGTTTTCGCCCGGGTTTCCGTTAATTAACCGGGCAACTCTCTTCTATCTTAATTAATGAATCGGGCCCGTAGGGAACGTCTTTCAAAAAAAAAAAAAACACTTGCACATTAGCATGCAGCCGTGTCGTGATTAGTGAGGGGTAAAACTGATTGATCTATCTGATTCAATATAATCATGCGTGTAACTAGACTGATCTGGTTCTCCTGACTGGTACATATGGCAAGAACTGCAGTTCAATATTAGTGTTTGACGGCTTTGAGCACATACGTGGCCAAAAAAAGCTGCTGAAAATCAAACATCACAATTAACATGCTCAAAACTTGCTTAGTACTCCCTCCGTCCGCCAAAGAGTGGATGTTTAGAGTCCAGCTTTTTCCGAAAATAAGTGTACGTCTGCGTTGCGTTGGGTACTTTTGCATTCACCCCCCTGGTCCACGCCTCGAGCGTCACTCCAGCGCAAACAAGTCACCGCACGCAAACTCCCCAATCCTCTTCCTCCCCCCCAACGATCTTCTCCTCCGATCCAATCCCAAATCGCCGTCGGTCCAACCTCCAATCCAGGGCCTCCTCTCTCACCCAAAATCGATGGCAGCCCGTCCATATAAACAGCCGGCGAGGTGGCGTCCATCGCACCGGAGCCATGGCAGGCGGAGCAGCGGGTGGAGGAGCGAAATCCGGCGATGGCCAGCGAGTCAAGGCCGTCGCGACGGCCGGCGGCGCAACACGCGACCGCGGCGGATCTGGTTCTGGAGGCCCCGTCCGTGCGCGTCCAGGCAGGTTCCGACCGTGGTCGCCCTCATATGTCAGTCGACGGCGTCGGAGCGGTGTCGGAGCTAAGCTTGTCGACCCGGATGAGGATGCAGTGGGTGGTGGTGAAGCCGGTGCTGTGGCTAACCAGGACGGCGCGGCGGCACGTGCTGGGCAAGACGGCATGGCAGCAGGAGTGTGTCCTGGGGCTGACCAGGACGTCGCGACTGCAGGTGCTGGGCATGTCGCCGAGAAGACCAGCAAGTAGTACTAGCTCTGTAAGTTTGGCTGGATGCAAATCTTGTCAATTATGGCTTTTAGTTACTGGCGTTCAAGTTAATGTGAGTCCTAGTGGTGATGTAGAGAGAGATCTAAGTAAGGCTGTGTGTCCTTAAAATTTCAAGTATGAACAATCTGTGGTGGTTAAATGACAGACATGACTATGGATGATCTGTTGCATAAATAAGGTGTTTTCTTGATGCATGAGTCCTGGTCTCTAAGTGGTGATTATATTTTCTGTATCTAGCTATTTCGAGTCATAGATGATGGACTTCTAGATTATCAATTTTGTTGAACAGATTTGGCATGAAAATTACTTTGACTATTGATGCTAGATGATGCACATTTTAAGATTGTCTATTTTGTTCCAATTTAAGTTGGATAAATAATTGAATAAATAAATGATGAGCTTAATAAGTAGTTGGATAAATAATTTAACCAAAAGTCCAGCATTACAAAATGTTGTCGAGAAGTCCCGCAAGAACTATTACAACTTCTAGCCGGCTACGATCTGCATGGCGCTCTCATAGAGTTCACGATCACACCCTAAAACATCAGGTAGGTTTCCTGTACGCTCTAGGCCATCCTTGTACATGTGAGGGATCTTGTAGTCGTTGCCTCCACCTATCTTCATTACCTCAATTAAGCAACTCTGTAGTGTAAGGAAAATCATGTTTATCTTATCGGCATCATAAGCATGATATTCGTGCTGCACATTGTTGATTAGCTCATCTAAATTATTAGAGACTAGCCTATCTGACATGGACTGTAGTGAAGAAAATAGGCCAAGGTCTAGAGCGTTCATATCCGGTGAGTTCGCAGGCTGTTGCATGAGGCGAATATCAAGCCCAGTTTGAGCAACAGCATTAAGAAAACCTGGGTCATTACTTGGGACATGTGAGGGTGCATTGTCTTGCTGGATCCATATAGTCTCACTAGCGAGCACTTGAGGCCAAACTGCTTGAATAGCTGGTAGTACCTTTTGAATCAAAAACTCCCTCGACGTATCTCTCTTAACTGTGATTGTTTTTGTGATCAGCGTCCCTCTTGGACGGTTATCACTTCTCCTTGGCGCTGGCTCCTACAACCAACAAAGCAACTCAAGTTAGATTAACTATGGATGTGCCTAATAAATAAAAGAGTAAAGGTTAAAATTCACCTTTTTGATAAACGGCCAAATGCCTATATTCCCATCAAAAATGCAAATACCTTCTGCATTATATCTAGGCCTGCCTATTAAAACCAAAAACATTATTTTTCCAATGGAGTTTTTATTTTGCACAGTCCTATGTGGGTTTTCTTCTGATGGCAGCTTGTAGAATTTCATGGTTTTTTGAGTGGTGTTAAACCATTTTTCATCTAAATGGAATATGTTACGCATGTCCTTGAATGTGGGCCTATTTGGCAAACTTTGCGGGTCAAACATAGAGAGACAATGTCGCAGCCTAGCCTTCTTGTTTGCTTCCTTCAAAAATAGCTTGAGTGAGCTGGAATGCCTATCGAGCAAGCCATCTGTAAACATCCTATGTAGTGTGCTTTTCTTCACACCCAAAGCTCTTGCAAGACTGCGTATAGTTCTCCTTTGACTCCGAGGAATCTCTGGAACCCTACCAAGGTCAACTACAATCCTTTTGCGACCACAGTTTTTTGGCTTCCTTGATCGTACATCAACGGGTATGCCTTGTCGAAGACACTCCTTCACCGTCCTCCAAACGCGTCTGACCTTGTACACTGAAACCTGGAACATGTTTGCAACTTCTCTGGTTGTGGTCTTCTTTAATCTCCGGTCGACACTTCTTGCTAGCAATTCTTTATAAATACCAGCCCTTTGCAAATCTGTTAAATTCTTGTATTTGTCTTCATCATGAACTTGTTCATTATCTTCTTGCTCTTGCTCCACATTCGTGTTTTCATCTGGTGCTGAATCGTACATGGCTTCATGTGGATCTGAATCATCAAGCTCTTCTTCGTCAAACTGAATCTCTATATCGCCTGCATACACACCATAGTCCTCCGGGTCAACATGAAGGTTATCTAGAGCCTCATCCATTGCTTGCACTTCCTCTTCCATGCTCTGGAAAAAACCACCTTGGTCTTCAAGTTCGTCGTCTACAAGGTGAGGTTATGTGAGTAGTTGAATAAGATCGTAATTAAACATTCAAATGTGCTAACTAAATTATTTTACTAACCCGATTCATGCAGGTCCTCTTCTCCATGGGCAACATCGGCCTCATGGTCCTCTTCTCCATGGTTAATGTCGGCCTCATGTTCATCTTCTACATGAAGACACCATCAGGATTAGCTACAATATGCAGAAGAATTGAACAAATATGCACAAGAATTGAACATGTGCAGATGATCAAGATGTACCTGGGTTCATGTTCAGATCGAAGTGATGGCCAGCCAGTGGTACTTCTTCATTTTGCAGTAGACTTCCGCTAGTAGTATACCCCTATGACTCTACCCTTTAAGGTATAGTTGTAAGACCCTTTAATTAATATTAATAAAGCTCAAAACCTATATATATATATATATTTTTTCTGTGTACCATCCCTGTTTATTAATGCGTATTTGTGCGTGATCCTGGTGCAAATACGATGCACTGTGGACTCCCATTTCTTGGGGGGGGGGGGGGGGGTCCGACAGTGCTCCCATGGGCGCCATCAGTGCCGCCTCCCATACGCAACACCCCTTGCCACCGCTGCCTCCCACATGCCATTGTTGCCCTTATTATCTTCTTAGTCTTCCTCTGTGGCATGCATTGTTGCTGCTAGGGTAGGATTTGGGGTTGACATTGGAGATGGGAGGCAGCTGACAATGTGAAATTTGGGGGCGACGAGGTTGGTAGGTGCAGCGGTGGTAAGGATGGTGATGGTGGCGAGCAGAGTTATGATAAGGAAGAAGTGTGCTCGCCACTCACACTCGATTCATTTATGCGGATGGAACGACTTTGCACAGGAATTTTAGGCTAAAGAGACAGGGGCATTTATGGAATAGAAAGACTATTCTGTGGAAAACAACATTAAACTAATAAAACATTGAGAAAAATACATTCTAGCGTGATATCCACATTTCATAATAGCAATCGAGCAAATCTCATTTGTAGGATGCCAAACCGGTGAAAAAAAATATTGCGTGAATGGCAGAATTCCAATAAAGTCCTACCCAATAGGCCCCATACTATAATTATTTTGGGTAGTGCCCGAAAAATAGCTCTAGAGACTACTTAGCACTACTACAAGATTTCTTTTGCAAGGCGTTTATACAATCTTAACTGTGGCGGATATTTATGGAAACCGCCACGGTTAATTGATGCCGGCCGAGACCGGGCCGCAGGGGAGGCAACCGCCACGGTTAATCGCTTAACCGTGATGGGCAACTTAAAAAACTGCCACAATTAATGTTGATTAACCGTGGCAGTTACTATAACATAACCGCCAAGGTTACTCCATTAACCGTGGTGGTTTTTGTTAAGGCCATGCCAGAGATTGTTTCTTTGCTTGCCCGCGCACCAGGAATAGCCGTGTGTGGTGGTGGCGAGCTGCTGCTGCATGGCCTTGGGACCCGCTCCTGGCCAGTGAGTGTGTGGTGGTGGCGAGCGCGCTGTGTGCATGTGGGGGCCGCGCCTAGGATTGGGAAGCGGGAGTGGCATTGGGCGCCGCGTGGCGGTGGCAATGAGGAGGCACAAATGTGCTGCGCGCGGGAGGTGATCCGCATGATGCTCCACGTTAGCGATCCGAATGCGGGACTGGTGGCCACTCGTAGCTCGCCACGTGTCTGCGGGGTCCACTTGTCATTGGCACAAAAGAAGCACAAACCAAAGATCAAAGGGGAGGCACAATTGATGAAAAGAGATCGATCCCTCTCTCCCTCTCCACGCGACTCCCTCTCGTTGCGCATCATGCATCTCTCTCATCTCTCTCTTGTCGCATCTCACTCGAGACCGGTCGTCCCCTTCCACCTCCACCTCCACCTCCGGCCGGCCCTCTCCACCTCCACCCCATTTCCGGCCGGCCCTCTCCACCTCCACCTCCACCTCCGGCTGGCCCCCTCGACCTCCGCCGGCGCCCTTCACCAACACCTGCAAGGAGAAGGCGAGGAGAGGTTGGCCCCGACGGCGGCTCGCGAGGGCGGGGCCCTAGCGACTGTTGACGGTAGTTAACAACCATTCTAAAACGTCAACTAAACATAGATAAAGGTGTAAAATGGAAACCAAACATAGACTTAGGGCTTAAACTGACAAAGTTCCACAATTTTGGTGAATCTTTGTATTTCCAGGGATTAAACAGGAAAAGGACCAAGGGATATTCAAAGCATACGTGTCCAGAGTATATTCCAACTCAGCATATACAAAAGAAGACTCTAGAAGACACCAGAAGGCAGGCCACGAGAGCCTGGCCCCACCTGCCATAGGGGGGCTCGGCCGAGCCCTAGAGGAGCACGGCCGAGCCCCTGGGCCCACCTATCGGCCTCTCCTTCCTAGGTCGCTTCTAAACTGCCTTCAAGATTAAATCTAAGCCATTGTTCAAGGCCGGTTTGATCCGAGGGCTACGGTGAATCCAAGACCCCAATATAAGCAAGACCCCCTGACCCTTGGGCTCATATCTCAATTCATTATTCATTCAAGTCATCAAGTCATCAGGTCCCAATCCCTAGAGTTCCACCATAATTAGAGCTTTAGCTATCTAGGCTAGTTCTAAAGGAAGGCAAGCATCGTCTTGAATTCCTGATCGTCTAGAAGTTGCGGAGGCAGAGCTTCGCGTAGCTTCTCTCTTGTATCTATCTGTAAGTATTTTGTTAGCTACATTTGTTATGACTTTGATCTACTTAATGATTATATTCATAGTTATATGGTTTAATGTGTATCATGATTATATGCTTAGTATAGCTAGATTGTCTTTATATTCAAGCATAGAGTCGTATAGCGCTCACTTAGATGTACACTGGGTGAGTGGTTGACAGCGTGTAAGCGTGGTGCTTATACAATGTTTGCCTGCGAGTGCACCCTATATTCTGGGCCATGTGGTAGATCGCGGATGTGATACTCCCATTGAGTCATTTGTAGTCCACTCCTCGGATATAGGGGTAGTTGAGCTTTATTACTATGGTAGACTTTCTCTGTTCTTGCTCTTCCTTAGTAATGTTCACTATGCGTAGATATAATGCTTTCTTGCCATGATTACTAGGTGTATTGCACTAATCGTAGTATGCATTGACATATAATTAGGGATAACTTAGGAATATTTCTCTGTTCTACCTATACCATGCTAGCATTGCTTTTATGGAACACTCTTAGTGGCATACCATGATCTATGACTTGGCATTTATCATTACTTTTATTATACGACTTATCTCTGTTGAGAGTAGTTAGATTTGATATGGTTTACTCTACATTACCACACGTGCAAGTGAGACATTATTTCCATTAGCCATCCCCTTCCCTGTGGTAAAATATAAATAACGATACCTGGATTACTCCCGGTGAAATGCTACAATAGTATTTCTATCTGTGCGCTTGCGGATATCATCTTCATATTATCATCTCAAGGATCCAAGTGGCATATCATAAATATCATACACACATTTCCTAGCATTGCTGCTGGGGATGACAACCTAGTATTAAGGTGATGCTATGGAATGTGTGGTGAACCTCGGTGCATATCAAGAATGAGATTAACTCCACTCTTGGTAGTGACACTAAGCAATACCACCAAGCATTGCTGACGCTGTTGCTGGGGATGAGATTAACTCCATTCCTAGTAGCACGTTAGGTCCATCAACAAGCATTTTTGGCGCCGTTGCCGGGGAAGGGTGCTAGGCACACACACATGGAAATGATATCACTTGCATCACGCAATGTATCGAGGACCCATTTATCACTACTCAAACAAGCTTACCCTTGTTTTTGTCTACTTGTGTTTATCTTATGCAGGGTAATGTATGAATTGGAGTAATCTTCCAGAGAACTACGTTGACAATCCAGAATTATTAATCAGAAGGGCGAAATCTAAACTCAGAAAAGTTCAATCACCTTCTGTCTCGGAAGATCCTTATATAAGGCGAAGCTTAACACCTGAATTTGAAGCTATGGCTAACAAGACACTCCGTGAGTTCTCTGCTCCAACCACGACCAATATTCGTACTGGTCCGGAAGTTGAGATTGGAAAAAATGCTTTTGAGCTCAAGCCAACTCTTATCAACATGGTACAAGCTAACCAATTCTGTGGAAAGGCACACGAAGATGCTAACGCTCATCTCCAACACTTTCTGGAGATCTGTAGCACTTTCACTATCAAAGGAGTGCCAAGAGATGCCATCATACTCCGTCTCTTTCCATTCTCACTCTTGGGAAGGGCGAAGCAATGGTTCTATGCTAATAAGGAGAAGAACACTACCTGGGCACTCTGCTCCACTGCCTTCCTAGAGAAGTTCTTTCCTATAGGCAAGACCAATGCCTTACGGGGGAAGATTTCAAGTTTTCAGCAACAACACGATGAATCTGTCCCTGAAGCGTGGGAGCGCTTTCAAGACTACATCTCAGAATGTCCACACCATGGGATGGAGAGTTGGTTACTCATGCAGACTTTCTACCACGGGCTTACTAATAGCACCCGTGAGACTATGGATGCTGCTGCTAGAGGCGCTTTCCTATCACTTACACTATCTAAAGCCACTGAGCTTGTGGAGAAGATGGCTTCCAACCAAGGTTGGAGTGAAGAGCATCAACCCCGCAAGAGAACAGGAGGAATGCACCAGCTCAAGGAGGTAGACATGCTGTCTGCCAAAATGGACTTACTGATGAAGAGGCTCGATGAGCGAGCCACTGACAAGAAGGAGGTCATGCAAATTCATGATTCCCGCATGACATGTGAAGAGTGTGGAAACACTGGACACACAGGCAACAATTGCCCGAAAATTTAAGAGGATGTGAACTACATCAATAACAACAATAACTATCGTCCTCAACAGAACCAAGGTTGGAATCAGCAAAGGCCCAACTATTCAGGTAACTACCAATGTAACAATAATTTCAACAATTACAATCAACCACCCTTGAGAGAGTTAGTCCTGAATCAAGGTAAAGTGATGGAGAATCTGAATAAAAAGATAGCTTCCAATGATAAAATGCTAGAAACTATCAACAATAGAATGGATAGCTTTTCTTCTGCGATCAAGAGCCAAAATAGTTTCAATAAAATGATAGAATCACAGATTTCTCAGCTGGCAACATCTGTTCCACCAATCGCATAAGGTAAGATTTTGGGCTAGCCGGAAGAGTTAGAATCTGCAAATCTTGTTGACATATTCAATGCAGGATTCTACTTTAAAGAGCACTCATCTGGAGGATGGAAGGATGACTCCCTACCAACCAAGAAAGGAGATCCTGGGAGACCGGTCATCCCCATCACCATTGGACCACACATCTTTGAGTAGCCCTTTGTGATTTCGGATCGAGTATCAACATCATGCCCAAGGTAATCTATGATAAAATTCATGGTGATCCTTTATTGTACACAACCATGTGCTTGCAGCTTGCAGATCAATCACTGTGCTACCCGAAAGGCATCCTGGAAGATGTTTGTGTATGAGTAGGGAATTCCTATGCACCCACAGACTTCGTGGTAATTGAAACAGGAGGAGACGAAAGGTCACCAATCATATTGGGCCGACCATTTTTGAGCACTGCAAAGGCCATCATCTACGCCGATAGCGCGAAGATATGTTTCAACATCAACGGGAGGAAGGAGAAGTTCACTTTCAAGAACAAAACACTAAAATTTCCTGCTCATCCCCAGAGGCCCTATGAATATGAGCTGGCACCAGAGAAGAAGAGCAATAGAAGAAGAAGGAACAAAAACAAACAGTCACAGACTACAGCAGTGAGAATGATCAACCCGGTCCGTACGGAATATGAGCACCTTGTCAAATCCCCACTGCTGCCCAAAATGGAAGATCCAGGTGTCCCAACAATAGCATGCTCAATCAATCAGTGGAATTTTCAGAAAACCTTCTGCGACATCGGATCGGGAATCAACTTAATGGCAAAGGTAACTTATGAATTAATATTTGGTAATATGCCCTGGCACCCCACATATATGCAGCTGTAGATGGCGGACCAATCATTCTGATTTCCGGAGGGAATAGCAAGAGACGTACCCAACAAGATCTATGACCACTATGTCCTCACCGACTTCTTAGTCCTAGACATGGGAGAAGAAGAACAAGATCCACCAATCGTACTTGGAAGACCGTTCCTGAACACCACTCGAGCTATCATCTACATCAGGATAGGAGAGATCCACTTTCAATTCCCATCCAAAAAGGTACGCTGTTATTTCAATAGTTATACAACGTATGAACAGCCAAGGAAGAACAGGTCAGCACGACACCGTGCATCGAAGAAGAAACAACTCCCAAAGATGGAGAATAAAGATACAGAAATGAAGGAGGAAAGTAAAGAAGTAGAAGACAAGAAGGTGGAAGAACCAACCACTCCTGAATCAATTTCACCACCAAAGCAAAAGTGGAGGAAGAAGAAGACGTCACCCAAATTATCACCCGAAGGGATACCTTTAGAGCCATCAGAACCACCATTTGTGCCATCTGATGTGCCATGGGATGTATGAGCAAGACAGGAAGTCCTGTTCGGAGGACTCTAATCGCCGAACCCTCACCGAAAGGTAACTCAATAGTTATCCATATTTAATTATAGCATTGCATATTTACTTCTCTATACATCTGCATTAGAAAATAAAATAAAAATGTTTGCTGCATTGCATTAAGAAAAACTTTAAAGCCCCATGTGAGTAATCTTGTGGCATAACACCTACGGGAATATTCGCTGCGGTGGCATAAAAATAAAAATAAATATGCATTCATCTAGTATAGTCCTTCTACATCATAATTTTCTGCATATAAAATATAAAAATCCAAAAATATTAACTCTGCTGAAATGCTGCTTTAAAAGAATAATCATAATTAATCCCAGGCGACTAAAGCTTAACCAAGTACTTGATTAACAAACTTAAGATAGATGTTCACAAAAGAGCTCCTAGTGGTGCTATGACACCAGATAAAGCAGTACAACATTTTATTCATCCAGTACAGGCACTGGGAACAGGAGCTAGCAGTTTCATTCAAAATAAAAGGCACCATAGATGGGGCTGGTGCAGGCAAGGACTTGATAAGAGATCTATTCATCGATGTCATCTTTGTCTAGCAGAGCAGCAGAGACAGTTCCAGGCTGAATCTGCAGGAACCCAGTTCCAATGCCATGGAGCACTTCTTTGGGCAGGTGTGGGGCAGGAGCATTGTTCTGGGGAGGGATCATGGCAAGTGGCACAGGTTCCAGGATGGCTTCCTTCTTCTTCTTGTTCTTCTTTCCACCTTTTGGGGTCTTGCCCTTCTTAGCTCCCTTTTCCTGGTCTTTGCCTTCTTTGTGCTTCTTAGCACTCTCAGCATTCTTGAAACCCTCTTTCATCAGAGCAACTCTCCTGCTGCGCCTGAGGAAGGCATCATCAATGGGCTCCTTCAGCTTGACCATCCTTTTCTTCTGTGGAGTCTTGAAAACATCTAGGGGGCCCTCAAGAACTTCCAGATCAGAATCATCCTCATGCTGACTGGCATCACCATCATGTCCAACAAGATAATATTCATCCTCTTCATCCTCTTCTATCATCATTTCTGGTTCTTCCTCATCTTCTTCTAAGTAGATCAGGGCCTCCTTCTCTAGGTCCTGTCCACCAAGCTTCGGATGGAGAAGAAAAGCAATGTGAACCAGGAGCTTTTTGTCAGAAAAGTAGCTAGGGATTAAGGTGTCATCAGACAAATAAACGAGATTAAGATCCCTAAGAAAACATGGTGAGGGAGAGGAGGGTATAAAGTTGGATACCTGTCTGATGAGAGAAGGGATCACAGTTATCATAGGGTTAGAGCCAGATGGGCCGGTTATAACAGGTTTGAGCTTCTAGGCTGAAGCCACTGCCCTCTGCACCAGATTGGATCCACCAGCAGGAACTGGACCTGTTTTTGGCATCTCAATAACAAAGGTGGCTGGTTCTGGATTCTTAACAGCTTGGGTCACCATATCTGCAGAAAACATTTTTCCAGAAGCAACAAGCTCATTGTTAACTGAAACAGAGCTAGAGCCAAGAACCACTGCAGGCTGAGAATTGTCAACTGCTTCCAGGGGTGCTTCCTGTTGTGGCCAGCGATCCCAACTCTCAGTGTTGTTGCCACCTCCAGGGTTCACTTCAGAGCCAGAATTGGCCCCTCCACCAGCAGCATTGGAACCAGCAGGTCCCATCCAACGTGGCAACTCAGGGGGAGGGGGTGCAGGGGACCAACAGTAACATAAGCCTCTTCATCCCGCATCTCAACTATGCTCTTCCTTTTCAAAACAAAGCAAGGTACTATCCAAGATTTTCCTTTGTTAGGTAAACCAACATTAACTTTCACAAAGCTAGGAATTTTAGCATCATCGTTAAGGTACACCTTAGCAATAACCCTAGCCAAATCCTCAGGTTCTAACCACTGAGTCATGATGCCAAACCCTGAAACTGCCTTAGCTATGCCAATAGAATCTTTCAAATCCTCAGGAAAAGCAACCAACATGACCCAAGCTTAACGATCAAGATCAAAACTACGAGCATTATCTGCTTCATCATGCTTAATGACAGTCATGTTGTACTGATCGAAACTGAAAACAGGCCTAAGAAACATTTCCCTCTCCAAAGTATTGCTAAATCTAACATAAGCATCCCCAACGGCACAAGGGTGAATGTCTACATGGGGGACCCGATGTACCTTAGTGAAGAAGGTGCGCAGGGCTTTCTTGAGTTCCTCGAAATCATCCTTGTGCACCGGCGGCTGCATCTTGACAACGGCGAGGTCCTCATTGTACAGGGTGTAGCATCCAGTGATGAAGACCTCATGGCGGAGAAGCGCGTTGTGGACCGACTCGTCGATGGTGAAGCCGCTCGGGAGGTGCGGCCGAGGATCAACCGACCAGTTCGCCATGGTGGCGAAGGAAGATGAGCTGGGGTTTTCTTCGGGTGGTGCAACAGTGGGACGGATTGGGGGAACAGAGAGAACGGAGCTGCCGAGGTCAGTAGCATTTATAGGACTCTGCTCCGCCTTTCCAACTTCTGGGCGACAGATGGGCCGAAATCGTCGTTGTTGTCGAATCTGTGAGAGGCACGAAGTGGAAAGGTGACCGTAATTATAGCAAATCTTGCACCTTACCAAATTCGAGCATTCTTTCCTGGAATGACCTGGGCCCAAGCATCTCTTGCAAACAAGATTGGGGTCGCGGGCTGGGCCAGAGGACGGACGCCTGGAAATGCTTTGATGGGCCGAAGCAGAGACCGTTGCAGGTTGAGGATTTGAATTTGAAATAGCAGGCCTGTGATTGCTCGGCTGTCTTGATTGACCATTATTTTCCAAAGAAGGGGGGGGATTTGAATTTTGGGATCCATCGTGGAACCAGCAATTTCCCTCGAGAGGTAGAACGAACAAAAGATATAGGATTATGATCCTGGGGATGAAAAGGCTTGGGGCGAGGAGGATCAAAATCAACATAGTTCATATGATAATCATCCGGGTAAGATAGGCGTTGGAAAACACGAGGCTTGAAAGGATAGGTGGATTTGACAATATCGGCATAACTCCTAATATCGGAGTTCATATTCTTTTTATGATGAGAATCCACATAGGTCCATTCAACCTCTAATTTGGATTGCCAAGACACAAAGTCTCTACGCCAATTAGGGCCTCCATCCCCCCAAAGATGGAAGAAAGCCAAGAAAGATTTGCAAGAGACATTTTTGAGTTTATAAACCATAATTCCAACGTTTTTGCAAGAGACGAAAAACTTAAACATCCAACCCGAGAGAAAAGAAACATTGAAATCTTTAGCTTTGCCACCGAGGCAAGATTGTAAGATAAGCCCCACTGAATCTTCATTGAGTCTTAAAGCAGATCGACCAAAACTCACCACAAGGTGAAAAACTCTGGAGGATGGGGGCGATTGAGGACTCACCGAACAACCGAAACGCTGTGAGACCAGAGAAGCGAAGTGGATCCCAGGATCAAAGGAGAGATCCGAAAGACCTGCCATGGAGGACGTCGCTCAAGCCTGCCAGGGAGGGAGGAGAGGAGATCGCCGGAGGGGAGGGTGGTGGGATGGGAGGCGATGGGGAGGAGGGAGGGGTTAGGCGTGGCCATCATCAAGATACATCTTCACAATAAAAATATGCAGATATAGATGACAGTGTTTTCGAATGGTACAAGATTTGGAAACTAAAAGTACCTAACAAAGTCAAAATGTTTATGTGGGTGTTGTTGGACTTTGAGGGTGAGGCCTCTGCCGAGGTTGTGTCTCCGATGTTGCAAATCATGCCCGAGCTACAGATGTTGTGTGGGGAACCTGTTTCGCCTCTGATGACGGAGCAGCTCAAGTTGGGATCTCTCCAGGCTTCGGAGGTGGCCCTGGTGCCCTCACCACCCCCTGTGGAGCCTTGTCAGGCGTCAGACAGCCTATCTCTCGGCGTCATGGGGCGTGGAGTTTTAGATGTTGCTGCCCTTCCCTCACCTGTGACCATCGAGCAGGTGGTGCCTGTGGGTGGCATGACCACCGAGCCAGGTTTGTTGGCTCTTGCTTCAAATCCTGATGCGCTCTTCGCAAAGGAGCTTTGTGACTTGCTTGCCAGCGTGGAGGTTGCTAGACCTGGTTTGGGCAGGTCGATTGCTTGCCTCCTGACGGGGACGCCATCAAGGGGCACACCAAAGAAGGTCGGCAAAGGCAAGAGTGGCGCCTTAGGCAAGGCGTATGTGGCTGCTTGATGGATGATCTCCGGTCTCTTGGCTCGTCCTCTTGGACTGGGTTGTCGTTATGGTTTGGGAGGTGCCCGATGTCTTGTGTCGAGGTGTTCTTGTCGGGGGTCACTTGGCGTGGTAGCAGTGTCGGGGTTCGTGGTTGTTGTGTGCTCGGAGAGTTTGGCGGGCCGCTTGTGCGTTGTGGGGTTTCATGCCATGTGAGTAGTTCGTCTGTGGTTTGTTTGTAATGGTTTTCGCCCGGTTATTCATAATTAACTGGGCAATTCTCTTCTTCTTAATTAATCGATGAGGCAAAGCTTTTGCCTCCGTTTTGAAAAAAAAATGTTTATGTGGCGTTTTGCTCATAACAGTTTACCAGTACGGAGAAATTTAGCAAGGCGAGGGGGTTATCATTGACACGAGGTGTCCCATCTGTACAAAGCTTGATGAGGATTGTGGGCATCTCTTTTTCAAGTGCAAATATGCTAAACTTTGTTGGCGTGTAATGAATTTGGAACATATCAGGGTTCAATTGGTGAATTGTGCTTCAGCGTAGGAAACCTGCAATATTATTTGGAAGTTAGAAGAAGATACTCAATTGAAGGTTATAATTTTCCTTTGGAGGTGGTGGTCAGCGAGGAATAAGGCAAATGATGGGGGGAAAGATGCTGAAGGCTGAGGAAATTAATAATTCTGTCAGCTACTTCCAAATTTTGACTTTTCCCGAGATAGTGTAATGGTGCTGCAAATATGTCAGAGACTAAGGAGATCTGGGGGAAACGTACGAGCTAATCTCTTCAGCACTCGCTAGCGCCTGAACTTTCTTCGTCCTGATTGGGTACCTGCTGCTCCGAGCTAGCGAGTTCAACCCCGTTGGGTACGCCCTCATCGGCCATTTGGTACAAAAGCCAACAGTCACAGTTGTGCTCCAATTGCCATGTGTCAAAACGCAAATTAATTAACCCTGATCTATCCGTAATCCCAGGACCATTCGATGAACCCACCCAGGATCATCCATGGGTTGCGTTGAACCCCACCCAATCGTGCTACACCTACACGTGCGACCGAAAAGGTTAGTAGCCGTGATGCCGCTGGGACCAGTCACATCACTCGGCCGATCTCTAAATAGGGTCACCGGCCGGTTTTGTATTATCGCGACACGTTTTCCTTCGCGCCACTGCATGATTGACCACCAATTACTGTACTGCTGCGACCACGGCCAGCAGGGCCGCTGCTAGCTCTTGATGGAATCAGGTCCGTGGAGGTCCTCAAAAAAAAAAAAAAATCAGGACCGTGGTGAGTAGAAGTTTCCTTTCCCTTGTTTCTGAATTCTGATGGAGATATCGGTTACGGTGTGGGCTATCCGGGCAACAAGCCTGCTGCTGTCCTGTCCATGCACAGCTTCCTTCTGCTGCTGTTGCTGTTGCGGCTATTGTTCAAGATCAATCGCCGGCCTCCTTTAGAGCATCCACAATGCAGTGACGGACCCCGGGGGGGGGGGCAGGCCATGGCCCCCCCCAAGGTTGAAATTTTTGCACATATACCCTTCAGATTTTCTGAAAAAATTGCATATATACCCTTCAAATTTATGTTTGGCCCCCCCTAAAGCTTGATAAGTTGTATTCGGCCCCCCCTTTTCTTTCATCCTGGGTCCGTCCCTGCCACAATGTATCATTCTGCTGCCTCTATACCTGCCTCTAAGCCTTTAGAGGCTCTAAGCCTTTAGAGGCTGTCGCTATACATTGCTGGACCGAGCCTCTAAGGAAAATTCTCTAGCGTCGCCTCTAACACAAGAGGCTGCCTCTAAGCCATTTATTTGCACTAAAATAATCCCCTTACCCTACTTACAATCCCTGTAGCCCATATATTTGTTCAGATTTGGCCTGAGAAGGTTGGAGAGATTAAATATTTTATGTTATATATGGGCTCCACCTTAGAGGCTGCATGCCATAGCTATACATTGTGTTTTTTTTAACTATACTTAGAGGCAGGGGTGGAGGGCCCACCTTAGAGGCAGTGTAGCCTCTACACACTACTGATGCCCTTAGCTAGCTTTGCTTTCGCCGGCCGGGACATAACCTTTTTATCCCGCGTTACTCACAGTTCTATCTGCACTCGCGCATGGGATATATATGCCTGTCTGCCTCCATGACACACATGTCTCCATTAACAGCACCTTGATTACTTTTTTTTTTTTTTGCGAAGAACAGCACCTTGATTACTGGCTACACACAGTTCGATCGCAGCTCATCCATATGCATGTGTATGCAGTCGGCTTGATCGAGCTGCTTGGCACCCCTTTTGGAGTGCTTCCGGACCGATTCAAAGGGTGGAGAAGACCTAGCATGAAAAAGGGAAATTAAACAACTATACTTTTTTTTTCTCTCCTTTAGATGACCTGCGTGTGGCTTGCTTGCATTCTTAGTACTAGTAGTACCTGCAAACTGTGAGTTTCTACTTTCTGCCGGCCGGCTGACTGATGCGCGTGTACGTGAGATATTAAGGACAGTATAATCGCACCTAATCCCTGCTCTCACAGTGATTTGGGTTTTCGGCCGTCCGTTTTATTGATCTGGACGTTCCTGGCCGTCAGATCTCGTGTGCAAAGCAATCTGTCCCGCGGTGTGTGTAAACTGGCCCAGCTGTCCTGTGGGCTGCTGCTCCAGAGGCCGAAAGCAAGCCCTCTGGTTAACTGGGCCGTTGGGCAGCCCGTTCTAGCCCGTGCCGCTGTTCGCTAAAGGGGACCAAGGAGCACCTTCTTCTTCTGTTCGTCTATTCCTCTCCCTGCAGCCGCCGCCAGATCGAGAAAGGTCGTGGACGAGGCTTGTGACGGCGCTGTGCTGCGTGGAGGCGATGGGTAAGGCACGTCGTCGACCCCTGTCCCGGTGCCGGTGACCGCGCTCCAACCGCCGCTCCTTCTTCCTCTGCTCCGGCCTCCGGCGTTCCCGTTCCCCCATGTCGCGAAGGAAGTGAGGGTTCACAATCGCCCACTCGATCCTCGGCTGTACCCATCGCGTGTGGAGCCAGTGAGGGGTTCGTGGGCGGGCACGATGTGGGAGGAGGACTTGTGATCTGCCAGCATCCAGTAAGGGAGGACGGGAGAAATAGGGCGACGAGGAGCATGAGCCATACATCCATGGTGATTCCTTTCCTTTACTTTGCTCTTCTCCTTCTCGTCAGTTCATATTAGCTCTGCACTATCTCACATTGTTTTAGTGGCCAATGTGTTAATTCGACTTTTCAGTAGCAAGTTTCATTTGGAGAGGCAGGAAATGAAGATCATATAAGTAAATTATCATAATGAGACAAAACTTAAATTCAAATTGGTTCATATACTTTATGGGAAAATGTGGACTGCCATACTGAATTCTATGTAGTTTTTTCGTTCATCCGATTTTTAGAGTATGCTATTTAAATTGTAATTTCGCCAACCACTTTTGGTTGTCATAGTCCATTTAAGTCCAGTGACTTGATCATATGCCAATCAAGTAATATTGTGATGTTTCTACACCCTTTCAAGTCCATTGTTGAAAATCTCTGAAGCTTATGCTACACCCTTTAAATTTAAGTCCATTGTAGAAAATTTCTGAATTTCCGATAAGGTTGCTTCTTCATGTTTTTTGCTTTTATCTGATCAAGATGAGTAGATTACTAATGGAATTCATTTGTTTAGTTTGGAGTGCTATACGATGCAAGGGTTGGGACTAAAACAGTTGCAGATCTCTGAATTGCTTGCCAAAAGGTTAGTCATGTTTAAGCCTACATGATTCTTTGCCAAAAGGTTAGTTATGTCTAAGCCTGCATGATAGTTATATTTAAGAAGATGGTTTACTGTCCTAAATTTATATTGATCTAGATGATCTCCCTTGATTTGGTGATGCCGCATTCAACCTCTTTTGCTAATTTCACTCTGCTTCTGCAGTGCCCACCACCTGTTCGGCGGAATGCACGACATACTATGACGAGTGACGGAGACCACTTTCTACCAAGCTCGCCACAACTTGCGAACTCCCTGGTGGTCGTGCCGATAGAACCGGCGTCCCTAGGCCAGATGTCGTCCAAGGTGGCCACTGCGCTTCCGCCTTACTCGTATTCGCCTATCTCTCTTACACGATATACTTATAGTGGAGATGGAGGGGACCCGTGTACTTATCCGTTTGTCTGCCTCATGTAGCAATCCATCTCGTGCTTTCTCATGGCCGTTTCTTTGCCCATCAGATTTTCCCTTCTTTCTGGTGATGTTGGTCGGCTCCGTGGCAGCACCTCCTCTTTAAGCCTTCCTATGACGAAGATGTGCAATACCGACTCTGTCGCTGGAGGCAGGTGCAAGGTCGCCTGGCCTGTTGTCTGCTCGCCTAGGGACCTTGGCGGCCTTGGCCTCCCCGACCTTAAGGTCCAAGGCCTTGCGCTCCGCCTTCGCTGGGAGTGGCTACGACGCACTCAGCCTGATGCGGCATGGGCACTCCTGCCGTCCAAGCCGAAACGCATCATCAGCCACATGTTCCAGGCTTCGGTCCATGTCCAAATTGGTGATGGAGCGACGGCGCGCTTCTGGACCGACACCTGGCTGCCGGACGGCCCCATCTGCGCCTTCGCCCCGAACTTATTCCAAGCAGTCGGGTCCCGTCAACGCCGGCGCTCCGTCAAGGAGGCGCTGACCAATCGGCAGTGGGTGAGAGACATCACGGGCGCCCCGACCGCCGTGGTTGTCATTGAGTACGCGGCGGAGCTTTGGGACAAGGTTGACGGTATAGTACTCCAGCCGCACGTTCCGGACCGGGTCATCTGGAAGTGGACTGGCAACGGCGCGTACAGCAGCTCCTCAGCTTACCGGGCGTTCTTCAGCGGGAGGACGACCATGCTCGGTGCAACTGATGTCTGGAGGGCATCGGCGCCGCCCAAGGTGAAATTCTTCTTCTGGCTTGTCTTGCATGGCCGCCTTTGGACGGCAGAGCGACGGATGCGTCATGGTCTCCAGCAGCACGCGGACTGCGCCTTATGTGCCCAGCATGACGAGACCTCGGACCACCTGCTGGCCTCCTGCGTGTTCACGCGGGAGATCTGGCACAGGCTGTTGGCGCGTGTTGGATTCCTCCACCTTTGTCCGAGCAGCGACTCCTACCTGGTGGATTGGTGGCAGCACGCCAGGACGAATGTCCCCGAGTCTCTCCGTCGTGGATTTGACTCCCTTGTGCTCCTCGTCTCTTGGGAGACTTGGAAGGAGCGCAACAGGCGCACGTTCGACAACGCTACCAAGTCGCCGTCCCAGGTCCTCGCCCTTATCCGTGATGAAGGAGAATCCTGGATTGCAGCGGGCTTCCGTAGTCTAGCGCCGCTGTTCGCTTATTAGCGGGGTCTCTCCTACCTGTCGCACAGCTTTTCTAGCCCAAGTACGGCCCTGTAGCACCACCGTTCGAGCCGGTGCCTGTTGTTGTGTGTTTCCTGTATTGTCGATGGCAATACAGGGTAGCTGACATGAGGAAATTATTATGGACCACGATATTTGGCACACGTGTGCCATATAGCTAAAACTGTCACACACCTCCTTCCTTCCCTCTAATTACATGCATGATTGCATTAGGATGAATCACTCTCCTTTCACATGCATTCTTTTCTCTAATTACATGCATGCACTAGAGGACAAAAAAGCTGATGTCATCCTAGATTTTTCTTATTTCGAAAATTCAAAATATTTTGTAGCTCAAACCGTCGGTCCGATGCAAAAACCGTTTTCACATAAAAGATTCGTCTCGACGAGATCTTCGAAACTAGATCCCATGTTGGTGTGTTCCGACGACTTTTTTTTCTGGGTCAAAAGCTACCACACCTCGGCTACATAAGTTACCACGTCTGAGCTACATAAGTTACCATGCTAGTGGTATGCAAGTTACCGTGCTATTTCCACATAAGTTACCGGGTTTATATTTTTCAGCAACTTTTTCCCCTTGGTGAATATTACCGTAGTGTTTTTATTTAAGTTATCAGGTGTGCGGTTTGTATATTACTATGTTATTTTCATATAAGTTACCGATGGTTTGTTTTTCAACAACTTTTCCCCCCTTGGTCAAAGTTACCGCAGTGTTTGTATGTAAGTTACTGGGTATGGGGCTTGTATATTGCCGTGTTATTTTCACATAAATTACCGGGATAAGTTTTTCAATAATTTTTTGCCCTTGGTCAAAGTTACCACGGTATTTGTACGTAAATTATCGGGTATGCGGTTCGTATATTGCCGTGTTTTTGACACATAAGCTACCGGAGGTATGTTCTTCAACAACTTTTCTTCTTTGGTCAAAAGTTACCGCGGTGTTTGCACGTAAGTTATCCGATGTGTGGTTTGTATATTATCATGTTATTTTCACATAAGTTATCGACACTATGTTTTTCAACAACTTTTTTACACCTTGGTCATAATTATCGCAGGGTTTGTATGTAAATTATTGGATATACGGTTTGTATATTACCGTGCTTTTTCATATAAGTTATTAGGGGATATGTTTTTCAACAAATTTTTACCTTCTTGATCAAAGTTACCACGGTTTTTGTATGTAACTTATCGGGTATGCAGTTTGTATATTATCGTTCTATTTTCACATATGTTATCAGGGGGTTATGTTTTTCAATAATTTTTTACATCCTTGGTTAAAATTATCGGGGTGTTTGTATGTAAGTTATCGGGTATGCAGGACATATATAACCATACTATCTACACGTAAGTTGGCGAGGGCATGTTTTTCAACAACTTTTTTTCCGGATCAAAAAGTTATCAAGGTGTTTGCATGTAAGTTATCGGTTATGCGGTATTTATATTACCATATTATTTACACAGAAATTATCGGAGGCACGTTTTTAACACGACTTCATTGAGTCAAAGTTATCATGATGTTTGTACGTAATTTATCAAGTCTGTGAAGCGTAAATTACCATGATATTTACACATAAGTTAACGAGGTTATGCTTTTCAGCAACTCTTCCCCTGAGTCAAAGTTACCACGGGATTTGTGTGTAAGTTATCGGGTGTGTGGTACGTATATTACCACGCTATTTACCCAAAAAATTACGGCGGATATGTTTTCAACAACTCTTTTTTTTGGGATCAAAATTGTTACCACGGTAATTTTTAACTTTTTTTTTCCAGGGGTCAAAATGATCCTCATTACCTACTGTTCTTTTTACCACTCACAAACAGCTCAAACACAGAGCATGGCAAAAAATCAGAGATACAAAAAATTGGGCGAAACTTGGGATCGATCCCTGGTGGCCTGGGCTGTGATTCGTGGCACTAGCCACTTGAGACTAGTGAGTTTCATGTTGAAGTATCAACGCGAGTATTTATCAGGGAGAGAGCCACCAGGCTTCACCTGGTCTGCAGCCATGGCTGCTGCTCGCGACGGAGCTTCACCGTGAATTACCAGGCTTCCCCTTGGCGTCTTGGGGGTGCGCGGGGGTGCGGACGAGCACATGCATGGTGCAGCCGCGCGGCCTTGCGTGCCTGGTGTGCGTGCACCGGCTGAGCTCCCGTGCTCGAGCTCGAGCTCGTGCATGGCGGCCTGCGCTCGGGTGGATACGACCAGGGTGAGCGGGAGGACGAACGACGATGCTCACCGCGCTCGAATGCGAGGTCGACTTGGACAGAGACGGACGCGGACGCCGGTGAGGAGACGCTGATTGCCGGAAACGGCTCCGCCGAGGAAGAAAACTACGATGGCATGGTCAGTTCCGAGCTCCTGTGGACGGGCGTGTTGCGCAGGAGGACGGCGGACGTCGCAGCGGAGCTTCCCGTCGACGAGGTGGAGGAAGAGAAGGAGCATAGCGGCGGAGCGGAATTAGCCCCGCGGGTCAACGCCCAGGCCACACACGCCCGCAGCCGCGCAACTGCCCCCGCGCATATCGCCAACAGCCGCACGATCCCGATCGAAGCGCCCCGAGGTTGTTCGGTAGTTTTGACAAAAAGATGTGGTGTGCCACATAGATATTTCGAATTATTATTAGAGGAATAATGGAGGAGTAATGAGCTAAAGCATCATGTCCACATGGGACGACCACTACACGATATGCTTTCAAATGGATTTGCGACTGGTAAGCAAAAAAACATGCCCCTACTGTCATCTTATTATAATATCTTTGCATGGCTGTTCCTATGTGCCTAATCCTGTGTGGTAAATATAGGTGAATGCATGGCTGCTCCACTCCAACGATCCAATCAATGGGAATTGCAAGAAGAATGAGAGCTACTAGGGAGATGTACTACGCCTGGTGACCGGAAAAGAGAAATAAAACATCTCAAAGACCGATGGCCAAGAATTAAGAGATGGGTGGGATTTTTCTGTGCCTCTTGGACCAAGGCTAATTCAGTTTATACTAGTGGACAATCAGATGAGCAGTTGAAAGAGAAGGCTCTGCAATTTTATTTGGATGATTATCCTAAAGAAGGTCTATTCACAGTTTTGCATTGCTGGAAGGTTCTTAGTGATGAACAAAAGTGGCTTGCAATCTTGGAGGAACAAGATAAATCAAACAAAAGGAGATTGGATGAAGAAGGTGAGCTGAGGAGGATCACAAACACACCAGAAGAGGCTGCAGAAAAAGAGCGCCCAATAGGAACAAAAGAAGCAAAAAAGCAACGCAATGGCAAAGGCAAAGCCAAGGATGATGATGCTAATTTTGAAGAAGAAATATGAAGAAGTACATGGATATTCAAGCTGCAGCTACAAAACGACAAGAACGATTGATTTTTAGAGACCCAACAACGCATTTCTGATTCAAAGGTTGAAGCGGCAAAGTTTACTAGGGAGGCTGCTTTGCTAGAGTCATATCAGTCCGTGGGCCGCTCCGCCCCCTCCCCCCTTTCCCCGGCCTGGTTATTCTGCTCACGGTTCCGGCGTCGCTCGAGGCGGGGTGGTTTGTCGGCGGTCCCGATGACGGTTGGGGTGCAGATTGGTTCAAAGTTGCGGCCTTTGGTGGTTCACGGGGCGGTCTGGGTGCAGGGCGGCGGCCCTGGCGGTGGGAGGCGCGTTGGTCATGGGCGGACCGTGCGGCTCGGGTGCGGGCGGGTAACCATGGTCGCTTGGGCGGCATGGCTGCGGGTGGTTGGCAGAGCGGGGATGCAACGGAGGGGTAGGAGCATCGGGGTACACCACCTGCCGAGTCCCTGTACTGGCCGACGGAGGTGGCGTCCGTGGACGTCGTTCCCCTCCTTGCAGGCTCCGTCGTGGTGCTCCCACTCCTTTCGTGTTTCTCTGGGTGAAAACCTGATCTTCGATCAGACGGTGGCGGCTACCCACGGCCGTTTCCTTCCTGAAGGCATCGTCTTGGAGTCCCCGCTCCGGCCGTGTCCGTCTCACCGCTCCTCGGTGGATTGCTCATCTTGGTGGTGGTCTCCGTCGGTCCAAGCGGTTCTTCTTTGCTCATCCTTAGGTTGCTTGGTCGTTGTTGGGGTGGTGTTTCGGTGCCCGGCACCCTTGTATCTAGCCTTGGGTGTGTGTTGTGTGCGGTGGTGGAGTGCGTTTGTATCTCTTGCTCGGATGTTGGTGATGGTTGCTTTATATATAAAGCGGGGGGAAACCCTTTTTCGTCGAAATTATGGAGCATGGATACTAGTGGCATGAGTGATGAAATGAAAGCTGAGCACACATTAGGCCTGAAGATTCTGAGGGAGAAGTTGGTTGAGCAACACTATTCGAGTATTAAATAACCATAAGCCAACTTAAGAGATAGTGTACAGGGAAGCAAGCTGGCTTTTTATGTGCTATCTCTTATCTGAGGTGGCAAACTATGAGCTAGTTAGTTGGCTTAACTGTTGAGGACGCTCTTATATAGCTGCAGTTGGTGACAGACAGAGTAACACTCTGCTGTTCAGTGCAATCGCTACTCTGTTTTCCACTAGTAACTCTGTTAACGGCAGACAAACTTCAGAGGTGTCGCAAGTGCTACTGCTTGTAATGGTAGTGAGATGCTTTCTGCACAAAAATAAGTAGAGTCGCATTTAAAGCATTGAAATGAAGCAGTGCTGCTGCCCGTGTAATGGAATACAGCTGTGTCGTGGCAACCTGGTTGTCTGGTCAGTGGGCAAACCCGTCGCCGTCGTGGATGTCGATAGCTTCAGATCGGGACCAAAACTCTTCTCAAGCCGGTGTCTACGGGCCGGCCTACTCCTTTCTACCAGCGTTCACGCAGTCCGTTGTTTGAGTAAAAGGCACGGGGTGAGAAAAAAACCTTCGCCGGCTCCTGGAAGAGAGGCGAATGGCCGTGCAACGGCCGTGAGACCAACGGGGGGTCCTAGCGACGGTGGCTCCACCCAACAGCACAGCTTCAGACTTTAAAAGAAGATCCGTTGCCTGAACCAATTGAGCAACTTGACCTAGATCAGCCCCCTCTGGATCAAGACCTGATCCCCAGTCATTTTGAACCCAATAGTGCCACCTGAAGAGAATGACTTCATTGAGCTTAATGATCTCCAACAAGATATGTTGGAATAGCACCATCCGCAACATGATAATGGAGTTTTTTTGTTAAACCCTGCTGAATAGGAACTGATGCAAGCAGCAGATGATATGCAGCAGGACTTAATGAACAATATCAACATCTCAGCCCTTCCAGGATCCCCTATTGATCTCCTGGGAGAAGAGATACCTCTAGATCAACTGGTAGGGCCAGGAGAAGAAGGTTTTCCGGACCTAGAGAGATCCAGCCAAACCAAAACAGGCAGATGGCGTTGGAAGATGATGAGTAGCATGAGCAGATCATTCCTCATGAGGCAGTAGTCCTATAAGCTATGATGGATTGATGGTGGATGACAACCAGCAGAACCAGCAGGCTCTCCTCGACCACCAAAACAACAATGTTCAGATTGGGATGGCCCTCATCAGAATGGAGGAAGTGGATCCTGTTTGGAAGAGAGCTAAGAACTCAGAAGCAACGAGATTATGGGCAAGGTTCTTTATAGGCAAAAGTTCTACCATTCAAGTTCAGATTCCCAGCTCTTGGAAGTTCAGAAGCAACTGAGAACTTCCAATGGACAAAAGCTCTCCTATCCACTAAAATCCCACAACTCTTACAAAATGACAAGGGCTCAATTCAGTTTTCAATTCCTAGCTCTTGTCCAGAAAGTAACTTTGCTTGTTTGACAGCACTGGATGATGACAACCAGCCTCTAGAAAAAGGAAAGCAGGCAGAAGAGGCAGTAGGCTCATCCATTTCTCCTAGCTCAAAAAAGAGAGCAAACAGAAAGAGTTTGGCACTGGTGGAAACAGAGGTAAGGAGAAGCAGAAGGCTAAAATCTGCAAATAAAGGATTTAAAACTAAGGGATGCACCTTCTCCTTAATGAAATACGGGCAAATGCGCGTTCTCCAAAAAAACTAAGGGATGCACTAATAAAAAGTGTTCCTGTGCACCTAATCCACCCAACATTTATACTGATGTACGTACGCCTTGCTTCAGATTTTCAAAGAAAATGTAATACCCATAAAAAAAGAAGAAAAAGGAAAGGATATGGAAGGGAAGGCATGCTAAAGGCCCAAGCCCAACTCCTCCCACCCACACGCCCTCTCCTCTCTCCTGACCGACTCCTCTCCTCTCCCTCACGTTCTTCCTCTCTCCCTCCTCCTCCCATGGCTGCCCTACCTTGAACCCACCCTCTACAGAGCCGAATCCTTGGGGGGAGGTAGAAAAATGGAACGAGGAGAGCAAGAGGAACAAGAGGAGGTGCATCTTCAAGGTGGAATGGCCTTTCCCCCGCTCTTCCCGCTGCCCTAGGGTTTGGGGAAGACCAAGGTGAGTTATATTTGCACCTTCCCTGCACTAATAGGAGTCATGATGATGTTTGGCCATAGTAATAAGTGGATTTGTAGGGGGGGATGGTCGTTTGCTTGTTTGCCCTCGAATTTCAAAACTGCAGTTTCTGCAGATTTACTTGGGGGGAGCTGTTTGGGCAACTTAGGGGCTGAAATAAATCTTATGGTAAACTACAAAGTTGTAGAGGACTCCATTACCTAGTATCTGGTTAAATTTCATGATTTTAGGCCTTGTAGTTTCAGAGTTATGGATTTTTCAAACTAGCTGTCATATTCTGACGAATTTCTGGACAGATTTAGATCTACTCCGTTTGAGCCACTTTGTGTGCAGAATTGGTTTATACAACGAATACCAATCTTGTAGAGATTTTATTCAGCTTTCCAAATTGTATTTTACTGCAATTTTTGGTAGAGTATAACTCGAGGTATGGCCTATTTATTTTGACTATGCAAGTTTTCCTGGCAGATTTAGTCAGGTCTGTTCATTGGTGCTTTTCACATATAGTAAATGGCTGAATTGGCTGTTCCACCTATGGAGACTTTTGTAGAGGGATAAAATTTCTTCCTGCCAGCAAAATTTCATAATTTTTGGTTGCCTAGTTTAGGAGATATGTATTTTTATATGTTGATGCTCGAGCTGCTAGGCAGATTAGGAAGAGCTGTTTTGGATTACATTTTAGGCAGCCTTAGAGGCCTCATAAAATTTTAGTTTTGCTACCAAAATTGTAGCATATTCTCTGTAGTTTGCAAATATCTATTTATTTGGTACCTAATCTGTTGTATAATAATAAATACGAAAAAGAGAAGCACTACTGCTCTTCATCGAGGATGACAAGATCGAAGGAATATTGTTTGTCTGTTGACATTGGTGTTGGGGATTTTGGACTTATAAATACTTTATGTTCTATATGTGAATGTATTTTGGAGTGGTTGTGCTGATATACAAGTGGTTTTAGCAGGTGTTGTTGCCACAAGGCGTGTATGCCATGTCTACATGGTCGGTAAAGGCAAGTGAACGTAGCTGTTGCATTGCTACAACTTTAACATGTTATTTTTACTGCCTCCACTTATATAATGCAGCGCACATACTCATATGTGATAATCTGAACAGTTAGATATGACTTTCATAATTAATGGAAGAGGGATGAATACGATTTTGCTAACTAACGTAGCTATGTGGTGGGTATTTTTCTTTCTACTTTAACATGGATTTCATAGATAAATAAAGTGTTCTATAGATGATGGTTTTGAGTTTATGCTTGAGGTTGATAGAATATTGCACATGTAGCATATGCTTGGTTATCTAACCTATGACATGTTCTTTTACTCTAATTGGGGTCCATAGAATCCTTAGTGGCATATTAACTAATGGGTTTGTTACAGAGGTATGTTAACCTTGGTGTTTAAAAGCCTTTGTAGCATTCACGCTGCTTTATGACTCCTGGATGCTATCATATTTAAGTAAAAGGGATGTTGGGTTTGTGAGTAAAAGGGATGTGTTAAAACATAAGAACCAAATTTTGGGTGCCTCTTTATTTGTAAAAGGTCCGCTGTGATTGGTTATACATGTGAGAGGTTTAGATTATTGAATTGGTGTTTTTCTTCGTATCAAGATTGGTTAATGGCTCCATGCTATCCTAATTTATTAAAAGGAAGGAGGTATATATATATATATATATATATATATATATATATATATATATATATATATATATATATATATACCTATGGTTACGACCGTACCGGTACAGCATCGTTTATTGGGTATAACGATGCGGCTTCATACCTTGTTGGGTATGAAGGCAGGAGTTCATATGCATCCATATGCATACAGCATCGTTTATTGTGTATAACGATGCGGCTTCATACCTTGTTGGGTATGAAGGCCGGAGTTCATATGCATCCATATGCATATAGCATCGTTTATTGGGCATAACGATACGGCTTCATACCTTATTGTGTATGAAGGCAGGAGTTTATGTGCATTCCTATGCACTACTGTATGGTTTGGATGTTGGGAGTGATAAGATTATGTTGTGACACAGTATGAAAAATTATGGCTTAGTGATGACAGGCACTGAGATATGGTTCATGGGATTTGAAATATATTATGCATGGGCTACTTGTATTCATTTGCTTTACTTTATGGATATCTAAATATTGGTTTGATATAGTTGCAATGAAACTAATATGAGAAGTGATGCTTCTCTATGGTGACGTACATTGTGGTTTGGCTTATGAGATGGAGATATTATATGTGTTGTTGCTTACATTCGTAAGCACTTCAATTGCTTTGGAAATATTATTCCATTTTGTTATGGGATATGATATGCATTTATGCTACTTTATTTTCTCCGGTTGTTATGGTAACCTATGTGTTATGATTTTGCGGGTGTCTTTCTATTGTTCTTAATGGATCATACATTATTCGTCAGGGGTAACTCATTACAAGCTAATACTATGTTTTCATGCCATGATCACCTAATTCTTAAGAGGAGGAAGTGGATATGCGGGCTGTCCTTCAATACTTGTTGCGATATTAAATGATTAATTAATCTAATGTGGTTTAAATGGCTTGTTAAAGTAGTTCGCTTGCTGAGATTATTCAATCTCACTCTTGTTTTCCCCTCTCCAGGTTGTCTTTTGAAGCTAGCATGGAGGGAAGTGGGTTAGTTGCACTACATACACTTTCACGGGATCCTACATAATGCTAAGATGTGTTCTTTTAAGTTTATGAGATGTGAGTATCCTTATTCATGTTTTTTTAAGATGAGTAGTTGTTATGTTAGAGAACCACGCTTTTTATATAATCTATCTATTTGTTACTTCCGCGTTGTGCTTGTTTCAAGGCATTTGCAGCCGAAATTTTCTAGTTCGGCATTTTGTGGTGTAGTTGTGTAGCATCCTAGGGTTGCGTGGTACCTGGGGTGTTACAGAAAAGGTACTCTGCATGATATGCATGAGAGTCCAGGATAGGACGTCATCAAAGGCCCATGGCCTACCAATAATAATGCGGCTATATATGCGAGACGACTTCGAAGTCATCAATGAACAATAATGGCCTGGCCTCACTGTATACATGGAAACTCCTTTTCACACACGCAGCGTCTTACGGCTCACAAACAATGCTAAGAAGACGATGGTCAGACACAAATCCATAAAACTAGAAGCATACCAGATTTTCTTAGAAATATATCTGTTATATATATAGCATTGGTCTATTGCATGCTATTTTATAGTATTAGATCTTTACAAAAATCAGTAGCTAATAAAAGAAAAAACCAACAGAATATTTGGGCTCAAAGTGTTGCCTACGGAATTTACGAATGATGAGCCAAACAAAATAATCACATCTTTTGCCCTTTTGTCATTTTTCATAGTAATTAGTGTTCACTCTTCTATGATGTCAATAATTTTTTTTGCGTCCTCGGTATTGGGTGATAATATCCCTTCATCTTATGAGTCATCGAGATTAGTAGTCATTGGGTGATAATATCCATACAGGGCATCAACAAAAGTCTCTCAATTCTATATGTAAATGCTAATATAAGCTATTACAAACAATAATTGAACATGCATAAGTTAAAACTTACATTAGTATAAATAATTATTTTTATAGACTTATGAAGCGTGGAAATACATCCTTAACAAAACCACGTAGTAATGACACGTACAACTCACTCTAAGTTATATTAACACATGACGATAAATTTTGTAAGTCATTGTCTTTAAAAAAGTTTAAACATTTTGATCGAAACATTATGTCATATGAATATTAGTAACAAACAATACTAATATGATAGAATAAATTCGACATCTTGAGTGCAATGGTGCATGCTGAAACAACTATTTATGAGATTGTCAAAACTAAGCAGGTAGCCTAGGACCTAGGATATTGTTCTTCATGAAATAAAACATAAAATTTTTGAAGAACCAATACAATTAGCATTAGAATTTCAATTTAATACATGTAAAAAAAATATTACAACAACTAGATCAAAAGCCAAAGGTTAAAGTATAGATTTTCATGATGTCACGTCAATGATTGAAATAAGAGTTTATACACTTTAAGTTTATTTATATTTCAACTAAATACATATGTTGCTAAAAAAGATTATCATACAAATTATTACTCACAAAAATGGTAGAAATAAAAAAGTTAGATCATAAAATTCTTACAAAAATTTAAAACATTTTGCCATCAAATCAGTAGACTATAATCAGTATTGTAAATAATAGCTATTGTATCTGAGGAATTAATAAGCTTAAAATTCGGGGAAAAGAATCAAAATTTAGGCTTATGTCGTCAGAATAGAGATTGCTGCTAAATCTATCATAGTTTAAGTGTTTCAACTAAATGTATATTTGAGATACACAGAGGTGCTATGTAAAGAAAAAAAACTATATGGATATGGATGAAAACATATAATCAAATATTTGATAGGTTATCACAATTGAATATAGACTATAGAGTACCTATAGCTATTATTTTAGAATATTAGTGAAGAGAAAAAATACTTAATATAAGTCTTATTAGTTAGTGAAGAGAAAAGGGGGTGACTTCTGTTTCAGAACTTCTCTAGTGACCAGCTAAAACTTTCCAAAGGACCTAAGCTACATCACGCTCAGAGAATTTAACCCAACTTGTAAAAAAGCGCAGAGACATCTCTAGAAGACCAGAAAAGTACATCATCAAAGACAGGCCTAAAGCACCTATCAACTAGGCTAACCCACATATCACCAGCTTAGAAATACCGAAACCATCCCATCAAGCTGAGTCATCATCTTGCTCAGAAAGCCACGTTGTTATTAGTGAAGCAGAAGTTGCCAGTGTCCGTCCCGGGCTGCGTTGCTGTCGTCTCTGGTGGCTTCGGCAGGGTGTCGAACAGCTGGCACATGGCCGAGTAGTCGACGATATAGTCTGAGATGGACCCCACGTGCGATGTCGGCGGGGTCTCGGACCCGGGCACGGAGTCGGTGAGATTGTTGGACGCCTCGTGCGGCCTGGACGAGTACAACGGCTGCAGGGTGGTCATCTTCTTGTAGATCTTGCACAGCACCCAATCGTCCATCTGCATCCATCAATAGTACGGATCACACTCGGGGTTTTTCATTACTAACACACGTGATGCTAATATATACTCCCTCCGTTCATAAATAAAGACAGTTTATTAAGAAACTGAGGGAGTAATTAGCAGTGGAGAAAATCCACACCGATAGTGGAGGTAGCTCGCTCGTGTAAAAGATGTACTTACCCTCATGGACCGCCCGTAGTTTTTGAAGGAGCCGAGGCACTTGGAACTCGTGCATGATCCAGTTGGTCTTGGAGCCCCTGGGCGGGCGGCCCTTGTAGAAGACGAGCGCCTTCTTGACTCCGACGGCCACGCCGGTGGTGTCCCTGTGGATGGGCTTGTCAGTCCCAGTGGCCTTCCAGTAGCCGGACCCCGCGGCGCGGTTGGTACAGAGGCCGTTTGGGTACTTACGGTCCCTCGGGCTGAAGAAGTACCACACGCCGTCCCCGAAACTAGCTCTTTCTGTAAATAGAAACGGATCATATCGCCGGCGCATCCCATGACTGAACAAGATATAATATGCTGATGCATGTATTTCAAGTCCGAAAACATACCCTGGCTAATGCATGGCCTATACTATAATACTAACCTGGCAGGTCCCATGGGTCGAACTTGTAGATGTCAACTTCGGCGATGACGGGGACAGGGCAGGGCACCGCATTGGCGCGGCTGTGCAGGTAGTGGACGATGAGTTCCTCGTCGGTGGGGGTGGAAATGGAATCCGGGCGGCAGCAGACTACTTTGTATTTCCTTGCCTAGGCCTACGTCGCCCATGGACGGTGACGACAGCTGCAGCTGTTTGGTCCTGCAGAAGATTTCGCACATCACCCACTCCTTCAGCTGAAAAAAGAAATAGCAAGATCGTCACATGCAATGGAAAACAGAATTGCTAAAATTCATTGGACCGTGCGAATCCTGAGACTCCCATTCAATTTTCAGCTGACCATCCTTGTATTTTTCTACATTCCTACTCCCTCGGCTGCAAAGTATAAGGCATTTTGGGTTTTCTATTCTAGATACATTACTTTTGTTATGTATATAGACGTAATGTATATTTAAATGTGTAGCAAAAGCTGCGTATCTAGAAAAGTCAAAATGTCTTATTTGTAATAATCACCTTTGTTTTAAGTCAAGCATTTCTATCTTTGAACATGAAATTTGATATTTGTGTTTTTAAATTCACCACGAGAAAGGCTTTCATAATATACAATACACAAGTTGTGAAACTTTGTTGATTTTTAAAAAAAATTGGTGATCAAAGATAGAAATATTTGACTTGGGACAAAGCTAATACATGATGTGTAAAAGAACAAAAAAAAAAAGATGGCTTCGTAAGATGAACTTTGCCTTTCCCCACTTAGTCGTCCTGACCATATATGTTTTTATGCAAGCACGCCCGCATACATAAAATTTATGGGTTAGAGGCGCCTAAGCTACTTACCCTCATGCTGGAGTCGTCGGAGGATGAGCCCTGGATGATTTTGGCCTGGAGACGATACTCATGCATGACCCAAGGTGTCTCTCTGCCCTTTGGAGCACATCCTATGTAGAAAACCAGCGTCGCCTTGATGCCAGTCATCTTGTTTTTGTTTTCAACGTAGAGGATGTCGATGTGCTTGTCTTTGACAATGGTCTTCCAGTAGCCTGAGCCGGCAACACGGTTGGTGCGGACACTGCCGGGGTACTTGCGGTCCAACGAGTAAAAGAAGTACCACTCGTTCTCTCCATACATGGCTTTGGCTGGTAAGTCCCATGGGTCCGACTTGTAGATGTCAAAAGGGGATAGGGCAGGGTTTCCCATCGGCACGGTCGCATAGATACTGAATGAACTCCTCGTCCGTTGGGTGGAACAGGAATCCGCGAGGAAGCAGCGCTGTTCACAACATTGAAATGTATTCATCTTATAAAGCAATAAAAGTTTAGCTACCGTCTTTTCTTTTATATCAACGAAAGAATATACCCTACTCCTGTCAATACAGGTTTCGTCTCATTTATTGGGTGCTACAGAGCAATTTTTGATGATGTGGAAAATAATTAATGAACAGAGATGAAACAAGTTTCATCAAGATGAAACTCCACGGACACTATTTCCAATTATTAATTTACTGTAGAATTAAACGATGTGAGTGTATATGAAACACAAAGAATGTAACTATGCATTGTAGAAGGTTGTGTCATCCATAAATCAAATACTATTCACTAATGTCGCATCCATGTAAACAACAAATGGAACTAACCACTGAAATTGGCCTTATTCGCAGGTCCATCTTTTCCATGTAACTCTGCAAACACAAATCCGACAATAAGATTAAGATCAACTTCTTAAGTTATTCCATCATCTGAACATATGAAACAAATGCACACACAAAATTCATATTTCATTTTGAAACTTTGGATCCATATGTTGCGTAGATTGAATTTTTCATATTTCAAGATCATGAGTGAATTACCTTTAGTTAATTAATGTTATGCGGCCTCTATCCCTTAGTATATAAATTTCTAGAGTTGTCTTAAGTCGAACTTTTTAAATTTAAGCGAATTTATAGAAAAGAGCACCAAAAGTCTTTACACCAAATTAATTTATTGCGTACACTATTAAATGTATTTTTATATTTTGTTCATTTGGTGTCATAAATATTGTTGTGTTTCTCTATAAATTTGGTCAAACTTGAATTATTTTATTTATAACAATTCATAGGAGGCGGTGGAGAACCGACGTAGGAAGCTAAGGCTGACATGTGTGACCCCAAGCTCGGCTGAGCCTGGCTTGGGCTCGGCCGAGCCCCCCTATGGCAGGTGGGCCCAGGCTTGTGTGCCATGCCTTCTGGTGTCTTCTAGATCCTTCTTTCATAGATGGCCATTGGAATATGCTTCGGGATACGTATGCTTTGGATATTCCTTGGTCTTTTCCTGTTTAATCCCTGAAACAATAAAGATTCACCAAAACTCGTGGAACTCTGTTAGTTTAGCCCCTAAGTCTATGTTAACATTCATTTTATACCCTTTTCTCATGTTTAGTTGACGGTTTAGAATAGTTGTTAACTACCATCAACAACTCCCCCAAGCTTAACCTTTGCTAGTCCCTTAGCAAAGCTAAACTTTAGTGATGGATCAGGAGTTGCTACTACGCTTTCACGCCTTAAAAGTACACATGCTTTCAAACAAAAATTCTCCTCCGGATTAGAGTAGACTATTCCAACCTTCAACTTACCCATATTACCTTTAACCATAGAGCTTGTAGCCTTTTCTTGGGTCTTGAGCAATTGAAAGATAGAACAGTCAAGTCAAGCACTGTGTCTCGAGTTCTTCGATCAACTATTATTCTGAAGTTTTTGTAAGATTTTCAAAATAAAACTCAGAGATTCCTTTGTATGACCCTCTCAAGTCTCTCATGCATATGTGGTATTTGTGGATCCTCACCAAGGCAATAATGGTGTTATGCCTTCTCTCTTTACAATATGTGGTATTTTTGGAATAAGGTAGAAGTACACTGTGCCTTCTCTCTCCCATCCTACAACTAAGGCTTATGTGGAGCTCATAGGTGGGGGACAGCTCATACATACTTGCTAAGCATATATTGTAAAGTCAAACAATGGATCCAGAGAAACGAGTCATACAATCAAATCAAGATGTGCATGTGTGTGGAATATATGTGGAGTGGATGTGTGGTGGAAGCGGCTATATATGTGGAATATATGGTGGTAGGGTGAAAGCCTAACTCTACTTTGCTCCTTGAAACAAATCTCTCTTTTGAAACTTGGGAATATTGGGAGAACCCGGGCTGCACACTCTTTTTCTTTCTTTCTTTCTCTCTTTTTTTTCATATCTCGGACACTTGTCCATTTTTTTTAATTTTTTTTTCTTTTTCTTCTCTTTTTTTTCTTTTCCTTTTTTTCGAATACAGCCCAAGTCTCTTTCTATAACAAAAATTTATGAGAGATAGCAACAAGAACATTGGAGCTTTAATTGGTGGATGATGGGGTGATTGGCTAGGTGGATGGAAAACTGTAGGGAATATTTTTAGTGTTCACTCCCAGTGTAGGAGTAGAACATTTTTGGGTGGATCTAGGTGGATTGGAATGATGTTGCGTATTTCCATTTGTAGAAGCAGCATATGTAAGTGGAGTGGAGTGGAGTGTACGTGATCTTGATTTTAAAAGCATGACAAGTCTCTAAGGGTCAACAAAGCTTGACAACACTTACTGCAAGCAGTAAGTATGTGGAAGTTTTCCTAATCTAAGTAGCATGTATGGCTGTGGTAGGAATTCAAGCTCTGTCATATAGGGAACTCATCATGTAGTATTTTTAATTTTCAAAAGATAAATCTCCAGAACTCTAGTATCACTAGGAACAAGATAAACAGCAGCTCAGACTATTTCATATCATATCCGTCAATTACCTAGACTTAGATCAAGCATTTGCTACCCACGAGTTTCAAGTTCAGAGTAAATCTTAGATCAAAACAGTTTTATCCAAAACTAGGGAGAATCCGAGGTTGAAAACTAGGTACTTGAAAGGAATTACGGTAGAGCAACTATTCATCATTTCCATGCATGAGGATTACCTTCAGAGTTCGTTTTATTTTGGCAGAAAAGCAAACTTCTTGTACACTCTCCCCTATTTATTCATTTATTCTCGGACTTAATGATTATACTCTACTAAAATTATATATAGCCTAAACTCTTTATTTTGTTTTTATGGTTATGCATCTTTTTATTTTATTTCAATAAAGCAATTATATCTATCTAGTAGTAACAAAGACAGAGGGAACGAATACTTATCTAGGTAAATGGGGGTTGCCCTCCCCCAAGCTAGATGTTGACATAGTCTTTAATATTTGGTTGGAGCCAGACAGACAGTAGTGATGTACTTCCTCTTGTGGAGGGTTGATGATGATGACTGTTGAGGCAGTGCTCTATCAAGTGGTCATACTCCTCCACTCTGTCATGTCTTACTCCTTTTTGTCCTTCAAATCCTGCGGAACTCAAATAGACAACAAAGCTAGTGGAACAGGTTAAGCGTTAGTGGTTGGCCACTTAGGCCTCAGTTGCCTAGAGCTTTCTAAGATTGATCATGATTTTTCCTTTGTAAGCAGAAGTTCAGCAAGATTTCTCTTCTCAATATTTTTGAATTTTTATATCTTTATATGCATTCAGAGAACTATTATGCAGAAAATGTAACTAGATGAATATGTATGCATATTTATTTTTATGCCACCACAGTGAATATCCCTGCAGGGTTTATGCCACAAGATTATTCACTTGGGACTTGTTTTTCAATGTAATGCAGCTAACAAATATTTTTATTTTCTTTTCTAATGCAGTGTAAGAAAGTGAATATGCTATGCATTAAGTATGGATAACTACCGATCTTACCTTCCGGCGAGGGTTCAGTGTTTTAAGTCCTCCGAACAAGACTTCTTACCTTGTTCACTTCTTAAGTGCATCATCTGATCTCAAAGGTGCGCCTCTTGAGTTGGTGGTTCTGAGGATGATGTCACCACCCATGTTCTTTGTTTGCCTAGCATTTTGAAGTGGAGCATTGATAGTGGAAGCTGGAGTATCTTGTTTAGTGTGCATGTTTGTAGGTCCAGGACATTCGCTAGAATTTTGGAGAAGTGACAGACTCCTCCACCTTTTTGCTCAAAGTGTGTCCTGCTTGCAAAGACAAGGTAGAGATCAAGTGCATGGGCTCTGTTGGTGGGAAAACACCAACAGAACCAAAACTTTGTTCGTTCTTTCTCTAACCTTATGCACCTTGAACAAAATAAAGTGATGTTTATGTGCTTTGCTTAATTATGGATGATAGGATCAGAAGATGAATGTTGCAATTAAGACATTTGACAGAAAGATTGAGTGATCTAGAGAGTGGTGCTAGGAACAATTAAAGAACTAAATATGTTGAGTTAATTAGGTTGGATCAAGTGAGGTTGTAACTCTAACATGTTTGGCTCTTCATTTATGTGCATGCCATAATCAAGGGAAAGCTTTAATGACAACTTACCTCAAGATATTACCTTCATTATTGGAGCATAATGGCACTGTAACACCTTTGTGGTGCTTCTTTCCTTCTGCTTGAAGTTTTCCTCGTTTTGGATTCTTGTGTATCTTGTTCCTGAACAGCATGTCTCCTCTGTTGCACTTCTTCTTTCTTGTCATGTCATCTTTTTGTTCTTTTAAATTGTGTGCGGACCTTTTTGCTCTTCTTATTGTTTCATTCCTGCAGTATTAGTGGACAACACATACCCGAAGGAGTATACAAGTAATAACAAGAATAGTGTTGTCACAGAGCTAAAGGTCACTTTCTATGCTACAGAAAGGTTTGTTTGAACATTTTAGCATAGAACATTTATCTCATGTTTTTAGTATTCACCATTACTTCTTCTAAAGGATTGATTTCATTTTGTCTTAAGTTTGATTCTCATGCATCGTAATCATTCAAACTTATAGAAATAAAGCAATAGTGAATAGAAAGATTGCAAACCGGCGTGTGTCGGAGTGACGGGAGCATGTGAGGAGGAAGAGCACGGCTAGATCATCTTTAGTGGACTTGCCCTTCCTTCTCCATGCGTCATCCATCAAGAAGGTGAAGGTGCAGACAATTGCATGGTCTTCTTATGAGTGAGTGCTTTGATTGTAGATCTTGCTTTATGTCACTCATCCTTTCTTTGTTCCATGAATGAGTTGTGTCTTCCTTGTGAGAGGCTGTTGTAATTCATGTGTCTTGTTGCATATCTAGTGTGAGTTCATCTCCGGACCTCCCCCAAGCTGATTTGAGTTTTTCTTCTGCAGGGGTTAGTCCAACAAAATATCCAACATCTACTATAGCATACTATCAGTTCAAAAATCAACCTAGACACCACGTCTAATTTGATTTAGGAAGGCATTTTAACCTAAGCACCATGCTTAATCCAAAAGCCTTTTGAAGTAAAATAAACACACCTTTGGTTCAAAAATCAAACTAGACATGATATGACCATGCTGACCACGTCGACCTCAGAAACCTCCATGCCGAGCTCTCTGACCTACACGTCGACCATGCCGACCTCTACGCCGATCACGACATCAAACAACATGTTGCAACCTTCAAGTCAAGCTACATCAGCCCATGTTTTTGATGGACAGATTATAAAAGTACAATAAGAGGTGCACGCGCTACTTTATGAAATTCATTTTACTATTAATGAGAATTATACGCTACCTAAGTTGTGTATATTGCTATTGCTCAGGTTCACAAAGGAGGATACAAGAACACACAAGGTGATGGACGCAGAGAAGGATCAAGCTCGAACCAGACCAGTCCGACAGAACAGCCTGAAAGAAATAGTCATAACTTTTGATTCCCAAAAGCTATGAAGGTCCATGAGTACAATTTGGAAAGCTCTTGAAGTCTAGTTTCTAATTCCACCAGCCCCGACCAGTTTAGAGTTTTAGTTTTGGCGGCCGACCTCTTTTAGTGCATACTGGTCCGAGGGTCCACAGTCAGCATGAAGTCCAAGATTCCGTGCAAAACTGTATCATTCTGCAGCGTATCATAAAGCATACTATACATCGTGTGAAAGCTTATCAAGTTAACTTTCCAACGCATCCAGCAGCACATCATTTGAAGTTTCCAAGATGGAGTTATTGCAAAAATACTGAAGACTATACCGAAGACCAACAGCCACACGGGAACTTTCCAGAAGCTCATTTCGTGGAGACCCTTTCACATAGTCCGCCTAGTCTTTTCTATTTCGTGTTTTCACCTATCTAGGAGAGTTGTTCCTAGTATAAATACCCAATATCATCATAGCAATCGAAGACTTTTGATAATTGAAATACAGAACCCCTTTGTTCAGCTGTGTGCTAACAAACCCTTGAGAGTGATCTCTACCCCTTTGCTCTTGTGATTTCCTTCGCGAGATTACAGAAGCGGCCGCGTCATCGGCACCCAATCCATGCTCCTGGTCTTTTGTGTCCAGGCTGCGTAGGTTGGTTCCTTGAGAGTGTGGTTGGGTGAATCCTTGGTTCAGGCTGCCGTATATAGAGACGGTGGTTGGCTCCTTGTGCGTATCGTCAGGTTGCACTAGTTATCGCTGCTTGTAGCAAGTTATCTTGGCTTCTCTGAAGCTAGTTATCAAGATCAGAACCCTACGTCGTGAAGATCGGGACCCCATCATCTGGTATCAGCTCTCAGCGGTTACCACGGTAGGATTCTTTACCCTTAGCTACATATATTTTTGTTTCGTTCTATCCACCAAAAAGCCAAATATATATATTGTTTAGCCCGTTGCTTCAATCTGTTATTTTAGTGAGTTCGGTTAAGTTTCAGTCTATTAGTGTCTTTGTTTTAGTTGCTGATAATTATCCTTCGCGTGTCCTTTGTGCTTCTTATATATATCTGAAAATCCTCACAAAAAAAATCTATAGCCAATATCATCCTTCGTGTTATCTTGATCCTATCAAATTATAGCTACTGGTTGTGTTTTGCTTCTATCATAAAGAGTTCAAGTGATATATCTGGTCGTTGTGTTCAGTTCTATATATATATATAAAAAGTGTGTCAAAAAAAAAGAAGAAGAAAGAAAAGTGTAAAAAAAAGAAAGGAAAAGAAAAGAAGAGTTGAGAAGAAAAGGTTGAAAGATCAGTTCGGTTGAAGAGCACAATTGCTGAAAGTTATCATATCAAGTTGTGCAACCAGTTTGCTATCCTTCTTTGGTGCAAAATCTTGGTTAGGTTTGATTGCAACACTTGAATCCCAATCATACTCTTTGTTTGCATCAAATCTAAAATTTTCTTTGCGCGTGTGTGATCGATTTACATCCTTCATATCTTGTGATCAGCACTAGGCAGGGAACTTCTAGTTTGGATTGTTAGTTAACTTTACAACAACTAGAATTTAGATTGCATTCCTTGTTTATTACTCCCCCACCAAGCTCCACTTAAAACCCACCGTCATAGGAACGCTGATCTTGTATTCGCTTAACCATCACTTTCTTGTTACCACCGCGCATGGGCCCTTCTGTAATCCGCAAGAATTCATAAGAGCTTCGGTTGGTAAGAGAGGTGAGGTTGTGAGGTTCCACATATTATCCTATACCACATATAAGCTTGTTGTTTGCATATGCATTAACCATGACAGGCCAAAGATACACCAATCTTCCATTCTATGGAAGTACCGATCTCGAGGAGTTTCTTGATTGGCAAGAGCAAATGGAGATTGAACTTGAAGTTCAAGGTTTTTCAGAAGCCAAGAAGATATTACGAGCTGTGCTTGAGTTTGAAGATTATGCTCTTGATTGGTGGAAACAATATCCACATAAGCGTCTCATCAAGAATTGGGAAGATTTGAAGAAGGCCATGAGAAAAGAATTTGTTCCAAGAGAATATAGGCTGATTTTGCTTCGTCGTTTGCAGCTTGTGAAGCAAGGTAGTAAATCTGTCCAAGCATATTATGATAAGCTACATTCTTATTTGCATCGAGCAAATATTGTTGATGACATGAAAGCAATGGAATACTTTGAGAGAGGTCTTAATGCTAACATTGCTGGTGCACTTGATGGAAAATATTTTAGAAGCATGCAAGATCTTTTGAGTTGTGCAATTATAGAAGAGAAGAAAATTATGAAGGTACAACAAGGCAAGATCACAAGGTGCATTAATTTGTGCCAAGACAAATGTGCTAAACTGCAGCCCAATGTATCCTCTGTTAGTGGACAGAAGCAATCCAACGCAAAAGGCTAATGCCGACTGGACGTAAAGGCTTTTACTCGATCGCGAGGGCCCGAACCAGTATAAATCGTTCGTCTCATTGCGTTCACCGCTGAGTTCCTGAATTCGTCGAAGCCTGAACAACTGTCCCGGGTACCCCCGTGGCAGGCTATCGGTGGTAAAACATCGACAGCCTCCGATAGAAAAAACGATCAAAAGTAAAGTTGTAGATCTCGACGAGATCTAAAAAGTTTGTAGTTGAAACCTTTTCCATTTGAATCCATTTAGGTCTCTAAATCTTAATTCTAAAATCTGCGGTAGTGAATACTAAGGGAATATTTCTGCTACTTAGTCACAAGTGACTTCATGGTGCAGTGGTAAGGTGCGTAGTAGCGTGCAAGGATTTTCACGTATGCATGGATTTCTTGTGAAAATGAATGGAAACTATTAGAACCGTGTATGGCTGCCTTCTGCGCGAGCCTCCTTTGATAAAATTTATTTTGCTATTTTTTAAGTCCGATTTGCAATTTTTGAAAATGATTTGTAGTGGCGGTTTTCTTAAGAAAACAACTAGTGTAAATCATTTGTAGTGGCGGATTCCTTAAAAAAACAGCCAGTGTAAATCATTTGTAGTGGCGGTTCTCTAGAAGACGCCTGTGAAGTTCACGATTTTCGCTGGTCTTTCACACTAGCGGTTGATAAAAACATCAGTAAAAATAGGTTTAAAAAAACTCAATATGCGGTGGCTAGACAACCTCCGGGTATTCCGGTTAAAAAGAGATCTTCTCATGTAGATGGAGAAAACCTCCGAACCCTTGCCCCACCCATACACAGCGGCATCGCAGGGCAATATCGGATGGCTTTCGCTCAACGGCATGAAGCAACTGATCCTGACTAGTGACAGTTTTTCATTTAGGAATTTTCTGTTTTCATCAGTTGGCTGTTATGGGCATGCCTCTTCAGAGCCAATGGCGGAGCTAGCCGAAAATCACTTGGGGGGGGGGGGGGGGGGGGCAAATGCTAAAAACTTTGTAATCTAAGCCTCCCTAAAAAAAAATTCTTCAGTAATTCATCCAAGACTGGGGGGGCAGCGGCCCCTGGCCCCAACATAGCTCCGCCACTGTTCAGAGCCCTGGTGGTTCTAGCGTTTTCCTTTTTTCGGTTGTGTTTTCCAGTAATGGTAGTCGTTGATCCTACCTAGCGAGAGGCCTGTGACTCGCTGTAATTTTCTTTTGTACAGTTAGTGTTCCTTTTGCATCGCCTAATAAAATCAACGGCAAAGCTTTTGCTGCTCTTTCTAAAAAAACGTTGGTAGTTTAGCGTCCCTTGCATTATTGCACAAAATATTAATATGGGATACAATTAATTTGTGAGTCTGACGATGGCCACGTATGCGTACGTGATCCCCCGATTGATGCGGAAGCTATCGATATATTAAAGAACGAGGCATGTTGCAAGTATTCCGCACAACGAGGTGTCAGTGTTGACTTCATCAATCTCGAGGATTTGCCGGCGCAATCTTCGAAGATGCTTATATGAGTAAGGTTTGTGTGTGCGCGTTCATAGGGGTGAGCGTACGTTATGAGTATCAGAGTTGTATTGTGTAATCGAAAAAGAAAAGTAGTCATGGATACTGATGCCGTTGGTTATCACATGAATCGGGCAGTGGAAAATGATAAGGAGAGACAGCGCAACACTACTGCAAAATTATTTGTTATTCACGATCAGATTTTATTTGTACCTCTAGAAATTAAGGATTTCTAGGACAAGGTATGCAACCATATCTAGACAAACTCAAGACCTCTTGTCTCAAGTGAAACTCTACCACTACGCCATCGAGTCACATGTAATTATTAAGTGTATTGTCCTATTCTTTTGTATTAATAGCTTCTACGGATCTTGTGTTCAATATTTCAGTCCCTAAATAATTCTAAATAAAATAATTAAATACATAGTTTTATATCTCGTCAAAAACTACAACTTCGGTATACGGCCTATATCCATCCAAGGTTGTTTCAAAGAAATTCAAAATTTTAAATTTGGAAATCTGAAAACTTGAAACATACTTCTGGGACTAAAAACGATTTCAAATGAAATTTTTCATCAACTATAAAGTTTATCTTCTCCCGACTTCATTTAAAAAAAAATATGAGTTTCTTATGCTACATACTTTTAGAGGCATGATCAGATTACCAACAATGGCTGAAAATCGGTTTCTACATGAAAACACATCTTATGAAGCATTTTTGGTGGCAGTTTTTTACCCCCAAAAAAACAAGGCGCCTCTAAAAGTTGTTTTTATATTAAAGAATTACTGGTGCTTTCAGTGTACAGATGCAAGGTGGAGTTAATTACAAATAAAGATAAAGGAGGAAGAAAGTGAAGTACACCAGCCGCATGCCATACAATCGGTGCTATACTTGGACTAGGATGAAAACGGTCGGAAACCCCCTCAACCATTTTCTACTTTTACATTTGAATACGAAAACGAAAATGAGTCAACCATTTTCTACTTTTACATTTGAATACGAAAACGAAAGCGGTAAAGCCGGACACGGAAACGAACACGAATTTACGGAATATCGGGAATTTCGAAAACAAACTAATTCGAGCGGAATTATGTCGAACACGGTCGGTATACGAAAAATCAATATGGAATGTTGACCCGTAGGACCAAGTGCATAACAATTAACAAGTCCTTCAACTTTCATATAAAAAGTATATCTCCATTTGACACTGTATAAGAAAGATATGATTTTTCTAAGACAACAAGCACTTGTACGCGATTAATATACTGCTGAAACTTTGTTTAATTTTTTTGAACATCTTAACAACCTCAAATGAAAATAAGTAAAAACTAGACAGTTGTAGATCTCGTCTAGCGCTACAATTTTCTTATTCAAATCATCTTCTCCGAGATCGTATGAAAAATATACAATTTTTCTAAGGCTGAACTTCTAGTGGGCCAAATTTGGTTTAAACCAAATTTCGAATTCGAATTCAGGATATTCCAAATTAAAAGTAGAAAAGTAGAAAACGGCCGGAAAACATCTAAACCATTTTCGTTCCAATTTCGAATTTCGTGTTCCGTATTTCGAACCAAATTCGAATTTGTCCAAAAATACGAATTTGATCGGGTCAAATGTAGAAAACGATGCGATTCGGTACGGGATATTTCTGTACCGTTTTCATCCCTACCTTGGAGTCCTGAAATTAGCGTGATTGTCACAGGATAAGAAGAGGAGAAAACAGGCAAGACAAGTCAAAAGGGAGCCAATGCGTGTGCGGGACCAGGAGACGACATTAGGTGCATGTGTACACGATCTATATGGTTCGGTGTGGATTTGTTGACCGAACAAAATATAAATATCGGCTGAATATTTCAGATATATATGAGAACTGGCAAACTTTACTCGTCACAAAGCAAGCGTTCGGCAGAGTGCGTGCTGAGGGAAGGAAGAGAGAAGGATAGCCAACCATAAACACCAGCATGACAGGAACAACACCACCACACGTGCTGGATCCCGAATTTGCAGGAATCAAATCGATCCAGATGGAGGCGGCAGCTGGAAGGTAGCTAGCCATTTCCAGGACGGATTGTTGGAGGAAACCGCTGGCTCGTCGCTGAGGCCGGCCGGCTCCGGTCAGTCCCCGGGCTCTCCGGCAACGTGCACGTTGATGCAACAGCGACGGGACAGGCAGTCGGCCAAGCTCCTGCCGGCCGGTGAGGAGGCTCCGAAGTCGGGATTTAGATTGCGTTAGGTGCCGAGTTTACAGCAGGTTCTGCAGCCGTTTGGTGCCTACTTTACAACAGCAGGCACGGATCTAGCGGTGGGACCAGAGGAGGGGGGGGGCGCTTAAGGGCTTGTACAACGGGTGTTTTCCAGCCGTCTCTGTGCCATCATTTTTGCAAAAACAGCCCTGGTGGAGGCGGGAGACAGCGAGGCCGTCGTCTCGTGAGACGACGGCAACGGCACGTGCTCCTAGGTGCTGTGGCCGTCTGTGTCGAGGCGAGGGATCCAGCTGTGGCACGCGCGGGAAGCGAAGTGCGCCAAAATCCACCCCCACGCGGCAAATCCCCATCCCCTCCGATGGCGGCAACGGCGCTATGGCGGCACCCTTCTTCGTTCATGTACGAGGGCGCTAGTGAGGCTGCTGCTCCTCCGGGCCTGCGTCTGCGTCGCCGTGGTGCCAGATCTGCTTATGTACGAAGGCGCTGGCGAGGCTAGGGGTCGCCCTCACCTCCGACGGGTTCTGCTGGTGGTCGACGGCCGGGAGAGGCCCTCACGGCAGCTGGGTTCCTGACGGCACCACCGCTGCAGCAGTCGTGGCCTGAAGGAGGCAGTGGATGGGGAACTAGAGCTTCTCGAAGGCTCGCTTCGACCTACTGCTAGGTGTTCGATTCAATGTGCCACCAAAGTCTCAAAAGTTCTAAGATCACATGGATGCGTCCTCAAGTTTTGGATCTGTCTGCTTGCTAATCTCCTGGTAAAAGTCTCCTGTTTTAGTTGCAAGGTGTAAGTTCTGAAGCTATCAAGAAGAATTTCAGAAATCACATATTTAGTATATTGAAAATGCAACGGATGCTTATAAATCTATTTGTATTTTATATTTATTAATATATCATATTAAATTGATCGTTTTAAAGAAATAATATATTTGTGTTCATCTTACTTATGCGTGCTCGTTTGTGTCAAAGAAGCAACAAAATGTCACACTGAAAGGTCCTTGTTTGGTTTTGGTAATTGAGTGACAACATTAGGTGGACTAATATGTGTAATTTGTGAGATACACAGGTGATTAGTCCACAGGTACATGTGTGTGAGCAACATATGCCATAGAGGTGAAATGGCTTGGAGATGTTGCAAGGCTCACACATGTGATGATGAAGGAGCTCATTGCATATGAGACATGACATGGAGTCATGTGATCAAGGTGGAGAAGATCAAGATGAGACTTGGCTCGACGGACCGGTTGCAAGTATGAAGGGCAAGTCGGAGGCTTTGGAGTGATGGACCACGAGGCGGTGAAGTTTGAGCAAGACTTGGCGTCGATGGACCGACGCAACGGTGAAGAGCAAGTGAGGTCAAGATCGATGGACCAATACGATCATGTGATGATATGGAGTGGATCATATCATTCTTGATCATGTTGGTGCATGGGTTGCACCGACATTGGAGGAGATGAAGATGGAGATGGAATAAAATGCGCAAGGCAAAGGTATATTTGTAGGGCATTTAATTTCATCAGTCATAGGTGTGTAAGGAAGTTTATGACCAGGTTTAGGATAGATGGCTGTACTATTAAGAGAGGCAAACTTTTTTGCATATCGGTCATCTAGTGCCACTCATGTGAGCTAACTTTGCATCGTCGCTAGAATTGAGTGGCGTGGCAAGTTGAGTGGCTAATCCTTTGAAAAATGTTTAGAAAATGCTAACACATATGCACATGGTGGTGTACACTTGGTGGTGTTGGTACATTTGCAAAGGAGAAGAAGTTGGAGAAAAAAAGGTAAAGGAGAAAGCTTCTGGAGGCATCGGACGCAGGCGTCGAACGCTGCCTGGCGCGTCCGATGAGTGCATCATGGCGGCGAGTGCTGTGCTGTGGAGCATCAGACGCACTGGCGCGTCCGACGAAGGTGCAGCGGACGCGTCTGATGGCCGAAGGAGGCTCTCGGGACCTCTCTGGTGGCGCATCAGACTCTGGCGTCGGACGCCCGAGGTGTGTCACCAGCGCGTCCGTTCGATGGGCGTTGGCGAAGTGGCGCTGGTGCATCGGACGCATCGGCGCGTCCGGTGCAGGGCACCGGACGCGTCCGATGGCGTGGAAGCGGCTCGGGGAGCTCTCTGGTCGCAGAACGGACACTGGCCCTGGCGTGTCCGATGCCAACTTAACGGCTAGGAGTGTGTAGGTGACCGTTGGGATCTGACGTGGACACGTGGACGGCGCAGAGGCGTCCGACGCTGCGAGCAGTGCGTCCGATGCGCCCGACTGGCGCATCCGATGGTGTCGACCGTTGCCCAGTGAAGGGGAAACGGCTCTTTTCATTGAGGAGGCTTTATAAGCTCCCCTTGGCTGGCTTTGGCCAGCTGCTGAGCACACTCTAGCCTTAGTGGCTTGTGTGGTGGTGCTTGGGAGCCCTCTAACTCACTCATGCTTGATAGTGTTCATACAATCGAGTGAGAGAGCGATTCTAGTGCGATTGCATTGAGAGATTGCATCGAGTGGCACTAGGTGATCATGTTGCAAGCCGGTGTGCTTGTTACTCTTGGAGGTTGCCACCTCCTAGACGGCTTGGTGGCAAGAGACTTCGTGAAGCACGCAAGAAGATTGTGCGGTGCTCCAGAGGAGGATTTGTAAGGGAGATTGTGCTCACCCCGCGGGGATCGCGAAGAGCAACTCTATTGGATTGCGCGTGTCATTGAGTTACCACACTTGTGTGTGGGTTCTTGCGGTGCCTTTGGGAGGCTTGGCTTTGGGAGCCCTAAACCGAGGAACCACCGAGGTGTTGGTCGACACACCGAGGACTTAGCTTGGTGGCAACCAAGTGAACCTCGTAAAACATCACCGTGTCAACATTGTCTACTCTTCTCGGTGGTTTGCATTTCGATACACAAGCTTGTATTTATATTCTTTACTTATATATATATAGCTTGTGTAGTTGCTCTTGTAATTAGTTAGCTTGTGTAGCTTGCTAGTTACCTTCTTGCGTGTGTTGCTAGAAGAAGTTCCCTTGTCCTGCTTAGCTTGTGTAGTTAAGTAAGTTGAGCTCTTGGTTTTGGCTTGTGTAGCCTTGCCCTTGAGCATTGTTAGTGAGCTTAGGATGGCTTTGTGCTTTTGCTCACTAGAATTGCGTAGGTGCTCCCACTTTGCATGAAAGTACTAGTTGCATAGATTTATGTAACCTTGCAAGCTAGAATTGTTAGGGGAGCACTTGCTAGCCCGAGCACCTTATTTCTTGTTTAGGATCTTTCATAAGGTGCTTGTAGAGTTATAGATACAGGGGTGAAGTCTTGGCTAGACCGTTTTGTTTATTTCCGCATTTATTTCGGTTAGTCGGTGCGATAAGTTTTAGAAAGGACTATTCACCCCCTCTAGTCCGCCATCTCGACCCTACAAGTGGTATCGGAGCTGTGGTCTCTCCGTTTGGTCTTCATCGACCGAGAGGATGGCATCTAGAGGGTTAGATGATGTATGTGACACACACATTTTTGATGGCACACACTTTACACGGTGGAAACATCATATGCTTGATCATATTCGTGTCAAGAGACCTAAGTTTTGGTGGGTTGTCACAAGTGGTCTCACCCATGTATTGGACCATAAGACTCTAACCAAAGCTCAAAAGGTTCTTATTGAACTTGATGCCGATGCTTATTTGTTTCTAATTGAAGCTTTGAGTTATGAGTGTTTTTACAAAATGAACCACAAAGGAACCACACATGAGTTGTGGGAATCCATCAAGCTCACCTTCGGTGACTCCTCCACATGGGATGATGGCAACTTCAAGGAGGATGAGCCCAAGGAAGATGCTCATGAGGATGTTGAGCAAGACCACAACATGATGGTTGTGGAGGATTGCTCCACCTCATGGTCAAGTGATGATGATGAAAGATCTACCACAAGTTTACTTGACAAGATGGATGATGATGCCACAAGTGATGCAATTGATGATGCTACTCTATGCACACTTGGTGGTGATGATGATGGATCATGCTTCGTTGATATTGCTACTACAAGCCCATCCACTACATCAACACATTGCTTCATGTCACAAGGTGACACAAAGGTATCAAGTTGCAATATAGTTGATCATGTTGATTCATATGATGAGCTTGTTAGTAGACTTGCTAGCATGACTATGTCTTTAGAAAATGAGAAAGCTAAAACAATGAAATTGCAAAATGAAAACTCATTTCTAAAGAACACATGTGAACAACAAAAGCATCTACTTTATGTCATTAGTTGTTCACATGAGGAGCGAAAATTGAATCATGAGGAGCTTAATGTTGCTCATAATAACTTGTTACAAGATCATGCTTTTCTCACTAACAAGCTTTCCAATGAAGAAATTAAAACTAGTGAGAGCTCATCACTTGGGTCAAATGATCAATTGCAAATTGTTGCTAACCCTTGTGATGTAGGCAAAAAGCATGTATCCACCTCTTGTGATGAATTATTAAAAATGCCATGTTCTTCATATTTAGATGCTTGTTCTACTTCCATGTATTGTGAGACTAACCTTTTAAAGGAGAACAATGAGCTCAAGAGTGAAGTGAAGAATTTGAGCAACAAGTTAGAGAGGTGCTACAACTCTCAAGTCACCTAGAGAGGTGCTACAACTCTCAAGTCACCTTTGAGCATATGTTGAAGACTAAAAGAAGCTATGGTGACAAGAGTGACATTGGTTTTAACAAGAGCAAGATCAAAGGCAAAAGATGGGGCAAGAGAAGATATGAAAGAGAGATGAAGAAGAAAGAACAAGAGAAGCTCTCTCATTTCATGTGCTTCACATGTCATGAAATGGAACATCTTGTATACACATGCCCCAACAAAGAAAAGCTCAAGTTGAAGAAAGAAGAAGAGAGGCTAAAGAATGTCAAGTGCTTCAAGTGCCGCACTTGGGGTCACCACTACTAGAAAAATGGCTATCCCCAATATCCCTACTAGTGGCGCACTGTGACTCTGGTGCGCCACTGCTATATAGCAGTGGCGCACCAGTATATGGTGCGCCACTACTAGGTAAGTTACTAGTGGCGCACTGTCATTCTGGTGCGCCACTGGTAAGCCTGGGGAGGGGTGGCCACAGCCCAAAATTATAGCAGTGGCGCACTCCACTCCCGGTGCGCCACTGGTAAGCCTGGATTACCAGTGGCGCACCGGGAAGGGGTGCGCCACTGGTAACCCTAGGAGGGGTGGTCCCAGCCCCAAATAAATAGCAGTGGCGCACGCCTCTACCGGTGCGCCACTGGTAAGCCAGGCTTACCAGTGGCGCACCGTGAAGTGGTGCGCCACTGGTAACCCTAGGAGGGGTGGCCCCAGCCCAAAAAAATAGCAGTGGCGCACTCCACTCCCGGTGCGCCACTGGTAAGCCTGGCTATTAGTGGCGCATTTACTATTGGTGCGCCACTGGTAATCTGGGAGCACTATATGGGCAGCCACCACACACACTCACTCCCCCCCCCCCATCACTCACCACCTCCCACCAAATCTGGTCGTGTTGCTCCTCCTCCTCACCTCATTTCCACCCTTGATTCACCCAATTTGAGTTGTTAAACTTACTTTTATTGATAGGTAAGCAAGGGGAAGCTCTCTTAATCCTAGATCTACTTTCTTTTCTACCTCCAACACTCTCTCTCGGTCTCGCGATCGTATCGGTAACTTTATGTGAAGCTAGCACGTGTGTTGTATGTGAAGCTTGCACGTGTGTTGATTTTATGCGAAGCTTGCACGTGTACGTGTACGTTAATTGTATGCATGCGAAGCTTGCACACATGTTATATGTTATGCGAAGCTTGCACGTGTGTTGTGTGCGAAGCTTGCACATGTTTTATGTGATCAAGGTGTTGCATGTGTTTTTGTTTGCAGGGATTTGAAATGCGAGTTACCAATATTTTGCCGAAATGTTGATTGATTTCCGTTTCGGCGAAAATCGGGCACTACGCATAGGTCCTATTTTTAGGCAAAGTCATGCCAAATTTTTTTTGGTTCTAAAATATCGTTTTGCTCTACCCCGCAGGCGACCATGGTCCGCACGATGACCGAAGGCATCGTGAATAGGTTTTTGAGATCCGCGAAGGCCGAGATGCTTCAAAAGAACGAGACGGAGATAAGATGTCCGTGTCGAAGATGCAAGCTGACGGGCCTTATGGACCCGGATTCCAGACAGGTGCGGGACCACCTGCTCGTGCGTGGTTTCATGGATGGCTATCGGTGGCAAGGTGATGAAGATGATTATGAAGTCGTCCATGGGGGCCGGGCAAGAAATAAGGAAGGGCAGCAAGACAACAGCGGCGAGGGCGGGCGAGAAGACGAAGAATCTTCAGGACATGATCACGAAGTAGATGCAGGGCACAGTCATCATGTAGAAGATGCCGGACATGATGATGAGGAAGATCAAGACGAAGGGCATGATCATGAAGATGAAGATGCCGGAGCAGACGACGATGGACCATCGATGGGCTGGGTGCAGGACCCTCATATTCAAGAGCTGCTTCTCAAGCAGACGGGTAACACAAGAGCTGCCGCCCGAGAGAAAGCCAAGCTGGATCAACTGGAGATAGACGCGGTTACTCCATTGTATGAAGGATGCAGGCCCGAGGATACCCGCCTGAAAGTAACGCTCATGGCTCTGGAGATGAAGGTAAAACACAAAATGACCGACGCATGCTTCGACGAGAACATGTCATTCTGGCACGAACGTCTTCCCAAGGGGAACAAGTGCCCGACCAGTTTCGAGGAGGCGAAGAAAATCGTGTGTCCTCTGGATTTACCGCACGTGAAATACCATGTGTGCATGAACGATTGCATCATTTATCGGGACGAGCACGCGAAGTCTACCATATGTCCGGTGTGCGGCGTCACTCGATACAAGAAGAGGAAGAAAGCTCCTCGAAAAGTGGTGTGGTACTTTCCGATCACTCCTCGTCTGCAGAGGTATTTCGCGGACCCTAAGCTAGCAGAGCTCCTGCGTTGGCACGCGGATAGGGAGAAGAAGAAGCGAGAAGATGACGGAAATGATCCGGAGATAAATAAAAAAGACAAGATGCTGAGTCACCCTAAGGATGCGAGCCAGTGGCAAGCGTTGAACTTCGAACACCCAGAATTTGGGGACGATCCAAGGAACATCATGCTGGGCGCTTGAGATGTACTTCCCGCCCGCATTCTTCGACGTTATGGTGCATCTGCTGGTCCATATCGTGGAGGATATCATCCAACTCGGGCCGACGTTCCTGCACAGCATGATGCCGTTCGAAAGGATGAATGGTGTCATCAAAGGATACGTTCGCAACAGGGCACGTCCAGATGGAAGCATAGCCAAGGGCTTTCTGACCGAAGAGTGCATCTCCTTCTGCACGAATTATCTAGGCATCGAGAACCCCGTTGGTCTGCCCGTCAACAGGCACCTCGGCAGGCTCGCTGGATGTGGTCACCGCGAGGGTCGCCGCGAAATGCATGTAGACTTCAAGGGTCGACTCGCCGACTTTGAAAGAGCAAACCTAGTCGCGCTGCAACACATTGACGTGGTCGATCCTTGGGTGGTAGAGCACAAAACCTCTATTGAGAATACATACAATGACCGAGGTCAACAGTGGACGGACGGAGATGTACTCAAAGAGCACAACTCATGTTTCACGCGTTGGTTCAAGGACAAGCTTCTGTCGTACCCTTTACATGAGGATTCTTCCGCGGAAGAAAAACTCATATTCGCCTTGTCACAGGGCGCCGAGCACAACCTGATGACCTATGAGGCGTACGATATCAACGGCTACACATTCTACACCGAGGAAAAGGACATGAAGAGCGATTATCAGAACTCCGCGGTAACGATGGAATCCTACACCGGTAACGACAAGGACAGATACTACGGAAGGATCGAGGAGATCTGGGAGCTGAGCTACGCTGGAGAGAAGGTCCCGATGTTCCGTGTCAGATGGGCCAAGAGCGTCCTAAAAGAAGACCGGTATTTCACCACCATGGTTATACCCGAAGCCAAATCCAAGACCGCGGGCGCAAACGTCACCGCGAAAAATGAGCCATGGGTACTGGCGTGCCAAGTGGACCAATGCTTCTTCATTACCGACCCGTCAAAGCCCAGTCGTGTTGTCGTGAGGAGAGGCAAAAGGAACATCATCGGAATGGATGGAGTCGCCAATGAGCAAGACTTCGACAAGTACGGCGACCCGAAGATGGAAGATGACGACGACGATGAAGTACCACACACCACAAGAAGAAGCCGGACCACCCTACCTAAAGGACGTCCGTTCAAGAGAAGAAATCAAGGGGTTCCGGGGCTAAATTATTCAACCGCGAGAAAGAAGGGCAAGAAGATTGTGAAAAAATGTTAGTAGTAGAATTGATGTTATGCTAGAATTGATGTTATGCTAGTGCACTATACTGCTCCAGAATTGTAGGCTATTTTGCCCAAAAATTAAAACAACAGCAAGAAAAAAAAGGTTGGGGGAAACGGGGCTCGAACCCACGACCCCCTTGTTCATTTCTGTGGACGAGTTCTAGTGAGTTATAGGCTATTGACCAATCTGGTCATCTTTGTTTTATTGCATGACATTGCTACAAAGGTGGGCACATCTAGTGAATATTTGTACTATGTATATTTATGAACTTTGTCAAAAAAATTCAAAAAAAAAGTTATTTATACTATGTATATTCATGTACTATGTATATTTGTACTACTGTTGCAAAAATTAAAACAACAGCAAGAAAAAAAGGTTGGGGGAAACGGGGCTCGAACCCACGACCCCCTGGTTGCGCGCCCGCACTGCTACCACTACGCCACTGCACGAGTACTTGACCAGAAGGGGGAAACAACAGAGAAAAACACACACAGAAACTGGCCTTAGTAATGGCGCACCCCTAAGAGGTGCGCCATTGCTATGAGGATACTTATGGCGCACCCCTAAGAGGTGCGCCATTGCTATGCGAGGATACATAGCCAAAATTGCAATTTGCCCGCGCCGCAGTTTGCCAGCAGTTTGCCCGCGCCGCCCCCACCCTCCAGTGCCGCTGCCGCCGCCGCTCCCCGCGCCCCCACCCTCCAGTGCCGCCGCCGCTCCCCGCGCCCCCAGCCCCCCACCCACCCTCCAGTGCCGCCGCCCCCAGCCCCCCACCCACCCTCCAGTGCCGCCGCCCCCAGCCCCCCACCCACCCTCCAGTGCCGCCGCCCCCAGCCCCTCACCCCTTTTCCCCACTCGACGCAGAGGAGGAGGTCGGCGGCGACGCAGGTGAGCTCCCTCCCCCCTCCCCCTCTCTCTCCCCGCCGGTACGCCGCGTCCCCAGCCCCAATACCTTCCGTGCGCCGTCACCTCCCTCTCTCTCTCTCTCTCCCTCCCCCCTCCCCCTCTCTCTCCCTCCGACGCAGTGTTCTGATTTGCTGGTGCTCCAGATCTGAAGGAGATCGCCGTGGTGATCGAGGCGGGGTCGCTCTCCAAGGAGGTCTACGCCGGCTTGCCGCTCGGGACGTCTCGGCCTAGGTTTCGTGATCTGTCCCCTGTATGTAGGCATTTTTTCCTAACATTTTAATGAATTAGTTGTTGGAGGGGAGACTGAAAGTAGTGTTTGGGAGGGTTTCTGAGCATCGACCTTACTCTGTTTGTATAGTAGTAGATCCATCCTGCCTGCAGAAATCTCCTACTTTATTAATAATTTTCTGAATTAAACTTTGATTGCTAGCTGAATTTGAAGGTCAAAAGCATGCGGAGACTGCAGTTTGCGCAAGCTGCAGACCTAGAGATTTTTTTGTAGGGCTTGAAACTTCTCTTATTTAATAGACATTTGATTAAAAGAGATGTTTTCTTCCATGTACTATCGTGCTCTTTGCTAATAGATAATGATGTAGGCATCTTTTCCTAACATGTACTGAATTAGTTGTTGGAGGGAGACTGGATATTAATGTTTGGGTGGGTCTTTTTTGGTTTAACAATCCTATATAAATACTTATGAATGTTTACTATTTTAAATCAGTTTTCACAGCACAGCACAGTATGACGAACCTGTCGAGGCCATATCCAGCAAAAATGGTCTAGCTGCTACTTATGGCATTATTAAGTAACCTAGGATTATTTCAAAAGCTTCATCCCTTTTCTCTTTTGGCATTCGATAATTGTATTTTGTTTGTTGGTTCCAGGGAGCTAGAGCTGCATCTGCACGTCAAGGAGCTGGAGCTGCATCTGTTGTAGGCTGCCCATCTACTGCCCATTTCCTCTGGTACTGGAGTTGGAGTTTAGTGTACTGGACACTTTCATAAATTGCTAGGGTACTTCCTCTCCTTTCTCTGCTGTACTACTTGTGATGCTGCTGCTACTTGTGATTTTGCTGCTGCTGTACTACTTGTGATGCTGCTGCTACTTGTGATTTTGCTGCTACTTGTGATGATGCTGCTGTACTACTTGTGATGATGCTGCTGTACTACTTGTGATGCTGCTGCTGATGTACTACTTGTGATGCTGCTGCTACTTGTGATTTTGTCAACTTGTGATGCTGCTGCTACTTGTGATCTTCTGAAATGACCCCTTTCTCCTGAAATGTTGATTAATTTCCGTTTCGGTTGAGAATGGGGCACTCCTAGGTCAAGAAAATTAGCCCAATTTTCTTGACCTAGAAGGTGCCCGATTCTCAACCGAAACAAAAATTGAACTGAAGCGGAAAATTAAGCCGCCACAAATTAAGCCGCGACCGCGCGCTGCGAATTCATAAAGGCCGGCCCATGGCAACATCATCAACGACAAATACTACTCAACTACTTAAACAAGAAGAAATCCGGAAAATGCAGACTTGCATCAATTCACTTGCTTCAAATAAACATATAGACAACAAACAACTTCTCCTTGGAACAAAATCAACCAACTTCTCCTTTATTCCAAATCCCTTCCCTTAGGATAATAAATATCTATACAATGCTTGCTAATATCCTCGCAAAAAAAATGCTTGCTAATATCACATCAGTCCTTATCTTATTCCGACTGGTCCTAGGCATGCTATTAACTATTAAGAGTTATCCATTGGGCTAAGTTATCCACCCATTACCACTAAAATGACCCATGTTTGTTTAGCTAAGTTATCCATTTTTTCCTATTTTAGTGCGAACATGGCCAACAACGATGAGGCCGGCGGTTCGGGCAAGCAATTCTGGGAGCTGTCCCAGGAGATGGAGGAAGAACCTCACCGCTATGAGGACGCCGCGGAAGACACCGATCCCGACTACACAACCCCTAGTGGCGTCGGGGATGACACCACTGATGGTGCCACCGGGGATGCCACCACTGATGATGGCAGCGAACGCACAGATGGCAGCCAACCGAAGAGGCAACGGAAGGACCGGCGCCCGAACGTGCTCGGCACCGTCAAGGAGGAATTTACTGAAGTGTCCTCCACTGGGCATCCAACGGTGCCCAAAAAATTAGTCGGTGGGTACGCGGCACAACTCGGGTGCATTCTCCGGAGCACCGTCTCGATCAACACCGAGAACCTAAGGCATCGTGACCGAGGGAATTTGCGCAACCTCCTCTTCACGAAGCTGCACGAACGATACAAGTTCCCCGGTGACTTCGCAAACACACGCCTCTCAGGGAATAAAGTGAACAGTGCCGCCCTCACGAAGATGAGCACGTCCCTGGCTACTTGGAGAGCCGCGGTGAAGAAAATGATTCTAAGAGGTGATAGTTATGAGAAGATCAAGGAGAAAAATCCTTCGATCAGCGAAGCTGACTACCTGGAGTTCAAGATCAAGTGCGAGAGCACCGCATCCGCGGAATCAAGTCAGTGGGGGAAAGATATGCGGGACTTGAACTTAGGGGTCCACAAACTCGGTCCCGGCGGTTACAGAGTGGCGGAACCTAAATGGGACAAGGAGGACGCGGAGCGTGCCGCGCAAGGCCTACCGCCCCTCTTCGATAAATACCATGAAAAGCAGACCAGGAACTATGTCAGGGCCCGGTACAAGGAGGACCCGGTAACAAATGAGCTTACCACGGATCCGAAGGTGAAGGATCTTGAGCGTGTTCTGGTAAGGAATACACCCCCGCGTAATTAGCTCCATATGGTTGCATTCTAATTAATGGTTCACGTTCCTTCCGCAGGAAACTGAAAGCAGTAGCGCGGGGTCTCAGAGCTCCCCGTCTGCCCCTTGGGATAGCACTTTAAATAGGGCGTTGAACGTAATGAAACACAAGGATAAGTTCAGTAAGCCATCGTCAGCTGGTCGTGTGGCCGGCGAAGGCTTGTCCATGAAATGGTCGGAATACTATAAGGCTGGGCGAAAGGAGAAAAAGACCAGCTCGGAAAGCCAGGAGCGCGAGGTTAAAGAACTCAAGGCACAAGTGGCGCGGATTCCGGAGATGGTCCAAGAGCAAGTGCGAGACCAATTGGGAGCGACGATCACCGCCATTATGCCTACCTTGCTTGCCGGGCTGCGGGGGTGGATTGCGGGCGGCCAACAGGGGCCGCCCCCGATTCCCAGCTTCACGGGCAGCAACTCGCACAACGCGCCGGCATTGGTGTCTCCGGCGGAGGCGGCGTTGGTGACTCCGGGGCCGGCGCCAGTATTGGAGCTTAATGCACCCGGGTGTGGGAAGAATACGCCGGCCGGCACCTCGGCAACAAGCGGCCCCTCCGTCACTTGCACGCCCGCCGTTGGCGGTGCCTCGACATTAGCCGAGCTCGACGCCATCACGGTAACTAAGCCTCGGCCGATGACTTCATCTCCTTGCCTTTGACTGGGCATCCCTGACGCCCTACATGTTTTCGCAGGGCGCCGCCAACGTTCCATGCACTCTCCTGCACTTCGTGAACGGCGAGTTGATCGATGTCGCCAAGGCCAAAATCGTTGAACCGGGCAACCGCTTGTTCCACGGTAATCCGATGCCACCCGCCGTGTATAGGGTTCAACTGGTTCGGGTGCTGCGGGGCTGCGACGACGTGTTACCTCCGTATCGACCCCCTGGGGCCGACGATGATGATGTGATGACCCTCAGCGCCTCCTACAACTGGTCCTTGCTTTGGCCGAAGAGCCAGATTCGTTTGGGGGCGGGGGACACCACCCCACAGACAACACCGCCAGTCGTGCCGTCGCCAAGCCATGGCAAGACCGCCGCAACGCTACCGCCGTCAGCTGATCCGGACATGCATATGGCACAGGATCCGGACGGCGACGACGATACAGTTTCCAACGTCGATAAGTACTTTAACGAACATGGGTACGATGACGACTTCTTGGCGGGGCCTCCTTCTCAAGAACCCAACCTTGCAAAAGACGATCGCGATCTAGCTGGTACCGCGGAGAAACCCAATTGCAACAGGCGTCGTCTGTTCAGTTCTCAAGAGACGCCTCCAGCTGACGCCTTCACTGAGACTCAAACAGCCGAGGTGCGAAACATTATCAGCCCCAACACACTCAAGAAGGTGGTCTCTGAGCAGAACTCGATCCCATTACAGCAGAAGAAGAAGGAGAAGGGACGGAAAAGAAAAAGTGGCAAGGGTGCGAGCCAGCCGGCACCGACTACGATCCGTGCTCAGGACGGGCCACCAATATCCAAGGATATCTCGAGGAGGGTGCATGTGGCGGGTAGGCCGATGCTACCGACTAATCTGCTCAATGCTGCAACCCCTGCTATGCGGAATCTGCATGACGGTGTTCTTACTATGGAGAAGCGGCGTCTCTCCGAGAAAGATGTGGCATACCCGGTTTTCGTGGCCAAGGTGCCAGAGGGCAGGGGCTTTGTCGATAGCACCATGGGGCGTATGATCGTCCTGCGGTTTGATGACATCTTCGCTATGTTTAACCTTTATCCGCTGCACTACACCTTCATTCGGCTATTTTCGCTCAGTATGGAGATGCGGATCATTAGAGACAAGACCCCGGACATCGTGATAGTCGACCCCTTCTACATGCGTGCCAAGATCTTGGGCAGCGCTGGGGACCGGCAAGTCGCGAGTTCATACCTCGAAGGCGTCATCCTGGCGAACCAGGATAAGGATAACTTCCTCGTGCCTTACTTTTCCGAGTAAGTCATCCCCTCACCGCCCCGTAACATATGATTTCTTAGATTTCGATCGTTCTTTTTTTTTTCTAACATTCCGTGTTTTGTGCAGTGACACACATTGCACACTCATCCTCTTAAGCCCGAAATATTCCACGGCCACGTATTTCGACTCGGACCGTCAGTCGAAGAAAGACTACACAAATATTAAGAAAGTTCTTGATGATGTTCTCCCCGTCTACGCCAAATCTGGAGGCACCTTCAAGAGGCCAATTTGTAGGTACGGCAAGCACGTGTTCACCCACACAACGACGTTCCCCTGCGTCAAGCAGCCGCCTGGCAGTCAGAAGGATGCCTACTACGCCCTCCATCACATGCGGGCGATCGTACGGAACCATCATCAGCGTATGCTACCAAATGAGCTCAAAGAATGGGCCGCACGCTTGTCGGCAATCCAGGACGAGGACATCAGACAAGAATTCTTTCGCATCCAGTCGGAGTTGGCGGAAATCATCTATGAAGATGTCCTTCGTACCTCGGGGCAGTTCTACCTCAACTATCAACCGTCCAACAGTGACATAGAAACAACGCTACAAATGCAGGCTGACAACGACCGCACATTCATGACCATCACGAAAGACGGCGGCTTCATCCATGCTCCGGTCCCTGAGTCGAGTCGAAAGTATTGATGCTATGTAGTTCTGAAATATCGATTAGCTCATGTTGTAATTAAACTTTAATGAACTTGTATGTCTCTTCAGTTTGGACATTCGTTCAACTTATATGTAATCGATGCTATTTATTAGTAGGACCATGAACCGTGCTATTAATGTGTTGCTTTTCTCTTTCGATCCTTTTGTTGCATGCTTATATATTGCTTATATATTATCTGTGAATTGCTACTAACGTTTTGTTTGTCTAGTGCATAGAGATGCCGTCGTATGTCGTGTACAAGGGTGAGGTTCCCGGAGTCTACGACGACTGGGAGGAGTGTCGGAGACAGGTTCACCGTTTCAGCGGGAACAGTTACAAAGGGTACCCCACTAGGGCGGAGGCGGAATCTAGATACGCGCGCTATCTAGCGGGAGAGAGGAGGGAGCGGAGGAGGAACCGGATGAAGACCAGTTTCATCGCGATGATGCTCATCGTGACCGCATCTCTCTTCTATGTGATGGTAGTTTAGATGATCGATATCGACTTTGTAATATGACGACAAACTCGCTACTCGCGGTCTCGAGACCTAAACTTCGCTAATGTTTGAACTTTGTTCGCTATTTCGAATTCGGAGACTAATGTGATGAATTGTATATATTATGTGATGTTTATACTTGACTAATTGTAGTTAATACTGTATTGCAAACTGTATATTCTGTGCTGTATTATTGTATTCTGTAATCTGTGCAAATACTAGAAAAGCAGAAAAAAAAATCCTTGAATTAATAGTAGTGGCGCACCACCTTTCACATTAGTGGCGCACCCTGCTACCTTACCAGTGGCGCACCCATAGGGTTACCAGTGGCGCACCAGTAGGGGCCCTGCTACATTACCAGAGGCGCACCAGTACGGTTAGCAGTGGCGCACCAGTAGGGTTAGCAGCGGCGCACCAGTAGTGTTACCAGTGGCGCACAAGTAGTGTTAGCAGTGGCACACCAGCAGTGTTACCAGTGGCGCACCAGTAGGTGCGCCACTGGTATTTGGGTTACCAGTGGCGCACCAGAGGTGCGCCATTGCTAACCATTACCAGTGGCGTGTTAGTAGTGGCGCACCCATAGTGCGTCACTAATAGCAATATATGGTGCGCCACTAATAGCCTTTTTTCTAGTAGTGCACCTCACCTCAATGTGCCCAACCAAGCAATTGGTGAAGCAACAAGTGAAGTCTCAACCAAATCCACAAGTTGAGCAAGAAAAGACACCCCAAAGTCAAGTCAAGACCAACCATGGAGATGATGGTGACTTGATGAAGAAGAAGAAGAAGACAAGAAGGGGTGGCAAAGCAAGAGCAAGGCATCAAATGAAGATCCAAGATGCCAAGATAGTGAGCAAAAATCAAGATGAGAAGAAAGATCATGCTCACATCAAAAATCAAGATGAGAAGAAAGATCATGCTCATTTGTTGAATCAAGTTATTAATGTATATCACAATCCAATGCCATGACAAGTTAGTGAAGTCCAAATGTGCTACAACATACAAGTGCAAACATTCAAGTTATGGATGACTTATTGGATATATTTGATGGTTTGCAAATGAATTGAGTTAAACCTTGCTATGGATGATCATGAGCTAACCAAGGTATATCTCTAGTTGATCAATTTCATTTTTGGGTGCATATGAGTTGATTGAATTGGATATATATGCATATGTTGCTTGCTATGAGATGATTGAATGGATTTAATGCCTAGTAGTCAAATTTAAGTTGGTTTGGATGGATATGTTCACAAGATGACCTTTAGTATGTGGTATTAATGGATATATGTCTTGTGTTGGTATTCAATCAAGTTAGCTTCAAGTTTGATTCAATTTGAAGAAGTAGAGCTCAATTGTTCAAATCTGTCCAATATTGCCAAATCTGAGCTAGCTGTGATCAAGTCTGAGTTTGGATGATCAAATCTTTTTGAAATAGCTTGAAATTTGGTATGCATTCTCTGGACTTATGATATTAGTTGCTGTACAAATTTCATGAGAATTGGATAAGATGCTTTGGTTTTGGAGTAGATCTTATCAACCTTAATGCAGCAGTTTTCAGCATGTAGCAGTGTGAGAAGATATGAAATCTGGTAGAAATCTAGAAGGACAATGAAGCTCAAATTTTTACAGCTGCTAGAAGACTTAGTGAAGCACGTCTCCACCAAATTTCATGGCATTTGGATCTGTACATTGGAAGATATGACCAATTGTTTGGAGGGTACAGAATCTGCCAGAAAAGTGACATTTATTGTATTGATCTAGAGTCACTTTGATTGAAAGGTCCTCAAGTTGGAATCTTGTTTATAAGTGGTTGAGGAACCTAAGTTTGGTTTTGGAATGAGTTAGAAGCATGAAAAATGAAGAGTACGAGGCCATTTGATTGAGGAGTGTATTTGTTACACATTTGGTACTCAAAATAAAGATCAAGACCAAGCTCAAGATGAAGTTTAAGGTCAAATGTCAGTTGAAGACCATTTCATAGAAACAAAAGGACTTAAACAAGTAGAAAGAAAAGGACTTAAACAAGTAGAAAGAAAAGGACTTAAATAAAGATTCAAGGCTACTCATCATATCAAGTCCAACATATGGATCAATCAATAAGGGCAATTCAAGTGAGTATCAAGAATGGTTCTTAGAGAGAGATCACTTCTCCCTAGAGAGGGGCGTGCCGCCCAATGAGTGGGATAGACAAGTGGGGTACTTAGAAGGCCAACATAGAAGTGATGATCTAGGAATATTCAAGATGCTTAGTTTAAGCTATCAAAAGGATTGACCAAGAAAGCAAGCAACACCCAAAAGAGAGAGAATTATTGAACTTCAAGTGGTATTCATAGTTGTTCTCTCTTGCAAGCAAAAGATCAAAAGATGAAGCAAGCCAACCATAATAAGATAGTTCACTTGATCATAAGTGGTTCACATTCATATGGGTGAAGCATGGAATTCAAAATTGATATCTATTGGTCTTCATCAAGCTTATAAATTGGACTTCACATTGCTATTGCGGAGCAAAATTGGAATCTAATGACTATCCTCTACTCCAACATAGCAAAGGTATCATTGTAATGTGCATGATCATTTCATCCCTTACTAATATACGGTTAGTGCATATAGTACATGCTTATTAGGATCATACATTACAAATGAAATATTTTAAATTCATAACCTACCACTATTGCTTGAATAATTAATTGATCTAGTAGTAAGTGTATGAGTCTGTTCATGAGATAGCAAACCCAAATACTTGACTTGATCTATTTTGGATTGCGTTTAAGTGACAAGTACAACATTGGCAAGATAACACTTCCAGTGAGGTATGACGAAAGCTTGTCATTGGGTCAAACTGGACTTGGAAGCTTAGGCAAAACATGCTAGTTCAAGTCAAAGAGAATGAAGCTCATGGAAACAATCTAGTTCTAGAATTGGTTATAATTGACAAATCCAACAAGTGGTAGCCACTTTGCTAGTTCAAGATCATGTCTAAGTCATCACACTCCTTCATACAAGTGGTATTCATTCAAGTGGTGTCTAGCACATACCAATTGGTGGTTCCACAAGTGATCCTCAACTTTAAGTGATCAATTCAAATCAAGAAAGCTACCCTCATCAACAAGAGCTCAAGTGTTCAATTGGTATGACATATACTTTGACATAGGGGGAGGAGCCCCACTACATTGGTATCAAGGTCAAAGATCCTACTAGTGACCTACATGTGGTATTTTTTTAGTGCTATGACATAGGGGGGTGCCCTATTCATACCTACATGTGGTTTTCATGCATCCACATATGGGATTTACATGTGGTGTCATTCCAACATAGTTTCAAGTGGTGTCCATCAAAATACAAGATTCAAGAATCAACCATCTACCCATAGAGCCACCCTTTGTACAAATGAGGCATACCTTTTGTGGTTATTGATGACAAAGGGGGAGAGAGTGCTACAAAGATATTGCAATTGGCAAGATTGCATAACAAAAATAGGGTTTGAATGGTATTGGACATGGACATGGATCAAGAGGGAGCAACATTGAAGAATAGAGAAGGATCAAAATTCTTAGACAAGAGAAGCACACAAGTAGGGGGAGCAAGCTCATGAACTTTGATTGATTGCATTTGATATGTGCATATTCATGCGCTTGCTTGCATTTGCATAAGTATTAAATTTGATATGCAATGCTTGTGTGGTGCTTGCTAGTTATAGAACTTGAATGATGATTTGAAAAACTAGCATGCATAGGTTGGTAGCTAGATATACATGTGTTTCTACAAGTGGTACTAGAACCTTGCTTATAATGTTGATCTCAAGAGGTATCTAGTTTTGTTTCATGTGTATCTAGCTAATCATGATGCTAAGGATGAACTTCAAATGTGCAACTCCGATTGGTATCACGCTTCAAAGGTTTATCCTATACACCTTAGCATCATTTAGTAGTGCTAACCCTCCCACAAATTTTCATATTCATGCATGTGTGCAAGCTTGAAACCAAACCATTTAAGCACCCATGTAGGGGGAGTTATCACTACCAAGTCGGATTTTATGGTGCTTATCTAAATCTTGACATAGAGCTTAAATGTTGGATAAGTGGCATAAAATCCAAAAGCACTTAATTTCTATATCTTTGTAGTGTTGTCATCAATTACCAAAAAGAGGGAGATTGAAAGGTCCTTATTTGGTTTTGGTAATTGAGTGACAACATTAGGTGGACTAAGGGCCAGTTCTTTTGGTGGCTTCTAGAATAAGCTGGAATAAGCTGCCCCCTACCCAGCTTATTCTAGAAGCCCAACCAAATTAATTTTTTTAGAAGCCTACTAATTGAGACTTGACTAGTAGGCTTCTAAAAATATATTTGTGATTGGGCTTATAGAATAAGCTGGGTAGGGGGCAGCTTATTCTAGAAGCCCAAAAAAGCCACCAAAAGAACTGGCCCTAATATTTGTAATATGTGAGATACACAGGTGATTAGTCCACAGGTACATGTGTGTGAGCAACATATGCCATGGATGTGAAATGGCTTGGAGATGTTGCAAGGCTCACACATGTGATGATGAAGGAGCTCATTGCATATGAGATATGACATGGAGTCATGTGATCAAGGTGAAAAAGATCAAGATAAGACTTGGCTCGACGGACCGGTTGCAAGTGTGAAGAGCAAGTCGGAGGCTTTGAAGTGATGGACCGCGAGGCGGTGAAGCTTGAGCAAGACTTGGTGTCGATGGACCGACGCAACGGTGAAGAGAAAGTGAGGTCAAGATCGATGGACCAATACGATCATGTGATGATATGGAGTGGATCATATCATTCTTGATCATGTTGATGTATGGGTTGCACCGGCATTGGAGGAGATGAAGATGGAGATGGAATGAAATGCGCAAGGCAAAGATATATTTGTAGGGCATTTTATTTCACCGGTCATAGGTGTGTAGAGAAGTTTATGACCAGGTTTAGGATAGATGACCGTACTATTAAGAGGGGCAAACTTGTTTGCATATCGGTCATCTAGTGCCACTCATGTGAGCTAACTTTGCATCGTCGCTAGGATTGAGTGGCGTGGCAAGTTGAGTGGCTAATCCTTTAAAAAATGTTTGGAAAATACTAACACACATGCACATGGTGGTGTACACTTGGTGGTGTTGGCACATTTGCAAAGGAGAAGAAGTTGAGAAGAAAAGGTGAAGGAGAAAGCTTCTGGAGGCGTTGGACGCAGGCGTCAAACGCTGCCTGGCGCGTCCGATGAGTGCATCGTGGCGGCGAGTGCTGTGCTGTGGAGCATCGGCCGCACTGGCGCGTCCGATGAGGGTGCAGCGGACGCGTCCGATGGCCGGAGGAGGCTCTCGGGACCTCTTTGGTGGTGCATCGGATTCTCGCGTCGGACGCCAGAGGTGTGTCACCAGTGCGTCTGGTCGATGGGCGTTGGCGAAGCGGTGCTGGTGCATCGGACACATCGGCGCGTCCGGTGCGGGGCACCAGACGCGTCTGATGGCGTGGAAGCAGCTCGGGGAGCTCTCTGGTCGCAGACTCGACGCTGGCCCTGGCGCGTCCGACGGTTGGACCTGGCGCGTCCGATGCCAACTTAACGGCTAGGAGCGTGCAGGTGACCGTTGGGATCTAACGGGCGAAGTTTGAAGGCAAGGACACGTGGACGGCGCAGGGGCGTCGGACGCTGCGAGCAACGCGTCCGATGCGCCCGACTGGCGCGTCTGATGGTGTCGACCGTTGCCCAGTGAAGGGGCAACGGCTCTTTCCGTGGAGGAGGCTTTATAAGCTACCCTTGGCTGGTTTTGGCCGGCTGCTGAGCACACTCTAGCCTTGGTGGCTTGTGTGGTGGTACTTGGGAGCCCTCTAACTCACTCATGATTGATAGTGTTCATACAATCGAGTGAGAGAGCGATTCTAGTGCGATTGCATTGAGAGATTGCATCGAGTGGCACTAGGTGATCGTGTTGCAAGCCAGTGTGCTTGTTACTCTTGGAGGTTGCCACCTCCTAGACGGCTTGGTGGCAAGAGACTTCGTGAAGCATGCAAGAAGATTGTGCGGTGCTCCGGAGAAGGATTTGTGAGGGGGATTGTGCTCATCCCGCTGGGATCGCGAAGAGGAACTCTATTGGATTGTGCGTGTCATTGAGTTACCATACTTGTGTGTGGGTTCTTGCGGTGCCTTTGGGAGGCTTGGCTTTGGGAGCCATAAACCGAGGAACCACCGAGGTGTTGGTCGACACACTGAGGACTTAGCTTGGTGGCAACCAAGTGAACCTTGTAAAAAATCACCGTGTGAACATTGTCTACTCTTCTCGGTGGTTTGCATTTCGATGCACAAGCTTGTATTTATATTCTTTACTTTCATATATATAGCTTGTGTAGTTGCTCTTGTAATTAGTTAGCTTGTGTAGCTTGCTAGTTACCTTCTTGCGTGTGTTGCTAGAAGAAGTTACTTTGTCCTGCTTAGCTTGTGTAGTTAAGTAAGTTGAGCTCTTGGTTTTGGCTTGTGTAGCCTTGCCTTTGAGCATTGTTAGTAAGCTTAGGATGGCTTTGTGCTTTTGCTCACTAGAATTGTGTAGGTGCTCCCGCTTTGCATGAAAGTACTAGTTGTATAGGTTTGTGTGACCTTGCAAGCTAGAATGGTTAGGAGAGCACTAGCTAGCCCGAGCACCTTATTTCTTGTTTAGGATCTTTTATAAGGTGCTTGTAGAGTTATAGATAGAGGGGTGAAGTCTTGGCTAGACCGTTTTGTTTATTTCCGTATTTATTTTGGTTAGCCGGTGCGATAAGTTTTAGAAAGGACTATTCACCCCTCCCCCTCTAGTCCGCCATCTCGACCCTACACACATGGAGATCTCATTCATGCTTGATCAAATATGCATGTTTGTTTTTAATAGTTTACAGACAGCTAAATAGATGATCCATTGTATAAGCTGTCTGTTCAGCAATCTGTATGTAACTTAAAGACAGCAAGCAGTCTGTGGGTTGTACATGCCCTAAGCCCCTCTATCGCCGTTGATCTATGGATAAGAATTTTTGTCACGACGGCTCTGAGAAGAGGTTGTAGGTTAAGATGAATATTAATCCCCCTAAACATTCATCCTAGATTCGTCCCTGTCTAATAGGTAGGTCCCTATGTGCTCCTCGCCAAGACCTCCGGCAAACGTGCTCTCACAGCTCCCACCAGGTCCTCCATATTGGCCCACAAGTGAAAGTATATTTTTGCCCTTTAGTTGACCAAAAATTACGAACAATTATTACCGCGGCCTTCCTCAAGTCTCGTTTATCTCACCTTTTGTTAACATGACCCTATTTATTTAGCTGGGCCATGACTAAGCTATATAAACAAGCCACTAAATATTGCTCAACAGCAATTCATATTATTTTTAAATTTTAAGAGCACTCAAGTATAAAAGCATCTGCAAACTTATAATTCAATTTATACATAGGAGCATTTTGGACATTTATCTTCTCTTAGCTATTCATCACAAGACAAGATAAGTTGTTGAGCCAACCTTTTTTTCAAAACAACTTCACTCCACCTGAAAATCTGCTGCACCACAAAAGCCACAGTTAGAGCTGTTTTTGCCATCATAGCTAAAGCTCTACCAACCGGGTCCTTATTAATCTTGTTTGGTGCAGCTCCTACCTGCTGCGGCTTCCATGCTGCATAACTACTAAAGCATGATGGAGCCGAAACTGGTGGAGCTAAAATTGTTGGTTCGCCTCCCGCATAGTTCATTTTTTTGTCTAACTCAAAACAGCTCCACACTATAGTAGTAATATAAACAGTACTGGTACAGTGTTTTTGAGGAGGAGCCGGAGCCACCGAAACTTATACCAAATAGGACCTATATATAGTAAGAAGATGTTCCATAAATGCAGATTCACGAACAACATATACACTCTGACCATAGACCGATCTTGATTGATACTGAATAATTTGACAGTGAGTTGATAAAGAAAAACAGTGGCAAAATGAGATTTGAGGCCAAATGGTTAAAGGAGGAGACAGTGGATGAGATAGTGAAATCGGCTTGGGAACGGGCAAAACTGGCAGGAATTGGGCCATCGTTGGCCAGCCGTACACGCGCAGTATAGGTAGATCTGCATGATTGGGACCGCAACACTCTGAGGGGGCCAAAACGATGCATTGCAAAGTTGAAGAAGCAACTAGAGAAGTTGAAAGCGGGCCCTCTGAATTCTGAAACCAGGACGCGCCAAAAGGAAACTCAAGTGTTGCTTGAAAATTTGTTGGATCAGGAGGAACTGTACTGGTTGCAACGGGGGAGAGCGAATTGGCTGCTCCATGGTGACAGGAACACTGCTTTCTTTCATAAGGCAACGTTGGCAAGGAAGAAACGCAACCTAATAAAAAGGCTTATGGATGACAATGGCAATTGGTGCCAAGGTACGGACCAGTTAAAACAATTAATTTCTGGTTACTTTACTAACCTATTCACTTCCGAGGTGTTTAGTCCAGATGCAAATGTGTTGAACAAAGTTAACTCGCGCGTATCAAATGCTATGAATGACTCACTGATGGCTCCATATTCAGCGGAAGAAGTAAGGAAAGCATTGTTTGATATAGGGGATTTTAAAGCCCCGGGGCCGGATGGTTTGCATTCTATTTTTTATAAACGGTTCTGGGCGATGCTTGGTGATGACCTTATAGAAGAAGTTCTCCAAGCAATGAATTCTTGCACTATGCCTGAAGGTTGGAACGACACCACCATTGTGATGATTCCTAAGGTCCAAAACCCAGAGAAGGTAACCCAATTTAGGCCGATTAGTCTTTGTAATGTTGTTTACAAGATTATCTCAAAAGTCCTAGCTAATCGGCTGAAGCCCTTCCTTGATGAAATCATCAGTCCTACTCAGAGTGCTTTTGTCCCGGGGAGACTAATTACTGATAATGTTTTGATTGCCTATGAGAGCCTCCACGCTATAAAAAATAAACGCACGGGCAAAGAGGGATGGTGTGTTGTCAAACTCGACATGAATAAAGCATATGACCGAGTTGAGTGGATATTTTTGGAAGCAATCTTGTTGAAGCTCGGGTTTCATGTAAATTGGGTGAAGTTAGTGATGCTCTGTGTGAGTTCAGTTGAATACCGAGTTCGCTTTAACTCTGAAGAGACAGATATGTTCAAACCCACTAGGGGGTTGCGCCAAGGGGATCCATTATCCCCGTATCTGTTTTTGCTGTGCACTGAAGGACTTACTGCCTTATTAACTCATGCTGAAGTAACAGGTAATCTGGAAGGGGTGAAGGTTTGTAGAGATGCTCCTGCTGTAACCAACCTCTTATTTGCAGATGACTCACTTGTCCTAATGAGGGCGAATAATCAAAATGCGGCATCTCTAAAATCAGTCCTTGATTTGTATTGTCTAGCATCAGGTCAGAAGGTGAGTGTGGAGAAATCGAGTATTTTTTTCAGTCCAAGTACATCAGCTGAGCAAAGAGCCCAAGTATGTACCACTTTGGATATTATGACTGAATCTTTAAACGATAAGTACTTGGGACTGCCTGCACAAGTTGGTCTGGACAGGTCAGATAGTTTTCAGTATTTAATTGATAGAATTATTCAGAAGATCAGTGGGTGGAAGGAGAAAGTACTTTCATCAGGAGGCAAGGAGGTGTTACTTAAGTCGGTGGCTCAAGCTATTCCATCGTACGCTATGTCGGACTTTAAAATCCCTAAAAAAAATTGTAAGGGGATTACAGATGCGATAGCGCAGTATTGGTGGGGTGATGATGCTAACCACAAGAGGATGCACTGGTTCGCTTGGTGGAAAATGTGTGTACCCAAGAAGGAAGGAGGCATGGGATTCAGAGATATACACTGTTTTAATCTCGCCTTGTTAGCTAAACAAGCTTGGAGACTGATCGATAATCCCAATTCTCTCTGTGCGAGAATATTACGAGCAAAGTACTATGCTGATGGTGATCTACTTAATACGGTACTGAAGAAAAAAGCATCGTATACCTGGCAGAGTATAATGGAAGGTGTCAAGGTACTTAAACTAGGCTATATCTTGAGAGTAGGGGACGGGACAAAAATCAAAATCTGGTCGGATGCTTGGATTCCGCAATCAGTAACTCGTTCGCCAATAACGCCACGGGGTAATCAGCTATTGTCAAAAGTCTCAGACCTTATTGATCCGGTTACAGGTGCTTGGGATGATCAGTTGATAGAGCAAACCTTTTGGCCTGTTGATGCATCACGCATCCTAGCTATCCCCTTGCCAGCCTATGACATGGATGACTTCATCTCTTGGCACTTGACAAAAAATGGGTCATTTTCGGTCAAATCAGCCTACTATACAGTATGGAGAGATAAATATGAGGCAAGAGGCAGGAGAGATGGACCTAGTGCTGCATCTATTAACCCAATATGGGATATAGTATGGAAACTACCCTGCCCAGCGAAGGTTAAATTTTTTTTGTGGAGAGCTTTACATGGATCTTTACCATGTAGAATACCCTTGGCAGATAAGCACATGAAAGTGAACACAAAATGCCCTGCTTGTGAGGGTCGGGAGACGGTAAAACACATGTTGTTCTTGTGCCCAAAGGCGAAGCAAGTATGGTACGAACTGGGATTGGGAGATATCATTGCCCGTGCATGTGCTGTTGATCATGCCGGAGAAGCAGTATTAGAGTATTTACTAAACCATCCAGCTAATGAGATCTTGGTGTTGGGGCAAGAAAGATCGGACCTGATCGTGGCTATCACTTCTTGGTATCTTTGGTGGGAGAGACGGAAGCTAGTGCATAATGAACATACCCAGCAAGTCAAGGAAATAGTGGCTTCCATTCGAGCACTTGCTGCAAACTTCTTGAACGTCTCCATGCCTAAAGCGAAGACCAAAAGAAATCCCTGGGGGAGACCACCGGCAGGCTTCATTAAACTTAACATAGATGCCTCATTCGATCATGACACTCTACAAGCTACTGTGGGGGCAGTCCTGCGGGATAGTTCAGGAAACTTCTTGGCTGCTGGGAATAATGCTGCTGGAGAGTGTATGGATGCATTTACAGCGGAGGCACTGGCCTTGCGCTTCGGGCTAAATCTGGCACAGAGCTATGGTTGTTCCAGATTAGTTATAAATTCTGATAACAGTGATCTGATCAAATCAATGCAAGATGGTGGACAATTTGCAGGTCCGGCGGTTGCGATTATTGATGATTGTTATCACATGTCGGCCGACCTTGCTAGGGTTCGGTTTGAGCACTGTCATAGAGAGGCAAACTCTGTGGCCCATGAATTAGCTAGAATGGCTAGGTTTTCTCCACCTAGTTCATGGTTTGATTTGGCCCCTAATGCCATCTCCTCTTTACTTGTAAATGATTCTTTGTTGGTTTCCAATGAATAAATAAAGGGGTTGGAGAGTTTCACAAAAAAAAAAAGATGTTCCATAAATGAAAATATTCCAACCACATAATATGAAAATGTTCCAAACAAATGAAAAAAAATGCTTTAGCCATATAGTAAGAAGACGTTCTATCAGAATTGATACACAAAGTTTTTTTTAGATTAAATACGAAAAGTTTATTGAGAAATGAAAATAGGTTTCGATGGGCCAGATCTAAATTCCTGTTATGGGCTGAAAACAAATGACGGGGAAGAAAAGTAGAAAAGCTCCACCCATGGGCCAACAGACGAAGCATCCTTGCAGTGGCCCAACACGAAGGAGAAGGAAAGCATGGGCCACAGTCCACAGCAGAAGAAAAAGGCGGCCGCGCGGTTTTTTTTTTCTGTTAGGAGCACATGCTCTCAACACCTCCACCACTAGATTCGCATTAAGATATGTGCAGTGCAGATTCGTATTGGGATGTTCAGTGCGAATCCAATGGACCACGGTATGGGAACATGTGCTCTTATGAGCACATTTAACTTTACCGCCGTGCAGTGAGTGATCAACAGCAGCTGCCACAGTGCCACACTTGACCGACACAGCTGCTACCAGTCGTCTACACTACAGTAGCATTTCGGGGACTATCCGAGGATACATACATACATACTACCTGACATGCTCTCGTCCTGTCAACTCAAACACCACTGCACCGGCCGAGAGGCCGCTCCAGAGCCAGCCTGACCCTGGGGCTGTTGCGGATCATGCTGCAACAGCGGCGACACCCAACAAACTAAGCTCGATCGGCAACTACAGCAACAGGTACGAGCTCAGATCTGGTCGACCGATCGACCGACCCCATCTATCATTCCATCCCTCCCCTCCCCACACAAATTAAAAGCCCCACCTCCGAGCATCCACTACACCACGCACCAGATTTCCTTACCAACGACTTTTGGAAAAAGTCTCTAATACCATCGGACTGTTGGTTGGGAAAAGTTGTATCAGACTGTTGGTCGGTAATACATATGTGTGGCAACTGAGCGTCGGTTGGGAATGCTCATATATTTGATGTCAGGTCATCGGTCGGGAATTCAAAGACTCCCATCTGACTATGAGTCGGTGATTAATGCCGACCGACTGTTGGTGGTTAATTGGGCCAACTAGTCGCGCACGCGGGAACAGAAAAAGTTAGCGCCAAAACTAGCCCAGCCCACGAAAAACTCCCTCTCTTTTTTGTCCTTTCGCTCCTAAATCCCCCAAATCCCACAACCCCCCACCCAATTTCTACATCCGCCGCCGCCATGCTCGAGCTCTCTCTCCGCCGCCGACGCTGCTCTCTGCGGCCGGCTGCGTGCTCTCCAGCTGGCGAGGACGCAACCCCCTCACCATCTCCCTCATTTACTCCAGCCTGTGCACCGCCGACCCCACTCCACACCGCCGCCGCCACGCTCGAGCTCTCTCTCCGCCGCCCTCGCCCGCCCTCCACCAGAAGAGGCTCTCTCCGCCGCCATGGGCTCGAGGAGCCTCCGCCGTCAGGTGCTCTCCGCGCCGCTACGCGCTCGAGCACCCTCCGCCGCCAAGTGCTCTCTCCTCCTATCCCGCTTATCCCCCTCCCCCGCCGCTCACCGCACCGCCCTATATGCACAGGTGGTCCTGCCGTCGCCGTCCACACCCTGCCGACGGCTGCCCTTTTCTTCCGCGCCCAAGCTCAACCATCGCCCCTAGGTGCCGCCGGCCAAGAAGGTATGCTCCGAGATGCCTCTTACCAGATCTGATTAGGACAGTGGGCTGGTTATAGTCCCTCTAAAGGCATGGCTTTGGCAACCTCTGCTGTTAGGTATTTCCCTGTGAGGCAACGACTTTATCTCCAGAAATCGACCTGGTTGATGGACTGGTCAAAGAAATTTGCCAGTATAAGTCCGTAACTTTTCCTTTCACATGTGCAGGCTTATTTTATGTGTGGATTTGGAAGCTATTTCTACGTGTACTATGTGATTTGAGAAGAAAACTGTGGCCCCATGCCTTGCTACCTTGATGCTTGACTGTAGGCCACTCCCCATCGACATGCGATGCATATCTGCTGGGATTTTGAATTGAATAGGTGTGAAATATCTGGTAGCTATGTGGATTCATTGGCTCTAAAAACTGTTGTCCCAATGTCTACAATTTGGGGTCATGTAGGATATGATATAAATCTCAGATTTTCTTGGTTAATTAGTCTCAATTCATTGGTTTGTTAATGGCTTCATGTATGCAGGTCAAGCGTCACTCCTTCATCAGGTTAAATGTCAACCTGATAATCGTCTACGCTACATGATACTTCCCCAAGAGCCCCAATTGCAAGTACAGATAATAAAACACTACTATGTAACTATCTAAGCAAGGCACGATTAGAGAATTATTTTATGCAAAAGTGAGGCTGCACATGCTTGCAATCACTTATTTCAAGCTCGAGCTTTTAGTTTATAATGATGTAACCACAAGCTTGTGTTTCTATTCATGTGTATTAATCTGATGGAACTATATGATGCTAATGATGGGTGCAGTACTTTAACCTAAAATTTAACCTGAAGAGCATCTTATTTATGCCCTGCTTCCCGGATATTTTAAATATCTGAATGTTATGAACAAATGAAATCAAACTATTTCTTGTAACATTGGTGGTTTCATGTCTCCGTTGTTCCCACCGGGGTGACCTCATAATTTTCTGAGCAAGAAACACGATCCGGACAAGCAAAAATCAATTTCATCCGTTGGGACTGAAGTTGGCAAAAGTAACTAGAAGTGATCATTTTTTCTGGGCACTAGCTCTCTCCTAGTAGAACACGATCTATATTGTTGGTTTTTGATGTTTGTTCGCAGTTAGACAAATGTCACTACATAATTAGGTCAAATTATAGAAACCTGAAATTATTGTGCACATAGACCTAATATTGACCTGACGTTGCGGTAACAGCAAGCAAACAAACTTTTGGATTTATGTCTTGTTGTAGAAGGATCTATTATTGCTCTGTTTTGCACACTGGTCAAAATTTAACCACTAGTATGTTCAATCCATATATTGAGCTAGGTGTTCACCCTTCGCCGACATATTCATAGATTTTTTACGTACTTCGTTTATTGCAAACATTTATATAAACATATAGTATATTTTATATTATACCCAAAGTGGTCGGACCCTTCCCCGGACCCTGCGCAAGCGGGAGCTACATGCACCGGGCTGCCCTTTTTTATATAGTATATTTTATATTTATATTAAGGACCCCTAGGTTCTAGTTACTGTACACCTTCTGCTCAATATTTTACGATTCTAAAATAATTTATCATGTAAGCTATGAACTATATACATTATCTGAGACAATCTTTAGATGAAGAGAATAACCAAAATATTTTGTATACCATCACCATGTAAGAAAAGAAGATAGACCAGCATTGATTGTTACTAGTCAATGTACAGAGCTATATAGCGATGTACTTCTGGTTGTTGCTTATTAAAATTTAGTTGTTTGACACTCATCTTCCCCCAACTAACTTTCAGTGACCAGGTGCTCATCATCCATGGTGGCAACGGCATCGGTAAGATCTCACTCTCTCACTTGGCCTCTCCCTCCCCACCCCTCCTCTCTCTCTCTCTATGTGCCTGCAGTGTGCAGATTTGAACTAGGTCGTAAGTTTAATAATATCTTAAAAAAAACTGTTCTGCTTTGCTTCATGGAAATAGAGAAGCCCTTGAAGCAATAAAGTTCTTAATGTGCAGCAGTTAATTAAGCTTCATTATTGTTTTGTAGTTTTCTAAAAAGTACTTTCATGAACTGGTTACACATGTTTTTTCTTTTGATAACAGGCTTGACATAAAGTTTTGTTTTCTGTTGTTTTTCAGTGAATGATTTGGAAAAATGTAGTAGCATGGTGGACAAAGGTCACAAACAGATCTTGGCTTCAAAGTTACATTCAAACATGTCACTTCCTTTGCATTCGAGAGGTGAGTCTTGTATAAGAATTTCTTTCTGCTGCATTTTCTAACAGTGTCTAGGCAAACTGATTTTGCCAGGCTAATTTTTTTTTGTGGTGCCTTATGATGGTCTGTGAAAGTAATTTTCCGTACTCTGATTACGGAACCATTTTTTTCTTGTTTTAGAGTATGTTCACATTACTAATAATACCATTTTTTACCAGGATTTGAAGCCTGGGTTTGTTGGTGAAGTAACGATTGAAGGAGATATTAAATTATTGTTTGTGATAGCAAGTGGCTTGCCTACAACAGAGGACTTTGAGCATGTCACTGATTTGGAAATATTGAAGACTCCACCTATCCCCATGGGTAAAATCGTTGCTTAGCAAATGCTTTCGCTGCTACCTATTATTAATCATCTAATTTCTTACTCCTTTCATTTATGCAGGAATGGCCTGAAGAGAGTTATCCCCCATGTCCTGAAGAGAATTATCCTTTCATTTAGCAAATGCTTACGCTGCTACCTGTTCTTAATCATCAGATTTCTTACTCCTTTCATGTATCTCAGGATATAGCAAAAGAAGTTACAGGAAACACAGAAGAGGGGAGCTAAGGGCACCCCTTTTCCCATCAGTGATAATGAATTCTCTTTAGTTGCTTTGGTATGAAATGATATTGAAGGCAGCTTAGAGAAAATATCATGCTCTCCAGTTATCGTGCGGAAATATTAACCGTGGATTTTGACTTGCAGGTTTTCAAACTGGAGGATGTTCTCCAATGAGATGTAGAAGGCTTTGATGTCAAGTACTAGAACGACACAAGGATCTTGGTGGAAGGCTGTGAGGATGTGTATGTAGTTGCCCACTACAAGGAGCCAAGGCAGATGATGTGCCTCTAAGACAAATTCTAGAAAATAAAGCAAGGAATTTTTGCTCTTAGGCAATGAACCATAATGTTTCCTCTACTTAATTAGTTCCATTAGTTTATAGGAAACTTGGATGGTCATTAGTTCATAACAGATGATGTATTTATATGTGAAAATTAATGAATGTGTGTTGTTATTGTTTGCATCTGGTTCAATATTTGTGGATGACATGCACGTTACTGTTATGAATTATGTAACTATATGTATATTATGTTGGTAATTTGAAGTCCACCTATGGGAGGGCTAATGGATGTTGGTTGGCAGGAAAAAAAACCTGTCTAACAATCGGTCAGGAAAGGCTAATGCTAGGCCCAACATAATGTTGGTCGGGAAAGAATACGCTGTCAGATAGTCGGTTGGGAAAGGCCCATGGCATGCCAACAGATTGTTGGTCAGGAAAGAATTCCTTGTCTGATAGTCGGTCGGGAATGCCCCATGGTAGCCCCAACAGAATGTTGGTCGGGAAAGATACCCCATCGCCAACAAAAAGTCGGTCGGGAAAGATATGTCGGTCGGGAAAGGGTTTTCCCGTCTGGACTTTCCCCAACAGACAAGGTCGGTCGGCAATAGTTTTTCCCGACCGACTGTCTGTCAGCGGAACCTGTATTCCCAACCAACCTGGTTGTTGGGGATGCAGTGTCGTGGTGCAGTGATCCTCACCGGCCGGCACCGCAGGAGCTCGCCCGGCCGACTGCCCGTGCCGTCGCTGTTCCACCAAGGTGCGCGTTGCCGGCCGGGACCGGCCGTCCTTGATCGCCAGTGGTGCCGCCCGACGATCGATGCGTGTGCGTCCTCGGAAGGGCAAGCTACCTTCCAGCTGCCGCTGCCGCCGGTGGTCGATCATCGTGTTGTCGCATCCTAGCTATAGTCCAGCGTTTATACCTTGCAATTTGTTGCAAACATTAATTTCCTGCACGCACGTTCCGTTTAGTTTGGTTCGTTCAGCTGCAGCCTTCAGGGGCAAGTGTGCATGTGCGCCGGGGAAAGCCAAGCGCCCCCCGGCCTCCATCTGTGTCGATCTGTCAACAGATCCCAGCAAGTTCCGGACCCAGCAAGCTGCTTTCTGGTGGTGGTGTTCCTGTCATGCGGGGGTTTACGGTTCGCTATCCTCATCTCTTCACTCGAACGCTCTCTGCCGAACGCCTGCTTATATCGATCGTCTAATCGGTGCGTGCTTTCTGACGAGACGAGCATGCATTACCTGCTGACAGTGCCATATGCACACACGTACGTAACATGGGAGAAGGCAGGAGATGCTAGATTTGCTAACAAACTTTCTGCCAGTTGGTACGTACGTCCCTTCGCTACGACTGATCAATGCACGACGACGACGTACGACGCTGTCTGAAGCCCAACAAATTAAAAAAATGTATGACGCAACGCATGCATTCAGAGATAGGAAGTGGCCTTTGCTGCGGTACTCCCAAATGACTGTGGACTGTTCATTTATTTCGATCAGACGGTCATGATAGATGAAATGTATTTTTATTTAATTTTTATTTTATAAAATAGGGTAAATAAGGAAAGTTTTAAATATATAAAATCTTTTTTCTAGATTTGGTTGATGCATGTGTAATCTCTAACTGATATGGTAAATCTTTTTTATTTTATATTTTGTACTTGATATATTCTCATTACCGCATAATTTTGTATGTGACTTTGTACATTTGATTTTGCATGTGGTAGGATTAGCGTGTGTGTACTTTTTTTTTTGGAACAACGTGTGTGTACGTTTTTTTGGAAACAGCGTGTGTGTACATTTTATTTTGGGAACAGCGCGTGTGTACGTTTTTTTTTTTTTTTGGAAACAGCGTGTGTGTACGTGATTAGTGTGTGTGTGTACGTGGTCATGCATGTTAGCGTGTGTGTGGTTAGACGTACGTAGTGTGTCCATGCATGTTAGCGTGTGTGTGGCTAGGTGTACGTGGTGTGTCCAGGCATGTCAGTGTGTGTGTGGCTAGGTGTACGAGTGGTCAGCGTGTGGGCGAGTACGTGGCTAGCTGGGGTGCAGGTGGTTAGCGTGTCCTTGTACGTTAGTGCACATAACGTGTTAGCGTACGTATGCATGTTAGATGAGTGTGGGTAACATGAGTGGATAACGTGTTAGTGCACGTAACATTTTATTGTTTGTAACTTTTGGATCCGATAAAGCCTTTTGATGCATACAACGTTTCATGTCATGTACACAACAAGCCACAATTCTGTAACATGTATAACTAAAGTCAAAGTTAATGTGACATATGTAAGCTAAAGTGGTTTAAAGTTTTAGTCCTTAAGTAGCCAAACTTTAGACCAGAAAATCCAAACAGACCAAACTTTAGACCAGAAAAACCAAACAGGCCCTTAGTTAACATTACATGACTTTTGTGTAATATTTATTTCCTCTGTTGAAAAATAATAATTGTAGTTTTAGGACAAGTCAAACTTTCTTAAGTTTGAACAAGTTTATACAAAGTAATGTGAATAATTATATGTTATATGAAAACATAATTTATATTTATTTTAATGATACTTACTCAATTTCATAAGTATTACTACTTTGTTGTACAAATTTCGCAGTGCTCCACGGTGGCCGGCTTCCAATGGCGGCGTAGGTGGCGCGGTTGCTGCGTATTGGGTTGGACGTCGATGGAAACATGGGGATTGGTCCCGTGAAGGCGGCTTGTTCGGCGACATTGCCAAAGTATCTTCCCTGATTGAAGGAAGGGGATCTGATTCAGAGATTTGAGGAGAAATCGGATCGAGACGACTCATGGGGAAGAAGAGGAGCGCACCTGGCTGGAACTGGAAGGGAGCGAGCATGGCCGGATCGGCGGCGCGGCGCAAGGACGACCGGCGTGCACCCGACGCCAGCCCGCCCGCTCGACCAGCACACGCCGTCGGGATCCCGTGCTGCTGCGCGCACGGAGAGGGAAAGGAATAGCTTCTGCCGTGATTGAATCGAGGAGATTTCACCTCCCATTGGGATGCGGAGGGTCGGGATCCCGAGCGGATCTCCCGTGATTAGGCGAATCGGCATGCGGTTTTTTTTTTTTTTTTGAAACTAGCCGGCATGTGGGATTTCCCCTCCCGTCATTAGGGGGATGCGGGGTTTTATTTTTGTTTTCTTAGATTTATTAATTTATTTAGTAATTTATTAAATTGTGAAAAATCAATGGTCCAGATTGATTTGGGATATTACCTCTCATAGGTAAAAGGTGTATAGCTTTCACTCTGCATAGTACTAACTTCGTTCCAAATTATAAGACGTTTGACTTTTTTTATTTGACCGCTCGTCTTATTCAAAAAATTGTGCAAAATATCACATATTTTGTTGTGGGTTGCTTTATTAATAAAAGTTCTTCAAGAATGACTTAAATTTGACTATGTTTGCATAATTTTTTTGAATAAGATGAGCGGTCAAACTTGGGGTCAAAAAAGTCAAACGTCTTATAATTTGAAACGGAGGGAGTAGCTAGCTAGCCCCAAGCATGGGTTCCATTCTAGGCCCTGTACGTTGGGATGACATGGACGTCACACGAGAGGTTCATCGGTTAGGGGAAGAACCAAAGAAGGTAGTACACTGACGAAGTGAAATCACACGTACTACTACAACTGCAGGTGCTGCTGGAGAGAGAAAAGTCTGCAAGGACGACTGCCGTCCAGACACCCTGGGCATTCGGTTAACCGAAACCGATCGGTTTGGTTCCTCGGTTCCATAGGAAATTCAGTTACCTATAAACTGCTAATTGATCGGTTCTTTTGAAAAGTGAGAACCGAGCAATTCGGTTTCAGTTATTTTCGGTTCGGTTTCGGTTATAACCGAACTAACCGACCTCAAATCGAACGCTAGAAATTACAGGAACCAAAACCAAAATTGACAGCCAAAATGCACAGATCGACGACAACATTCAAGCAAAAAAAAATTGCGGCAGCACCATCCGCCTCGGCCGCTTCTGATGGACGCTCAGGCGCTCAGCGCCGCCGGAACCTGCGCTTGTGCGGTGGGAGGCCGCCAGGGAGCCGCCGTCGCTGGGGACCATTGCCGCTCGCGCTGCTCCACTGCCGCTGCCTCGCGTACGCCGTACGTCGCTCCTTCGCCGCCTCAAGCATCCTTGTTCACCGCCGCCGTCGTGCCCTCCTACTGCGGCCACCGCGGTGCTGCAGGGAAGGGGAAGGGGATGCGCCACCGCTTGGGAGGGAGAGCTGGTCACTCAGATCCGGAGGAGGCGAAGGAGAGCGGGCGGATCTGGGAGGGACCGAGGGAGACGCGGGGGTCGCTCGTGTTGGGGGCGGCTTCAGGACAGGGGTCGGACGTCGGGGACTCGGGGAAGTTTGGGACGGCGGATTGGGACTGCGTGAGAGTGAATGAGTGATATTTATTCTTAGGGTTTCCTCTGTGTTGGGCTAGGCTGTATTCTATGGGCCTTTGGATGAAGTTCGGTTATTTCAGGTTAATTCGGTTAACCGAGTACTAGAACCGAATTAACCGTATAAATTTCGGTTCTCTGAGCCCTGGAACCGAATTTTTCGGTTTCGGTTTCGGTTCCGATTAGTTCGGTTCGGCTCGGTTCTCGGTTTTTCGTGCCCAGATTGACTAAGAAGCAAGCCTCCTCTTTTGACAACCGGGAAAAGGCGCCGGTGAAAGAATTTGGAAGTAAACCTTGGTCCAAATAAGAGAGAAAACCTTATTTCTCTCAGATAAGAGAGAAAAAGGCACACAGGGATAAGAGATCCCTTATTTCTCTCTAGGATAAGAGATCATGCAAGAACCTAGATGATAAGGTTTACTTCCCTTTTCACTAAAAACCTAGATGATATTTGTGCCCAGATTGACTAAGAAGAAGCCTCCTCTTATTGTCATCTAGTTGCTAAAGGATTTAAGCAAAGATATGGAATTGATTATGAGGACACATTTAGTCGTGTAGTTAAGGCAGCTACAATTCGACTTGTTTTGTCTCTAGCAGTGTCACAAGGCTGGTACCTTCATCAGTTAGATGTTCAGAATGCATTCTTGCATGGTATACTTGAGGAAGATGTTTTCATGCGTCAACCACCAGGGTATGTTGATAAGAAGACATGTAATTATGTATGCAAGCTTGATAAGGCCTTGTATGGCCTCAAACAGGCTCCACGAGCATGGTATGCACGGTTGAGTCAGAAGTTGCAATGTCTTGGCTTTACACCATCTAAGTCGGACACATCATTGTTCTTTTATAAATTTGGGAAGCACATCATTTATATGCTAGTATATGTTGATGATATAATTATTGCTAGTTTTTTCCAAGATGCAGTGAAGGCCTTACTTCAAGATCTAGAAAAAGATTTTGCTATCAAGGATCTTGGTGAGTTACACTATTTCCTTGGCATTGAGGTTAAGAAGGCCCATGGAGAACTTCTTCTCACACAAGAAAGGTATGCTACTGATTTGTTGAAGAGAGTGAATATGAGCTCGTGTAATCCAGTTAGCACACCGATGGTAGTATCTGAGAAATTATCTGTTACAAGTGGACAACCATTGGGATCTGAAGATTCTACTCGATATCGGAGTATAGTTGGAGCTTTGCAATACTTAACATTAACACGGCCTGATATATCTTTCTCGGTTAATAAGATTTGTCAGTTCCTACATTCTCCCACCACTGCACACTGGGAAGCTGTGAAACATGTCTTGAGATATCTGAAAGGCACGTTGCAACTCGGGCTGAGGATTGGCAAATCCAATACCATGTTAGTAAGCGCTTTCTCAGATGCTGATTGGGCCGAATGCCCTGATGATCGACGATCAACTGGAGGATTTGCAGTTTATTTGGGTGCAAATTTGATCTCGTGGAGTGCTAGAAAACAACCAACTATCTCCAGATCGAGTACCGAGGCAGAATATAAGTCCATGGCAAATGCCACGGCTGAAGTTATGTGGATTCGAAAGCTTCTTGATGAATTGGTAGTCTCTCATCCTATGGCAGCCACTCTTTGGTGTGACAACATAGGTGCTACTTACCTATCAGCTAATCCGGTATTCCATGCTAGGACTAAGCATATCGAAATCGATTTTCATTTTGTCAGGGAACAGGTGGCTGCAAAGCAATTGCATATTCAGTTCATTAATTCAGGTGATCAAATAGCAGATGGTTTCACCAAACCACTTCCAGTTCAGAAGCTTAAGGAATTTAGAAGCAATCTCAACCTCACAGATGAGTTGTGATTGTCGGGGGGTGTTAAACGGATGATAGGTGCAGGCTTCGTATTAGTTGTTGTGTTGTTTAGATAGGCTTGAAGGTTGTTAGCATATTTAGCGCATGTATAGGAATAAGATGGATGGTTGTTGTAACAAACGTATCTTGTAATCTAATCTTGTAAACGCCATGCCGAGGGCTGTTCTCGGCCTATTTAACACGAAGTCGTGAGCCTGAGAAGGCATCACGTTACCCTAAACTTTATAATGAGCACCTCCTATATGTTTGGTGTCTTGATTCCTCGTACTTCACATTCCATGTTGGCCCTCATAGATCGAAGTGATAGAAACCGAAGTTGTCCATAAATAACTGTGACCAAAGAGACCAATTTATAAGCCCTACCCACTTTCAAACCATATACCAAGACATTATTATTATAAAAAAAATGAAAAGGACAACCAGGGTCCACGATATATGAGAGTAGTAATGGTCGCAAGAGTTGTGGTGGTTACTCACATATTGCAATAAATTGAATTTAACATCCCGTTACATAGAAAAATCACGTATTCTGGCCACAAACAAGGATACATATTAAGCAGGGAGAAAAAATTTGCACATATATTCTCTATGCTTTCATTAAAAAGATGTTTTCTAGGGTTTAACATGCCTATTGTGCACTTCTAGCTCCTCATTCCTTGCTCTAGCTTGGCTTAGAATTTCATGTTATATACATATTAAAAAATTTAGTAGATAAGTTCAGTACACATACAACTAATAATAAAAGTTGATTATATTTACTAATAATCAAAATTTAGTAGATAATAAGTTGATTATGATCAGAGGACTGAAGCCTTGTCTCCAAATTATTGTGGTCTCCTTTTATAATACGGGTTCACAAGTAGCTGTACCAAGCGCCTGTCTCAGTCCAACAGGCAACTTTATCCCTTTCCCCTCACACTGTAGACTTGTTCATTTAATTGTGCAGCTGTTAAAGGATTCGTGTACATAGGGGTGTTTGAGTCATTTCAATACTTCTTGGTAACTGAGTTCAAAGCTACAACCATATGACACCCTAATTTTCGCTTTTCAAAAGTAGAGTCAAATTGGTTTAAATTTCAATAGTTGTTTTACATTCTTATTCAAATAATAATGTTTTATAAAAATACTAAAATGAAACATAAGGTAGAAACTTTGTATTGTTGAATCTGATGCTACCAACACCATCGCCAAGGCCTGCCGGCGCCCCGCGTGGCCCCAACCGATGTCGTTTGGGAGGCTGGCGGGGAGCCACCACCGGCAGGTTGTCGTGGTGGGTCGTCCACTTCGCCGATGACCTTGCAGCAGCCCTGGGTAAACTGCAGTCCCTGGCCAGACGCATCGCCGTCGTCATCCGCCCACCGGCGGTGCTTCGTGCGTCCTACCGAGCGGCCCCCCGGGTGAAAAGGCGCGGCATGGGGAGACAGGGTGGACGACGGGCTCGGGGCGGGGGCTGACGGGTGGACGAGGAAGTCGTCGAGGCCAGAGGCACCCACGTCCTCGTCCTCGCCCTCGCCTGCTGGGACATCAGCGACGACGACCAGCATCTCGTCCACCGGCTGCGGGGGAGGGCTGGCCGGGCTTGCTGCATCCTCCTTCCGTCATTAGGGGGATGCGGGGTTTTATTTTTGTTTTCTTAGATTTATTAATTTATTTAGTAATTCATTAAATTGTGAAAAATCAATGGTCCAGATTGATTTGGGATATTACCTCTCATAGGTAAAAGGTGTATAGCTTTCACTCTGCATAGTACTAACTCCGTTCCAAATTATAAGGCGTTTGACTTTTTTTATTTGACCGCTCGTCTTATTCAAAAAATTGTGCAAAATATCACATATTTTGTTGTGGGTTGCTTTATTAATAAAAGTTCTTCAAGAATGACTTAAATTTGACTATGTTTGCATAATTTTTTTGAATAAGATGAGCGGTCAAACTTGGGGTCAAAAAAGTCAAACGTCTTATAATTTGAAACGGAGGGAGTGGCTAGCTAGCCCCAAGCATGGGTTCCATTCTAGGCCCTGTACGTTGGGATGACATGGACGTCACACGAGAGGTTCATCGGTTAGGGGAAGAACCAAAGAAGGTAGTACACTGACGAAGTGAAATCACACGTACTACTACAACTGCTGCTGCTGCTGGAGAGAGAAAAGTCTGCAAGGACGACTGCCGTCCAGACACCTTGGGCATTCGGTTAACCGAAACCGATCGGTTCGGTTCCTCGGTTCCATAGGAAATTCAGTTACCTATAAACTGCTAACTGGTCGGTTCTTTTGAAAAGTGAGAACCGAGCAATTCGGTTTCGGTTATAACCGAACTAACCGACCTCAAATCGAAAGCTAGAAATTACAGGAACCAAACCAAAATTGACAGCCAAAATGCACAGATCGGCGACAACATTCAAGCAAAAAAATAATTGCAGCAGCACCATCCGCCTCGGCCGTTTCTGATGGAGGCTCAGGCGCTCACCGCCGCCGGAACCTGCGCTTGTGCGGTGGGAGGCCGCCAGGGAGCCGCCGTCGCTGGGGACCATTGCCGCTCGCGCTGCTCCACTGCCGCTGCCTCGCGTACGCCGTACGTCGCTCCTTCGCCGTCTCAAGCATCCTTGTTCACTGCCGCCGTCGTGCCCTCCTACTGCGGCCACCGCGGTGCTGCAGGGAAGGGGAAGGGGATGCGCCACCGCTTGGGAGGGAGAGCTGGACACTCAGATCCGGAGGAGGCGAAGGAGAGCGGGAGGATCTGGGAGGGACCGAGGGAGACGCGGGGGTCGCTCGTGTTGGGGGCGGCTTCAGGACAGGGGTCGGACGTCGGGGACTCGGGGAAGTTGGGGACAGCGGATTGGGACTGCGTGAGAGTGAATGAGTGATATTTATTCTTAGGGTTTCCTCTGTGTTGGGCTAGGCTGTATTCTATGGGCCTTTGGATGAAGTTCGGTTATTTCAGGTTAATTCGGTTAACCGAGTACTAGAACCGAATTAACCGTATAAATTTCGGTTCTCTGAGCCCTGGAACCGACTTTTTCGGTTTCGGTTTCGGTTCCGATTAGTTCGGTTCGGCTCGGTTCTCGGTTTTTCGTGCCCAGATTGACTAAGAAGCAAGCCTCCTCTTTTGACAACCGGGAAAAGGCGCCGGTGAAAGAATTTGGAAGTAAACCTTGGTCCAAATAAGAGAGAAAACCTTATTTCTCTCAGATAAGAGAGGAAAAGCACACAGGGATAAGAGATCCCTTATTTCTCTCTAGGATAAGAGATCATGCAAGAACCTAGATGATAAGGTTTACTTCCCTTTTCACTAAAAACCTAGATGATATTTGTGCCCAGATTGACTAAGAAGAAGCCTCCTCTTATTGTCATCTAGTTGCTAAAGGATTTAAGCAAAGATATGGAATTGATTATGAGGACACATTTAGTCGTGTAGTTAAGGCAGCTACAATTCGACTTGTTTTGTCTCTAGCAGTGTCACAAGGCTGGTACCTTCATCAGTTAGATGTTCAGAATGCATTCTTGCATGGTATACTTGAGGAAGATGTTTTCATGCGTCAACCACCAGGGTATGTTGATAAGAAGACATGTAATTATGTATGCAAGCTTGATAAGGCCTTGTATGGCCTCAAACAGGCTCCACGAGCATGGTATGCACGGTTGAGTCAGAATTTGCAATGTCTTGGCTTTACACCATCTAAGTCAGACACATCATTGTTCTTTTATAAATTTGGGAAGCACATCATTTATATGCTAGTATATGTTGATGATATAATTATTGCTAGTTTTTCCCAAGATGCAGTGAAGGCCTTACTTCAAGATCTAGAAAAAGATTTTGCTATCAAGGATCTTGGTGAGTTACACTATTTCCTTGGCATTGAGGTTAAGAAGGCCCATGGAGAACTTCTTCTCACACAAGAAAGGTATGCTACTGATTTGTTGAAGAGAGTGAATACGAGCTCGTGTAATCCAGTTAGCACACCGATGGTAGTATCTGAGAAATTATCTGTTACAAGTGGACAACCATTGGGATCTAAAGATTCTACTCGATATCGGAGTATAGTTGGAGCTTTGCAATACTTAACATTAACACGGCCTGATATATCTTTCTCGGTTAATAAGATTTGTCAGTTCCTACATTCTCCCACCACTGCACACTGGGAAGCTGTGAAACATGTCTTGAGATATCTGAAAGGCACGTTGCAACTCGGGCTGAGGATTGCAAATCCAAGACCATGTTAGTAAGTGCTTTCTCAGATGCTGATTGGGCCGGATGCCCTGATGATCGACAATCAACTGGAGGATTTGCAGTTTATTTGGGTGCAAATTTGATCTCGTGGAGTGCTACAAAACAACCAACTATCTCCAGATCACTACAAGAAATGGTGCTTTACATGACGTTTTTTGGCGACGTTCTCAGAAAACATCACGGAATTATACTATCTGTGATGGTTCATTCCAAGGGTGATACAACTGTGACGGCTAGTTTAGTTTTCGTCATTGTTGGAGGTAATAGAGTAGTATGGCAACTCATTTGTAAATTTGTGACGGACGTCTTGATTTGAAACTCATTCGTCATTGTTGGACATCTTAATTAACACTAATCAGTGATGCATCAACGAAATTTAAAAGAATTGTTGAAAGCTTTTCAGGTGGATTCTAGAAAAGCCAAAAAATTAAAACAATTCAATAAATGGAAACAAGAAATATAATTGCATAGAAGGAGAAACGAAAAATAAATAAGAAGAGAACACACCACGGTTACACACTCTTCCTCTCAGTGACAGTGATGCATCAATGAAATTAAAAAAAAATTGTTGAAAGCTTTTGAGGTGGGACTCTAGAAAAGCCAAAAAAAATAAAACAATTCAATAAATGGAAACAATTCAATAGATGGTGCAAGTAGGTACAAGACGAATAAAGACTATCAAGAGGAAGAGAATGTAGCCTCTATTTCTAAAGGGAAGAAGCGAAAGAAGACCCAACAGAGTTCAAAGCCCACCAGCAAAGAAAAAGAAGTAGACTATTACACGCAGAGAAGGGTTCCTGCTTTGGTGATGTGGTATCTTCCAGTGGTTGATCGATTGAGGTGTTTCTTCGAAAACCCTGAGGATGCCAAACTTATGAGCTGACATGCTTCTGATGAGCACAAAAATGATGGAAAGCTTCGACATCCAGCCGATGGCAAGCAATGGCAAAATTTCAATGACAAACACCCAAAATTTGCTGAGGAACCAAGAAATGTTAGGTTCGCACTAGGTACTGACGGAATGAATCCCTTTGCCGAGAGGAGCGGCAATCACATCACATGGCCAGTGATCCTCACCATCTACAACCTCCCTCCATGGTTGTTGCAGAAGTGAAAATACCTTTTGCTAACCATTCTTATTTCTGGACCTACACAACCTGGAGTTGACATGGATGTATTTTTAGAGCCCTTAATGGAGGAGATGAAAATATTGTGGGAAAAGGGTGTTGAAATGTTGGACGAGTTCCGCAAAGAGTCATTCAAACTGAGAGCAATTATTTTTCTTACGATCAACGATTACCCTGCTCTCTTTGTATTATCAGGCCAGTTCAAGGGAAAGGTTGGTTGTGTATTATGCCTAGATGAAACTGCTTACGTGTCCCTTGATGCACCTAAGAAGCTAGTGTATGAGGCACAGACGCTTCTTATCGAAAGGACACAGGTACCGCTTGCGAAGGATGGATAAGTACTTTGACAGTATGGATGAACTATAGTCTACTGCTCCATCATGTGACAGTAAAGGTCAAAGAGTTTTCGAAATAGTTAGAAACATCAAGTTTGTTTTTGGTTAGAAGACAAAAGATGGAAAAGCAAGAAAGGATGTCAAGCCAACTCCAAGGGCTACATTCAAGAAGATGTTAGTTTTCTTCAAGTATTTGCCATACTAGAAAGAGTTGGACGTACGACACGCGATCGATGGTATGCACGTTCAGAAGAATGCGTTTGAAAGTATAATTTGCATCTTGCTAGACATAAAGAGCAAGACAAAGGAAGGACTCAATTCATGTCTCGACATGGTAAATTTAGGCATAAAAAAAGAACTTCACCCTGTTCTTCTAGAAAATGGGAAGTACCACCTCCCGGCGGCAAGCTACAACCCGAACATAGATGAGAAACATGTGATGTGTGTGTGGTGGAATTTGAAAGTTCCATCCGGATTCTGCTCCAACGTAAGGAGTTTTGTGTCAATGAAAGACCTTACACTCACCAACTACAACTCACATGATTGTCATGTCATGCTGACTACTTTCCTCCCTATTGTTATAAAGTGATCAAATAAGTGGTATTCGGGAATTCATATATGCTAGAGACATTACAAGGTGAGCGTCTCACAAGAGCAATCAACGGGATGTATCTTAAAAAAAATACTTCCCAGGTGTTTGGCAAGAGGCCTAAGTGCCCTTCAAACAATGGCCGATACATGTATCACCCTTAGAACAAAAATGGCCGATGTATACATCGCCCTTAGTCGCTGAACAGCCGATGTGATGGGTATTGTTGCTGCTCGGTGTGTCTTGAGAAATGTTTTCAGGCTCATGCATCATTCACCTAAAAACAGGGGGAATATGTTGACACTCACAAATGTCCGTGGTGATTTTTGGCACCGTGAATAAGTTATAAATGTCCTGGACATGGTAGAGGTCAAGTGGCATCGCAAACGGAGCAAGAAATTACGCGGAGAAGATGGCGAGCCACAGCGAGCCAGGCCAGCCGACTTAGCCCGAGTTGGCCAGCCGACCAAGCCGGCCTCCCCCCTTAAGTCAGCTTAGCCGACCCTGCCTAATTCCGAACCGATTTTTGTCTAAATCGTGTTTTAGGCAATTTTAGTCGTGGAAAACTTGTAGATTACGTATTGGAGGTGTTTTAGGCAATTCTATATAAACAAGAGGATCACGGCCGATTGAGTCCCATCCACCAATCAAAACACAAAATCAATCTATTAACTCATTATGCCCTAATTCTCTTCTCTCAACCCCTCCTGCTGTTCGGCACCTCTCTCCAGGAGATTTGTCGGCATCCTAGGCGGCCTTGCTAGTCCTAGGAGATCCTCCATGTGCTCCTCCCTGATGGATCCTTCCGGGAGTGGTTCGGGAGCTTTTTAGCCGAGAACGAGCTCTACATCAGCCCTATTGGTCTCTAGATCGGTTTGGCCGGTTACGCTACGTCTCTTGCTGTTGTTGCAGGTCGTGTGCGGCCTCTAGGGCGTCCAAAGCCTGCTGGTGTGTTGGCCCGGATCGTTTTGGGCGTCAATACAACCCTAGGCGCCGGCCGGCTTCCGAGTCGGCTAGGCCCTACATGGAGCGATCTAGCTCCTTATCGAGTGTGCAGACCCGATTCGGCGTCAACACGATGATTAGCCAACGTGTGTTCCTTTTAGCACGAATGAACGCCTACTGCGCTGCCGGGGTGATGCGTGGCGCAGCCGAAACAAATCAACGTCACTCTCGCACAATGATCCACGCCCACGCCCAACATTGGTGTGATGTCAACATCTCTATCGGCAGCGTCTCCTGCAAGTCCACCACCCCGGACCCGGATAGGACCGACCGCCGCGCCGAGGGTAGTATAGTACACTTTCTTTTTACTTACTTAATCCTTGCTAGGAGTAGTACTTATTTATTTGAAAAATACGTCATGGCTGATGCCTTGGGTTCATTTTACATCGGCGCTATAAATAGATGCAAGACCAGCTGGTTGGCACTTGGCAGGCAGCAGATACGTGAAATCTGTATCCGGCAACACTCGGCGCCACAACGAGTGAACGACATCACCAAGAATATAATCGCCATGCCGGCCACACCAGCCACAGCCTATGACCGCGTCGCAGAGCTCCGCGCGCTGGACGCGACGCTCGCCGGCGTCCGCGGCTTCGTCGCCTCCGGGCTCCGGCGTCACGCACGTCCCGCGCATTTTCCATGTCCCCGACGCAGACGAGACGACGACGATAGACCAAGGCTCTGCCTCTGCTGATCGCGTCTCGGGCAACCAAGAACCAACCGTCCCGGTGATCGATCTCAGCGGCACCGAACCATGCGGCCGTGGTGGACTCGGTGCGCCGGGCCGCGGCGGAGTGGGGGTTCTTCCAGGTGACGGGCCACGGCGTGCCCGCCGAGGTGATGGCCGCGGCGATCGCGGCGGTGCGGTTGTTCCACGACGCGGAGGGCGAAGAGGGCAGCGACAAGGCGCGGCTCTACTCACGGGATCCCGACAAGGCCGTCAAGTACCTCTGCAACTTCCATCTGTACTCGTCGCCCGTCGCAAACTGGCAGGACACGCTATACCTTCGCATGGCGCCTGACCCACCGGATGCCGACGAGCTACCCGAGAGCTGCAGGTGAGCGTGCGCTCTCTCTTAACAGCTTCACTCACTCTATTATTAGTAGGAGTATTAGTTTTTATCAGCTAGTTCGGCGCACTATATATCACTGCACCAGTTTAATTTGTTGGTCTGTTTTGTTTTATGGACCGATATGATAGTGCAACTACATCTTGCGGGCTGATATTTAGCTCTCCTTGACTATATATAGCTCAGGCCCGATTATTTATTCTATAGAATAGATATTTAACTAGTGCGCTGTGACTTTTCAAAGCAGGGTTGGTTGCGAATCGTCTGGGTCTGGCATAAGAAATATGTTGACCGAATTTGTTTCCTCCTAACCTGTTTTGAGCTTGATGACGAGCAAACCAGACCGTACCGAACTAGGAACTGGAGCAACACGATGTCATGTGTTCACATATTACTATCAACAAAACCAGTCATTATTATTGCTTCAGAAAAAAAAAACAGTCAACATTATTTTATAAACTGTGGATGTTGTTCAGGCTTGGTATTGATACTATATATATGGTTACCTGCAGGGATGCACTCTTTGAATATGCCAAACATGTGAGGACTTTGGGGGACAGAATATTCGAGCTGCTCTCCGAGGCTCTTGGCCTTAAACCGAGCTACTTGATAGATATAGAGTGCAACCGGGGACAAATTATACTGTGCCATTTGCTACCCTCCATGCCCCCAGCCTGAACTCGCCATCGGGACAAACCGGCATTCAGACTCCGGCTTCCTGACCATACTTGCGCAGGATGAAATTGGTGGTCTCCAGATCCTCCACGATGGTCGCTGGGTCAATGTTGCGCCGACCCCTGGGGCATTCACCATCAACGTAGGAGATCTATTGCAGGTATGCAAATATGATCGTTATCACCTTGAACTGAATGAACGCTGCTAGCTGTTAAGCTTGATTTTTGGGACTGTTTTCTTCCCTTGAACTATTAGTTGATCTCCAACGACAAGTACAGAAGTGTGGAGCATGGAGTGGTGGCAAAGAACGCAGGACCGAGAATATCAATTGGGTGTTTTTTCACCACGCATTTTCATCCAGCTTCGACGAGACTTTACGGTCCAATCAAGGAGTTACTCTCCGACGAGAATCCCCCTATATACAAGGAAACATTGTACTTTAAGGCCAGCACTACCAATCAGCCGGATGATAATCATGTTTTTTAAACCGCCTTGCGAGCCGTGTGATTGGGCCCAACCAACCGTCCGATTTTCGGGTCACATGGGTGCGTGAAGCCAGTCAAACCACCGCTTTCACACACAAACCCGTGTTCACACACACATGTACGCAGGGACGGATTCAGGGGGGGACGAGGGGGGGCTAGACCCCCCCTAACGATCGTGTCGTCCCTCGATGGCGTTCAGTTAATCGCTACTTTTTTTTATTCCGTAGGTGTACGTAACGTGCTTCGCCCCCCCCCCCCCCCCCCCCCCCCCCCTATCGCTTCAAACTTTGCAATTAACGTGAAGCATCAGCGCCTCAGCCCATGTACAGCCCAATCTCTTTGCTAGAAGCACAAAATGAGGTAAAGGAAATAAAAGCCCATCGTGGAGGACAAGAGAGGCTGTTGGTTGCAGGCTTGCCGGCCGCACGCAGCCACGACTTGGAGTTGGACTACGCACACAGTCACGTATCGCTAGACGCTAACCTCTTCGTTTCCAAACCGGCTCTGTAATCGTAACTGAAATCTGCAAGTGCTGGCTGCTGATCGGATCTCTCCATCGCGCCTCCATCGAAACCTCCATCAAGTGCTGGCAGACGCCGATCCACGGGCACGTTGCCGCCTTGCCGGCAGACCGGACGCAGTGATGAGCTGCAAGTCTAGGGCCATGGAGGAGAAAAGTAGCACTGAATCGAGAAGGTTGCTACCAAAACCGATCGCCGCAGCCGATGTGACGCTGCGCGCCTAGCTCCCCGTGACTCCGCGACGATGGAATGATGCAAGTATATTGTTTGGTTAGTCTACTTCACTGGTGTATATTGTACAATCTTGATCTGTATACTACTGCTAATTTTTTTTTTGTAGAAGACATATTACAAAGTTTCTGTGTTTAGATGGAATATAATCAGCTTATCTGCATAGATTTGTTTTATCATCACTAGGCCTTATGCATTGATCATATACTTTTGACTAAATGAATTGTAAATTGTGTATGTACAGTCATGAATAGGAAAATAATTTATCCATTCTACGGCGGAACTGGTTTTATAACCTGATCTGGCTGTATGATTATAAGTTTCTATCGCAATCAACGAAAGCTAGTGAAAAAATAGCATCGGTTCTTGTCCAACAAATGAGCACGCTTCATCTAGGTGACGATAAAGCAAATGAATAAACCGTTGAAGATGCAAGGCTAAGACTTAGGATTGCCATATGGCATGTCTATTTTTTTACTTGTTGCCTTTGGCCCCCCCTATGTCTAAATCCTGGCTTCGTCCCTGCATGTACGCATGCAGGGCGTTTGACTTCGCTGCGCGGCTGTCCTTGCATTGTGGCGTGAACACTTTCAGCCATGCACGTCCATGGCTTGTGGTGGCACGAAATCAAAAAATGAGGTATTCTAGCAAGTGTATGGTAGCAGCGTGCAACATTAGAAGCCAAAATGACAGTCTCCATTGCAGCTACAAGAACTGCTGCAAAGACATGCGCCGGAGTGGCTGCTATGAACGAGGGCTGGCACACTACAAGTCGAGACGACGATGCTGCTGCAGCGTGCGTCGATGTGAGGCCGCAAGCAGTGCGGCGCTGGATGGCGGATTCTGCGATGGTGACCCGGCTCCTTCGACGGCCGCAGCGATGCTACGAGGCATGCTCGGACGGTATGCTTCGACGGCTACGGTGATGGCACGACAGCTTGCTTCGAACGGCCATTGTGTGCTTCGACGGCCGCGGCGATGCTGCGGCGGCGTGCGTCGACGGCCATGGTGATGCCGTGATGGCCGCCAGACTGCTTCGATGATGCTGCGACAGCGTGATTTGACGGCCGTGGCAATGCTGCGATGGCAGCTTGGGTGCTTCGATGATGTTGGGACGACATGCTTCAATGGGCACGACGATATCACGACGGTGTTCTTCAAACGGCCACGGTGTGCTTCCATGACATGCGTCACGGCCGCGGCGATGCTTCGATTATGTTGCGACGACATGCTTCAATGGCGGCAACGGGTGCTTCGGTAGCCGCCGCCGCCGTGGCATGCTTCGAATGATCACGATGATGTTGCGACGACATGCTTAGACGATTGCGACGATGCAGCGACTGTTACGCCCTCTGCTCGACCGTGCACTAATCATACACGCAAATGTGCACGCTTGAGATCAGAGACTCATGGGAAGATATCACAACACAACTCTAAACTCAAGTTAAACATAAATCTTCATATTACAAACCATGGGTGACGAGGACCCGAATACATAAGTCATACAAACCATAATATCTGAGTACAGACATAGTTAGTCAAGTTTTCCTTAAGAAGGCTAGCACAAACAGCGACATCTGATCGAAAAGGCGCAGGCCTCCTGCCTGGGAGCCTCCGAACTACTCCTGGTCGGCTGGCTCAACGTAGTAGCAGTGGCCTCCGGGGCCCTCCTGGTAGTAGTCTCCTGTGGTGGCGTCTGGCTCCTGGGCTCCATCGTCTAATTTCGTCAATTGGGTATGAGGAAAAGAATAGCAAGGCAACCGTGAGTACTCATCCAAAGTACTCGCAAGACTGACATCAGAAATATGCTAAAATGCATTGTATCAAAGGGATAGGCCTATATCTTTGGACTGTACTGCAGAAATGCTGGAACAGAGGGGGAGAGGCCTAGCCTATCGAAGACTAGCATCTTGAAGCAATCTTGCAGCATCAGAAAAGAATAGAGCAAGATAACATATATTAATCATAGTTTAGTAGAGCCCTGAGATCCTTTCTCGACTTCCCTACGAGAAAGTGATCCCGAGAGCAGTAGTAGCAGTTTAATAATGTGACAGTATCCATTTGTAGTTGTAGCAGATCAAGATACAACTCCGAGCGTCCTGTTACCGTGGACACGTCTATTCGAATAGATAACTTCCCTGCAGAGGTGCACTACTATTACCCAGCACGCTCGATTACAACTGGCCGGATACACTTGCTGGGTAATACCCGGCCTCGGGTAATCGACACGAAGCAGCGTCCTACCTAAGCTCAGCAGAGAGGTCAACACGCCGGTCTAAATCCTAAGCACGAAGGGGTCTTGGGCCATCGCCCTTCGCACTCCTGCACGTTGCGAGACTGGCCGGGGCCCAAGCGCGACACTGTATACACAGTGACGTGACCAGCTCACCCCAACAATCAGCCCGCATCTCTGAGCTGTGACGTCTGAATAGCTTTCAGGAGAAACGTACGACGTAGAGGGTCCCATAACCATTATCCCACGTGGTGGTAGTGCGTATAGGGCCAACGACCCACTCAGATCAAATACCCAATCCGTTAAGCATGTTTAGTAACTCGCAGAGACGAACAATGTTCCTGTCGCTCCGACTTGGTAAGACATGTCGCATGGGTGCTCTTGGAGCCGACCCGTCTTTAGTATTGTTCTCTCGCGGGCACCCTTGGGGCCAGCCCGACTTTAGCAGTTTAAGTACTGCAGTAATGTAAACAGTTCCGCGATCCTCACCCAGAGTGATCACGGCCCGGTAACAAGCATGGCATACGGACAAGGATGATGGGTCACCGATGAAGCAGTAGCATAGCTAACTAAGCATTGTGGGACAACAGGTGGGGTATCAATAGCAGACTACAAAATCAGGCTATGCATCGGAATAGGTTCTAACGAAACAGTAGCAGGGGCAATTCTAATGCAAGCATAAGAGAGAAGCGAATGGGTGATATCTGATGATCAAGGGGGTTTTGCTTGCCTGGAAGCTCAGCTGAAGGGGTCTGGTCGTCGGCGACGTCGTCGTACACGGCGGTGTCGTCGGCAGTCTCAGGGGGTATCGGGAGAGAAGGAGGGGGAAGAAATAATAAATACACGGCAATAAAGCAACAGCAATGCATGACATGTCTAAATGATATGCCGAGGTGATATAATGCCTAACTAATTGCATTAGTTAATTTAGGAATTTATTTGGAATTATTTTATTAAAGTTATGCACTATTCATATACCGGATACGGGCAAAATGTCCCATGTTCGGTATGTTAGAGGGGTGTGGCAGACATGTGGATAGGTTATTCAGATTCTACACATTTTTCTGATCATTTTTCGTATATAAATTATTTTCATCCGAGTTAGGGTTTAAAAGATATGATTTTCTAGAGTTTTTATTAATTTCTAAAATTTCTGCAATTATTTAAATTATTTAAATCCGAATTATCCAGAATAGTGAATGGTGACGTCAGCATTACGTAGGAGTGAAGTCAGCAGTCAACTGTGCGGTTGAACAGTCAATTCTGACTAGTGGGACCCACTGGTCAGTGACTGTTTAAACTAATCAGAGTTTATTTAATCTAATTATCCTAATTAGCCTGTGGGCCCGCGCTGTCAGTGGCTAATTAACTAACTAATTTAATTAACCGATTTAATTAACGTTTTATTTATTTTAAAATTCGTTTAATTAGGCGGGACCCACATGTCAGTGACATGGGGCCGCCACGTCAGCGGTGGACCGGGTCAACGGGGCCCGCGGCCCCACCAGTCAGTGGCTCAAGGCGGCCCTGCGGCTGCCACGTCGGACGGCGACCGGCGACGTCGCCGGAACAGCGCCGGCGACCGAATCAACGGCGGAGCTCGCCGGACTTCGCCGGAAATCGCGCACAAGAGGTCTTTCGGCGCGGGATTTGGCGCGTTCGATTGGCCACTCCACGCCGCGTCGTTCTACGGCGGTCTCACGGGCTAACTCGGCCGGAGTCGAGCGCTACGACGACCGCAGCGGCGCCGGAGTTCGGCCGTCACGCGAACGGCGGCTAGAGGGCACGACAAGGCCAGCGGAGAGGCTCTACGGGGTCCTGGCGAGGTCTAGAGCGCGGCTTCGAGCTCGTTTGAGCTTGCCATCGACGGGAACGACGGCGACGAGCAATGCAGCGGCGGTGAGTTCCGGTGAGGTCGGGAGCGGCGGCTACGGGCTCGAGGAGAGAGAGGGATTTGCTGCGGCTGCTCACCGTGAGCCTGCAGATGTGCAACGGTGAGCTCGGGGGAGGCTCGAGGTGGCGTATTCGACGGCGAGGCGGCGGCGGCCGAGGAAGAAGACAAAGTCGGGGAGGTCGTTGGAGTGGCTCCCGGCTTGAACAAGAGGCAGGGGAGGACGCAGTCGAGGGCGTCGAACATGCTGGGCTAGTCGGAGAGGCAATCGGGGCTCGGTCGTCGCGGGATCGAGCGGCAGTGGCGACGACGGTGCTCGGGTGAGAGAGAGAGAGGAGCGAGGGGGAAGGGGAAAGAGGACTTGGGCACGTCGAGGGGGTGTGCGGTGGCGATCTTATCGCCTCCAGGAGCTCTGTAGCAGCGCGGGGAACGAGGCGGTCGCGGCAGGACGGCTCGCCGGCGTTCGGGCGCGGTCGGTGCGAGCGAGGGACCGAGGATGAACAGGGAAGGAGGGAGGCGACCGAGCGGGATGGGCTGGGCCGGCTGGTTGACTAGAGCCCAGCACGGTAGGCCTTTTTCTTTTTCTTTCTTTTCTTTCTGTTTTTCCATTTTCTTCTCTGTTTTGCAATTAGTTTAGGTTCAAATTGATTTTAGTAAAATATGTGACATGGCCCAATAATTAATATGCAATATTAGCTAACACCAGAAATTGGTTTGGTGAATATAGGATTTCATTTGAATTTTAATTAAACAAAAAATGAATTAAATGTTGCTGTATTGGTTCTGTTTTAGGATGTTATGGTCATTTAACTAATTCAATTAATGTGGATCATATTTTTATAAATGCCTCTGGATTATTTTCTATTTAATGAACATTTTAGTTTTCAGTTTGAACAACTTTTATTTTCAACTTATATTTGAATTGGAATCTGAAATGAGATATGATGCAATGATGATCAAGCACTGTTCCACTTGATGACTTGGCATTATCAAAAGGTGATTACTATTGCTAATACATGGGGGTGTTACAATTCTCCTCCTCTAAAAGAAATTCTCGTCCCGAGAATTAAGAGGTAGGCTGAAAGAGAGTGGGATACTCTTCACGAAGACGATCTTCGCGTTCCCAAGTGGCTTCATCCTCAGAATGATTTGACCACTGAACTTTAAGGAACTTGATTGCCTTCTGACGGGTTCGACGTTCAGCTTGATCAAGAATGAGGATCGGATACTCTTGATAAGAAAGATCCTCTCGCAATTCAAGTACTTCATGATCCACTGCTCGGATAGGATCCTTGAAGCAGCGACAAAGTTGTGATACATGAAAGACATCATGCACTTGAGAAAGGTTTGGCGGCAATTCCAATTGGTATGCCACTTCTCCTCGATGGGCGAGAATATGGAACGGGCCAATGTAGCGATGAGCTAACTTGCCCTTGATCCCAAATCAATGAGTGCCCTTCATCGGAGTGACACGAAGGTAAGCTTGTTCGCCAGGTTGATAGATCATTACCTGGTGCTTTCGATCATAGTTGCTCTTCTGACGAGACTGAGCAGTTTTCAAATGTTCACGGACAATGCGGACTTGTTCTTCAGCTTGCTGAATAATGTCCGGTCCAACGAGTGATCGTTCCCCAGTTTCTGACCAATTCAGAGGGGTTCGGCATTTACGTCCATAAAGAACTTCAAAGGGTGCCATCTTCAAACTAGCCTGATAGCTATTGTTGTAAGAGAACTCAGCATATGGGAGAGATTCCTCCCATTTCTTACCGAAAGAGATGACACAAGCTCGAAGCATATCTTCAAGCACTTGATTGACTCGTTCAACTTGTCCCTGGGACTGGGGGTGAAATGCGGTACTGAAGGATAAATGAGTTCCCATAGCTTCTTGGAAACTGTTCCAAAATCTTGAGGTAAAGAGGCTGCCACGATCTGAACTGATCTCCAACGGAACACCGTGGAGTGACACAATTCTGGAAACATACAAGTCTGCTAACTGACTAGCAGCGATTGCCTCCTTGACTGGCAGAAAGTGAGTAACTTTTGAGAATCGGTCGATGACGACAAAGATAGCGTCATGACCCTTCTGCGATCTGGGAAAACCAGTGATGAAATCCATTTCGACTTTCTCCCATTTCCATTCAGGAATATCAAGTGGTTGCAGAAGTCCAGCATGCCTTTGATGTTCTGCCTTGATGCGACGGCAAACGTCACACTCAGCAACATAACGAGCAATGTCTCGCTTCATATCAGGCCACCAGTATCTCTGTCGGATGTCTTGGTACATCTTTGTGCTGCTAGGGTGAATTGAAAGAGGCGTATCATGAGCTTCTTTCATGACGCGCGGGGTCATATTCAGGTGTCCCGTTCTAGGAACCACTAAGCGGTTTTTGAAGTACAAGGCGCCATCAGTAGCAATAGTGAAGAATAAGGGCTTTCCCCTTTTGACATCTCGCTTAATTTTCTCGACCTCAGAGTCACATTTCTGTATATGCTTAATGTCATCGTCGAGACTAAATTCAACAACCAGGGTATTGAGATGACCCTGTGGAACAATGTGAAGATTCAACTTGCGAAGTTCTTCATAAAGCATAGGTTGTGCTTCCTGAACCATGAGGTTGTTGCAATAAGCTTTGCGGCTCAAGGCATCGGCCATCACATTAGCCTTGCCAGGAGTATAAGAAATATCCATGTCATAATCGGCTATTGTCTTGAGCCATCTTTGTTGACGAAAGTTCAAGTCTGGTTGAGTATACAGATACTTCAGACTTTGGTGATCCGTGTATATCTCGCAACGATTACCGAGAAGGTAATGTCGCCATAGCTTCAAAGCATAGATAACTGCTGCTAATTCGAGATCATGTGTTGGATACTTATCTTCGTGAGGACGCAACTGACGAGAGCCATAAGCAATCACTTTGCGCTGTTGCATTAGGACACAGCCTAATCCTTGACGGGATGCGTCGCAATATATCACAAAGTCCTTTTTGGAATCCGGGGGTGCTAGCACTAGGGCAGATGTCAACTTGTCCTTGAGTGTTTGGAAACTTTCCTGACATTTTTCTGTCCACTCAAACTTAACGCCTTTGTGAAGCAGATCAGTCAGTGGTTTAGCGATCTTGGAGAAGTTCTTGACAAATCGGCGGCAATAGCTAGCAAGACCGAGAAAACTTCTAACTTGCTTGACATTCTTCGGAGGAGTCCAGTCAAGAATAGCCTGAGCTCGTTCTGGGTTAACGGCAATGCCATATTTGGAAATCACATGACCAAGATAAGTCACTTCAGATAACCAGAATTCACACTTAGAGTATTTAGCATACAGTTGATGTTCTCGATGTCTCTCCAATACAAGCCGAAGATGTTCGGCGTGTTCTTCATTCTTGGAAAATATAAGGATATCATCCAAATAAACCACGACAAATTTGTTGAGGTAATCCATGAAGATATATTTCATCAATCGGGAGAAGGTTGCTGGAGCATTAGTTAATCCGAAGGACATAATGGTGTACTCCTATGATCCATAGCGAGTAACGAAAGCGGTCTTCGGAATATCCTCTTTACGAACTCGGATCTGATGATAACCCAACCTTAAGTCGAGTTTAGAGAACACCGAGGATCCAGCAAGCTGATCATAAAGATCGTTGATCCGGGGAAGTGGATATTTGTTCTGGATTGTTGCTTGGTTAATAGGCCGATAGTCCTGGACCAATCGGTTAGTTCCATCCTTCTTCTTAACAAAGAGAGAAGGTGCTCCCCAAGCAGAGGAACTGGGGCGGATGAAACCCTTCTTAAGTGACTTGTCGATTTCCTCCTTAAGTTCAAGGAGTTCATGCGGCGGCATCCTATAAGGACGCTTCGCAATAGGGGTAGTGCCTGGTTTCAAGTCGATGACGAATTCAACGGCTCTAACCGGGGGTATTCCTGGAAGTTCTTCTGAAAAGACGTTCGGAAAATCGTGAACGACTGGAATGTTCTCAATTCCCTCAAGAGGTGAGGCATTCAAAGCATTGAGAGCATATATCTGAGCTTTGGCATTCCGAGTAATTCGGGCGGTGTAGTTCACTATCTTGTCGGAGGGGTGAAGAAGTTGGACGACTTTAGTGGCACAATTGATCGAAGCAATGCGAGCTTTCAACCAATCCATTCCCAGAATGTGGTCTATGGTGGAAGACTTCAGAACAATGGGGGAGGCAAGGAATTCCAATCCTTTAATTTCGACGGTGACGTTAGGTGCGATCATGTCAGCATGACAATGACCACTGGGAGTTTTAACGACTAGTGGAGTATGCATCTTTTCATATTGTATGCCATGCATGAATGCAAATGCTCTAGAGACGAATGAATGTGATGCTCCTGAATCAAATAAAACAGAAGCATGTACTGAGTTAACGAGAAGGGTACCCATCACAGTATCAGGTTGATCCTGCACTTCTTCAATATCGACGTGGTAAGCCTGTCCACGTCCATAAGCAGCAGGCCCGGTATTATAGTTGCGGGTCTGGTTGTTGCCACGGCCATTACGAGGGAATGCCAACTGATTCTGACTATGGCGGCAGTCCTTGGCAAGGTGACCTGGTTTGCGACACTTGAAGCACAGACCATCTTCAGGACGAAGAGGAGCAGCACGTGGCGGAGCAGCTTGAGCTCTTGGCTGCCTCGGTGGTGGAGGAGGCAGACGGGGTGCAGCATAGGAAGGCCTTTGCGCAGGGGCAGCTGGACGATACATACTGTTGGGAATCCGCATCTTACGCCTTTGACCTGAGCTCGAAGATGAGCCAACATGACGATTGCGCTTCTGTGACTCCCTGTGTTCCATCTGAGCGGTCTCGACCAGGATAGCCTTGTTCACGAGGGTGGCAAAGTCGGTGAAGTCTTGAGCAGCAAGTGCAAGCTTGAGATCTGGGTGGAGTCCACTACGGAACTTCTCCTGTCTACGAGCATCAGTTGGAATGTCCTCTTCAGCATAGCGGGACAGGTTAAGAAACTCCCGCTGATAAGCTTCTACAGTCTTATTGCCCTGAGTGAGGTTACGAAACTCTTTCTTCTTCCGGTCTATGATTCCCTGAGGAATGTAACGGGCACGGAATGCAGTCTGGAACTCGATCCAAGTGATGACTGTCCCAGCAGGTAGTGAACGCCTGTGGGTGTCCCACCATTGAGCAGCTGGGCCCTTCAGGAAGTAGGACGCGAAGGTGACAAGGCTGTCAGGGGCGACACTCGCAGACTCCATCTCGTGGGCGATGTCGCGTAGCCAGTCGTCAGCATCCAGTGGCTGTTCAGAGTTGCGGTAAGTAGTTGGATTAAGACGCACAAACTCCTGCAGAGTTATTGCAGCAGGTTGCTGATTCTGATTGTTCTGGTGCGGAAACTGGGCCATGATGCCTTGTATGAATTGACGGTTCACTTCGAACTGTTGCATCATTGCGGCCATGTAGTCGGGCGGTGGTGGCTGCTGGGGAGCACGACCATGACCACGAGCACCTGGCCTAACCATCCGGCTAAAATTTTAACAGGGGGTAGTTTAGTAAAAGCAATTGCGAGTGTTTAGCGACAAACATGATGTAACACGACAATGAATAAGTAGTGCAATAGATACATAACAGTAGTCAATTAAGACATACAGATTCATACACAGAGTCGGTTACACGCGGACAGCATAACGGCGCAAATTTAAAAATCTAGACATACTAGGCGGCGTGCAGGCACGCGGTGAGGAATACACAACGATACATAGCAAAGGCTACATCAACGTCGGGGAAAACCACTGAAACGGGGTAACTGCAAGTGCGGACGATGAGTGTCCAAGGCAGAAAAGTTCTGCTCTCCGTGTGCACTCTGATGCAGAACCCGGTCTCGAACTGGAAGAAGAGGTCCACGTGCAGGCGTGTGACCTCCAACAACAGGCCAATCAATACCTGTCGGCATCTGAGTCCTGCGCGGGTAAATGATATACTCTGGATGTATCCCTGCACGAACAGCTGGCAGCAACTGTGTCATAGCATCGTAGAGACGTGCTCGAGTGGCAAACAACTCGACGGCGAGAGCCCGGGCAGTGCGATCCAGAGCCTGAGTGCACTGGGCCAAAACCTCCGGGTCATATCGACGACGCTCGTAAGGGGCACAGACAGTTGTGTAGTATCCGGTAGCATCTCCAGCAGGGGCATACGGGATGTATCGGAACTCGAAGTCATCCAAGCGATTATACTCGCCACGAAGACGTGCGACAGTAGAATAAGCAGCATCATGGACTGCCATATCAATCGTCACGCCGATACCGTGAAAAGTGTGCAGCTCTGTGACGGAGTCGTTCTGCTGATCAAAGATACGAACATCTGCATGGTACTGCTCCTGGTTGAACTCGCGGAAATCCTCGTAAACCATGTACTCGGGTTACCAACGGTAGCCTAGTCTGGTCAAGAGGGCGATCAGGACAGCTGGAAAACCAGGGGCATCACGAGCCCAAGTGCGAAGCACAAGCTGCGTCGCAGGGCGCGGCGGAAACAAACGATCCATCTGAAACAGAGGAAATTACAAGATTGTCAAACGACAGTGAGTGAATTTTGCACCATGCATTCAAAGAAGTAATTTGCAGATAACCAAAGCTCCGGGTGGATGTGATCACGGGAACCTAAAGTCAGAGTTAGTAAAATCATTTAACCCGAAAGGAAGAGATTTTTAGAGTCCCAGAGTAAGGAAGAGGAATAAAAGATCCTAATCCCATCCATGTGCATCGTGGGCCCGTAAGCCACACAGCACTGTTAGTAAAATAGTTTTTCAACGTCTAGACTCAACTTCGACCAAGGAATCGGAAGGGGGCTTCCTACAGGCAGTCGGCTCTGATACCAACTTGTTACGCCCTCTGCTCGACCGTGCACTAATCATACACGCAAACGTGCACGCTCGAGATCAGAGACTCACGGGAAGATATCACAACACAACTCTAGACTCAAGTTAAACATAAATCTTCATATTACAAACCAGGGGTCACGAGGACCCGAATACATAAGTCATACAAACCATAATATCTAAGTACAGACATAGTTAGTCAAGTTTGCTTTAAGAAGGCTAGCACAAACAGCGACATCTGATCGAAAAGGCGCAGGCCTCCTGCCTGGGAGCCTCCGAACTACTCCTGGTCGGCTGGCTCAACGTAGTAGTAGTGGCCTCCGGGGCTCTCCTGGTAGTAGTCTCCAGTGGTGGCGTCTGGCTCCTGGGCTCCATCGTCTGATTTCGTCAATTGGGTACGAGGAAAAGAATAGCAAGGCAACCGTGTGTACTCATCCAAAGTACTCGCAAGACTGACATCAGAACTATGCTAAAATGCATTGTATCAAAGTGATGGGGCTATATCTTTGGACTGTACTGCAGAAATGATGGAACAGAGGGGGAGAGGCCTAGCCTATCGAAGACTAGCATCTTGAAGCAATCTTGCAGCATCAGAAAAGAATAGAGCAAGATAACATATATTAATCATAGTTTAGTAGAGCCCTGAGATCCTTCCTCGACTTCCCTACGAGAAAGTGATCCCGAGAGCAGTAGTAGCAGTTTAATAATGTGACAGTATCCATTTGTAGTTATAGCAGATCAACATACAACTCCGAGCGTTCTGTTACCGTGGACACGGCTATTCGAATAGATAACTTCCCTGCAGGGGTGCACTACTGTTACCCAGCACGCCCGATTACATTTGGCCGGATACACTTGCTGGGTAATACCCGGCCTTGGGTAATCGACACGAAGCAGCGTCCTACCTAAGCTCAGCAGAGAGGTCAACACGCCGGTCTAAATCCTAAGCACGAAGGGGTCTTGGGCCATCGCCCTTCGCACTCCTGCACGTTGCGAGACTGGCCGGGGCCCAAGCGCGACACTGTATACACAGTGACGTAACCAGCTCACCCCAACAATCAGCCCGCATCTCTGAGCTGTGACGTCTGAAGAGCTTTCGGGAGAAACGTACGATGTAGAGGGTCCCATAACCATTATCCCACGTGGTGGTGGTGCGTATAGGGCCAACGACCCACTCAGATCAAATACCCAATCCGTTAAGCATGTTTAGTAACTCGCAGAGACAAACAATGTTCCTGTCGCTCTGACTTGGTAAGACATATCGCGCGGGTGCTCTTGGAGCCAACCCGTCTTTAGTATTGTTCTCTCGCGGGCACCCTTGGGGCCAGCCCGACTTTAGCAGTTTAAGTATTGCAGTAATGTAAACAGTTCCGCGATTCTCACCCAGAGTGATCACGGCCCGGTAACAAGCATGGCATACGGACAAGGGTGATGGGTCACCGATGAAGCAGTAGCACATCTAACTAAGTATTGTGGGACAACAGGTGGGGTATCAATAGCAGACTACAAAATCAGGCTATGCATCGGAATAGGTGCTAACGGAACAGTAGCAGGGGCAATTCTAATGCAAGCATAAGAGAGAAGAGAATGGGTGATATCTGATGATCAAGGGGGTTTTGCTTGCCTGGAAGCTCAGCTGAAGGGGTCTGGTCGTCGGCGACGTCGTCGTACACGGCGGTGTCGTCGGCAGTCTCGGAGGCTATCGGGAGGGAAAGAGGGGGAAGAAACAATAAATACACGGCAATAAAGCAACAGCGATGCATGACATGTCTAAATGATACGCCGAGGTGATATAATGCCTAACTAATTGTATTAGTGAATTTAGGAATTTATTTGGAATTATTTTATTAAAGTTATGCACTATTCATATACCGGATATGGGCAAAATGTCCCATGTTCGGTATGTTAGAGGGGTGTGGCACACATGTGGATAGGTTATTCAGATTCTACACATTTTTCTGATCATTTTTCATATATAAATTATTTTCATCCGAGTTACGGTTTAAAAGATATGATTTTCTAAAGTTTTTATTAATTTCTGGAATTTCTGGAATTATTTAAATCCGAATTATCCAGAATAGTGAATGGTGACGTCAGCATTACGTAGGAGTGACGTCAGCAGTCAACTGTGCGTTTGAACAGTCAAACCTGACCAGTGGGACCCACTGGTCAGTGACTGTTTAAACTAATCAGAGTTTATTTAATCTAATTATCCTAATTAGCAGGTGGGCCCGCCCTGTCAGTGGCTAATTAACTAACTAATTGAATTAACCGATTTAATTAACGTTTTATTTATTTTAAAATTCGTTTAATTAGGCGGGACCCACATGTCAGTGACATGGGGCCGCCACGTCAGCGGTGGACCGGGTCAACGGGGCCCGCGGCCCCACCAGTCAGTGGCTCAAGGCGGCCCCGCGGCTGCCACGTCGGACGGCGACCGGCGACGTCGCCGGAACAGCGCCGGCGACCGAATCAGCGGCGCAGCTCGCCGGACTTCTCCGGAAATCGCGCACAGGAGGTCTTTCGGCGCGGGATTTGGTGCGTTCGATCGGCCACTCCACGCCGCGTCGTTCTACGGCGGTCTCACGGGCTAACTCGGCCGGAGTCGAGCGTTACGACGACCGCGGCGGCGCCGGAGTTCGACCGTCACGCGAACGGCGGCTAGAGGGCACGACAAGGCCAGCGGAGAGGCTCTACGGGGTCCTGGCGAGGTCTAGAGCGCGGCTTCGAGCTCGTTTGAACTTGCCATCGACGGGAGTGACGGCGACGAGCAATGCGGCGGCGGTGAGTTCCGGTGAGGTCGGGAGCGGCGGCTACGGGCTCGAGGAGAGGCGGGAGAGAGAGGGATTTGCTGCGGCTGCTCACCGTGAGCCTGCAGATGTGCAACGGTGAGCTCGGGGGAGGCTCGAGGCGGCGTATTCGATGGCGAGGCGGCGGCGGCCGAGGAAGAAGACGAAGTCGGGGAGGTCGTTGGAGTGGCTCCCGGCTTGAACAAGAGGCAGGGGAGGACGAGGTCGAGGGCGGCGAACACGATGGGCTAGTTGGAGAGTCAATCGGGGCTCGGTCGTCGCGGGATCGAGCGGCAATGGCGACGGCGGCGCTCGGGCGAGAGAGAGAGGAGCGAGGGGGAAGGGGAAAGAGGACTTGGGCACGTCGAGGGGGTGTGCGGTGGCGATCTTATCGCCTCCAGGAGCTCTGTAGCAGCGAGGGGAACGAGGCGGTCGCGGCGGGACGGCTCGCCGGTGTTCGGGCGCGGTCGGTGCGAGCGAGCGACCGAGGATGAACAGGGAAGGAGGGAGGTGACCGAGCGGGATGGGCTGGGCCGGCTGGTTGACTAGCCCAGCACGGTAGGCCTTTTTCTTTTTCTTTCTATTCTTTCTGTTTTTCCATTTTCTTCTCTGTTTTGCAATTAGTTTAGGTTCAAATTGATTTTAGTAAAATATGTGACATGGCCCAATACTTAATATGTAATATTAGCTAACACCAGAAATTGGTTTGGTGAATATAGGATTTTATTTGAATTTTAATTAAACAAAAAATGGATTAAATGTTGTTGTATTGGTTCTATTTTAGGATGTTATGGTCATTTAACTAATTCAATTAATGTGGATCATATTTTTATAAATGCCTCTGGATTATTTTCTATTTAATGAACATTTTAGTTTTCAGTTTGAACAACTTTTATTTTCAACTTATATTTGAATTGCAATTTGAATTGGAATCTGAAATGAGATATGATGCAATGATGATCAAGCACTGTTCCACTTGATGACTTGGCATTATCAAAAGGTGATTACCGTTGCTAATACATGGGGGTGTTATAGCGACGGAGGCCCGACTACTTCGATGATGCTGCAAAGGCGTGCTTCCCGGCCATGGCAGTGCTGTGATGATGGCACGGCTGCTTCGACGATGCTACAACAACGGTATGGCTGCTCTGATGCTGCTGCGATGGCATGCTTCGACGGCCGTAGCGGCGGCGGAGGCGTTAAGAAGACTACTCAAAGTTGCTAGTGTTTTGCATGCAACGACCATGCCCAATTTGCTAAGCAAAAGCAATGGTCAGTGCCAACTCGCGCTAGGCTTGCTCAGAATGGTTAATGCAGAGCCATGTGGTCAACTCAGTAAAGATACAAAGGCTACGTGAAGGTTAGATGAGAGAGGGAGTAGCAGCAGCAGTGGTGTAGGCACGAGATACATAACGCATGCGTGTGCGCGAGGTAAAACAGCAACAACAGCGGTCCCACTGGACACACAAAAGTAGCAGCCGTGGGAATGCTGTGAATCACGTAAGGAACGAGCGTGGAATCAGCCAGAACACACAGCCACGTGGCGGCTGGGGGAGGCGGCTTACACCCGGGCTGAAATCAGCCGGGTGATTAGAAACGTTTTCCTTACTGTACACAATTCACCAGCACCGGATTGGATGGTCGGGAGAAGACTGCCCTTTCCAAGTTCCGCCTATAAATTATGGAAGACATTGGCTTCGGTTATGATCGCAACTACAAACATATGAAGGCGATTAATATAATATATAATAAAGCAAGCATGCCAGAGCCTGGAGGTGCTGGCACACTATGGATGAAGATTTAATAGGATTTGCTCTTAGTAACTATCGTCATCCAAAACATCGGCGTTTTAATATTCGGTGCTGCTAAAAATCAATCGACTGAAACTTCGCGAAGTCTCAGTCGACTCCTCGACCGTCAGATCTACTGCTGCTTTTAGATGCGTGCAACCTGCGTTTAATTGTAAATTGGCCCGTGTAGATGGACGAACTGGGCTGGGCTGCTTTCGCGTCTTTTTTTCTGTCAGTTTGGGCGGTGGGCTGGGCAGGGGAGTGGCAGGCTTTAGGCGGTGTGTCTTTTTCATTTTGGCCTGTAAATTTTACAAAGTGTAAGAGCGATCCCTGATTAGGAAAAGAACTGTATACTTTCCTAAGAAAAAGGGAAAGAATTGTATATTGTGGTAGCATCTTTTGTGAGTATTTTCTCTTCTTTTTTTCTGGAATCCGCGTGCGTATGTGTGACTGTTGTTGATAGATTATATCCCTATTGTATAGTTTTTGGATGTAGTTTTTCTAGTGTACCATCCATGTCTTGTTTTTTGAGAATCAGAATTTTTCTTTTTTGAGATGTGTGTGCGCGCACGGGGTTTTTCTTTTGCAGGATAAAGGGAGATTTCATTACTCAGGGATGAGAATCATCCATACAAAGTTTTACAATTGCATCCGTACCGGAATTAAACCAAACCGCAGTACGGGGTTCGCTACGGCCATACGCAGCTAGGCCGTGGCTAACCTTATTTTACGAGCGACTAACATGAGTAATAAGAATCTCCCTTGTGTCCTCCGACACCAGATCCTTGATCTGGTTCACTAGGGCCATATGTATCGAGCAATTACGAGCGCGCATGGTTTTTTTTATAGAACAAGCATCCATATCTTGTTTTTCTATTTTTTTTGTTTGTTTTGTTTTTTTCTCTCATGTCCAATCAATTTGCTTCCAGTTTTTTTGGGGACGGGCTGTCTTAGGGTGCGTCTGGCCTGCTCTTTTCCTTCTTCTTTATTTTATGCGTCGGCGGGGATGTGTGATGGCCTGGCTTTTTCTGGTTTTTTTATTTTCCTGCCTCTTTATTATCTTTTTGTAAGTGATTTTTAACAAAAAAATCAGCGTCCTCATGACATTGATTTTATTTTGCATTTGTATTTTTACCATTTTACTTGTTTCATTTTTATTTTTATTTTCTTCTTTTTATTTGCTTTCCAAAAAAAATTCATTGTTTCTTTTTTATTTATTTATATTTTCTCGTTTTATTGCTTTTAAAACCTTTTTCTTGTATGCCTGCTATTTGGCGCAATTGCAAGTGTCACCATTGACTGTAATTTATTAGTCTTTTTGTCGAGAGAAGGGTAGTTGCATGTCTGTCACTAGGCATCCAACTACAAGTGTCGCCCCCGACTGCAATTGAATGCCCACACACTCGACTGCAACTAACATTTTTTTTTGTAAGTGGGCGGCGGGAGAGTGAGGGGGGAGTTGCATGTGCGATACCAGGCTTGCAATTGCAAGCGTCGCCCTCGACTGCAACTGCATGTCCCTCTCCCGACTTCAACTTGCCTTGTGTTTTTGATAGAGAGGGAGGGGGGCAATTGCATGCCGACAGTACTCTTGCAATCGCAAGTGTCACCCTCGGCTGGAACTGCATGCCTACACACCAGACTGCAATTGCATGCCCACACACCCGACTGCAACCGACATTTTTGATTTGTTAGTGGGCGGCGGGAGAGAGGGGGAGTTGCATGTCCGATACTAGGCTTGCAACTGCAAGTCTTGCCCTCGACTGGAACTGCATGTGCCCTATCGACTGCAACTGGACTTGTATTTTTGTCGGAGAGGGGATGAATTGCATGTCCAACAATACGCTTGCAACTACAAGTGTCGCCCTCAACTACAATTGCATGTCCGACGGTAGGCTTGCAACCGCAAGTGTCGTCCTCGACTGCACTTGCATGCCTACACACCCGACTGCAACTGGATTTTTTTTTGTTTTGTAAGTGAGCGGCAGGAGAGGGGATGGGAGGTGCATGCATGGTACTATGCTCAACTGTAAGTGTCGCCCTCGAATGCAACAGCATGTCCCCTACCGACTACAACTAGCCTTGTGTTTTTGTTGGAGAGGGGTGAATTGCATGTCCGACAATAGACTTGTAACTACAAGTGTCGCTCTCGACTACAATTGCATGTTTGACAGTAGGCTTGCAACTTCAAGTGTTGCCCTCGATTGCAATTGCATGCCTACACACCCGGCTGCAACTGACCTTTTTTTGTAAGTGGGCGGTAGGAGAGGAGGGGAGTTGCATGTCCGATAATAGGCTTGCAACTACAAGTGTCGCCCTCAACTGCAACTACATGCCTACACACTCGACTGCTACTAGCCTTTTTGTGTTTTGCAAGGGAGCGACAGGGAGGGGGGAGTTGCATGTCCGATACTAGGCTTGCAACTGCAAGTGTCGCCCTCGACTGCAATTGTATGCCTACACACCCAATGCAACTGACATTTTTGTTTTGTAAGTGGGCGTCGAGAGAGGGGGTAGTTGCATGTCCGACACTAGGCTTTGCAACTGCAAGTTTCGCCACCTAATGCAACTACATGTCCACACACCGCTACTACAACTAACCTTTGTTTTGTAAGAGTGGCGGGAGAGGTGGGTGGGGGTGCAGCTGCATGTCCAACACTAGGCATGCAACTGCAAGTGTCGCCCCCAAGTGCAACTGGTCTTGTGTTTTTGTCAGAGGGCGGCGGGAGGGGGTGGGGTAGTTGCATGTCCGGGAGGGGGTGGGGGCAGTTGCATGTCCAATACTAGACATGCAACAGGAACGCAGTCACCCCCGACTGCAATTGCATGTCTTTCAACATGGTTGCAACTGGACTTTTTGTCATGTTGGGGGAGGGGGGAGTTGCATGTCCGACACTAGGCTTGCAACTGCAAGTGTCGCCCTCGATTGCAACTGGATGTCCGACAGTAGGCTTGCAATTGCAAATCTCGCCCCCGGCCGCAACTTACTTTTTTGCAACTACACACCCGGCTTGGGCGGCCTGCTATGCGGGCTTATTATTGACCTTTTCTTTTTCTTTTTCTACTTTTTTTTTACCGTTGTGTTTTGAATTTGTATTCTTCTTCTTTTTTTGATTTGTTAGGAAAAACAACGCAACCCACGTCGGATGCACACATTTGCGTGTCCTCCATTTGTATGCAACTTAATATTCTTTTCTTTTGAAAAACAGTGCCACACTATTTAGTTTGTCTTGTTTTCATTTTGTTTCTTTGTTACATTAAAAATTGATTTTTGTCCTAATATACAAATTTTTTTCAAATAAATTATAAAAGTAAAAAATAAAAAAGAGAAGCAAGATGACGCACGAAGAGAAGGACTGAACGATGAGCTAGACTGGCGACAGAAAAATGTTGTTTTATTTACTTCTCTTGTTGAACATTTTTTTCCCATGTCAAGAGAAAAACAAAGACAAAGAAACAGATGGAGAATAGAATACTTGGCTTTCTATTCAATGAGCCCATTTATACGGAGTACATCATAACAGAAAGCTAGCTATGTACGGGCATGCACAACGTGCACATAGGAGTGGAGCACGGCGTGCAGTTACAGATCATGTACATGGTGTGGGACTCGGTCCCTCTGTTATACAGGCAACGGCATCTTCCAACAGAAACAAACAGCCCAGCCCAAATAAACAAACAAACGAACAACAGAGAAACGAAAAAGGCCCAGCTAAAATAAAACCCAGCAGCTATCGAGTAAACAAACGGGCTTAATCTGCCCTAGATGACATCAGCTGACTGAGACTTCGCGAAGTCTAAGTCGACTGAGACCTAGACAAACCCTTTAATATTCTATCTTTCTTGAGCAGACGGATGCGCTGCTTAATGATGTAATAATTTAGGGGGGAAAAGAAACACACGGGCTAGAAAATAGACCCCGACCCCCGCGTCGCCTGGCTCGGGCGACACGGGGGAACCCTACCGCCGCCGCCGCAAGGCTCCCTCTCCCCCCCCCCCCCCCCCCCACTTCGCCGCCGCCGGAGGGGCCGTCGGCGTGGCCCGCGCGTGTCCCAAGGAAGGTGGCGGCGGGGCCCTCTTCTCGCTCGACGGCGGTGGGGGAGGCTCGGCCCCCTCTGCTCCGCGGCTCGGCGTCGGTGGCACCGCCACGTGCTAGACGAGCTTCGACCTGTGGTCTCCGGCAGCCAGGGCGGGGTGGCGGCGCCCAGTGGTGCTCGTTCCCGCGTGGTCTGCTTCGATCTGCTTCGGTCGGCATCTGGAGGCCTCCCCGGCGGTGTTGCAGCGGCTACTCACCAGATCCGGGCGGCTGCGGCCGGATCCGGCCCTCACGCGGCGTGTGGCGCTGGGGGCTCTGGTAGGAAGCTTTGTTGTGCCGGGGATGGCGTTTGCGCGGCTTCTGTTCCCGCGGCTCGATCCGGTGGGTTCGGGACGGGGTGGCGGCCCTCCCTTCCAGCTCAGGTTCTGCTCGGCGGTCTCTCCGGGGACGTGGTGGTGCAGTGGATGGTGGGCGCCAGATTTCTCCATTCTGGCTCGTCTGCGGATGCAGGCGGCGAGGGGTTAGTGGTGGCTCTTCGTGCTGCTGGCGCGGTGGCATTGCGGGAGGTGGGCGGGTCAGTGGAGCTGCAGTGCGTGGGGGTGACGGTGGTGTTGGGTTTGCTCCGGGCGAAAGCTTGCCGAGATCTTGCCGACTGGCGGCGACGGCGTTCGTGGACGTCGTTTCACCTTCCTGGAGGCGCCGCCATGGAGACCTGTATCCTCGTCCACCCTCGGATCCGCTATTCGGGTGAAAGCCTAAGGCCTGGCCGGGTCGGGCGACGACGTCGTCATCGTCGCTTCCCCCTTGGGGGCGTCGCCTTGAAGAGCATTGGATCCCGTTTGCACGCTCCATGGGCTGGACGCTCGCGGCATTGCGGTCGGCAGGTGTCCGTCCGGCAATGGTGATGTTGCGCGACTTCTTGTGTGGCAACGATGGCGACTTTGGGCGGAGTTGGGCGGCTGCTGAGCTTTGGTAGTCGGTCTCATCCGGCGTGTTCAAGGGGTTGCCGTGCCTCACTTGTCTTCCTGAAGTCGGAGTTGCAGAGGAGGTGTCTCCGCGGTGACGATGACACGAGACGGGTGATCGGTTCCGGTGCCGGCTCGGCGCAGGCCCAGTGCTTTTCCCCTGCAATGCTCGTCGACAGAGTCGGAGCTGCCTGGTCGTCGGCGCGTGTGGTGGACTGTTTGGCATCGACCGGCGCAGGCCTCGGCGCTTGAGCGGTGAGGGCTTCTTCGGTGGTCGTTGATGGTGGAGTCGGAGTCGCCCTCGCGGAGGCGTGATGACGATGACACCGGATTGCAACCTCGACGCGTTTTTCTCCTCGACGGCGTGTGTGCGTTCTTGTGTGGGTTGCCAGGTCGCCCTGAATGCCTTGTTTTTGCGGGCATGTTGTGACGGTTTTCGCCCGATTTTTCGTTAATTAACTGGGCAACTCTCTTCGATCTTTTTTAATGAATCGGGCCCTAAGGGACCGCGTTTCAAAAAAAAAATGTAATAATTTAGGTCGTAACCTCTTCGAGGCCACGGTCGAACCTTTTCTTTTTTCTCTAATACACAATAACACAAAAGGTTTGCACATCTTTTGTATTAAGACGAGAATTAGTGAAAGTTACAACGACGCGCCACGAATGACGCGCTAGGGGGATACTGCTACACAATCGGTTCTACCCTCCCTAGCAGAAAGAGATCAAGCGCTATTACTAACTAGACATACTACCTAGTCGTCACCGTCGATCAAACACGGTAGCTTGCGTGGCGCCTCGACCGCCTCGGCCCCTCTTGCAGTAGTTCCGGGAAGGGCTCTCGCAACGCCTCTTATGGGAGGGGTTGGGCTCCTCATGGAAGACGCTGTTGTAGGCTTCCTTGGCCGCCGTGGAGGGCACCGTCCGTCCATCGATGAACCCCATCCGCTGCATCATCAGCGCCTCCCCCGCTTTAGAAACTGGGACCCGCGAGAGTGGCTGTGCGGCGATCCTCTTGCTGCGGTGCAGCAACGTTGGCGGCGTCGCCTCCACACACGGCTAGGGCATCAACGGCGACGGTTGCCTTACGCAGGATCCTGTCGGCGAACCGCTTCAACTTCATGCCAAAGGAGTCGGCTGACCGTGGAGAGGCACCTGCATCCACACATGTATGGGTGGCGACAGGAGTTCGCGCGACCGCCTCAGCATCCGCGGCGCCATGCTGACCTCCCGGAGGCGGTGGCGTACTTGGGTCCATCTGCACCGGACCAAAGCCTGGTGGGTAGCCCACTTCGCCCACCGTGGCCGCATCGACGCCCGAGGAGTCGTCGAACACCAACTGCTTTGGCGTGACTGACTGCCCCAGCTGAGACAACACCGGTAGCGAGGAGGGACGCGAGGGTGGTGTCTGCAGCATCGAGCCATGCTGGGACGGAACCTGCATGCAACCCCAGGATGAGCGACCAGCGGGGCCTCGCCCTCCGGATGAGCGACAGGCGGAGACCATTGGACGACCGGGCTACTAGTGAGTGAAGCCTTCAGCAACATCGGGTCGTCTGCATAGTCACGATCAGCTGTGGCGTCCATACGCGTGGGCAGCGACAGCGGGTCGGCCTCGGCGAGGATCACCGTGTCGGTCGCCGTGCCCAGCCTAGGCGTCAGCATCGATAGATGCGACATCGTGTGCTGCTTGGGCGGCCTCGGCCGAACGACCGTGGCGCCTCCATCATCGTTGGCGGCGTCGACGTCGATGTCATTGTCGCCATCCTTCGCCGTCGCTCCCATCCACGCCCGGCACGGCCTGGCCCGAGCCGGCCGCACCTCCTGCGCCGGAGCCTGGTGAAGCGACGACCCGAGTCTCTGGCCCGGCAGACCCGAGGCCATAACCAGAGGCGGCGCTGCAGTCGACCGTCGCATCCATGTTGACGAGCGCCGCCGGTTGAATCTGATGCTACCAACACCATCGCCGAGGCCTGCCGGCGCCCCTCGTGGCATCCCGCGCGGCCCCAACCGATGTCGTCTGGGAGGCTGGCGGGGAGCCACCACCGGCAGGTTGTCGTGGTGGGTCGGCCACTTCGCCGATGACCTTGCAGCAGCCCTGGGTAACCTGCAGTCCCTGGCCAGACGCATCGCCGTCGTCATCCGCCCACCGGCGGTGCTTCGTGCGTCCTACCGAGCGGCCCCCCGGGTGAAAAGGCGCGGCATGGGGAGACAGGGTGGACGACGGGCTCGGGGCGGGGGCAGACGGGTGGATGAGGAAGTCGTCGAGGCCAGAGGCACCCACGTCCTCGTCCTCGCCCTCGCCTGCTGGGACATCCTCGACGACGACCAGCATCTCGTCCACCGGCTGCGGGGGAGGGCTGGCCGGGCTTGCTGCATCCTCCTTCTCGTCTTCATCTTCCGGGACATCCTCGACGACGACCAGGGACTCGTCCGCCATCATAGCATCTGTGGCAGACACAGGCAGGATGGCGACGGTGGGCGTGCTCAAAGACAAGTCACCGCAGGCCAAACATGGCCTCGGACTGCCCGCGCCAAGCCCCTGCAGCGGCGGCGTGCGAAGGACCGGGGGAGGGGGCGGCACCACGGCGCAGCCGCCGGAGGAGGTAGCCGCGTCGGCGGTGCCGGGCGCCGACGGCGTCGTGGATGGGGAGGAAGCGGCGGCGTGGCCCGGAGTCGACGGCGAGGCCATGGCGGAAGGAAATGTATTGTGGAAGACAGTTTCGTCAATAAAGTAGAGTCTAGATCATTTGCTACCCGAAAAGATGAGTACAACATGCACTGCGAAAACGAGACGTGGAATTTGCTTTCAGCAGTGTAGAAGCTTAAATGTAACATATAAGGGCAAATTCTGAAGAAGGTGAGAGGGGTAAAACCGTCACTTCGCAGTCTATATGGCACACACATAAGGGCAAATTCTGAACCAATTGTTGGGACTACGTACAAATAACGAAGGATATTGGGAAGAGGGATAAATGGATGTTGGAGTTTGGTAACAAGGGCAAATCCTGAATTATCCCCACACCCGTGAGTAAATATAAGTTGCTTTTAGTTTGTTACGAATGTATTGCTAGATGCATATGCGCACCATGTGAGGTTATTGGTCTATGATTGATTAGCCAATGTGTGTTCGGTTTTTAGCACGAATGAACGCCTACTGCATGTCTGATGTCTTCGGTTCATTTTTCACCGACTCTATAAATAGATACAACAAGACCTGGTTGGCAGGCAGCAGATATAGAGCATAATTGGTTTGATGCCAAAAGTTGGCATGTCAAATTTTGGCAACCGCCAAATGTTGGCTAGAGATTGGTTGCTTGTCAATTTTGATTGTCAATCTCACAAAAGGTTGCCAAATGTTGGCAACTTTTGATTTTGCCAAATGTTGGCTTGCCAAATATTGACAATGCCAAATGTTGGTAGCAAACCAATCAGCCTCATAAGCGAAATCTAGTAATCTCCGTCTCACACCCACGGGGCTCTCTATCCGGCAACGGCAACACTCCAACTCACCAATCGCCACGCCGGCCACGCCAGCCGCGGCCTACGACCACATCGCAGAGCTTCGCGCGCTGGACGCGACGCTCGTCGTGTCTGGCGTCACACGCGTCCCGTGTATCTTCCACGTCCCCGACGCAGACAAGGCAACGGCGATCCACCAGACCTCTGTTGATGGCGTCCCCGGCCACCAAGAACTAACCGTCCCAGTGATCGACCTCGGCGGCGCCGACCGTGCGACCGTGGTGGACTCGGTCCGCCAGGCTGCAGCCGAGTGGGGTTTTTTCCAGGTGACCGGCCATGGCGTGCCTGCCGAGGCAAATGGCTGCGGCGATCATGCGGAGGGCGGGGAGGGCAGCGACAAGGCGCGGCTCTACTCACGCAAGCCCAAGAAGGCCGTCAAGTACCACTGCAACTTCCACCTATATGTTGGGAATTTAGGCATTTTAATGTCAAATTTAATCCAGAAATATAATAGCAAATTTGTGACAACAGATATATGCACGTGTGTTATCCTAGTAGCAATGGAGATGAACATACTAATTATGTTTAACGTCCTAAAAATCTTACTGTAAGCAGAGACAGTAAGATTAGAGGAATACCCTGCGGAGGGACCAATGCTCAAGGCATCGGTGTGTGAGGGTCACGGCGGGGGTGACCGGCGGCGGGCGGCGGTGCGGCGGCTGGCGGCGTGGGGCGGTAGTGGCGGCGGCGCGGTTGGGGCGGGGGCGCAGGCGCGTGGGAGCGAGAGAGCGAGGGAGCGAGGGAATAGAGGGACTTGCCCTTTCTATTTACTTGATTGAATTGATTATATCTCTTTTGTATTTATAGCCCCATCTAGACTTGACTCCTAAGCAAACTAGGAGATCCTTATCGAATTGGATTCTCCTTTTACAGACTCAATTTCCTAAACCGATAGAGACTCGATATGGTAACTTGTCGCAACATCGGTGGCGGCCGCGCGGCGCTTTCCTGGCACGCCCTAGGCAGGCCCTCCTTTTGGGCCCAGGCTGGCCCATTTCCTCTGCCGGGGGGTACGGCCCGTGTCGGGCGTGTGACAATACCCCCTTCTTCTCCTTTCGGCCGAAATGGGCGCCAGTCGTCGAATCCTTCCGGTAGTGTCGTCATGTCTGGTGGGATGGCCTCCAAGTACCGGAAAAAAATCCTATGAGACCAGGTCTCATAGGCAAGCTTGTGAGACCCTATTGGATGATTGACACGTGGCAACTCCAATCTCAAAGCATCTAATCCCACTTCCATTAGCTTTGAATCCCAATTAGCAATTCCCAGTTCCAATCCTAACCTTCTTCCGTGGGCTCGAGCAGGTACGTATACGTACGTATCTCCAAAGAGTTACGTTTTTATATCGCAGACGTCCATGACCGACACGCAAGGACTCTGGCGACGTCCGCGTGCCAGGACTCACCAACGAGTACTCGACTACTCGTCCATGGCCGCGTCGACCGCGCCCAAGGATCAGGTCCCCGCCGGTCCTGACTGTGACCATCTGTCGTCCATGACCGGCCGCCCCAGAGGACCTCGACGGGCTGCTCGTTCATGGTGGCCAGATGGCACGTTGCTGGCCTGTCGCGTTCATGCCGTCCACGCGCGAAGATGGTGACCGGAACAACTCCTCGTCGACCGCGGCGCCGAGATGCATCAAGCTGCTCCCTGTCGCTCACGCTCTACCTGAACGTCATCAGCATGTTCATGTCATCCCTGCTGTGCTGCAACTACTGCGGGCTGATGAGCGCACCTAAGCCTTCTTGGCCTGATTGCACGCATATAGCTTGCACATCCGAAGTTCATGGTGCCCATGGATCCCTCTAGGCATATGCAATCATTATCAGTTCATGTAGAATCTGGACGAACATATACTGCTCCCTGCACATTTAGTATTTCTGTGTACATGTCTAATAAGGAAAAATCCACAAAATATAAATATAAAAGAAACACACACATGAGCTCATTGCTGCAAGTAAATTGCATAGAATGATTTCTGAAGCATGACAAGACACACATACATTCATATCGATGTGTTTTGTTGGCATGATAATCCATGGAACATCCAATAAAATTATAATATTTGTTTACATGTCTCTAAAGAAAATTCCACACAATAAAGAGGAAAAGGACACATGAGCTTGTTTCTACTGCAGTTGCCTAAATTTCTTCTGATTTATATGATGAGTACAACACATGTCACCCCTGGAACCTGCTTGTACTTGTTCCTTCGTTGAAATCCAATCGCCAAACAGTAGACAGTGTTGGGTTATCTTCATCACCTTGAAGCAATAGACTTGTAAATTCCCCTGGGATAGTTGGTGGAGCATACAACGCAGAATAATCACCAAACGACATGGATATAGCCGATGATGGAGCTATATTTTGAAAAGAAGCATTCTGGTTTGATGACCCCTGTTTCAGTAAAAAGAATGAAATAGATTATGTCACCATGTCAAAATATGAACCATATAGTACAAACATTTACTAATATGCTTACGGGAAATTGTGATCATCCAGTCGGATTTGTTGTTAATTCCATTGCATGATTGAATGACCCCTGTTCCAAAAAGAAGGATGTGATAAATATGTCACCATGTCAAATACGAATCGTACAGTATAAATTTGTACTGATATGCTTACAGGGAATTCTAAGAGTCCAAGTGGATGTGTTGTTAATTCCCTTGTACGTGACACTGACGAATGTCCTATACCTCCCTCTGCACATTTTGTTTTTTATTTGTATGTATACAAAAATGTGAGAGCACATTTCAGACATAGGAAAATAAACAGTAAACATACCTTTCTCTGATGTACGGTCCAATGACCCCTGTTAGCAACAAAAAAGAATAGAATAAATTTTGTCACCAAGTCAAAATAAGAATTATATAGTATAAACATTTGCTGATATGCTTACGAATAATTCTGAAGGTCCAATCGGATGTGTTGTTACTTCCGTTGCAAGAGGCACTGTCGAATGTTCTATACCCCCCCTGCACATTTTGTTTGTTTGTTTAAGATGGGAAACTACTTGGACCTAGGTGAATAAACAGTAAATGTACCTTTCTCTGATGTAGCATTACGTTCTCTTTTCTTTGATGTGGCCTTACCATTTCCTTTCTTTGATGTAGCCTTACCTTTTCCTTTCTTTGGTGCTTCCAGTGCATCTTTTGAACGTTTCTCCATTGAACCTTTTTTCCGTTTAGGGGCTCGAAATGATACCCGTGTTTTCTCAGCATCTTCGGTAAATTCAGCATAACATTCTGTCTCCTCATTTTCATCCATGCTTTCCTTGCTTAGCAACTCACATACTTCAGAAGCCAACTTATCAATACCATTGTCTAGGTGTCGAAGAACCTCCTTTGAGGGTTTACACTTCAATGCAAGTGCCATCATCTTTCGAGAAATTTGGGCACACTGCAATTCTGAACTATCAGTGTCCCCTAGTTTATAATTGAAGATATCTTGTTTTGCATACTTTGTCCATCTATTCATTATGTACTGGCTTGGCAAGGTGACAATATTACAGTGATTATAAACTTTATGAGCATGCTTGCACAGAATACCTACAAAATTAATGTAAAACCATTAGGTCAATCCTAGAATCTCATATTCAGGAGGCGATGGACGAAGAATGTATACATACCTACACATCCATACAACTTACAAGAACAAGATATCTCCAAAGTTGTTGGGTTAAAATCCACCACGGCTTCACCATCCTCTCGATAAAAGGATTTAACGTTGTAGGTGTGGATTGTGCTTTCATTAGACAACAGAGTGCATGACCAAGTAAACTGCCTCTGAAATTCCGCTTCAAAATAAGCATAGAGTTTTCTCGTGTACGATGCCGCTGCCACCTTCAACAAAGGATGTCTAGGTATGCAAAGCACTGGATCTGTATGGCGTGATTTAAAATCTTCATATTTTTCTTTCCGTCAAAGACGTGCAACACACTTGTCATATTCTTCTAGCAACTCTGAAAGCGACAGTTTTCCATTGAATGTTGTTTTGAAGGCATTGTTCATCCCTTCACTCCTCTGAGTTGATGTCATGTCCGCATTAAATGAATCTCGCCTATATACGGTTGCCCATTTCTCACGAAATTTGAACATGTTGTTAATCCAAGAATTATCCTCAAGGCTATACTTAACCAATAAATCATGCCTTCTTAATTCAAAATGTGCAACTGACCTTTCTTCATATACACACTGCTTGAGTTCTGAAAGAAATTCCGGATGGTTGGCGATAACATGACTTAGATGTTTAACAGCATTTTGATATAGATGCCAAAGACAGAGGCGATGGCTTGTGTTTGGGAATACTTCTCCAATTGCATTGATACTTGCAACACACTGATCAGTGAAAATTGTTTTTGGCTTCTTACCAGACATTGCTTGTAGGAAGGTGCTAAAAAGCCACACAAACGAGTCGGCAGTTTCATCAAATAATATCGCAGCACCAAAAACAATAGTCTGCTTGTGATGGTTAACACCCAGCAGCGGAGCGAATGGCATTTCAAACTTGTTGGTGGAGAATGTGGTGTCAAAAGAAATAACATCTCCAAAGGAAGAATAATCCGTTATTGATTGTCCATCAGCCCAGAAGAAATTTGCTATTGTACCATCCTCTTTATTAAGTTGAAGAGCATAGAAAAATGATGGATCTTCTGCTTGTTTGTTCTTTAAATACTCCACGAGAGTTTGGGCATCTTTTGTTTCCAAATACTTTCTACGCTGTCTTGTTATGTAGTTATTGGAATCCATCTCCAAGAAAGGCACATTTACTGCTCCTGCACACCATTCTTCAAAATAATTATATATTTTTGATGGTCGTATTCCTGCTGACCGCATGTCGTCGATCATTTGTTTATCAACATCTAGTAGTTGTCGTTGTGATCTTAACATGTGTGCCTTGTCCGGAGATACCATATGATGATTGTGCTCAATGATAGCCTTCTGAATCATCCAAACACCCGCCGGAGTAATATGGAACTGAACACGAGCTTTGCAATCTGTCCTCGTACAAGCTTGTTCTTTCCTCGTCTCATGTGTGCTATGTTTTTCTTTCACTCCTTCCTTACTACAAACTAAATACCTAGCAGATAAGGTATCATCTGCTCTCGTTTTTTTGTGTGTCCACCTGACACTGAATCCTTTCTTTTTTGCATACCCGTTATAGAACTTGTATGCCTCATCCTCAGAGTGAAAACACATCCCTTTCTTTGGCACAATCTGATTTGAAGATGCATTCGCATGATCCTGTTACACACATGAAATACACCGACTCCATCAGCATTGTAGTATAAATATTTTTTTAAAGTCCATGCACTTTTTATACTAAAAGTTTGGTATACATTGTAGTATTTTTTACCTTGTCAGTCACACAGTTTTCTTCTCCTTTGTCATTGTTTTTGCTCGGTGTCATAGGCTCACGGCTCGACTCATACATTGTGTTGTTCCTCGTTACAGGATGCAACACTTCCTGTCCTTCCAGGCATTGGAACTGCATAATCTCAAACATCCTTAACTTAATCACTTTCAAGTTTGATTCTACAACATATGATATTATACTTTGGCCTAACATCGGACTACTACATGGTTATCAGTGGCTAGCATGACTAAGTACGCATGCATGATGCATGCACGGGAGTACTGAAATTGATCAACCAAGCTAGCACATGGCTATTCACATGCAGGCATGCTCACCCTGGAAGGAGTAGTCCTCGACGAGGAGTACGACCAGCCTCCGGCATCGTCCTCTGCTATGGTCGCTGTCGTCGTACGGCTGCTGTCTCGCACGGCCGCCACCGCCGTGGACTTCGTCCGCCCGTCCTCTACACCTTGCCGCACGGCCGCCACCGCTGTGGACTTCGTCTGACCGTCCTCCACACCTTGACGGCCGCCGCCAACGCGGACTTGGTCCGGCCGTCCCCCATGACGCCTTGGCGCACGGCCGTAAGGAACATGATGTCCGTCGGGCCGACAGCGTGGCGTGCAGCCGCCATGGATGGGCGGTCTGACTGGCCGTCGGTGATGACGTCCTCCTGCGCGGTCGGTGCAGCCATGGACGACAAATCATCGCGACGTCGTGCTGCGCGGCCGCCGCCGCCAAAGTCCTTGGACGTGGCCGTCATGGACGTGAGACCGAGAACAATAAAAACCTAACTCTTTGGAGTCACGTACCTGTTGGAGCCCATGAAGCAAGTCTAGGATTGCAATCGGGAATGAGGTGTTTGGGATTGAGAAAAACTGTTGGAATTGGGATTAGATGCTTTGAGATTGAAGTTGCCACGTGTCAATCATCCAATAAGGTCTCACAAGCTTGCCTATGAGACCTGGTCTCGTAGGATTTTTTTCCCCAAGTACCCTGTAAACTGGCCTTCGAGGGGGTCCGCGGGGATGACGTTTTGGCGTGTCCTCCGAGGACGAAACTCGAAGCAGTATTGTAGGTTACCGATGTGCCCATGAATGTGGTAGAGGTATTCATCAGTCGCTGTGCCCCGTCGTGCAGCTCCTCTTGCTGGGACTGGTAGAGGTCTAGGTATTGCTGCCGTTAGCTCGTAGTGAGCCATCATTTGTGGTGGTGCAGCGAAGCCTCGGATGTGGTTGCCCACGTCTTCGGCGATGTAGATCGTCGATCGCCAGGGAGCGCGTAGATGGCGACGTCATCATGTCCAGCATTGTCCCAAAGAGGAACGTTCCTCGTTCGGGTTCCTGTGGCGAGAGGTCGTGTATGTTGGAGTTGGGGAGCAGGTCGATGGCGACGTTGTCGATTCGTGCGAACAGGCACCCCTCCGCGTCGACCAAGGCTACTGTTGCTTTCGCGAAAGGGCATCCGCGCGGCCATGTGCGACCCTATAGGATGAGCGTTGGTAGCTCATCCTGCTCCTCATCTGTCGGGGGTCCATGCGCCCCAAGTGCCAACAGCTCCATGTTGGCTTGTCCGTCCTGGCGAAGAACCTGCAAAAGGTCAGGAAGTAGTTCTGAGTCTGCTGGTAGGTAGAAGCGCCCATCGAAGAAGATCAGTCCGTGCTGGACGGACCAAGCTCGGGCGGCACGTCCATCCATGATGGCGAGGGCGATGGCTCGTAGCTGGTGCTGTTCCCTCACAGCCGATCTCATGCTCATGAAGACGGCGTCGTTGGGCGTCTGGTGGTGCGCGGGTTGTGTAGGCGCCCGTCCCGCACGTACGTCATCTCCATGTTGGTGAAGTCCCATGTCATGCGGCCAATGCCGACAAGCCATGGCATGCCGAGGACAACATCAATGTCATTGCCGAGGTCGAGGAGGTAGGCGTCGATGTCGAAGGCATCGCTGCCGATGCGTAGAGGTACTGTGAAGGACGCGGCTCGGCATGGGACCTCGTTCCCGTTGCCGATGAGTATGGTGGTGTCAATGCGTTGCTCCCCCAAGCCGATGATGCGGGTGACGTTGATGTCGATGATATTGTGCGTCGCGCCCGAGTCCACTAGCACGTGGACGTTATGCCCAATGATCACTCCTGCGAGATACATCCTTGGACTCTGGAGTTGGTGAGGCCGATCATCATCTGGAGGCTGTTGCTAGCCTTGTCGTTGTCGCTGTTGGCGTCGAACAGCAACTTCCGACCGAGTGGTTCGGTGTCATTGTTGCCTGGGTGGGCCTCCAGGTGCTCCTTCCTCTTGTCCCCGGTGACACGCTGGAGGGGTGGGGGTGTCGGAGTCGATGTCCTTGCCGGCGACGTTGCTGGTGTAGTCGTGGTCGAGGTCGTGGAAGACATTTGCCCCGGCAATAGCCATGGCGTCATCTGGTCGTCCACGATTCCCGTCAGGCGCGCCTTGCCTGAGTTTGCGGGAACCATGGCCATCTCCTTGTCAGGTGCAAGGTCTGACGGTCCTGCAGCATAGACTGTTACCTGCTGGTGGATCCCTACACCGGGTAAGACGGTCGTCGTTGCGTTGATGTGCGTAGCATCTTTCTGCTGGTCCTCCTTGGAGAACAGTTTGTCCTCCAATTGTGCGGCGATCTGCGGCAGCACCTTGGATTTGGCTGAGGCCGCCTGCTGTTGCAGGTATTTGCGGCCAGCCTCTTCCATAGCGTGCATGGTGGCGATCTCTAGCTTGGTCGCCAGTTCCTGTTCCATCTTCTCGCGCTCCTTGGTCGTGGTCGTCCCCCCGGTGCGACCGTTCTCGATATCCTCGAGGCGGTTGCTAACTTCGGAGAGCTTGGCGGTGACGTTCTCGAACTTGGCGGTGATCTCCTTGGCGAAGGCCTCGAACAATTTCTGGACTGCAGATTGCGTGGCCATTGCAGCGGCGTGGAGGATCGAGTGGCTTGCCGATACCAGGTGTGAGGGTCACGGCGGGGGTGACCGGTGGCGGGCGGCGTCATGTGCTTCGCGGCGTTCGGCGACCGCGTCAAGCACTGGGTCACCTTCAACGAGCCCAATGTCCTCGTGACCAAGGGCTACATGGACGGCACCTACCCGCCGCCGCCGTTGGGCTCCTGCGCCCGGGGGAACTCCGACGCCGAGCCCTACGTCGCCACGCACAACGTTGTCCTGGCCCACGCCACTGCCGTCGAGATCTACAAGAGCAAGAGCAAGTACCAGGTACGCCTACTCGATCGGGCTGTGGTTCTTCTATTATGACAGACATGCATGACAACGCGCAAGCTCGATCGATCATGCTGGTTGGTTATTCAGTCGTCGATCACTTCCTGTTTAAATTTGGGCCAATTAAAACCTGCAGAGCAAGCAGAAGGGCTGGATAGGCATTGTGATGTCCGCCTTCTGGTTGGTGCCGCTGACGGACACGCCAGTGGACCGGCTGGCCACCGAACGGGCACTGGCCTTCGGCGCCCCATGGTAGGGACTAGGGAGGGCACAGTCCAGACACTCCAGAGAGATCACACATGCTGGCAGGCAATGCAAACGGCCTGCAGAACTTAACACTCGAAGGGCCAGTGGCCGAATTATATTAGATAGGAAATAGAGTACAGAGTACAGCCGGGAGGCAGTCTATGCAGAACTTAACACTGGTGGATGTGACGTGAATTTACAGAGCGTTTATTTGTTTCCAATTATATATATCTCTCTCACTTGCTGCAGGTTCCTCGACCCAATAATCTACGGCGACTACCCTCCGGAGATGCGACAGCTCCTGGGCTCCAAGCTGCCGACCTTCTCGCCGGAGGAGAGGAGGAAGCTGGGTTACAAGCTGGACTTCATCGGGATCAACCACTACACGACGCTGTACGGCAAGGACTGCATGTTCTCGTCAGGCTGCCCGCCGTCGGGGCAGGAGATCCAGCATGCGCTGGCGGCCTTCACCGGAGAAAGAGATGGAATTCCAATCGGACCTTCGGTAAGTGCTCAACTGCTGAACTGCTGACACCTGACTGACTTGTGCCTGAATGCCTCCTGCGTTCTGTCTGTGCAGACAGCGATGCCACTCTTCTTCGATGTTCCTGACGGGATAGAGAAGATGGTCACGTACATCATGAAGAGATACAATAATCTTCCCATGTTTATAACTGAAAATGGTGCACCTATTAATTCAGATTATTGCAGTGTTGTTCATGTTCCGAGTTTCCCTGACGACGTTCAGAGTTGCAGCGTACAGTAATAACCCAAAAAAAATTGATTTCTTCAAGTTATGCACAAGGTGGAAATGGTTACTGTTAGAGATATATTTGGTATTTAGAGATTGTCCGGGATTAGATAGGAATTGTTTTCATCTTATCTCTAGGAGTCGTCTTGCCCTCCAAATCTTGTATTCAATATATATTCGCCCTCGAGGCTCAATAATACATCCATCGCATTACGCCAATCCTCTCTCTCTATTCCCTCTAACATGGTATCAGCCTAACCGATCCAAACCCTAGCCGCCGCCCGCCACTTCCGCTCCGCGCCGCCCCCGGGGCGGTCGGTCTCCATGATCGCCGCCGGGGGCCGCGCCGCCCGTACCTAGGGTTCGTCCGCCGGTCGTGTTGACCAGCTGCCCTAGAGAGTATTTTTCCCGAGCCCTTGCTCCGGGTTTTTTCTCTCTCGCCGTTCGTCTTGATCGGCGTTTTTCTTTTTTGGTTTTCCGATCTAAGATCGGTATGCGTCGCCCGCCGCCGTCGTCGACTCGCGCCTCTACTCCGACACCGGCGCGACCACCCGGCCTCTTGTCCGACTGGGCGGCCTCGCGCGACGCGGCGGCCTGTCACGGCCAACATCCGCGCATCTGCCCGCCCGTCACTCTGCGTCGGGCGTCACCGCCCTGTTCCCGAGTTCAGTGCGCCCCTCCACCGATCGAGCAATGGGCTGCCGCTGCGTCGCCCCGTCGGGCCGCAGCGCCGCCGCCCCGTGGTTCTCCCCGTGGCTGCACCGATCCACGCCGCCGCTGCGTCGCCCCTTCAGGCCGTAGCGCCGCGGCACGTGGTCCCCGCCGCCGCCCTAAGGCCGTTCCCGTGGTTGCACCAACCCGCGCGCTGCCGCTGCGTCGCCCCTTCGGGCCGTAGTGCCCGGCCCGCGGTCAACCGCCGCCCCGAGGCCGTCCGCTCCAGGCCATCCCCGAGGCTGCACCGACCCTCGCGCTGCCGCTGCGTCGCCCCGTCAGGCCGTAGCAAGCGTGGCACGCGGTCCCTGCAACCGCCCTGAGGTCTTTCCCGCCGTCGCCCCGACCCGCGCGTTGCCGCTGCGTCGCCCCTTCGGGCCGTCGCGTCGCGGCGCGTGGTCCACTCCGCCGTCCCCGCGCGTCGACTTTCACGTGATATGCGCCGCATCTCCTCCCTTGGCGCGGGAACGTCACCGTCCGCGCCGGTCTTCATCACGCTGTCGGGTTCTTTCTCGCCTACTTCGAGCACCGCCGCCGCGCTCCTTCCCTAGCCGCCGCCGCCGCCTCCTCAGGCCGCCGCCGCCGCCGCTCTTCTTCCGCGGCTCCACGGCAACTATCTCGACACCGGCCACCCCGACTCGACATCGACCACGGCGTTCTTCGCACGGCTACCTCAACCACGGCTACACCACCCTACGCTCTCGGCTACCTCGACAACGACACAAAGGGCTATCACCTCGCTTGAGCAACTCGACGGCTTCCTCTACAGTCCACACGACCGCTACGCGACAGCGTCCACGACGCTCCCGCTGCGACTGCGGGGGGATGTCAGCCCGTCGGCTGCTATTCTCTCCAGTCTGACCGTCCGCGACGCTTCTGTTGTTCGCAACGCTAGCGCTACGACTGCGGGGGGATGTTAGAGATATATTTGGTATTTAGAGATTGTCCGGGATTAGATAGGAATTGTTTCTATCTTATCTGTAGGAGTCGTCTTGCCCTCCAAGTCTTGTACTCAATATATACTCGCCCTCGAGGCTCAATAATACATTCATCGCATTACGCCAATCCTCTCCCTCTATTCCCTCTAACAGTTACAACCAAGTCAAAGATTGGCTTGACGACCAGGGCAGGATACGGTACCTCGATGGTTACCTCACAAAACTTGCCAAAGTTATCAGGTCTGTTGCATTTGATTTCATATTTCACATAGGTCAGTGGACGAACTGTTCGTCTGTTCACCGGCTAACATATCTGAGTGAACTTTCTAGGGACGGCGCCGATGTTCGTGGCTACTTCATCTGGTCTCTCATTGACAATTTTGAGTGGCTATACGGGTACACCCTCCGCTTCGGGCTTCACTACGTTGACTACCAAACACAGGAAAGAAAGCCCAAGTCATCCGCGTTGTGGTACAAACGGTTCCTCCAAAGTTTACTTGAAGTTCAGTAGAGAGGGTGCCTTGTTCAAATACATACAGTATAAGCGTGTGATGACTGAACATGCTGCCTCCTCAGTTCAGAAAATAAACAACTTGATATATTTGTATAAATTTATTGATCCTTAATAAAGGGCCACCACATCAGTTGTCATCTCCGACGTCCAACCCCAAGAATAAAAGACTAGGGTGGAACTGAGATTTAAACGTAGGCGGGGCCATTCAAATCAGCAATAATTACATGTGTCGAAATATACGACAAAGGTATACTTATGTAACAACCAAATAAACATTTGTGTTACGACTTACGATACAAAGGATAGCTGAAAAACTAAAAAAAAAAGAAGGGAGAAAATTAATTATCCTAGCTTGCATTGGTTCCAATTAACATGCTTTTACTGCGTAACGAAAGTATGAAAAAACTAAAACAGAAAAATAAAATGGAAATATCAAGTTGAAAAATGGAAGTACAAAACTATATATATATATATATATATATATATATATATATATATATATATATATATATATATATATATATATATATATATATATATATAAACAAGTATGAATTGAAAAATGGAAATACAAAGCTAAAAAAAACTATGAAACAGATAGAAAAATAAATGAATGAATACAATAAATAGAAAAATTATAAAAGATATAAGAGAACAAAATAAAAAATATAGCATAGAATATCTCACGAGTATTACGTGAATACACAAAGATAATCATGGAACATCCCGTCTATACAACTTGAACATCCCAAACTACATCATAAAACATCACAGGTATATTCACCTAGAGGACGCACGCGAGTTCAGCGCCTCGGCGACCGCCGACCGGTCGGCAGTTTTTTTTTGTTGTTGTATCTACAAGACTACAACTTTGCAATGTGGGCGGTGTCACACACGCTCGGCCATGAAGGACGGGCCTTTTGCATAGAGCTTGGGCTGGTCAGATCAGATCAGATGGACCGATCGAGGCCTTACTCGGTTCTTTGTACCTTCAATCTCGAGCACGCTAAGGCCAGAAGACAAACCAAAAGTCATGACATGATGAATCTGGAAAACTGGAAGAGATCGTGAAAGCGAATTTTTGAAGAAGACATCATGAGTTGTTGTGAGCTGCCTCTTTTGCCAAACACTCATCTCCAAAATAACTTTATGAGTGAAGCTGTTTTTCTCCTCCTCTCACAAAGAAATGGGATGGGATGAAGCTGAACAAAGTAGCTTATCCTAGCTCTCTCCCTCATTTCTCTCTCCCATTCTTGTATGAATCTGTTGGTGAAGCTATTTTGCCAAACAATTTTTCCAAAACAACTTAGCTTCACCTAGAAAGTTCCTCATGAAACTGTTTTCTAAAAAAACAGCTTTAGTAGTGAAGCTGAACTGTGCTAAGTAGGGTCATAGTGTTCAACATATAATCTGACGTGTCGATGTTAATTAAGAACAAACGTATTTGTAGAAGTAAGTACTACTACTGCGCAAGGAGGTCAAGACAACGAACTGACCATTTGCTTGCTCACATGTCGCGTTAGGTAAACATCAACATCCTGAAAAGGAAAAAGTCTAAAATAAACCTTGAATTTGTAGACGAAAGCTAAATTGAACCCTAAACTTGTAATCCCGGAAATCAGGATACCGAACTTTCTGATCCCGGTCTATTTTAAACCTTGAGGGTGTTTAGCTGGTATTTGCTGGCGTGGCGTTGACAGGAGCTGGACATTAGGATGCATCGGGTTGGCCCATTAGCGTAGTCGCTCGCGGTGCTCTGATTTTTCTTTTTTTTTCTTTTTCGTTTTCATTTGTTTTTCCTTTTTTTTTTCTTTTTTTTTTCTCGTAGTGACAATAAATTTTAATATTTTCGTAATAAAAATAAACATTGTTTCAAACTACACAAAGCCAGTTGTCTTGCATAACGAGCGACCAAAAAAAATAGGAAACGCCGACAAGAGTTTTTGAGAGGAATCGAACTCGGGATCTCGCACCTAGAGCGCTCGCAGCTAGCCACACACGCTGAAATCTGCTACCGAAACGGATGGTGGGACAACTATAAGAACAGACAGGTGTGTTCATATATCGAAACATTTTTGGAAAAAAAAGATGTGAAATTTTTGAAATGCCGAATATATTTTTTAAACGCAAATAATTTACTAAATTCCAAAAACATTTTTTAGAAAATGAACAATTTTTGAATCACGAACAGATTTTTAAAATGTAAACAGAACTTGAAAATTCCAAACACTTTTTGAAAAACACGATTTTTTTTTTCAATTTGTGACCAAAAATAGAAAACATGAACATCTTTTGTTACTTCTGAACAATTTATGAAATGCGCTGACATTTTTTTAATTCCCAAACATTTTTTTTTTAATTTATGAACAAAATTTTAGAAAACATTTTTTTAAGTTTGTGTAAATTTTTTTCAGGATTCAAAAATTGTTCCCCCCTTTTTAAAAATCTTTATGTATCAAAAAGTGTTCGCTTTTTGAAAACTGATTATGTTTTCAAAAGTATTCAGAATTTCAAAAAGAGTTCGCACTTTAAAAATGTCCAGAGATTTAAAAAAGTGTTTACGTTTTAAAAAAAAATTGCTCTCGAAAAATGTTTTCAAATGTTGACGTTGCAGTCTGTGATTAAATATGTTCGGGCTTCTTTTTTTTTTTTTTTTTTTTTTTTTTGAGGGGATCGGGCTTCTAATTATATCACTAACAGCCATCTACTTAGGTGGCTAGCAATTGCAGAACGACAGCGCCAAGTCGCAAGTTCAATACCCCCGAGTGTCTCTATTTTTGTATTTTTACGTCGCGCCATACGGAAAAGATAAAAAAAATCGCTTCACGCCTGATGGGCCGGCCCAATAGCGTCCGCAGCCAACAATCTCGGGATTTGATTTGCCACGTCGACAATCCCTGTTTGGGAACGCCCTCAGGGTTCAAAATAGACCGGGATCAGAAAGTTCGGTGTGCTGATTTTCAGGATTACAAGCTCAGGGTTCGATTTATCTTTCATCTACAAGTTCAAGGTTTATTTTGGACTTTTTCCTCCTGAAAAAGAAGGTATTAAAACCACTTTTAAAAGCAAACTCGTGACAGCGCTGGTGTGGGTTCAAATCTAGGCAGAAGAAACCGGACTCATCAGGGTCAGGGATTAAAATATGTTACGTGATGCATACCGTAGGTCGTTCACTCGTTGGCGAGGTAAAATGTCGTAGAGAAGGAGAGAAACTTTCGGCTGATGCTTTCAAGTTCGCAAAAAAAAAAAAAAAAGAGAAACTTTCAAGTTCGATGCGTGCACTACTGGTTTTTGCTGAACTTTGGTTGCTTCATCAACGGTACGATCATAACCGGCTGATGCTGTTTTGTTGGGAGAGAAAAGTATTGTACCATACTCCCTCTGTATCGTATTTAGAAGACGTTTTGGACAAGGTTTTGGTCAAACATTGGGAATATAAATCATGAATAACTTCTAAGTCGTTGAGTTTGAAAATGTGAAAATTATATCAATAGATTTGTCTTGAAAATTACTTTCATAAAAATATACATATACAACTTTCCAATAAATATTTTTATAGAAAAGAGAAGTCAAAGTTGTGCTTTGGAGACCGTGTCGCTGTCCTAAACATCTTCTAATTACTCCCTCCGTATCACATTTAGAAGACGTTTTGGACAAGGTTTTGGTCAAACATTGGGAATATAAATCATAAATAACTTTTAAGTCTTTGAGTTTGGAAATGTGAAAATTATATCAATAGATTTGTCTTGAAAATTACTTTCATAAAAATATACATATACAACTTTCCAATAAATATTTTTATAGAAAAGAGAAGTCAAAGTTGTGCTTTGGAGACCGTGCCGCTGTCCTAAACATCTTCTAATTACTCCCTCCGTATCACATTTAGAAGACGTTTTGGACAAGGTTTTGGTCAAACATTGGGAATATAAATCATAAATAACTTTTAAGTCTTTGAGTTTGGAAATGTGAAAATTATATCAATAGATTTGTCTTGAAAATTACTTTCATAAAAATATACATATATAACTTTCCAATAAATATTTTTATAGAAAAGAGAGGTCAAAGTTGTGCTTTGGAGACCGTGTCGCTGTCCTAAACGTCTTCTAATTGCGATACGGAGGGAGTATGATACGGAGGGAGTACTAGTTGATAAGCAGGGCTAATAAATTCAAACGAATGGCGCATGACGACAGGCCGGCTGGCTGCTCCTTTCACTGCGACCGTCACACGCGTGCGATACACAGCCAGCCTGAGGTCTCTTTCATCTTGAATCTAGAATCTTGTGGCTCGGGCGAGGTTAATACTACTCAGTATTTACTACTTTCCGTTTCAAAAAAAGTATTTACTACTTTCCATTTTCAGCGATAGTTACGGCACACCTATGGACCGAATAAGTATGTGCCAGTGTGCGGTGTGCCCCTCGGAAAAGAATGTTGGAACACGGTCCCCTAGGTAGCGGAGGTGTCCCCGTCGGCACCGGATTTTTGTTGAGCTGACCTTGAGAGCATTTTCAGGGTGATCGGCGTGGAAGCTGAAGAAATCTCCTGCAGGTCGATGGAGGCGAACGGAGGTCCCGCATAAATGAAGACCATCGCTCGCCGGGTGGTCCTAGGCGGAGATCGGCGTGGAAGCTGAAGAAATCTCCGGCAGGACGATGGAGGCGAACGGAGGTCCCGCAGATATGAAGACCTTCGCTCTCCAGGTGGTCCTAGGCGGAGATTTCAAGGCACGCCCCCGAGGGCGGCCGAAAGCGACACCAAAATCCAAAACCTTCGTCTGAGATCAAGGCAAGGCGTGGCCATAAAAAGACGAAAGCCCTCCGACGGGGACGGCGGCGGAGGTCAAAGCAGAAGACAAAAGAGGTCGGCCCAACTCCCGGCAAAGACCTTGGATGGGCCTGGTTGCCGGCCCACATGCTAAGGCGGTAGCAAATAGAGGATGGCGATTTTGCCCCGGTTAGGCCTAGAGTAGTTTAAGGAATATCCAGGGAATATCCTGAGGACATGTTTGTAATCAGGCAACGACTTGTACAGTGACCTATAAAAGGGGGCCTGACCCCTTTGTAAAGGGTGGTTGGTGAGTGAATTTATGAGACCCTAGCTGACTTAGTCAATTCTCGACCCTTTATTCCTGACCTCCGCCCTGGGGCACCGACCAAGCGGAGACTTCCCTATATCCGTTTGGAACTACAGTTTCAACATTGGCGCCCACCGTGGGGCACGAGTTGGTCACCCACCATGGCAGCAAAAAGAAAGGCGTTCGGAAGAGGGGCGTCGACCTCCGCCGCCCGAGAGCCAAGGCCACAGCGCAACGCCCGAAGCACGTACGCCTCAACGCCGCAAAATCAGACCCAAGAGGACGAAGTCAAAATTCAGCCTGCTGCAGCGGCGGCAGAAGCCAAAGCCCAGCCCGCAGCGGCGGTAGCGGAGGCCACCGAACCTGTGGCTCAAACGCACGAACAAGAGCTTCAACAGTTGCAAGCTCAGTTGCTAAGTTTGCAACGGGAAAGGGACAGGGCAGCCGCGGATTTTGCCGAGATCCAGAGAGCACAGCAAGTTTCGATCCAGGCGGCGGAGATAAGGCAGCAAATGGCCCTGCTGCAAGTTGAAATTCAGAGCCTGCAACCTCCGCAACCAGTTGTGACTGTGCGTCCCCAAATACAACCAGTGAATCCCAATGTAAACCTACCGCCACCATCAGCGGCGCCAATTGTTATCAGCACGCCCGTCTCAGCTCAGTATGAGCGGCGAGCATTCGACTCCAGGTCTCCATTGTCCGAGGGAATTCAGCGCACCCCCTGGCCAGCCAAGTACCACTAGTAGGGAAAAGCTTATAGGTAGTCGCTTACTAGTAGCGCGCTATACTGACCCACGCTATTGCTAATTACTAGTAGCGCGCTATATTGACCCGCGCTACTAGTAATATTTACTAGTAGCGCGTGGCCCAACAAAACACGCTACTAGTAAATATCTCCAACCATACCCCGCGGACAGGCCATAGTAGTAGCGCGGGTTGTAAACGTGCGCTACTACTAAGTGAATAGCTATAGCGCTGATGAAACACCCCACGCTAGTAGTAAGCTGGTCACTCCACCCGCACCACCCGCACCACCCACCCCACCAACCGTCCCACTCCACTCCCACACCACCCACCCCCCGATGTAGATCGAGATCCCCTCCACCGCCGGACAGGGATCCGGTGACATGCAAACGGCATGTCACTGTGTGCCTCGCGGGCCGGCCGCCGTTGGATGCAGGGGGGCGGTCAGGATTAAGTACTGTATATAAACACTGTAGACGAAGCACTGTGGAAGGTACTGTAGACGAAAGCACTGTGGAGTGCTGCTGTCCGTTGGATGCAGGCTGGGCGGTGGATGGGAGGCCGTTTGCATGTCACCTGATCTCCATCCCCACCGCCAGCCTCCCCTTCCCCCTTCCAGTTCCACCTCCTCTCCTCTGCTGTCCATCCCCTGGTTTGCCCGCGTGCCCATCGGCGCCCTGCTCAGATCCCTCTCCTCCCTCCCCGCCACCAAGCTCGGCTCCGTCGCCATCCTCCGGTTCGCCTACCAACCCGGGCCCCGATCCGCGCGGAGGGGGGAAGAAATGGCGGTGGTCCTCGCATGGCTCAACGCCAGGGTCGTCGATCCCCTGCTGCAGGTGATCCAGAGGTCGATCCCAGTTCTATTTCGTATTTGGTCGCCGGTCTGATGGATTGCTGCTGCTGCTGATGATGAGCCTTGTGTTGCGGCGGTGGCCGGTGTAGGGGCGCAGAGCCGAAGCAGCTGGCCTTCTCCGCCGTGCTCGGCGTGACCATCGGGATCTTCCCCATCTGCGGTACGTGGCTGGCATCTTTCAAGTTAACATCTCGCCTTTCAGAATCTGAACGCAAGTAGTAGCACCGCTCGGCGGTGGCATCATTTCCCACCCATTAATTAAAGGAGGAATCTCTCACTCACGAGCTAACTGACTAACAGGTCAAGAGACACAGCGCGCACCTGATTCCGGTGGTCGCTACCATTGCCGCCGTGGCCGTCGGAGAAGTGGCAGTAGTCGCGGCCGGAGCCAGCGAGCCGAGACTCCTCCCCGGAGCATCAACCCCTCTGAACGTCGTGTGCATTTGGTGGTTACTACTGTTAGTTATGCATTTGAGTGCTGGGTCTGTAGGATAATAGGATCATCAACTCTGCTACACGGTTTTAACTGGTTGAGCAGGCATCCATTCTGTCCACAAAGCCTCGGGTGCCCCCACCCTGTTTCATCTTGTTGGTAGAATAGATGAATGCTTCGCTTTGGTCGAGGTCAATTTCACAGGGAGTAATTAGATTATTTAGTTTTTCAATGGGAACATGGAAGATCTTAGATACTTTGAAAGACCTTTTCGAATTATTATGCAGCTGGTAGTATCAGCCATCTGAAGGTGCATATTTAGATAGTTTTGTTTTGCACTTGATTGCTGGGTCCCTAGGATCCTCCAACTATGGTACATGGTTTAACTGGTTCTGCATTTGTACATACATGCGTACAGCCGTAAATCCAAGTGCTATTTTTGTCTTTTACATGTTTATTTCAGTTTGTGGTTGTTTGTCCTAAAATATGCCAGGGTCTGTCTGTTATATATATATATATATATATATATATATATATATATATATATATATATATATCCTTTAACCTGCGCTATGTCCTATTGAAGAAGATTCCATATTTAGTGCCATTAGAACTGTCTTTGTTTGGCCTGAAGATTTTTTATTCTTTAATCAATTTTGCCATGCTTCTCTTTGATTATGTATGTGTACATCATTATAAATACTTGCAGCAATTCCTATCTACCATTGTATGTCCATTAACCTGTTCAGCATTTGTTTGAGTTATTTATTTGTCACGACTGCAAGAATGAAAGTTACATTTCTCTGATGTATTCCTACTTTTGTTCCTGCAATAATATGTTATTCAGCTTTCTCGACTGCTCCTATTAGCATTTTTAATTTAATACCTACTCTGGATATTCTATCTTGTAGGTGAAGGCAGAGGTGGGAACACAACCAAGATGGCGGACGGTCATGATAATGACAAGAACATTGAGATCTGGAAAGTTAAGAAGCTGATTAAAGGGCTTGATGCTGCCCGTGGAAATGGGACAAGCATGATATCGCTGATCATGCCACCTCGTGATCAGGTCTCAAGAGTAACCAAGATGTTGAGTGATGAATATGGAACTGCCTCAAACATCAAGAGCAGGGTCAACAGGCAGTCTGTCTTGGCTGCTATTACCTCTGCTCAGCAAAGGTTGAAGCTGTACAATCGAGTTCCCCCCAATGGATTGGTGCTTTATACTGGAGCTGTACAATCCATAGAACGCGTGGAGTTGGCCGGCGGTGGCAGAGTATGGGAGCAGTGGTGGCGGCGTGGCATATCGGGTCTCCTGTAGTGAGCTAGTTGCAGTACAGGCTAAGGAAATGCAGTAGTGAACGCCAAAGAAATAGACACAGAGCTTAACACGGGACGTCCGACCGCCCGCGCCGCCGCCGAGTCCGGCAGCAAGCGCACCCGCGCCGCCGAGTTGCACAACCTCTCCAAGAAGGTGGTGTCCCGCTTCCCCGTCGTTAACTGTTTTCCCCTGAGTTTCGCTCTGCTTTTCTGCTCTTCTCGCCCTGTTTTCTCGGCTGCTCATTGCTTGCTTGCATGATTGGGGCGCAGCGGCGGAGGAGCAGGATCAACGAGAAGATGAAGGCGTTGCAGAGCCTGATACCCAATTCCAACAAGGTCGGCACCACAAAACCAACTACTGTACCACTTTATTTTTCTTTGTCCCTGAATTCGGGGCTACTGAGTTTTGTCATGCTTGTGTGGTTACAGACTGACAAGGCATCCATGCTTGACGAGGCCATTGAGTATCTGAAGCAACTACAGCTCCAAGTACAGGTCAGTAAATGCATGTCTGGATGGCTGGTTGATGTAGAGGCTAACTTGCTAGTGCATTTATTTTAACTGATGGTCCACACTGCAAACATTGACGCAAGAGTTTTACCGCGGGTGTTGTCCTTATTGATTCTTTATCCAATCCATAGTGAAGTAATGCCGGGAAATTTTCCACACAGCAAAGCAGTGGCTACTTTCTGTTATGTCCAGTGTTTTCTAGCCATATCTTATAGAACTGTTGATTTCCTTGGATTCACAACGGGATTTATAATGCTGATCAAAATGTTGATATGTTAGGACTAGTTTCCTAGTGCAAATGCACTTCGACAAATCCTGTGCCAATTGACATTTATGCTAGCTAGCTATATTCAGTTGGTAGGTGCTAGTAATTAAACTGCACGTTTAAAATTTAAGCTTCGGTAGTGTTGTCTATCTATCTAGTTTGATTTATACACTGCATTCCTAAGCTGAAATATCTGAGCTTATGCTTCCTCTCCATTTATTCATTATATTTATATGCCTTGCTGATGCTCATTTCCATCGCTGCAGGATAATGAGATGTTGAAGCGGCAGAGTGAATCCATGAGACTGCAGTGCAATTGCACCGTTCCATTGAATATTACTCAGGAATAAGGACATTTCACTGCCAGATTAGCTCTATTTTTCCTTTTCATTTTTCTTACTATTGGAGTGAGGATAGGTAGAATGAGGAACTGTGTGATAGTAGATATGGCAACTGTGTGATAGTAGAATCAGGAATAAGGACATTTCCATCACTATTGTGTTTTCTCGGATTGTATGCATAAAATGGAATTGGTCGATTTTATTTTTTTTAAATCCTAATTAGTTAGTAGTAGCGTGGGGAAAAAATTGTGCGCTACTAGTATTTAGGATACTAGTAGCGTTGGTATTATAGACGCGCTACTACTATTTCGTTAGTAGTAGCGCGGGTAAAATAGTAGTAGCGCGGGTCAGTAATAGTAGTAGCGTGGGTGACACCCGCGCTACTACTGACAAAGTTAGTAGTAGCGCGGGTGGTACCCGCGCTACTACTAATCATTTAGCTGTAGCGCGATAGCAGTAGCGCGGGTACCCGCGCTACTACTAAGCAGTTTACCCGCGCTACTACTAGCCTTTTTCCTAGTAGTGTACAAACCTATTCAGCTGCCCAGGTTCAGTGGGAGAACAGACCCACACCAGTTCATCATGAGCTACGAGACCGCCATAGCCTCCGCGGGCGGAGATGATGCGGTGTTGGCGAAGTCATTTGTAATTGCAGCTGAGGGCGATGCGTTAGCCTGTTACTCCATGTTAAAACCAAGCACCATCTATTCATGGGAAAACCTCCAGTGACAAGATACTGGCGAACTTCAAAGGATACACCAGTGAATCCTTGACTTCGATGGACCTCTTCCAATGCAAACAGGAGTGATACGTCTCCAACGTATCTATAATTTTTTTATTGTTTCATGCTGTTATATTATCAATCTTGGATGTTTTTATATACATTTACAGCAATTATATATCATTTTTGGAGACTACCTATTAACTTAGTGCCCAGTGCCAGTTGCTATTTTCTGCCCTGTTTTTGTTTTACAAAAAATAAATACCAAACGAAGTCCAAATGCCACAAAACTTTTTGGAGATTTTTTTCTGGACAAGATAAACACTAGAAGCTTCGGGAGAAGACCAGACGCTAGAGGAGGTGGCCACGAGCCACCAGGGCGCGCCTGGAGGGGGGGGGGCAGGCGCGCCCTGGTGCCTCGTGGGCCCACCTCAGCTCCGTTTGACCTAATTCCACCACTATAAATTCAGGAAAAATCAGAAACCCTCAGGGGAGTCAACGAAATACTATTTCCGCCGCCGCAAGTTTATGTTCTCGAGAGATCCCATCTGGAGGCCTTCTCCGGTACTCCGCCGGAGGGGGAATCGATCACGGAGGGGCTCTACATCAACCTTGCTGCCCTTCCGATGATGCGTGAGTAGTTTACCACAGACCTTCGGGTCCATAGTTAGTAGCTAGATGGCTTCTTCTCTCTTTTTGATCTTCAACACAATGTTCTCCTCGATGTTCTTGGAGTTCTATCCGATGTAATCACTTTTTGCGGTGTGTTTGTTGGGATCCAAAGAATTGTGAGTTTATGATCAGATTATCCATGAATATTATTTGAGTCTTTGCTGCACTCTTTTATGCATGATTATTATAGCTTCGTATTTCTTCTCCGATCTATTGATTTGGTTTGGCCAACTGAGTTGATTTATCTTGCCATGGGAAGAGGTGCTTTGTAATGGGTTTGATCTTGCGGTGCTCAATCCCAGTGACAGAAAGGGACATGACACGTATGTATCGTTGCTATTAAGGGTAAAAAGATGGGGTTTATTCATACGTGAGTTTATCTTGTCTACATCATGTCATCGTTCTTAAGGCATTACTCCGTTCTTTATGGACTTAATACACTAGATGCATGCTGGATAGCGGTCGATGTGTGGAGTAATAGTAGTAGATGCAGGCAGGAGTCGGTCTACTTGTCTCGGACGTGATGCCTATATACATGATCATTGCCTTGGATATCGTCATGATTATTTGCTTTTCTATCAATTGCCCAACAGTAATTTGTCTACCCGCCGTATGCTATTTTCTCGAGAGAAGCCTCTAGTGAAAACTATGGCCCCCGGGTCTATCTAAATCATATTACTAAAACCCTAAAAATATTGCTGTCATTTTTTTTTTGTATTTTTGTTTCAATCTATCCATCTATCATATACAATTTAATCTTGCAATTGACCGCCGAGGGATTGACAACCCCTCGTTTGCGTTGGGTGCAAGGATTTGTTGTTTGTGTGCAGGTGCTGCTAACGAGGTGTTGCGTGATTCTCCTACTGGTTCGATAACCTTGGTTTCATAACTGAGGGAAATACTTATCTCTACTGTGCTGCATCATCCCTTCCTCTTCGGGGAAAATACCAACGCAATCTACAAGTAGCAGGAAGAATTTCCGGCGCCGTTGCCGGGATGAAATCATCAACATCTATCAAGTACCTTTGCATAAACTCTCATCTCCTTGCATTTATTTTATTTGCCTTTGCCTCTCATTTTCATCTCCCCCACTTCTAAAAAAGTTTTTACAAAAATACAAAAATATTTTCCGTCTGCCTTTTTGCTTGTTTGCTATCTTTGCTTGTGTTGCCATGTGCCTTCTATTTGCTTGCATCTTCGCTTGCTAAAAATCTATTGATATGGATCCTCATCCACTTGCTAATCTTTCAAAAGACCCAATTATGATGAACCAATTGCTAGTGAGTTGAGTGCACTTGATTTCCTCTATGATGTTTTGCTTGAAAATCATGAATCTGAAAATTGTGATGAAATGCTGAAAGAAAAATTTTATAAAGTGATTCATGATAGCTCCTTCAATGAAAAGCACGATTGCAATGATGTTATTATAAATTCTATTTGTGTCAATTGTGCTAATGATATGCAAAACCACAAGCTTGGGGATGATAATTTTGTCATGTCCACTACTTATTGCAATGATCATGATTGGGGGGATAATGCTTTTTATGATCTTGAAAATTTATTTAAGCATCACGATGAATATGATATTGATAATAATGCTTGCAATAATATTGAAAGTGGGTTTCACTACTAGGAAATACCTTATAGATAGATGCTTAGCAGTAACGAGGGGTATATACCCCTCGCTACTGCTAATTAGTAGTAGCGTGGGGTATAAACCCCTCGCTACTGCTAAGTTGATAGTAGTAGCGCGGGGTATAAAACCCACGCTACTACTAAGTTGATCCCACCGTGCACCCCGGGACAAGCCATAGTAGTAGCGTGGGGTACGAACCCCGCGCTGCTACTAAGTTGATAGTAGTAGCGTGGGGTATAGACCCCGCGCTGCTACTAAGTGGTCTCCACCGTGCCCGGGACAAGCCATAGTAGTAGCGCGGGGTTTAAACCCCGCGCTGCTACTAAGTGCAGGGTTTTTTAACAGCCCCGAAATCCCCATCTCCTCCCCATCTCCTCCCTCCTCTCTCCCGCCCCTCTCCCTCCTCTCTCCATAGGCTCTCCCATGGCGCTCCTACCTCCTCCATGGCTTCCAAGGAGGCCGCCGCCTCGCGCCGCCGGCGTCCACGAGCTCGCTGGTCTTCCCCGTGCATCCATGCCACCACGCCGGAGCACGTCACCACCGGCGACCGGCCCTGCCGCTCTCTCCATTTCCTTCCTCTCTCCCTCGTTTCTCTTTTTCCTTCTCTCCCTCTGGTTTGACTCACCCTCCCATGTCCATACCCTTGCAGGTCATCGTCGTGACGACCAGGAGCTCTCTGCCTTGGCGTGAAGAGGAGCCCCACACCGCCACCTTGCTGTGCCCTGGATCCGGTCCCTCTCCAGCAGCCGCCGCTGGATCTGGTCCGCCGCTGCCCGTCCGCGCCTCCGGCGACCCCTGCTGTCACTGAATCGAACCACTGCCACCGTTGACAGCACGCACGGGATCGAGATTTTTTTTTTGTTTTTGAAATTAATAGTAGTAGCGCGGGTCCCGGACACACGCTACAGATAACTAGTAGTAGCGCGGGTGGCACCCGCGCTACTACTAACAAACGTAGTAGTAGCGTGGGTGGCACCCGCGCTACTACTACCAGTTAGCTGTAGCGCCATAGTAGTAGCGCGGGCACCCGCGCTACTACTAGCCCTTTACCCCGCGCTACTACTAGGCTTTTCCCTAGTAGTGTTTGGAAGAGTGTCAACTCTAGGTAAAAATAATCCCACATATTTGGAGAATGTTCAATCTTATGAAATTTTTGATAAAAGTGGGTTTGGAGAGATCAAGACTTTCGTTGATGATAATCCCACTATTTTGGAAGATTTTAAATTTTTTATGCATGTGGATCGTAAAGGGAATATTGTTTATGATAGCTATGTCGTTGAATTTGAATATGATCCTACATGTAATTATTATGAGGGAGGAAAATATGGTTGTAGAAATTTGCATGTTACTAAATTACCTCTCGTTATGTTGAGATTGTCAATGTTTTATTCTTCTTCCTTGCGTATGCTAGGTTTTGCTTGTTTAGATAATTTGTTTGCCTATAAAATTCCTATGCATAGGAAGTATGTTAGACTTAAATGTGTTTTTTTACATGCTACATGATGCTCTCTTCGTGTTTCAATTATTATCTTTTCATGTGAGCATCATTGAAATCCCAAAGCCTATCTTAATGGCTATAAAGAAAGAGCTTGTTGGGAGGCAACCCAATGAATAAAATAAATTTTTACTTTTTTCTGTTATTGTGTGTTTTCACAATTATGCTACTGGTATGATTGTGTTTTTGTGTTTTTAATTAGTGTTTGTGCCAAGTAAAGCCTTTAGGATGATTTGGAAGATAGTATAATTGATGCTGTTCAGAAAACAGAAAGTTTTGCGTCCAGTGCCCGAATTTTTTTTCTGTACTGGAGCAATATAAAAATCTTAAATTTTTACACAGTATTGGTATATGAATTTCCCACGTTATCCTAATTTTTTAGAATTTTTGGAGTTACATAAGTATGGATTTTAAATAGAATGATACAGACTGTTCTGTTTTAAAAAGATTCTGTTTTTTGATGCACTACTTGCTTGTTTTGATGAATCTATGGATTGTATCGGGGGGTATAAGCCATGCTGAAATTACAGTACAGTAGGTATAATGCAAAAATAAAATATGAATGGGTTTGCAACAGTACTTAGAGTAGTGATTTATTTTGTTATACTAACGGATCTCACGAAGGTTTTGTTGAGTTTTGTGTGATTGAAGTTTTCAAGTTTTGGGTGAGATCGCGATGGATGAAGGAATAAGGAGTAGTAAGAGCCTAAGCTTGGGGATGCCCGAGGCACCCCAAGGTAATATTCTAGGACGACTCAAGCGTCTAAGCTTGGGGATGCCCCGGAAGGCATCCCCTCTTTATTCTACCAACCATCGGTAATTTTACTTGGAGCTATATTTTTATTCGTCACATGATATGTGTTTCGCTTGGAGCGTCTTGTATTATATGAGTCTTTGCTTTGTTTGATTTTTAGTTTGTCACAATCATCTTTGTTGAACACACCTATTTTGAGAGAGCCACACGTTTATCATCATTTGTTAGAATACTCTATGTGCTTCACTTAAATTTTTTGAGCTAGGCAGTTGCTCTAGTGCTTCACTTAAATCTTTTTGAGCACGGTGGTGGCTAAATTTTGAAAATATAAATTCTTATGCTTCACTTATATTATTTTGAGAATTGATAAGATTGAAATTTTGAAGAAATATTTGCACTCTCATGCTTCACTTAAATCTTTTTGAGAGTTGATAATAGTAACGGTAATTTGCACAAGATATGAATTTGGTCCCAAAGTGATGAATATTCAAGAGGGATATAATAAAAACTTTCATATAGATCATTGGATATGATAAGTGTGATTCCTTGCAATAGTTTTGCGATATGGAAATGATAATATGTGAGTCATGTTAGTGAGTAATTGTGATTTAGTAAGAATATTAGTGTTAAGGTTTGTGATTCCCTATGCATGCACATCAAGTCAATAGTTATGCAAAGAAATTATATCCTACTTATGGTGCATTATTCGGCGTTAGTTATGTTTAATGCATGTTTATGACCATTTTCGTTTTTTGTTTGGTTGCTTCTCAATCTATTTGCTAGCCTTCATTTGTACTAAGCGGAAATACTTCTTGTGCATCCAATACCCTTAAACCCAAGTTGTGCCAAATGAGTCCACTATATCTACCTATATGCGGTATTTGAATGCCGTTCCAAGTAAATTTGCGTGTGCCAACTCTAATTTTCAAAATAATTTTTCATTTTGAGTGCCTGTACCGCTCATGAAGCGGCAGGGGGTGGCCATTATTTTCCATGCTAGGTGTGTTATTCTCACGATGAGTGTTTATTCACTTGTCATTGCACGAGAGAGTGACTGATAATAGGGATGCCCAGTCCCACAATGAAATCAAAAATTAATAACAACAAAATTCCTTAGAAAGTGTTGGTTTGGAGGGCACCCGTGGATACGGCTAGCCATGGATTGTGAAAGAATGGTGGAAAGAAAATAAACTTTACTTTCTGTTTGGGAACTGCCTATGATGTGTCTAGCATGGAAAATATTGGGAATTCTCGGTCGTTTTCGTTGACAGGAAAAGCATGCCTCTCAAAATATTTTTATCTCTCTAAATTAAGCTATGAGCTCTGGCACATTTATCAAATCTCTGCTTCCCTCTGCGAAGGGCCTATCTATTTACTTTTATGCAATTTTTCTTTTTATTTGAGTCTCCATCTTCTCTTACAAAAGCACCAACTAAAGAGCAGTATTGTCATACTTGTGCATTGTGTGTAGCTAATATTTGAGTGTGTTTCATGAATGGATCAATGATTGAGCATAATGGGCTAGGGATAACTTTCTTTAGCGTTGATATTTTGAAAGACATGGTTGCTTGTTAGCATGCTTGAGTATTTATGTCTTCATGTCAAATTATATACTATTGCTTTGAATCATTCAAGCCAATGTCCATGCTATAAAGTAAAATAATATATGATGAATATGATAGGCATCATTCCACATCAAAAATTCTATTTTTATCATTTACCTACTCGAGGACGAGCAGGAATTAAGCTTGGGGATGCTGATACGTCTCCAATGTATCTATAATTTTTTATTATTCCATGCTGTTATATTATTAATCTTGGATGTTTTTATATACATTTACAGCAATTATATATCATTTTTGGAGACTAACCTATTAACTTAGTGCCCAGTGTCAGTTGTTGTTTTCTGCCCTGTTTTTGTTTTACAGAAAATCAATACCAAACTAAGTCCAAATGCCACGAAACTTTTTGGAGATTTTTTTCTGGACAAGATAAACACTAGAACCTTCGGGAGAAGACCAGATGCCAGAGGAGGTGGCCACGAGCCACCAGGGCACGCCTGGGGGGGGGGGCAGGCGTGCCCTGGTGCCTCGTGGGCCCACCTCAGCTCCGTTTGACCTAATTCCACCACTATAAATTCAGGAAAAATCAGAAACCCTCAGGGGAGTCCACGAAATACTTTTTCCGCTGCCGCAAGTTTCTGTTCTCGAGAGATCCCATCTGGAGGCCTCCTCCGGTACTCCGCCGGAGGGGGAATCGATCACGGAGGGGCTCTACATCAACCTCGCTGCCCTTCCGATGATGCGTGAGTAGTTTACCACAGACCTTCGGGTCCATAGTTAGTTGCTAGATGGCTTCTTCTCTCTTTTTGATCTTCAATACAATGTTCTCCTTGATGTTCTTGGAGTTCTATCCGATGTAATCACTTTTTGCGGTGTGTTTGTTGGATCCGATGAATTGTGAGTTTATGATCAGATTATCCATGAATATTATTTGAGTCTTTGCTGCACTCTTTTATGCATGATTATTATAGCTTCATATTTCTTCTCCAATCTATTGATTTGGTTTGGCCAACTGAGTTGATTTATCTTGCCATGGGAAGAGGTGCTTTGTAATGGGTTCGATCTTGCGGTGCTCAATCCCAGTGATAGAAAGGGACAGGACACGTATGTATTGTTGCTATTAAGGGTAAAAATATGGGGTTTATTCATACGTGAGTTTATCTTGTCTACATCATGTCATCGTTCTTAAGGCGTTACTCTGTTCTTTATGGACTTAATACAGTAGATGCATGCCGGATAGCGGTCGATGTGTGGAGTAACAGTAGTAGATGCAGGCAGGAGTCGGTCTACTTCTCTCGGACGTGATGCCTATATACATGATCATTGCCTTGGATATCGTCATGATTATTTGCTTTTCTATTAATTGCCCAACAGTAATTTGTCTACCCACCGTATGCTATTTTCTCGAGAGAAGCCTCTAGTGAAAACTATGGTCCCGGGTCTATCTAAATCATATTACTAAAACCCTAAAAATATTGCTGCCATTTTCTTTTATTTATTTTATTTTTTATTTTTGTTTCAATCTATCCATCTATCATATACAATTTAATCTTGCAATTGACCGCCGAGGGATTGACAAGCCCTCGTTTGCGTTGGGTGCAAGGATTTGTTGTTTGTGTGCAGGTGCTGCTAACGAGGTGTTGCGTGATTCTCCTAGTAGTTCGATAACCTTGGTTTCATAACTGAGGGAAATACTTATCTCTACTGTGCTGCATCATCCCTTCCTCTTCGGGAAAAATACCAACGCAAGCTACAAGTAGCAAGGAGCAGGGTGAGGCACTCAAAGATTACTTCCAGAGATTCTTGCAAATCAAGGCGAAGGTGCCTGATGTCCCGGACGAGGTGGCCATAGATGCAGCCATGAAGGGCCTCTGCATAGGACCCTTCGCATCACATTTGGCCCGTGAGAAGCCAGCGGACATGCAAAAACTGTACGAGCAGTTTGAAAAGTGGTGCCGATCCGACAATGACTATCGAAAGAGGTTGGAAGAACTGAACTAGAGCAAGCAACAGAATAGCAAGGGTAGCCAAAGAAGCAGCCAGAATCAAGGTAGTTAGCAAAGACAAGGTCAAGGTCGTCAAGCGCTCACCATCAGTCAGCAAACAGAAGGCCACCAAGATCAGGGAGCATCAGGATCGAAGCCGCAAAACCCATACCAAAAATAGTTCCAGGGGAAAGGAAGTGGTCAGGGCAAGAACCGAAACAAAAAGCCTAGGAAACAATATTGTGCGATCCACTATTGACGATAGTTAAACAACCATTCTAAACCGTCAACCAAACATAGAAAAGGGCATAAAATGAATATTAACATAGGTCTAGGGTTTGATTCTAACAAGTTCCATGAGTTTTGGTGTTCTCACTTGTCTTGTAGGTTTGTTGATTTTCACCAAATAAAAGTATCTCAAATGATGATTTAGAGTATACCATTGCAAAGAGCTCGTCGAGACGATCGAAACGGACATATTGTTTGCTCTCTTTGGAGTCCAGAATTAAAAGATATCAAATCCGTAGCTGCAGGAGCAAGGTCCAGTAAAATGGCCATAACTTCCTCATCCGGACTCCGTTTTTAGTGCACCATACCTTTTCGGAAAGCTTACTCAGAGGCCTACGCACTCACCAAAGATGGGCTTGATGGGCCACAGTGGTGAGCCGGCCGGCCCAAGCCCTAGGCCGACCGGCCTATGCCAGAGTCCAAACCGGACCCGCTTTGTAGGTCGGTTTCCAACCGCCTCAAGGATTGCATCTCAACCATTGATCAAGGTCAGTTTGATCCGAGGGCTCCGGTGCATCGCTACCCCCTATATAAGCAGGACCCCCTGACCCCTGGGCTTATATTCAATTCATTATTCAAAGGCAGAGGCCCTGAGTCTCCTCTAGTTCTAGAACTAGAACTAGAACTAGAAGAGCTAGTATTCAAGAGAGGACTAGTTCTCCTTAGGATCTAGTCTTTAGAACTTAGATGTAGAGAGAGGGAAGAGTTCGGAGGAGGTGCCGGCCTATCGGTGCTCCCTCTACGCCTTGTACCTCAGTGGAAGTTAACCTACGCCTGGAGTTACTCTGGTAATCAATTTCTTCTTTTAGTAAGCAACATTGTTTATATTGTTCTTCTGATCTGCGAGTCTCTTTTAAGTGCTTTAATCTAGCGCATTAGGTTAAAGTAATATTCGTAGTGTAAGCGTGGTGCTTAGACTCGGGTATCTCGTTAGATTCATCCTGACATTCCGGATCGGTGGTAACTAACGGGGGTGACCTCCTGCCGCGTTAATTCTCTGTAGTCCACCTCCCGTCTGTAGGAGTAGTGAGACCTGTTGCTAGGGAGAGCATTCTCTATTGGTGTCTTTCCCTATGTAATGTCACCAGATAGAACAGTAGAAGACATAGCTTATTGAGATTAGAACTAGATATCTTAGTGATCACCTCTACACTCTCAACCTTCTTAAGTCTTGTGCTGCTCCGGGTTAAGTTAGACCGTAGTCAACCTCACACGTTTCCCTGTGGATATGATATTTAAAACCCTCTGGGTGAAAGCTACAACGGTATCCGTGCGCTTGCAGATCTTATCTGTGTGCGTCTTAAATATACCAACAAGCTTTCTGGCGCCGTTGCCAGGGAAACGGTTGCTGAGTTGACTTCGAATCTAGCTTTATCCTTGTATCATATTCTTTTATCCTTTTATCCCTTCATTCTTTTCTTTTCTTTTTCATTATGGATTCCACTCCTCTCTATCGATATCATCAACCCACTAGTGCAAGCTGTAGGCCACCAGAATCTTCAGAGCCTATCCTAGCACCTGCCTATGAGCTGCAGGTGGATCTTATAAACATGGTTCGGAAACTATCCTTCTTGGGAGAAGGAAAGGCCAGCCCATATTCACACCTACGAGAGTTTGAGCAAATATGTGACTGCCTCCGCATAGAAGGCATGTCTGATAAGACCATACGATGGAAGCTCTTTCCGTTCTCTTTGACGGAAAAAGCTAAATAGTGGTACTATCAGACCGTAGGGAGTGTGAAAGGAGATTGGGGAACACTATGCTCTAAATTTTGCTTAAAATTCTTTTCCATCTCTAGATTGGCTCACCTTCGAATAGAAATTCTAACTTTTAAACAACACAAGGAAGAGCCTCTTGATGCATCCTGGGAACGTTTTAATGACCTCATCACCACTGGCCCAGACCTTGCTATTCCACACCCGATTCTTCTTCAACATTTTTATTTAGGTCTTAGCGAGGATGATGCAGATGACCTTAGTGCGGCTTCTGGAGGGTCATTCCTCAGTCTGTCTATTAGAAAAGCAAGACTTGTCCTTGACAGAATCTGTGGATACACCACTAGCATTTTTCCCGAGGAAGAGGAGGAATCATCCTCCAATCAAGAAGAGGAAGTTTTGATAGCTAATTCGCAACCATTCCAATCCCAAGATTTAGCTATCCATCCCGAACCATCAATATCCCAAAATCCTCCAAAGGAAGAAGAAATTCCACCTTTGGAAGACCCTTTTGAATTTAAGGGTAACCTCAGTGATTTTGGGAGAACAATAAATTCTTGTCCACATAAGAGACCTCCAAGTGAACATACTTCAAATTCTCTTAAGGAGGAGTCTCTTAGAAAACGTCCTTGTTCTTATAAAGGACATTGGGAAGAACTCGATGATGGCATGTCCAATGATGCCATAGAAGGAAAGCAAACCCATCTAGAAGACAATCTTATCTTCTCCCCCTCTATGCCTAAACAAGATGACTTATCCGAACCCATCTTTAAACCCATCCTTGACCTCGATGAATCCACATATGCTTTCTCCCGTGAGACTCATGATGATCCTAGAAATTCACCAAGACAACCCAAGCATAGGAGTCATCAAGATCACCAGGAAGACCAAGAAGAGCAACAACAATGGCTAGAGGATATTAAGAGTCTATGTGCTACTGCCATTGGATGGATGGACTAGATCTTTGACAATATCAACCCGAGAGACACCACTCCAAAGGAAACCTTAGACAACCATGACGAATCAACCCTGGAGTTTGAGAAGGAAGATGACATCAGTGAGCATGGAAGCTACTTCATGAACACCTCATCAAGTCCATACTCAGATGAGAAATCTCCTGAATCACTTAGTCTCTCTAACACTAACATACATGAGATCTTCAACCCCCTCATACTCCCTCCTCCTCTAAATTTTGAAAGGGTGGTTGTGGATGCGTTCATGTATCATAAATATTCCAAATCCCGTTGGCATGAATCTTGAGATAGATTGGTGTTAGAGGGGAAACCACTTCACCATCTTGAATCATAATTCAATGGTTTCCCAAGGATGAGGTTGTTGTCCTAAAACAAGCACTCTTGAAAAAAACACAAGTGTTTACCTTCTTGCTGTGAGCATAGAGATATAATTGTGAAAATATTCCTTCAGGTATCTTTGCCACTAACCATTTTAGGTCTGAGCAAAAAGAACGAAGGATGACCGTACAAGGTATGTCCAACAAATTATTATGCAGCATTAAATCGCATGCATAGAAACATCTCTTGTCATGTTATATTTGGTTGTCTCTACCTTTAAGATATGCTCAATTTGCTAAATAACAATCATGCTTTTCATCTCTATTTGAGTAAATTTCTATAATACCTTCATGCTACCTTCTGTCTGCTTTAGTATGCTAAGGTTTGGAATATCTTCATATATTTCTTAAATGAAGCATGGTGCTTAGTTTAGGAGTGGTGATTTTACTTCCATTGGCTTTTAATTTAAGCGTAGTGCTTAGGTTAAAATGCCTTCCTAAATCAAATTAGACGTGGTGTCTAGGTTGATTTTTGAACCGATAATATGCTATAGTGGATGTTGGATATTTTGTTGGACTAACCCCTGCAGAAAAGAAGAAACTCTGAAATAAGCTTAGGGGGAGGTCCTAAGATGAACTCTCACTAGAGATGAAGCAAGACACACTTCAACAATTTTGCACAAGGAAGACGCACTCATGGACAGAAGAACTCTATGGAACAAAGAGGAAGGAGATGAGTGCCAGGAATAAGATAAACTCAAAGCCAAATAAAGGAAACTTCAAGCAAGAGGAGAAAACCACCACAAGATGTTATAATACCATCATGCTCCAATAATAAAGGTAACATCTTGAGGTAAGTCGTCATTATTTAAAAAGCTTTCCCTAAATCATGGCATGCTCATAAATGAAAAAGTCAAAACATGTTAGAGTTACAACATTGTTTGATCCAACTTCATTAACTCAACATGTTTAAATCATGGCATGCTCATAAATGAAAAAGTCAAAACATGTTAGAGTTACAACATTGTTTGATCCAACTTCATTAACTCAACATGTTTAGCTTCTTTAATTGATCCTTGCACCACTCTCTTGAATCACTCAACATTTCTGTCAAAATGTTTTAAGTGCTACATTCATCCTCATTTTCTGATCTTATCACCCTTGTTGTAAATGAATAAAACACATAAACATTATCTTTATCTTGTTCAATGTGCCCAAGGTTAGAGAAGAATGAATAAGGTTTTGGTTCTGTTGGTGTTTTCCCACCAACAGAGCCCATGCACTTGATCTCTACCTTGTTTTTGCAAGCAGGACACACTTCGAGCAAAATGTGGAGGAGCCTGTCTCTCTCTCCAAAATTCTACAAGTGAATGTCCTACAAGCATGCACACTAAACAAGATGCTGCCTACTTCCACTATCAATGCTTCACTTCAACCCGTAGGACCAGCAGAGAACATGGGTGACGCCATCCCTAGAATCACCATCTTAGGAGACGCAGCTGCTAAGATCAGATAATGCACTTGAGGAGTAAACAAGGTAAGAAGTCATGTTCAGAGGACTTAAAACATTGAACCCTCGCCAGAAGGTAAGATCGGTAGTTATCCATATTTAATGCATAGCATATTTAATTCCTTGCATTGCATAATCATTTTCCTCAGCATATTTACATTTCTGCATTAGCATTGCATTAGAAAGAAAATAAAAATATTTATTTGCTGCATTTGAAAACTCTAAGCCCCATGTGAATAATTTTGTGGCATAAAACCTGCAGGGATATTCACTGTGGTGGCATAAAAAAAATACATATTCATCTAATTATATTTTCTGCATCATAGTTCTCTACATGCATCTAAAGATATAAAAATCCAAAAAAAATTATTGAGAAGAGAAACCCTGCTGAACTTCTGCTTAGAAAAATCATGATCTATCTTAGAAAGCGTTAGGCAACTGAGGCCTAAGTGGCCAACCGCTAACGCTTGATCTATTCCACGAGCTTTGTTCAACAGGATTTGAAGGACTGAGAAGAACTGACGAGCAAGTGGATGTTCTATCCACTGTTGGAGTACTGTCTCAACAGTTATCATCATCAATGCTCCACAGGAGGAAGCACATCACACTTGTCTGTCTGGCTCCAAATAAAAGATTAAAGACTATGTCAACATCCAGCTTGGGGGAGCGCAACCCCCATGTATCCAGATAAGTATTCCTTCCGTCTGTCTTATTTACTACTAGCTTGATAGGTTTGCTTTATCGAAAAGAAATAAAAAGATGCATAACCATAGAAAACCAAATAAAAAGTTTAGGCTATATATAATATTAGTAGGGTGTGATATTTAAGTTTGCAATTAATAAACAAATAGAGGGAGTGTACCAAAGGTTGCTTATCTGCCAAAATAAAATGAACTCTAAAGTCAATCCTCATGTATGGAAATGATGAATAGTTGCTCTGCCGTAATTCCTTTCAAGTACCTAGTTTTCAACCTCGAATTCTCCTGAGTTTTGGATAAAACTGTTTTGATCTAAGATTTGCTCTAAACTTGAAACTCGTGGGTAGCGAATGCTTCATCTAAGTCTAGGTAATTGACGGATATGATATGAGATAGTCTGAGCTGCTATTTATCTTGTTCCTAGTGATACTAGAGTTTTGAAGATTTATCTTTTGAAAAATTAAAAATGTCACATGATGAGTTCATGTATGACAGAGCGTTAAATTCCTACCACAGCCATATATACATGCTACTTAGACTAGGAAACCTTCGATACATATATGCTGCTTACTTTGCATTGAGTGCTGTCAAGCTTTGTTGACCCTTAGAGACTTGTCATGCATTTAAAATCAAGATCATGTACACTCCACTCCACTGCATTTACCTACATATGCTGCTTCTACACTAGAAGTACGCATCCATTCCAATCCACCCAGATCCACCCAAAAAATGCTCCACTCCTACACTGGGAGCGAACACCACATATCTAGAAAATCTAGAAAATCCTTAAAGGAGGTAAACTTACCAAGTTGAAGAAGGGGTGACTGCAAAATAAACTAGGCAACCAAACACATCATTTGCTAGTCAGGCTAAATAACGCAGACAACCAAAAACAGCTAGTGATTGGCTTGGTCAGAGCATGCTAAAGCTACCCAGGCTAGGATTCTAGCCAGGGTAGAAATACCCCCAATGCCACCTGCTTTTTTTTCACTTAGTTTTTCATCCACCCAGCCAATCACCCCATCATCCACCAAATAAAGCTCTAATGTTCTTGTTACTATCTCTCAAAAGTTTTTGTTACAAAAAGAGGCTTGGGTTGTATTCGAAGAAAAAAAGAGAAGTTGAAAAATGGGCATGTGTCCAAGAAAGAAAAAAAATAAGAAAAAAAAGAGTGAGAGAAAGAAAGAAAAAGAAAGTATACAGCCCGGGTTCTCCCATTATTTCCAAGTTCCAAAAGAGAGATGTATCTCAAGGAGCAAAAGTAGAATTAGGCTTTCACCCTTTACCACCATATATCCCACATATAGCCACCATATACTCCATATTCATATCACTTCCACCACATACATCCACTCTACCATATATTCCACACACATGCACATTTTGATTTGATTGTATGCATCGTTTCTCTGGATCCATTGCTTGACCTTACAATATATGCTTAGTAAGTATGTATGAGCTGTCTCCCCACCTATGAGCTCCATATATAAGCCTTAGTTATAGGGTGAGAGAGAGAAGGCACAGTGCACTGTTGCCTTGTTCCAAAAATACCACATATTCTAGAGAAAGAGAGAAGGCATAACACCACTATTGCCTTGGTGAGGATCCACAAATACCACATATGAGAGACTTGAGAGGGTCATACAAAGGAATCTCTGAGTTTTATTTTGAAAACTTACAAAAACTCCAGAATGATAGTTGATCGAAGACCTTGATACATAGTGCTTGACTTGACCGTTCTGTCTTTCAATTACTCAAGACCCAAGTGAAGGCTATAAGCCCCATGGTTGAAGGTAATATGGGTAAGTTTAAAGTCAGAATAGTCCACTCTAATCCAAGGGAGAGTTCTTGTTTGAATGCATGTGTACTTTTGAGGCATGAAAGCATAGTAGCAACTCCTGATCTATCGCTGAGTTTAGCTTTGCTAAGGGACTAGCAAAGGGTAAGCTTGGGGGAGTTGTTGACGGTAGTTAAACAACCATTCTAAACCTTTAACCAAACATAGAAAAAGGCATAAAATGAATATCAACATAGGTCTAGGGTTTGATTCTAACAAGTTCCATGAGTTTTGGTGTTCTCACTTGTAAAAGTATCTCAAATGATGATTTAGAGTACACCATTGCAAAGAGCTCGTCGAGACGATCGAAACGGATATATTGTTTGCTATATTTGGAGTCCAGAATTAAAAGATATCAAATCCGTAGCTGCAGGAGCAAGGTCCAGTAAAATGGCCATAACTTACTCATCCGGACTCCGTTTTCAGTGCACCATACCTTTTCGGAAAGCTTACTCAGAGGCCTACGCACTCACCAAAGATGGGCTTGATGGGCCACAGTGGTGGGCCGGCCGGCCCAAGCCCTAGGCTGACCGGCCTATGCCAGAGTCCAAACTGGACCGCTTTGTAGGTCGATTTCCAACCGCCTCAAGGATTGCATCTCAACCATTGATCAAGGTCGGTTTGATCTGAGGGCTCCGGTGCATCGCTACCCCCTATATAAGCAGGACCCCCTGACCCCTGGGCTCATATTCAATTCATTATTCAAAGGCAGAGGCCCTGAGTCTCCTCTAGTTCTAGAACTAGAACTAGAAGAGCTAGCATTCAAGAGAGGACTAGTTCTCCTTAGGATCTAGTCTTTAGAACTAGAGAGGTAGAGAGAGGGAAGAGTTCGGAGGAGGTGCCGGCCTGTCGGTGCTCCCTCTACGCCTTGTACCTTGGTGGAAGTTAACCTACTCCTGGAGTTACTCTGGTAATCAATTTCTTCTTTTAGTAAGCAACATTGTTTATATTGTTCTTCTGATCTGCGAGTCTCTTTTGAGTGCTTTAATCTAGTGCATTAGGTTAAAGTAATATTTGTAGTGTAAGCGTGGTGGTAACTAACGGGGGTGACCTCTTGCCCCATTAATTCTCTGTAGTCCACCTCCCGTCTGTAGGAGTAGTGGGACCTATTGCTAGGGAGAGCATTCTCTGTTGGTGTCTTTCCCTAAGTAATGTCCCCAGATAGAACAGTAGAAGACATAGCTTATTGAGATTAGAACTAGATATCTTAGTGATCACCTCTACACTCTCAACCTTCTTAAGTCTTGTGCTGCTCCGGGTTAAGTTAGACCGTAGTCAACCTCACACGTTTCACTGTGGATACGATATTTAAAACCCTCTGGGTGAAAGCTACAATGGTATCCATGCGTTTGCGGATCTTATCTGTGTGCGTCTTAAATATACCAACATCCACGGCGAGGAACAGGGCCACTTCACAAGGGATTGCCCGGAGATCCTACAAGCAAAAGAAAGGATGAAGCACAAGGATAGCCAGCCACCTCTGTCTCACCAAATGAGCAGAGAGGTGAACCATGCTTTGGCACTACCCTCGCAACTGCCACCTCCACCCCCACCACCTCCTCAACAGTATTGCCAAATTTACCCTGGCCTTACCTCTACCCAAATACACCCATCAACCCTAGCAAACACATACTATCCAAAAAAATTGCCGGCATGACGCCCAACGCCTCCGCCCCAGGCTCCGCCACCAAACCATTCAGCAAAATAAAGTATGTCCTACGCCAGCTCGAGGACACCGCATGTCACCTACATAGAGACAAACCAACCTCAGCAGGAGGCTAACCGATTCCAACCCTTGCAACAAACATAGAGCAACCTGCCACCACCTCCGCCACTGCAGGCACAGATGGTACACCCGAAAAATGAACCCAACCCAGAAAACCAAGTTAACCCACTGAAAGTCCCTAGTTTAGTTTTGGCTAATTGATGTAACCCTTGGACTAATTGATACGTCTCCAATGTATCTATAATTTTTGATTGTTCCATGCTGTTATATTATCAATCTTGGATGTTTTTATAATCATTTACAACAATTATATATCATTTTTGGAGACTAACCTATTAACTTAGTTCCCAGTGCCAGTTGCTGTTTTCTGCTCTGTTTTTGTTTTACAGAAAAACAATACCAAACGAAGTCCAAATGCCACGAACCTTTTTGGAGATTTTTTTCTGGACAAGATAAACATTAGAAGCTTCGGGAGAAGGCCAGAAGACCAGGAGGTGGCCACGAGCCACCAGGGCGCGCCTGGGGGGGGGGGGCAGGAGCGCCCTGGTGCCTCGTGGGCCCCCCTTTGCTCCGTTTGACCTAATTCCACCACTATAAATTCAGGAAAAATTAGAAACCCTTAGGGGAGTCCACGAAATACTTTTTCCGCCGCCGCAAGTTTCTCTTCTCGCGAGATCCCATCTGGGGTCCATCTCCGGTAATCTGCCAGAGGGGGAATCGATCACGGAGGGGCTCTACATCAACCTTGTTGCCCTTCCGATGATGCGTGAGTAGTTTACCACAGACCTTTGGGTCCATAGTTAGTATCTAGATGGCTTCTTCTCTCTTTTTGATCTTCAACACAATGTTCTCCTCGATGTTCTTGGAGTTCTATCCGATGTAATCACTTTTTGCGGTGTGTTCGTTGGGATCCGATGAATTGTGAGTTTATGATAAGATTATCCATGAAATTATTTGAGTCTTTGCAGCACTCTTTTATGCAAGATTATTATAGCCTCGTATTTCTTCTCCGATCTATTATCTTGCCATGGGAAGAGGTGCTTTGTAATGGGTTCGATCTTGCGGTGCTCAATCCTAGTGACAGAAAGGGACATGACACGTATGTATCGTCGCTATTAAGGGTAAAAAGATGGGGTTTATTCATACGTGAGTTTATCTTGTCTACATCATGTCATCGTTCTTAAGGCGTTACTCCGTTCTTTATGGACTTAATACACTAGATGCATGCTGGATAGCGGTCGATGTGTGGAGTAATAGTAGTAGATGCAGGCAGGAGTCGGTCTACTGTTATTGGACATGATGCCTATATACATGATCATTTCCTTGGATATCGTCATGATTATTTGCTTTTCTATCAATTGACCAACAGTAATTTGTCTACCCACCGTATGCTATTTTTCTTGAGAGAAGCCTCTAGTGAAATCTATGGCCCCCGGGTCTATCTAAATCATATTACTAAAACCCTAAAAATATTGCTGCCATTTTCTATTATTTATTTTATTTTGTATTTTTGTTTCGATCTATCTATCTATCTATCACATACAATTTAATATTGCAATTGACCGCCGAGAGATTGACAACCTCTCATTTGCGTTGTGTGCAAGGATTTGTTGTTTGTGTGCAGGTGCTGCTAACGAGGTGTTGCGTGATTCTCCTACTGGTTCGATAACCTTGGTTTCATAACTGAGGGAAATACTTATCTCTACTATGCTGCATCATCCCTTCCTCTTCGGGGAAATACCAACGCAAGCTGCAAGTAGCAGGAAGAATTTCTAGCGCCGTTGCCGGGGAGACATCATCAACATCTATCAAGTACCTTTGCATAAACTCTCATCTCCTTGCATTTACTTTATTTGCCTCTTGTTTTCATCTCCCCCACTTCTAAAAAGTTTTTACAAAAATATTTTTCGTTTCCCTTTTTGCTTGTTTGCTATCTTTGCTTGTGTTGCCATGTGCCTTCTATTTGCTTGCATCTTCGCTTGCTAAAAATCTATTGATATGGATCCTCATCCACTTGCTAATCTTTTCAAAAGACCCAATTATGATGAACCAATTGCTAGTGAGTTGAGTGCACTTGATTTCCTCTATGAAGTTTTTCTTGAAATCCATGAATCTGAAAATTGTGATGAAGTGCTAAAAGAAGAAATTTTTAAAGTGATTCATGATAGCTCCTTCAATGAAAAGCATGATTGCAATGATGTTACTATAAATTCTATTAGTGTCAATTGTGATAATGATATGCAAAACCACAAGCTTGGTGATGATAATTTTGTCATGTCCACTACTTATTGCAATGATCATGATTGGGGTGATATTGCTTTTTATGATCTTGAAAATTTATTTAAGCATCATGATGATTATGATATTGATATTAATGCTTGCAATAATATTGAAAGTGGGTTTGGAAGAGTGTCAACTCTAGGTAAAAATAATCCCACATATTTGGAGAATGTTCAATCTTATGAATTTTTTGATAAAAGTGGGTTTGGAGAGGTCATGACTTTCGTTGATGATAATCCCACTATTTCGAAAGATTATAAAAATTTTATGCATGTGGATCATAAAGAGAGTATTGTTTATGATAACTATATTGTTGAATTTGAGTATGATCGTACATGTAATTATTATGAGAGAGGAAAATATGGTTGTCGAAATTTTTATATTACTAAATTACCTCTCGTTATGTTGAAATCATCAATGTTTTATTCTTCTCCTTTGCATATGCTAGAAATTGCTTGCCTTGATAATTTGTTTGCTTATAAAATGCATATGCATAGGAAGTATGTTAGACTTAAATATGTTTTTCACATGCTACATGATGCTCTCTTTGTGTTTCAATTATTATCTTTCATGTGAGCATCATTGAAATCTCAAACCTATCTTAATGGCTATAAAGAAAGAGCTTGTTGGGAGACAACCCAATAAATAAAATAAGTTATTGTGTGTTTTCACAATTATGCTATTGGTATGATTGTGTTTTTGTGTTTTTAATTAGTGTTTGTGCCAAGTAAAGCCTTTAGGATGATTTGGAAGATAGTATAATTGATGCTGTTTGGAAAATAGAAAGTTTTGCGTCCAGTGCTGGAATTTTGTTTCAGTACTAGAGTGTCACAAAAATCTGAAATTTTTACACAGTATTTTCATATGAATTTCCCACGTTGTCCTAAGTTTTCAGAATTTTTGGAGTTACCGAAGTATGGATTTTAAATAGATTGCTACAGACTGTTCTGTTTTTGACAGATTCTGTTTTTGATTCACTACTTGCTTGTTTTGATGAATCTATGGATTGTATCGGGGGGTATAAGCCATGGTGAAGTTAGAGTACAGTAGGTATAATGCAAAAATAAAATATGAATGGGTTTGCAACAGTACTTAAAGTAGTGATTTATTTTGTTATAATAACGGATCTCACGAAGGTTTTGTTGAGTTTTGTGTGATTGAAGTTTTCAAGTTTTGGGTGAGATCACGATGGATGAAGGAATAAGGAGTGGCAAGAGCCTAAGCTTGGGGATGCTCGAGGCACCCCAAGGCAATATTCAAGGAAGACTCAAACGTCTAAGCTTCGGGATGCCCCGGAAGGCATCCCCTCTTTCTTCTACCAACCATCGGTAATTTTACTTGGAGCTATATTTTTATTCGTCACATGATATGTGTTTTGCTTGGAGCATCTTGTATTATATGAGTCTTTGCTTTGTTTGCTTTTTAGTTTATCACAATCATCCTTGCTGAACACACCTATTTTGAGAGAGCCACACGTTCATCATAATTTGTTAGAATACTCTATGTGCTTCACTTAAATTTTTTGAGCTAGGTAGTTGCTCTAGTGCTTCACTTAAATCTTTTTGAGAACGGTGGTGGCTATATTTTTAAGAAATGAACTCTCATGCTGCAATTATATTATTTTGAGAGTTGATTGAAATTTTGAAGAAATTAATTCTCATGCTTCACTTATATTATTTTGATAATTGATAAGATTGAAATTTTGAAGAAATATTTGCACTCTCATGCTTCACTTAAATCTTTTTGAGAGTTGATGATAGTAACGGTAATTTGCACAAGATATGAATTTGGTCCCAAAGTGATGAATATTCAAGAGGTATATAATAAAAACTTTCATATAGATCATTGGATATGATAAGTGTGATTCCTTGCAATAGTTTTGCGATATGGAAATGATAATATGTGAGTCATGTTAGTGAGTAATTGTGATTTAGTAAGAATATTAGTGTTAAGGTTTGTGATTCCCTATGCATGCACATCAAGTCAATAGTTATGCAAAGAAATTATATCCTACTTATGGTGCATTATTCGGTGTTAGTTGTGTTCAATGCATGTTTATAACCGTTTTCGTTCTTTGGTTGGTTGCTTCTCAATCTTTTGCTAGCCTTCATTTGTACTAAGCGAAAATACTGCTTGTGCATCCAAAATCCTTAAACCCAAGTTGTGCCAAATGAGTCCACTATATCTACCTATATGCGGTATTTCAATGCCGTTCCAAGTAAATTTGCGTGTGCCAACTCTAATTTTCAAAATAATTCTCCGTTTTGTGTGCCTGTACCGCTCATGAAGCGGCAGGGGGTGGCCATTATTTTCCATGCTAGGTGTGTTATTCTCACGATGAGTGTTTATTCACTTGTCATTGCACGAGGAGTGGCTGGTAATAGGGATGCCCAGTCCCACAATGAATCAAAAATTAATAACAACAAAATTCCTTGGAAAGTGTTGGTTTGGAGGGCACCCATGGATACGGCTAGCCATGGATTGTGAAAGAATGGTGGAAAGGAAATAAACTTTACTTTCTATTTGGGAACCGCCTATGATGTGTCTAGCATGGAAAATATTGGGAATTCTCGGTCGTTTTCGTTGACAGGAAAAACATGCCTCTCAAAATATTTTTATCTCTTTAATTTCAGCTTTGAGCTCTGGCACATTTGACAAATCTCTGCTTCCCTGTGCGAAGGGCCTATCTATTTACTTTTATGCAATTTTTATTTTATTTGAGTCTCCATCTTCTCTTAGAAAAGCACCAACTAGAGAGCACTATTGTCATACTTGTGCATTGGATGTAGCTAATATTTGAGCGTGTTTCATGAATGGATCAATGATTGAGCATAATGGGCTAGGGATAACTTTCTTTAGCGTTGATATTTTTAAAGACATGGTTGCTTGTTAGCATGTTTGAGTATTTATATCTTCATGTCAAATTATAGACTATTGCTTTGAATCATTCAAGTCCAATGTACATGCTATAAAAGAAAATAATATGTGATGAATATGATAGGTAGCATTCCACATCAAAAAATCTGTTTTTATCATTTACCTACTCGAGGACGAGCAGGAATTAAGCTTGGGGATGCTGATACGTCTCCAACGTATATATAATTTTTTATTGTTCTGTGCTGTTATATTATCAATCTTGGATGTTTTTATAATCATTTACATCAATTATATATCATTTTTGGAGACTAACCTATTAACTTAGTGCCCAGTGCCAGTTGCTGTTTTCTGCCCTGTTTTTGTTTTACAGAAAATCAATAACAAACGAAGTCCAAATGCCACGAATATTTTTGGAGATTTTTTTCTGGACAAGATAAACACAAGAAGCTTCGGGAGAGGGCCAGAAGACCTAGGAGGTGGCCACGAGACACCAAGGCGCGCCTGGGGGGCAGGCGCGCCCTGGTGCCTCGTGGGCCCCCCTTTGCTCCGTTTGACCTAATTCCACCACTATAAATTCAGGAAAAATCAGAAACCCTTAGGGGAGTCCACGAAATTCTTTTTCCGCCGCCACAAGTTTCTGTTCTCGAGAGGTCCCATCTGGGGTCCTTCTCCGGTAATCTGCCGGAGGGGGAATCGATCACGGAGGGGCTCTACATCAACCTTGCTGCCCTTCCGATGATGCGTGAGTAGTTTACCACAGACCTTCGGGTCCATAGTTAGTAGCTCGATGGCTTCTTCTCTCTTTTTGATCTTCAATACAATGTTCTCCTCGATGTTCTTGGAGTTCTATCCGATGTAATCACTTTTTGTGGTGTGTTTGTTGGGATCCGATGAATTGTGAGTTTATGATCAGATTATCCATGAAATTATTTGATTCTTTGCTGCACTCTTTTATGCATGATTATTATAGCCTCGTATTTCTTCTCCGATCTATTGATTTGGTTTGGCCAACTAGATTGATTTATCTCGCCATGGGAAGAGGTGCTTTGTAATGGGTTCGATCTTGCGGTGCTCAATCCCAGTGACAGAAAGGGACATGACATGTATGTATCGTTGCTATTAAGGGTAAAAAGATGGGGTTTATTCATACGTGATTTTATCTTGTCTACATCATGTCATCGTTCTTAAGGCGTTACTCCGTTCTTTATGGACTTAATACACTAGATGCATGCTGGATAGCGGTCGATGTGTGGAGTAATAGTAGTAGATGCAGGCAGGAGTCGGTCTACTTGTCTCGGAGGTGATGCCTATATACAATGTTCTCCTCGGTGTTCTTGGAGTTCTATCCAATGTAATCACTTTTTGCGGTGTGTTTGTTGGGATCCGATGAATTGTGAGTTTATGATCAGATTATCCATGAAATTATTTGAGTCTTTGCTGCACTCTTTTATGCATGATTATTATAGCCTTGTATTTCTTCTCCGATCTATTGATTTGGTTTGGCCAACTGAGTTGATTTATCTTGCCATGGGAAGAGGTGCTTTGTAATGGGTTCGATCTTGTGTTGCTCAATCCCAGTGACAGAAAGGGACATGACACATATGTATCATTGCTATTAAGGGTAAAAAGATGGGGTTTATTCATACGTGAGTTTATCTTGTCTACATCATGTCATCGTTCTTAAGGCGTTACTCCGTTCTTTATGGACTTAATACACTAGATGCATGCTGGATAGCGGTCGATGTGTGGAGTAATAGTAGTAGATGCAGGCAGGAGTCGGTCTACTTGTCTCGGAGGTGATGCCTATATACATGATCATTGCCTTGGATATCGTCATGATTATTTGCTTTTCTATCAATTGTCCAACAGTAGTTTGTCTACCCACCGTATGCTATTTTCTTGAGAGAAGCCTCTAGTGAAATCTATGGCCCCCGGGTCTATCTAAATCATATTACTAAAACTCTAAAAATATTGCTTCCATTTTCTATTATTTATTTTATTTTGTATTTTTGTTTCTATCTATCTATCTATCACATACAATTTAATCTTGCAATTGACCGCCGAGAGATTGACAACCTCTCGTTTGTGTTGGGTGAAAGGATTTTTTGTTTGTGTGTAGGTGCTGATAACGAGGTGTTGCGTGATTCTCCTACTGGTTCGATAACCTTGGTTTCATAACTGAGGGAAATACTTATCTCTACTGTGCTGCATCATCCCTTCCTCTTCGGGGAAATACCAACGCAAGCTACAAGTAGCACTAATCTCTATGCTTAAGTGTGAATTAGCTTGAGATGGTCCTAGCCAAGTGATGGAGCTAGAAGGTCATGGTGGATGCATGGAGATGGTCCAAAATATGATCAAGTGCTCATGCTTGGAAAAGAAGAAAGAGAAAAACAAAATGGGCTCAAGGCAAATGTATAACCATAGGGCCATTTTGTTTTGCACTCGAGACACCATAGAGGGTGTGAGTGATTTAGGATCGATAGCCGAACTATTAAGAGGAGAAATACTTTAGAAACTTCGATCAAGTGCCACTAGGTATAATCAATCATGTCGATGCATTAGGACCTAGTGTGCTAACTCCTAGCCCTTGAAAAATGCTTTGCAAAATGCTAACACTCGTGCATATGGAGTATACATCAAGTGGATAGCAACTTGGAAGCAAGGGCTGAGGAGAGAAGACTTGGAACTGCTGAATTCATGTGACCAGACGCTGGCAGCGCAAGGACCGGACATGTCCAATGCTTGAGGCTCAGGTGCAATGCAGCCCAAGCACTGACCGGACGCACTCCCGGACGCAGCACAATGTTTCGACCGAGTCAGGTGCTCACCCGGACGCGCTACAGTCACGGCGACCGGCGCGTCCGGTCAAGGTGGCTGTCTGGCCCTCGAGTGGACTGAGGACCGGACGCGTCAGGAGGCACACGAAGCGGACGCTGGCTCCCGGCGTCCGGCCGATTCCAGTAAGGGTCAAAACGAAGATTTCGGCGACCGAACGCGTCCGGTGACCCTTGAGTGGATGCGCGGTGCATCAGGAGCAGCAGCAAGGCAGAAGACACAGTTAGAGGCAAGATCAACTGACCAGACATGTCAGGTGTGCCTGACAGGCGCGTCCGGTGCAGCCTAACGGCTAGTTTCTGCGCGGCAGTGGTAGTGCGGACAGTTTGAACTGACCGGATGCGTCCGGTGCAGTCGACCGGCGCGTCCGGTCAGCCCGAAAAGTGCTGGATTCCCTCCCAACGGCTTTGTTTGTTTGAGGGGTCTATAAATATGAGTTGCTCGGCTCCAAGGAAGCTCTTTTGGCATTTGTGATCATTCTAACATCCCTTTGAGCTGAGAAAACCTCCTCCACTCTTTCTCTCTTGCTTGCTTGCAAAATCAAAGTGAGATTGAGTGATCTTAGTGCATTTGCTTGCTTGATTGCATCTAGTGGCACTTGAAGATCGTTGTGGCCGGCGTAGTTCTTGTTACTCTTGGAGAGTACCGCTCCTAGTCGGCTTGGAGGTTGTTGGAGGCGTTGGCAAGAGAAGGTGCATGTTCTTGGCCACCTCCCGATGATTTGTGAGGGGTTCTTGAGCTTCCCCGTCGGAGCGACGAATTGCTACTTTAGTGGAATGCTCGTGTCGTTGAGTACCACACTTGCGAGTGGTGTCTTGCGGTGCCTTGCGGGGAGTTTGGCTTGCGGGCCTCACCGAAGAACCATCGAGGTGTCGGTCGACACAACCGGAGACTAGCTTGTCGGTGCACAAGTGAACTCCGAGTGAACAAATCGACTTGTTCATTGTCTCCGTTGGTGATTGGCTTCATATTATTGATTGTGATTATATATCTCCATTGGTGATTGGTTCATTGCCTCGACGGTTCGGTATAACAAGCTCTACTCTCTCCTTGCAATTACATTTGTTCATATTGCTCTCTTGTATAGCTTGTCTAGTTGAGTAGCTCTTTTAGTGGCTAATTAGCTTTGCTAGTTGTATCTCTAGTGATATGGTAGCTATCTTGATCATTGTGTGAAATAGAGATCATAGCAACTAGAATTGAGCAAATAGGTGGCTTGCCTAACCATTAGAGCTAGAGCAAACCGCATTTCACCATTTGTTTTACTAACAAGTTTGCTCTAGTGAGTTTGTAGATTTTTAACAGGCTATTCACCCCCCCCCTCTAGCCATATTAGGACCTTTCAAGTGGTATCGTAGGTCACCATATTTAGCAAGGATTAACACCCTTCGGTGCAAAATATGGCTCAAGTTGTGTTCAACCATGTTGGGGGCAAACCACCTCACTTTGATGGCACAAGCTCTTTTGATTATTGGAAGAGAAAGATGAAGATGTATCTAGGTTCCATCAATGATAGAGTATGGGATGTGACCGAGAATGATTTTGCTATTATTGATCCCACCAATCCCACCGACAATGAGAGAGCTAACAAGACTTGCAATACAATGGCTCTCAACACCATATACAATGGCATTGATTCAAAGGTGTTTGAGCAAATCAAGTATCTTGAGAGAGCAAATGAAGTATGGACAAGATTGAGTGAAATCTATGAGGGCACCAAGGTTGTCAAGAGTGCCAAGCTTTATATGCTCAAGAGTCAACTCACAAACTTCAAGATGAAGGATGATGAGAGCATACTGGAGATGTTCCATAGGCTCCAAGTGATCATCAATGATCTCAAGGCACTTGGAGAGAAGGTGAAGGATGATGACTTCATTCATAGGTTCTTGATGTGCTTACCCAATAGGTTCAAGATGTTGAGGACCATTCTATTTAGAGGAGGATTTGATGGGAGGACACCTAGTGAGATTCTTGGTGATGTGATGACCGAGGATCAATTGAATGGTGACAGTGATGATGAAAAGAAGGAGGAAGAAAAGAAGAAGAAGACCATGGCATTCAAGGCCGCCACCTCCACTTCCAAGGGCAAGGGCAAAGCCAAAGTGCAAGAAGAAGAAGAAGATCAAGCACAAGATCTTGATAGTGATGATGAGTTGCTTGCCTTGGTTGTGAGAAAGTTTGGCAAGATGACGATGAAGAAGAAGACCTTCGGTGGAAGGAGAAGGGATGACTCCAAGAACAAGGAGTCTCCTAGGCTATGCTTTGAGTGTGATAGTCTGGACCATATGTTGGTGGATTGTCCAATCAAGAAGAAGAAGGACAAAGAAAAGGCCTACAAGAATGACAAGAGAGGCAAGAAGGAAAACAAGATGACCTTCAAGAAAGACAAGAATGGTGCCTATGTTGTCACATGGGATAGTGATGCTTCTTTCGATGATGAAGATGACAACAATGACAAGAAGAAGACACTTGCTACATTCACTAGCCACAAGAGGTCTTCTCTATTTGATTCATCCTCTACATGTCTCATGGCCAAGGGTCCCAAGGTACAATATGATATGTATGATGATGATAATGATATGTCTTGTGCTAGTAATAGTGATAATGATAGTGATGAACCAACTAAAGACCAACTATTTGACATGATACAACAAGCACAAGATATTGCTATATCAAAGAGCAAGAAGTGTAAGGAATTGGTCAAGAGGGTAATAGCTCTTGAACAATCACTTAGTGAACTTAGTGCCTCTCATGAGTGTCTAAAGGAAGACCATGAGGATCTTGGCAAGGCTCATTCCAAGCTTGAAAAAGCTCACTCCTTGCTCCTTGAGCAACATGATAAGAAGGAAATGGTTGTATCATGTGATGTTGGGATAATTTGTGATTTAATTGATGAATCATTCTATCATCCTAATGTTGTGCAACCAACTAACCTTTCTTGTAGCTCTTCATCCACCACCACCCACTCTACCTCTACTAGTAGTGATGGTTTCACTTGTGATGCCTCATTAGTAGTTGAGAATGAGACTCTCAAGAGAGAGGTGGATGAGCTCACTCATGCCTTAGGCAAAGCCTATGGTGGTGAGGCCCGCTTGCTAAAATGCTTGGGTAGCCAAAGGTTCTCTCTTAACAAAGAGGGTTTGGGCTATACTCCCAAGAAGGGCAAGGCGGCCTTTGCAAGCAATGGTCGGTTTTGCTATAGATGCAAGCAAGTTGGGCACCTAGAGCATAATTTTAATAAAATGAACAAGAACAAGAAAAATGCTAATGTTCAATCTATATGCTTTGATTCTTGTTATTTGCTTACCAAGGGTGAGAAGGGTGTGAAGGCCACGTTCATTGGTACTCCCATTGTTGGCCCAAAGAAGAAGGCTATTTGGGTGCCAAAGTCTTTGGTCACTAACCTCCAAGGACCCAAGCAAGTATGGGTACCTAAAAGACATTGACTTGTTTTGTAGGTAAATTATAAGGCCGGAGGAAGGCATTGGATTATTGATAGTGGGTGCACTCAACACATGACCGGGGATTCTAGAATGTTCAAATCAATTGATTCAAGTGGTCAAAATGGCAATACTATCACTTATGGTGACAACAGGGCCGGCCCTGAGGGGGGGCAGGGGGCGGCCGCCCCGGGCCCCCACAAGCTAGGGGCCCCCACCTAGGAGGTATGTAGGCCCGTGTCAGAAAAAAATTGTCAAAGGCGAGGCCTTTCAGCCTTCCACGCACACGCACAGGCGCGCAAGCGAAACAAGCAGCAGCGGCAGGATTAGCGACAGGCGCGCCTTGATTAGCGATTGCTTCCTTCAACCTTCACGTAAATAAATAAATAAAAACCCCTAAAAGAATGTAAATAAATAAAATTAAAACAAGAGATATCGATCTGCGATCCCTTCACGGCGATCGTGATCCTCTCGAGTCTCGACAGTTTGACTTCGACCTGTCTCATCACGCAGCGATTCCCCAGGCTCCCAGCCCCTAGGCCACCGGCGCCGACACGTCGTACTGCCGGTATGCCTTCTGGCTCTTGCTAATTGCTAATTCCCTTCTCCTAATCCTATTCACGGCTGATTTCAGTTCAGGGGACCCATCGTCACACGACACGCCCGTCTTTGGTCAATTGCTCTCCGAGACTCCGACTCTAGGCACTGCAGACAGGTATATTATGGGACAGAGTGATTATTTGCGATTTGCCGTTTGTTACACTCCGAGACTCCGACTCTAGGCATTGCAGACATGTATATTATGGGACAGAGTGAGTATTTGCTATTTGCCGTCCCATAATATAAGGGCGTTTTTTACACTACACTAGTGTCAAAAACGCTCTTATATTATGGGACAGAGTGAGTATTTGCGATTTGCCGTTTGTTGATGTGTATGCGGTACCGTTAAATAATTGATGCAAAAATTATTTTTTCAGGATTGTGTGTTAGCATGCCGCTGAGAAACAGGAGGTATGCATCGGTAGCAATAAAAGGAAAAGAAAGAAGGCTGCAGATAAATTGGTACAATCACAGCGTGGACATATGCATAAATATTTCAAGAGTGAGACTAGTGCTTCCACTACTTCGATAAACCCACATGATGAGTTGGCGATGGTGTTTAAAGATATCTTTGGATTTTTATTGAGCCCGGGCACCCTGAAGTCATTAAGGTACATTCTCTCTTGATGGTTCATCTGATGTTGAGGTATATGATCTTATTTCTGAATTGAAGATTATGAGATTCACTTTGTCAGATGGCATAATGTCTGGTATGGAGATTTTCAGGCATGTGAGAGAGGTTGATTGTTATCCGAATATCTCCATTGCTTATCGCATCTTATTTCCTATGCCTGCGATGGTCGGATCAGCTGAAATAAGCTTTTTAAAGTTGAAATTGTTGAAGAATTATTTGAGGTCAACAATGACTCAAGAGAGGTTAAATGGTTTGGCTACATTATGCATCGAGAAGAAATTATTGGATAATTGACATCGACCCCATTGTAAGTGACTTTGCATCGAGAAATGTTAGAAGAAATTTTTAAGGTAATATGTATACATTATTTGATACACATACTGATTTTGAATGCATTGGAGTGTTATTGATAATTTTTCATATATACATATATTCATTTTTATTACTAGGATGTGTTTATTAAGGGCCCCGAATTTTGGTTTCGCCCCGGGCCCCCAAAATCTCAGGACCGGCCCTGGGTGACAATAGCAAAGGCAAGGTTATGGGGCTTGGTAAGATTGCAATATCCATTGACAATAGCATAACCAATGTGTTGCTAGTAGAGAGCTTGAACTTCAATTTGCTATCGGTTGCTCAAATATGTGATCTTGGATATAAGTGCATATTTGGTATTGATGATGTTGAGGTTGTTAGTGTTGATGGCTCTAACTTGATATTCAAAGGATTTAGATATGAGAACCTCTACCTTGTTGATTTCAATGCTAGTGAAACTTCTATTACAACTTGTTTGATATCTAAGTCAAGTATGGGTTGGTTATGGCATAGAAGGCTTGGTCATGTTGGAATGAAACAATTGAACAAACTCTTGAAGCATGATCTTGTTAGAGGCTTGAATGATGTTGAGTTTGAAAAAGATAAGCTTTGTAGTGCATGTCAAGCCGGCAAGCAAGTAGGCAATACTCATCCTAAGAAGAGCACCATGAGCACTTGCAAGCCATTTGAGTTTCTACATTTGGATTTATTTGGACCAACCTCATATACTAGCATTGGTGGCAATAAATATGGATTTGTGATAGTTGATGACTTCACTAGATATACATGGGTGTTCTATTTGAATGACAAGAGTGATGTGCATGATATATTCAAATCATTCATGAAGAGGTGCCACAATGAGTTTGATACAACTATCAAGAAAGTTAGAAGTGACAATGGTAGTGAGTTCATGAATACAAGAATTGATGAGCTTTGTGATGATTATGGCATTAGACATCAATTTTCGGCCAAGTACACACCTCAATCAAATGGCCTTGTTGAGAGGAAGAATAGGACACTCGTTGATATGGCAAGGTCTATGCTTAGTGAATACAATGTGAGTCAATCATTTTGGGCCGAAGCAATCAACACCGCATGCTTCTACATCAACCGGTTATATTGTCATCCAATGACGGGAAAGACCCCATATGAGCTATTAAATGGAAGAAAGCCCAATATTTCATACTTTAGAGTATTTGGTTGCAAATGCTATATCTTGAAGAAGGGCACAAGACTTGGGAAGTTTGACAAGAAATGTGATGAAGGCTTCTTGGTTGGTTATTCCACTACTAGCAAGGCATATAGAGTGTGGAACAACACTAGTGGTGTACTTGAAGAAGTCCATGATGTTGAATTTGATGAAACCAATGGGTCTCAAGATGAAGAAGAAAATCTAGATGATGTGAGGGGATCTCAATTGGTGGATGCTATGAAGAACATGGACATTGGGGACATTAGGCCAACACAAGTGATTGATGTTCAAGATGACAAAGATCAAGTGCTACCTTCTCCAATGGTGCAAGCTAGTGGTTCTCACATGCAAGATCAACATGTTAGTTCATCTCATGATAACAAGTCCAATGATCAACCTAGTTCAAGCAATCAAGGTCAAATAGTCCAACCATCACATATTGCAAGAGATCATCCTATTGACCAAGTTGTTGGTGATATAAGAAGTGGTGTGCAAACTAGATCAAGATTGACATCCTTTTGTGAGCACCATGCATTTGTGTCACAAGAAGAAGCAAAGAAGATAGATGATGCTTTGAAAGATGAAGAATGGGTAATGGCAATGCAAGAGGAGCTAAACAACTTTGAGAGAACTCAAGTTTGGGAATTGGTAGAAAGGCCAACCAACTACAATGTGATTGGAACCAAATGGGTTTTTAGAAATAAGCAAGATCAAGATGGCATTGTAGTGAGGAACAAAGCAAGACTAGTTGCTCAAGGTTACAAGATTAGAGGCAAGATTAGAGGCAATTAGAATTCTATTAGCCTATGCATGTGCCCACAACATCAAGCTCTATCAAATGGATGTGAAAAGTGCATTTCTCATGGATATATCAATGAATTGGTCTATGTTGAACAACCTCCCAGATTTGAAGATTACATGAAGCCCAACCATGTGTACAAGTTGAAGAAGGCATTATATGGCTTGAAGCAAGCACCTAGAGCATGGTATGAGAGGTTGAGGGATTTCCTACTCTCTAAAGGGTTCAAGATGGATAAGGTTGATACTACTCTCTTCACCAAGCAAATTGGCAATGGTTTGTTTGTCTTGCAAATATATGTGGATGATATTATATTTGGATCAACAAATCAAGAATTTTGTGACGAATTTGGCAATATGATGGCCAAAGAGTTTGAGATGTCCATGATTGGTGAACTTAGCTACTTTCTTGGTCTCCAAATCAAGCAATTGAAGAATGGAACCTTTGTGAGTCAAGGGAAGTACATAAGGGACATTTTCAAGAAATTTGGAATGCAAGATGCAAAGGGCATTACAACACCAATGGGCACAAGTGGACACTTGGATAGTGATATGGTGGATCAAAAGTTGTATCGGTCTATGATTGGAAGTTTACTCTATGTGACCGCATCAAGGCCCGATGTCATGTTTAGTGTGTGCATGTGTGCAAGATATCAAGCCTCTCCAAGAGAAAGTCATTTGAAAGCAACAAAGAGAATATTGAGGTGCTTGAAGCATACACAAGATGTTGGACTATGGTATCCCAAGGGGTCTAGTTTTGAGCTTATTGGATATTCGGACTCCGACTATGGAGGTTGCAAGAAAAATAGAAGAAGCACTAGTGGCACTTGTCAATTTCTTGGAAGATCTCTAGTATCATGGTCATCAAAGAAACAACATAGTGTTGCACTCTCTACCGTCGAAGCCGAATACATTAGTGCCGATAGTTGTATAGCTTGTCTGTTAGGCTAGTCTGTTGCTGACTTGGCTTGGCTTAAAGCCAAGCTTATTGGGCTTGCTCTTAGACTAGCCACATTATGAGAGGTCCGAAAAGAATCTTTGTACTCTGGACCGGGATATCACCTAGAGGGGGGGTGAATAGGCGTTTCTAAAAATAAACACCTTTAAAAGCGGAAACGATTAGTGTGGGAGTTTCCAATTTCTTGGAAACTCCAAATCAGAGTAAATAACCCCTTAAAGAATTGCAATAGAGAATATAAATGATATAAACCTGCAACACAGAGATTAGAGCACAGAGCAATATATATTTCAACATAAGCTCAAATACGGGACACATCCGGTATTGATACCGGACACGTCCGGTATTCCCACGCGCTCACAAATACCGGACACATCCGGTATTGATACTGGACACGTCCGGTATACACGTGTTTGCAGATGTCCTCCTTTGGATCCCTGTTTTCGAACCAAACACACAGAGAACCTGCAGGAAACCTCAGAAAGCATAGGGAATCACAAATATCAAAAGATGAGGCAAGAGACACGATATTTGTTTTACCGAAGTTCGGTTCACCATCGAGAACCTACTCTCCGTTGAGGATGCTACGGGCGACCCAGCAAAGGTCTGCCCTAGTGGACCACGCAGGTCTCACCAGCCGGAGTCTTTTCCAACTCCCTTTTCCCTCGTTGTAGTAGATGATCCCTTGCGGCGGAATCGGGCCGGTACAAACTTTCCGAGGCACACCACAATCTCTTGGGTGCTCTCCGGCGACGCCTAGCCGTCTAGGACCGAAGAGTCCAAGAGTAACAAATGCGAATCACGAGTGACGGTGTCCTGGAATAGGGGGTGCTAACCGGGCCGACCTATCTTCTCACTTGGGCCGATATACCCCCGCACATAACCAACATGGATTCCGGAGGCTGTACGTGGGAGGCGTGATCAAGGCTGTTTCTACTAAAGACTTGACGTATACTCCAAGATCTCTCCTGCCGCCTCTCTCCTAGCATACCGACTTTGTAACCCTAGATACCCTCCCTGGCGTGTATATAAGCCATAGGGTTTAGCCCGTAATGGGAACATCAAGGCAACATTACTTACCTAGCCTTAGAAGTTAGACACATATTACGATCTCGAGGTAGATCTACTCTGTATTCGATACATCTCCATTAATATAAACAAGAGCAGGACGTAGGGTTTTACCTCCATCAAGAGGGACCGAACCTGGGTAAAACATCGTCTCCTTTGTCTCTGTTACCATCGATCCGAGATCCGCAGCTCGGGACCCCCTACCCCGAGGTCTGCCGGTTTTTACACCGACACTAGTGCTTTAATTGAGAGTTCCGCTATGAGATCGCCGGAGGGATCGATGGGATCGCCAGTCAACGGCCTTAAACCCACAGAGCATGGCTCCACATCTGAAGCTTTGGTCTCGCAGACACCCCCACGTAACGTGGAGAGGAATCGAGACCCTTCCCCGGCTCCAACGAAGACCCCCTCGCCGATGAGGGGGTAAGATACTTCCTGGAGATTGGATCGGACGACGACCCCCTGATGACCGACTCCCAGATCGAATCGGCTAAACCGATAACTACGGATCCACCGTCAGGTGAACGGGACGAGGTCTTCAGCCCGCGGTCTTTAGAGACCGGATCTAGTCCGCCCACCTCTTGTATAGAATATCGCCCCGACGACTCTGGCCCCTCCAACATCTGGGACTTAGCTTACGTACGGCAGATCCCTGGTGAGCCGATCCGGCAATACTGGGCCAGGTTCTTGATCGTCAAGAGCAAGATACTAGAGTACCAAGACTCTGATATAATCGCCGCTTTTGAGCACGGATACAAGGATGAAGGCGTCTTGAACGCCCTCGCCCGTCGTTGCGTCCGAACACTCCCTGAATTAACCAACTTGGTAGCGCGATTTTGCGCCATTGAAGACGCCTGACGAACCAAGGAGAATACGGACTCGATCCATGAAGACTATCCGGAACGCGACCGGTTTGCGCCTTGGCGCGAAAATCACAAATGCGATACCTCAGGTGATCAACCCCGGAAGAAGAAGAAAACCTCCGATCACCCCGGAACGGCCCTGGACGGCTTTCTGGGTAAACCGTGCCCGATCCACGCCGTATTAGTTAACTCCTGTCCAACCCACAGCCTTCGGGACTGCTGGGTGCCAAGGCAAGTGGCCAAAGGGGGGCCCGCCCTCTTAGCGGGCGCCTCCAGCCACTCTGGACGGACCTCGGATGAAGACGAGGTCCTAATGATTTATGAGACATTTACGTCTAAAAACCAGCGCAAACGGGCCCTGCGGAAGGTTAACGCCTCCGGCGGGCACCGCCTCGGGATGCGTGGATAGACACGCCGATCTCCTTCACTCAGAAGGATCAGCCGAGGTCTGCCCCGGACAGGTGCCCTGCCGCGCTAGTCCTCGATCCCATTGTGGATCACTGTCGCCTCCACAAGGTCCTTATGGACGGAGGCAGCAGCCTGAATTTGATATACGAGGACACCCTGGACAAAATGCACATCGATAGATCGCGCATAGAACGGAGCACCACCACCTTTAAAGGAATAGCCCCCGGACGAGAAGCACGCTGCAGTGGAAAAATAACCCTAGACGTAGTCTTCGGGACCTCGGATAATTATCGCTCCGAGGAGATTACGTTCCACATCGCGGCTTTCAAGAGCGGATACCACGCCATCCTCGGACGGGACGCCTTCTCTAGATTTCAAGCGGTGCCACACTACGGCCACATGAAGCTCAAGATGCCGGGCCCGAAAGGGATCATCACTATCTCAAGTGACCCGGATAGGGCGCTCAAAGCCGAAAACAAAACTGCGTCCCTCGCCCTCGAGACCCTTGCCGAGGCCTTCGCGGCCGAAGAGCTGACCGCGTTGCGCGCCGAGGTCGACCGGGACGATATCATTCTCGACAAAAGATCAAAGCCTACCTCTTTCAAACCGGCCGATGAGATAATCAAATTCCAGGTTCACCCAACGGACCCTGCTAAAATGGCGTCCATGGGGGCCAACCTCGATCCGGAAGTGGCCGAGGCCCTACGTGCTTTCCTTAAAGAAAACTGGGATATATTCGCCTAGCACCCATCCGATATGCCTGGGATACCCCGTAGGCTTGCAGAGCATGGCCTAAACATATTGAAAGGCTATAAGCCCGTTAAACAAACTCTTCGGCGTTTCTCCAAGCCCAAGCGTCAAGCAATGGGCGAAGAACTGGCAAAGCTGTTGGAAGCGGGATTCATCAGGGACATAAAACACCCGGATTGGCTGGCTAATTTGGTCATGGTGCCAAAAAAGGACAAGTCTTGGCGGTTGTGCGTCGATTTCAAAGACCTCAACAAAGCTTGCCGCTGAGTACGAAGCCCTCTTACACGGACTTCGGATAGCAGTCTCCATGGGTGTCAAACGACTCGAGGTCCGAGGTGACTCCAACCTTGCTATCTCGCAAATTAATGGCGAATTTGACGCCAAAGACCCAAAGATGACAGCTTACCGCAATGCCGTCATAAAGATCTCAGCCAGGTTCGAGGGGCTGGAATTCCACCATATACCCCGAGATAGTAACCAGGCCGCAGATGTACTCGCCCGTATGGGCGCAAAACGGGACAAGGTTCCCGAGAACACCTTCCTCGAGCGGCTTTTTAAGCCATCCGTAGTCTGGCTAGACAGCAAAGGAACACCGGACTCAACCGATGTCGGGCAACATGCCCCGCCCAAAGAGGATGACGGTATCATAGGCGGATCAACGATCCGGAAGACCGATTCAGCGCACAAGGTCATGGCAGTCATCGCGCCATGGACCGAGCAATTCCTCGCATACCTACTCCGAAAAGAGCTCCCTGATAACCAAGCCGACTCCCGCCGGATTGTAAGACAGTCTAAAGCTTACAAGGTTTATGAAGGGGAACTCTATAAAATGAGTACAACGGGCGTCCTCCAGAGATGCATATCCGAGGAAGAAGGAAAACTCGTATTATGCGAGATACACTCCGGCATGAGCGGACATCATGCCGCTGCTCGGACCCTGGTCAGCAAGGCCTTTCGCGCCGGTTTCTACTGGCCAACGGCAAGTGCCGATGCCTCGGCATTAGTACAGCGTTGCCCAGGCTGCCAGGTATTCGCCAATCAGAGCCACATGCCTCCCGCGGCCCTGCGCACCATCCTCGTTACGTGGCCCTTTCTGGTCTGGGGGCTGGACATGGTCGGGCCACTCAAGGGAGGATCACATAAAAACAAATACCTACACGTCATGGTAGACAAATTCACTAAGTGGATCGAAGCAAAACCAGTCACCTCGGCCGAGGCCGTCCAAGTCATCGGATTCATTTCGGGGGTAGTTCACCGTTACAGTGTCCCCCATAGTCTGATCACAGACAACGGAACCAACTTCACGGCGAAAGAGGTCAAGGCATGGTGTAAGAAAATGGGCATCAAGCTCGATTACGCGTCCGTCTACCACCCGCAGTCCAATGGCCAAGTGGAGCGAGCCAATGGACTCATCCTTAGCGGAATTAAGCCACGGCTCGTCCGCTCCCTTAAAAAAGCCGACTGTAAATGGGTTGAGGAACTCGATTCCGTGTTATGGGGCTTGCGTACCACACCGAACAGATCCACCGGGTATACCCCATTTTTTATGGTATATGGCGCCGAAGCAGTCCTCCCCTCCGATATCATACACGACGCACCTCGGGTGCGCATGTACGAGGAGTTGGAGGCCGAACTCGATCGGCAAGACGCCTTAGACGCTCTTGAGGAAGAGCGCAATGTCGCACGGGCTCGTTCTGCTATTTATCAACAGCAGGCTCGACGCTACCACGGTAGAGAGGTCCGTGCTAAAGAATTTAACGTCGGGGATCTCGTAATGAGATTGCACCCCGAAAAACAAAAACACAAGCTCTCCCCTAGATGGGACAGACCGTTCATCATTGACCAAGTGCTCATCGGAGGAGCTTATCGAATCCGAGATCCAGAGGATGGCCGATTAGAGCCCCACCCGTGGAACGCGGCGCTCCTCTGACGCTTCTATGCATAACTTCGAGTATACGGTCTGTGTAAATAACTTGTGCATTTTCTTTCGATTTAACCTTTTTTCTTTCTTATCTTCTCACCTCGAAAAGTTCTTTTGCGACCCCGAGGACAATCTAGCTGGTTCTTTTCAAAACAATAGCTATTCTGCCCCTTATGTACTATTGTCTTCGAGCCACTATATGCATCGATTCGCTTTAAGATTTGGCCAAGATGGGTTGCCCGGCTCCTGTGCTTGCCCCTTACGTTCCTGATATTTCGGCTAGGGGGCAAAGGGAGCACCGCTGTGATTGTTACTCCCAGGTCAGCCGGTGTAGTACCTCAGACGGATAAAGCCGAAAGCTAGCGGTCTTATAATGCGAATTGGTCGGCTATGACATAGGACTAACGTGGCAAGGGTCTTTTCAAACCCCGACCAGGGGCTTTAACCCCGAGGTCATCCGTCTTCGGACGGGCGTGTTCGACACATTCCCCGCGGAAAGGAACTGTTGGAAGAACTATTTTCCTCGGAAGATGTTTCTTACGTTAAACAGTAATATAACATAACCTTCCGTTACCCTCTCGTCTTTCGAGCTGTATAGCCCGATTGCCTGGTCCCTTGACGTATCTGGTTCGATAACTTCGGCCAGTAGTATGGGACACTCCTCGGACTTTGTCCGAGGAGGCGGAAGCCGACGGCTGGATGACAGAGTTCGGTTACACGGGCGGAATTATTTGACATAGAATACCTCGGTACATAAAGTCATACAACACTTTTCAAGCACGGTCTAACCCGTCTATTAAGGTGTCTAGTGCGCAATCCTTTTGCGAGAATCGGACGGCGGGCATTACACTATCGTATGCCTGGCTGGTCGGGATCTCTCCCCCATCCGGCCCCAGGGGTCCTACCTCTGCTAATTCTGTTGTCCTCAAACTGGTGTAATGGGTCTTCACCATGGCCCAGGCCTCTCTGGCACCCTCTCGGCAGGCTGATACTTTCCACGCTTGTATCCGGTGCCACGCTCTCTTAAGACGTTCGGCTAGCGCGGCCATGTCCTCGGGGACTGGCGTCACCTCGGGCCATAAGGCCTGGTGCACATCCTTCATCGCTTTCCGAGCTCTTTCATGCACCTCGGACAGACGATTGCTCATGTCTTCGGACATCGGACCCCGCGACTCCGGAGGAAGGCCAGTCAAGCACCCTGTCAAACAACAGCACATTTCGAATGATACATTTCCCTGGACAAATTGCATGACGACTGTCTTTCGTGCTTTCTAAACTTACCATGAATCATATCGTCCGCTCGCCGATTCTTGGCCTCTGCAGCAGCCAGGCGAGTTTTTAAGCTCTCAATTTCCTGGGCCTGCCATGCGTTTTCCGCCCTAAGCGCATTCACGTTGCCCACATGTTGACTTGCCTGGCATTGCGCTTCCGCATACGCCAGATCTTCACGGGCCTGCTTCAGATCTCTTTCGAGATGGCCCAGGGCCTCCGCTGCTATAAGCAATGCTAGGCGTCAGCTCTACTTTTTTTAAAGTTACCCACTTCAAGGGGTAAGCACTTACCGTGCGCCTCTCTGGTGAATTTCTTCACCTGCTCAACCTCAGCCAATGCCGCGTCAAGCTGCACCTTTGTTTGGATTAACGCCGAGGTCAATTGCTCGTTCTTCAAGCGAGCTTCCTGTTAAAACAGTGATTGCGGGTTACTATTCAAGTCTTGATCCGACCCCAGGGGCTCGTATCAAGCCTTAGGGGCTACTACTATACTTGGTAGTCATATTCGTCTTTGACAATCTTACCCGCAGCCCTCGCGCCAGCACATCCAGCGACTCGTCAAAAGCACATCGGGTCGCCCCGAGGTATGCGTCCACTGCGCTAAGAGCCTTCTGCTCCCTGTCCGAAAAGGCGGGATTATTCAAGGAAGCCTTTCGCTGACGATAATTCGCGGCGCATTGAATTTCGGACGGAGTGGCCGATGTCGCTGAGTCTTCGAGCTGGGCGGCTCCGGGGTCAACCCTTGCAAGATTTCGGACCTCTGCCTTCTTGAGCGGGGCCGCGCCTTCCTCGGCCTCCACATGTGCGGTGGAAAGTGGAGGCTGACTGCAAATATTCGGCAGTGTTAGAACCCGAAATGTCTTTTCTATGACATAAAGCTAAATGTTACCTAATGACGGGTGGAACACTCTCGCTTGCCCTCGCCGGAGCTTCTTGACCTTTTGGCCGAGCCCTTGCAAGTGGAGCCGTTTCTCTGCGGAGGCGTTGGGAGCGCCGCCCCTTTGGAGGAGAAGTCAGAAGACTAGAGACTGGGGGACGAGGGGTTCTCTTTCGCTTAGAGGAAGGGAGAGTTACCGATGAGGCTGGTCTTGTCCCCGGCGTATCAGGGACGACCGCTACCTTTGAGCCGTCAAGGCTCTCTAGGAAAAAGCTCTTCCCTTCGTAGATAAGCCCCAGGTCTTCGTCCTCGTGATAGAGAGGATCTTCTGCGCGACTGTGTGACTCCGGTTCTGGAGCTGGACTGCTCACCCCTTCGAGGCAACGCCTCCACCGCTGATCAACCAATATATAAAGGATTAATGATAAGGATTCCGAGGTAAAACAAGAAAACCCGGAATAAAGACTTACGATGTCGGCTGGGTTGTAGTACGACAACCCGTCCTGGAACTAGCGTTTGGCAAACTCCTCGGCTGACCCTTGATACATACTGGCTAGTACAGCTCCGAGGGTCATTTGGTCCATAAAGGCCCCCTTGATGGATCGAGAGGCGTCCTCGGACCCGTTATACTCGCACAATAAATGCTGGCGCTGCCGAAGAGGCTGGACTCTCTGGTCTAGAGCCACCGCCATCACATCGATGATGGTGAGACCTGCGCTTGACAGGAGTTTTACCTTGGCCGCTAGCCTAGTCACGGCTTCGTCTTCCTCTTGAGCCGAACTCAGTGGTCTCCAGCTGTAACGCTTCCTCGGCGGATCTAAGGAAAAGGGTGGAAGGCCTGGCCGGACTGGCTCGTACAATAGGACGTCGGTGATATAGAACCACTCGGAAGTCCAGTAGTCGGCCTCCTCCCGAGGTGTCCCCACTGGGTAGCCGGTCTTGTCGATTCGGCAGACTTCGGCTCCTTCGACCTCGAATAACTTGTCGGTCGAAGAGCGGGGCACGATGCAGAAGAACTTCCGCCATAATCCGAAGTGTGCCTGACAGCCGAGGTGTAGCTCGCAGAGCGCGACAAACCCCGCAATATGTAGCACCGAATTCGGAGAAAGATGATGTAGTTGTAACCCGTAGAACTCCAGCAAGCTGCGGAGGAATGGGTGGATTGGAAACCCTAAGCCGCAGAGGAGGAAAGGTACGAAGCATATGCGCTCATCCCCTTGTGGCGAGGGGTAGTTTTCGGCGTGGGCTTGACCCTCGATGGATGTTAGTCCGGGGCGGGTAGCGGCTAGATCCGCATCCGGCAGGTATCCCTGCGTCGCCAAACGCTCCAGTTGAAGGTGCGCGATGGAGCAGCTCCCCCAGTCCCCCCTATCCGGGTCGTGAGGACGCCTTGACGATCCCTCGCCGCTCGCCAATTTTTGGGCTCCTAAGCTGGGGCTGGAGGGAGGGGGAATTTCTCGCTGCGGTTGCAAGGGCGCACAGCCAGAAGCAAGGGTCGAGCATCTATTAAGTAAGGGTAGAAAGGGCTGACGCTTTGACGTTTTTCCCATAAAGGGGCCCAATTCCCTAAGTGGCACAAGTTTCAACATCTGATATTGAGCTCTCGGCGAATTCTAAAGGTCGGCCGAGGTCTTTAACTTCGTTCGGAAAATGAAAGCACGGGAACTTGTCTGTCGAGCCAAGAATCCGGAATGTGAAGGGCGACGACTTCGGCATCGAAGACCAGTTCAGGGGCTAGTGACGGTGTCCTGGAATAGGGGGTGCTAACCGGGCCGACCTATCTTCTCACTTGGGCCGATATACCCCCGCACATAACCAAGATGGACTCTGGAGGCTGTACGTGGGAGGCGTGATCAAGGCTGTTTCTACCGAAAACTTGACGTATACTCCAAGATCTCTCCTGCCGCCTCTCTCCTAGCATACCGACTTTGTAACCCTAGATACCCTCCCTGGCGTGTATATAAGCCATAGGGTTTAGCCCGTAATGGGGACATCAACGCAACATTACTTACCTAGCCTTAGAAGTTAGACACATATTACGATCTCGAGGTAGATCTACTTTGTATTCGATACATCTCCATTAATATAAACAAGAGCAGGACGTAGGGTTTTACCTCCATCAAGAGGGCCCGAACCTGGGTAAAACATCGTCTCCTTTGTCTCTGTTACCATCGATCCGAGATCCGTAGCTCGGGACCCCCTACCCCGAGGTCTGTCGGTTTTTACACCGACAACGAGATTTGACAATATGCATAAGTGCTCAAGGTGGCTTGCTCTCAATTTCGAATCTCACTCAACCCACAATTAGGGTTTGGCACTTTGGATCAAACACTCACTTAGAGAGGGTTGGAGAGAGTTAGCAAAGCTCAGAAACACGTGAGGAAGTCAGTACAATCAGCAGCCTCCAAAGGTGGAGGCTTGGGGGTATTTATAGCCCCTACTTCAAAAACTAGCCGTTACTAGCCGTTGCAATACCGGACGCGTTCGGTATGGTATGGCTCCAACGGCTACTTCTGAGCTGCCAACGCACGCAAGTCGGCGGTACCGGCTTTTCGTCGGTACTACCGGTCCACGTCGGTACCACCGGTGGAACTCCGGTACTACCGGTGAACAAAAACTTGATTTGATATTTATTTTTATTCCAAAAGGTTTCTGAGAGTTTAATTAACAAATTGCAGGTCAGAAAAACATTTTGCGGTGAACTCGAAAATACCGGACACGTCCGGTATGCCCCTGACCAAAAAACTGTTAGCAATTTTGTCGCTCAAAATCTTTTGAACTCTCATGGGTTGGCTTGAGCACTTATGAATGATTATCTATCATCATGATGCATCCCTCTTAATAGTACATCATACCTATCAACTCAATTTTAAAAGAAAACGGATTTGAGGCGCTTGAGTTGAATTCCATTGAACCGAAATGCCATATTCTTCATTCTTCATCAATTGAGGGTGATCATCATGTCCATTTGATATTCCTCTTGAGCAAAGCCATCTTGAGCAAGTGACTTGAATATATTCATGAATTTTGAGATGCTTCCAAATATATCAAGTCACACTTTCAAATATCATCTAGGTTTTGATTCTTCCCTTTGATGTGACCAAGGCTTGATGTAGCTTTGCCTAAACCCTAAACCCTAAACCCTAACCCTAACCAGCATATCGTGTACTTAACCTTGAAACTAACCAAGTTGTGGAGACCTGCGAGGTCACATTCGATGAGACCATACCTTGTTCTACTGCTGTCTTTGAGCGTACAGGTGATCAGGAGATTGGTGAAAGCATCTTTGTGGAGGAGGAGCAGGAAGATGCTGATTGGGGTGATCTCGAGCCGACTCCACCGGCTGCCCCTCTCGAGCCTGTGACGACCGTGTCAGCTCACGGCCCCGAGCCATCTACTTCCACTACTTGGGGGCCCGTGGAGCAGATTCTTTAGCCTACACCAGTTTTGACTGAGGAGGCACCAGTTGCGATCGAGGGGGAGGCAACTTCTAGAGGCACCACGCCACATTCAGCGTCACCGCCTAGCTCAGACGATGATCGGCGGAATCGACCAGCGAGTCACGCGGTCCGGGTCCTATGAAATCTCTCATTTCGCTCATTCTGCTTTTGTCGCGTATTTTGAGCCTCGGGATGTTGGACACGCACTTTTTGATCCAGATTGGTTCAACGCCATGCATGAGGAGCTTGAGAACTTTGAGAGAAACCATGTTTGGGTCCTAGTTCCACCGCCACCAAATTGCCACCCTATAGGAACAAAATGGATTTTTAAAAACAAACAAGGTGAGGATGGGTTTGTGGTTTGCAACAAAGCTAGGTTAGAAGCCATTAGGATCCTTTTAGCTTTTGCATCTTCAAAGGGGTTTAAGTTGTATCAGATGGATGTCAAGAGTGCCTTCTTGAACGGGTATATAGAGGAAGAGGTCTATGTGAGGCAACCCCCCGGTTTTGAGAACCCCAAGTTTCCAAACCATGTCTTTAAACTCCACAAAGCTTTGTATGGTTTGAAACAAGCCCCTAGAGCATGGTATGAGCGTCTAAAAACCTTCTTGCTTGCTAAGGGTTTTAAAATGGGTTCAGTTGATAAAACTTTGTTTCACCTCAAGCAAGGCAATGACACTCTCTTGGTTCAGATTTACATGGATAATATCATTTTCGGTGGCTCTTCTCATGCACTTATGGCTAAGTTTGCAGATACTATAAGCAGGGAATTTGAGATGAGCATGATGGGAGAGTTGACCTTCTTCCCTGGGTTGCAAATCAAGCAATCCCGGGAAGGGACGTTCATGCATTAAGGGAAGTACACTAAGGACATGCTGAAGAAGTTCGATATGGGCGAGGCCAAGCCTCTTTCAACGCCCATGTCGACCACGATGGCCCTGGACGCTGATGAACAAGGAGAAGTCGTGGACCAGAAGGAGTACCGCAGCATGATCGGCTCCATGCTGTACCTGATGGCGATGAGACCGGACATCCAGTTTGCGGTCTGTCTCTGTGTGCGCTTTCAGGCTTCGCCGCGCATGTCGCATTGTCAAGCCGTCAAGCGGATCATGAGGTACCTTTGTTTCACTCCTGAGTTTGGTCTTTGGTACTCGGCGTCTGCTTTGCTCTCTCTTAGCGGTTTTTCTGATGCTGATTTTGCTAGCTGCCGCTTAGATAGAAAGTCCACATCGGAGACTTGTTAGTTTCTTGGATCTTATCTCGTGTCTTGGTCCTCTCACAAGCAGTCAAATGTAGCCCAATCCACCACAGAAGTTGAGTATGTTGTTGTTGCTGCTTGTTGCTCCCGATTGCTTTGGATGATTGCTACTTTGAGAGATTATGGCCTCAACTTCACTCAAGTGCCTTTGCTTTGCGACAGCACCAGTGCCATAAGCGTTGCCAAAAATCTAGTTATCCATGCAAAAACCAAACACATAGATGTCCGCTTTCACTTCTTGCGTGACCACTATCAGAAAGGAGACATTGACCTACGCTACATAGACACCCACAACCAGCTTGCAGACATTTTCACCAAACCCCTCGACCAAACCCAGTTTGCTCGCTTGCGATGGAAGTTGTGGGTTTGTTTCCCTTTTTAGAGGAGGGAAGTTTTTAGTTGTTGTATAGTAGTTTTTGTTTTCTTTGTAGCTTAGTCTTTGTTTTGGTTTTGTATCACAATGCATTGCATCTCATCATGTACTTTAGAGCATCTTTGAGCTTCATGATTATAATGGTTAGAATGATATTATGCTCTCTTTGGTATGGTATGTATGTACATGATGGTGCTCTTTGGTTTAGGCTCCTTTTGATCATCTGATGCATGTTATGAGCTCAGCCTGCTTTCTAAAAACTGTGAACTTGATTAACCATTGCTGAAACATGAGAAATGTTCACCATTGAGATTAGCACCTAGCATGTGTAGGACATGTTGAGATTCCTGATGCTATCTTGTTTATTCTAGGTTGCTATGTCTCTTGTTTTGAGTCATTCACTTCCTTGGATCAACTCTGACATACTTGTGCTAAAATTTAAATCCAAGTTAAGTAAATTGAAAAGATCAAGATGGGTTTGCACTTGTCAACACTTCACTGTATCGAGACTGCTTCTCATTGCACTTGAGATGAACTTGGGCAATGTAGTGTAAGACCGAAACCGTGGCGTTAAGCTTTCGATTGTCTTTTTGGCATAGGCTTCGCCCGGTTGACCAGTTAGGCTAGACAGTGCTTACAACCTCTCGCAATCACATGCCTTAACTAATTCTTGTGCTGCGAACTCTGATAAGATAAAAATTTAATGAAAACACAAGTCTTAGGTGTGTCTTTGGCATGACGATTGACCGTTGCTTGGGGTAGTTCACCTCGGATACACCAGCTAGAACTAGGTTGATCTCCTGTTTATATATGCTCCATGCTCCTTTCGATGGTGAACCCCTCTTTTTCTTGATATGCTTAAAAATTGACCAACTGCTTAATTGCCATGTTTCGTTTCACTTGATCAGTTTGAGCATTCGCTAGCACGTGTATTTGTTGTTATACACATGACAGCACCAGCTAGAGCATCTTTTCACTCTGATTGTTATACTCCTAAAGCTTTGCATTTCATCATCACTTGCATTCATAGCATTTGTGAGAAGGAGTAGTTGCAATCTTTGGGCTTTAACTTGATAAGTGCATATGCCAACAAGGGGGAGAAATGCTGCACACAAGGGGGAGAATCACACAAAATCTAGAGTCTATGCATTCATGTGACAGATTGCACTTGTCCAGGGGGAGTTGCATTTGAGTTGCTTTTGCTAGATGTGTTGAGCCTTTGCCTCTTCTGGAGGGTCTAGCTGTTCTCAGGCGTTTTGAGCTTTGCTAGTGGTGTTGAGCCCTTTCTGTCTCTTCTTGAGGGCTAGCTGTGTTTTGCTTGGTTGCGTCGAGCCGTTGCCCATGTCTTTTGGGGACCAAGGTTTGCTCATTTCAAATGACCCTGTTTTGGCTTTTCATTGGCTTTTGGTCATTTGGTGAGTTCTCTTCTTCCTCCTCTCTTCTTTTTCTTTTGCTCAAGATGTATGTGTGTTGGTGTTGACAATGCACTCATCAAGGGGGAGATTGTGAACACAAGATCGATAAGTACCCTTGTGGTTCGATTTATGATGAGTGATTGTCAATGTGATCCACGTCTAGATTGAGGTTGTGTGCTGACCATTGGTGTGAGTTGGGTGTGCGACGTGTCTCATTGGCTTGTGGTGCGCAGGTGTGAAGCTCGGAGGCGGTGGTCGACGGCGAGGTGAAGGTCAAGTAGAGACGTGCCGGGCCGACGGACCGGGAGCGGTGAAGGACGGACGTGAGGCTTGGACTAACGGATCTAGAGGCTGGGTGACTAGCCGCGGTGGCTGACACCTGGAGACATCGACAAGCGCAAGTGTACATGGTGGACGGTGTTGATCGAGTCAAGACGGTGGTCGAGCAAGTCGAGCGGGAGGCTCAGGAAGACTTGGCGTCCAGGTGGTCAAGGACGAGGCGACACGCGTCGAGTGGCGGAGGATGCATATGGAGTATGCTACTCACGACCGGTTTGGCGGTTTGGGCCTCAAAACCATCGGAGGCGGGTTTGCGGGTTTGGGCCTCAAAACCCGGGCGAAGGTTCCGAGGATGGAACGGGCAACACGTGGTGGCATCAAGGAGTTCGCGTCGAGGCGAAGCTACCTCATGAGAGGAGCGGTGGCCGTCGGATGATGATTACTTAGGATTAGACCATAACGCCCTCGGCTAAGTGGTTTAACCAAATTGTATGAGGGGCAAAACTAGGATTGTGTAATAGCCCTGTTAAATAGGATGAGGGAGGACCCATCTCCCTCACCTCTTCGACTTTCATTTTCTTTCATCCTTCTCTAGGTTTTTTCTCCCCTAGTGATTTCTTGAGAGAGGTCCACAACTCTTGTTGAATCTGAAATTTCTAAGGGGGAATGGTGGCCCTAACCACCTCGTGTCCTCCGGGATTCAACATATAAGCTGTTTTCTTTGTGTTCTTCGCGTTCTTCGCTTTTCCCCTTTTGTTCTTGGCTCGATTCATCATTTTGGAAGTGTTTTGATTCGTTCCTTTTGATCTGAGATGAACTAGGACATGAGTTGAGCCTTTCCACTGAAGGAAATCTTCTAATTCCTCACGAGTTCATAGATCGGGGCAATTCAAGTTCTTGGGGAGAAAAACCGGTGTTCTTCGCGTGATTTGATTTTCCCGTTGATTGGCTTGGTCTTGAGCGATGATCTCTTAGAGTTAGCTCACCTACTGCCTTGTGATCATCTATACCAATTTTGGTGGCAGTTGGTTTCGATTTGACCAAGACCTGATCGATTTTGCTGATTGGGCGATTTTCGGGCGACCTGTTTCTGCTCTGTTTCACGAGTCCCAGACAGTCCGGGGTTCACCCGTGGACAGTCCGCCCATCGGGGTCGAGCACAGGCGAGCCCAGAGCTCCGCTTCAGCCCCAGGTGTGAACAGACAGTCCGCCACCTTCGTGCAAGCAAGTGTCCAGTACTGTTTCTCGTCATCGGTTTTCGCTGCTGTGAACTGCGGACAGTCCGCCCCTGACTCCCGGACTGTCCGACATTCATTGTTGTCCAGCGAACAGAATCAGTTCTCTGCTGTTCGGGTTTGGATTTTTTACGCCGGTCATGTTTCAGTAGCTTTCAGACTCTGTTTCAGTAGCTCTTTTTCAGTGTTTCAGTAGGCGGACAGTCCGCGTTGCAGACCCCGGACAGTCCGCGAATTCGCAGTTTCTCCTATATATTCCGTATATTGTCCGTTTGGTCTCCGATTCGAGTTCCGTCTTTTGCGTTGGACTTCTACCATCCCATAGACCTTATCTAGGTGCTCTTGCCACCGGTTGGTTTGGGTATCCAAGATTTAGGACCTTGCTTCTTTTCAATAGGAGTGGAGTGTCTCTTTTTCTCGCCTATCGGTTCGGTGCTCGCTCGATCTTCATCCCGCTCGTTGTGTGGTGACCCGCTGTGTTCCGGGGGAACATCCATCCTTCTCTAGGGTCGTAGTCATCACGGTAGTTGTGTTTGCTTCTTGGGGCTTGATTTTGGGACAGTAGCCAAATATTTCGAGAGAAATTTGAGGCTCCCATTCACCCTCCTCTGGTCGCCAATTCCGGTCCTTCAAATTAATATGATGGCTGTGCTATAACAGTACTATCATGATCGCAGGCTTCAGATTTGCCCAGTGCTGCTTATGGTTGGGAGAAGTGTGGTTTTCTCGAGATTCGCCAGGCTCAGTCATGAGATATGATTATGATTATGAACCACGGACAAACCTGCAGTGTTGAAATTTCCTCTGCTGCTTCTCCGAGGTCCCTTGGTCCTGCAAGACAACTGTGGCTGTATTAACACCCTCAATTCTGGAATTTTATAAAGTTTGGACAAAAAAGTATACTGCAGGCTTGGAATCCAACTTCTGCTCGGCTGGACCCCAAAAAATCTTCCAAAACAAACAACCGAAGAAATTGATGTGGGTGTTGCGCTGTCTATGGCAGGGGCATCATATCAAAGATTCAGAGTACAAAATAAAGTAGATCTAATAGCCATTGTACTGAACAGCTACAAATGCACTGCAGAAAAGAAACAATGGACCGGTGCCGTAAGATTTCAGTGGGATAAACACCATAAATTTAGTTTATTCAAAAGTTGACTGCCTCTGCGGACTTCTAAGTATATATTGCACACAGAAAGGAAAATTCAAAGTATCACAGAACGACAGATCAGGCCTCCAGAATGGATATGATAGTGTATTCCCAAATACTGCACCAGCACAGACAATCCACAAAAGGCAATTACCAACTTCCTATGTGTTTCTTCAAGTTTCAGTCGTATGTGAACCAGTCCAAGTCTATAAGGTACACAAGACAACATCTAAATCTAAATGTAAACATGTCAATTGATCATGTTCTTCAATGTATCCGTACCTGTGGTGTAAGTTTCTAAACATGAAACTACTTGAATTCACTCTGGTACATATACTACTACATTGTTACATGAATTCATTTTCTAGCGGCAATAAGATATGTACCAATCTATCTACTTGTATAGTTACACAAATAATAGTTGGAGGCTGATCGGGTAGGGGCCTGAAAGGAGGGGAAGACAGCATCACCATTAAGGCATTAACTAAGCACATGTATGTACCACCCCACATCATGTACCTCCTTCCTTTATCCCATATGCCCTTCTCGATCATGAGTACACTGGATACAGGCACAATTCGAGCATGATACCACATAATCTCGGCCGTCTAAACTGGCTACAGTACACTTGGACGGCTACCCAGCAGACTAAATGGAAAGTGGGTGTGAAGCCTGTGCCCATCCTTTGCACTTGTATTATTATGGTATAATATGACAATACATACAAGGTACCTGCAGATTCATGAATGAGAATATATAGGACCTCCAATACCGTGTTACGGAAGAAAGAGACTAGGCACATGCAGGACCATGACGACAATAAATCGAGTAGATAGGGAGGGCCAATACATAGTACTCCCTCCATTCCAAATTATAAGTCGCTTTGACTTTTTTCGTTCATGAACGAAAAAAGTCAAAGCGACTTATAATTTGGAATGGAGGGAGTACCAATGAGAGACATGATGGACACAGTGAACATAGATTGGCAGTTATCCAAACTGTTTGTATCAAAATGGCCAAAACTTGGATTCTACTGACTACTCCCTCCATCCCAGAATACAAGTCGTTTTGTGATTCAAAAACTATCTCAGATGCTTGACGTGGACAATTTTAGTGTTCTGACCTTTTGCCGAAACAAACTCCAGAATTGACCCCGTTTTGAAAAAAATCTTAAATCTGACCTTTTTTGGTGACGCCAACATCCCTGGCGTCCAGCTTACACGGGAGACGCCAGGGACCATGGCGTCTGGCCCCTGGTCCGCACGGTCCGCTCGCCCCGTTGACCGGCTGACGTGGCAAAAGCCGAAACGCCACGGACCCTGGCATCTGGACCCAGACGCCGAGGTCCATGGCGTTTGGCCCTGGACCCAGACGCCGAGGTACATGGCGTTTGGCCCTGGACCAAGACACCCCTATCCTGTACAATAGTCTGTCCATATGAAATGATGGGCTTGCGTGAGCTCTTGGATCAGGTACCATCACAAGGAGCTAACAACACATCGTTCGAGCAAATGAAGAAAAAAAATGCCCATACACACATGCTGCTGCACGAATTAAGGTGTGCAGACCAAACCATGCACTGATTCCCATGCTGCCTTGATTTGTTTCAGTTAGTTTACTTCCAAAAGACAGCTAAGGAGGAGATGGAGCTAATGATAATTAGCGTGGGGTTTCAGCATTAGTCAATGATTGGCTTCGCCTTGGCCCTGCTAGCCGCAAGAGATTGATTAGTAGTATGAGCAAAGCATTGGTGTTTTTGCAGACTAGGATGTTTTTGCTCTTTTATGGCTCATATAATTAGGGGGGTAGGCTGGTGGAGTGGTGGTTAGAGACTAAGAGTACTATGGATTTGTAGTATTTGTACTTGTTTTTGGTTTATACTACGTATATATGGGAAAGTATAGTATGTAGCAATTGTTGATATACCTCTCAGTTGTGCTGTTTATCCATTCATGGTAAAAATAACAGGACCTTGAGGTGACAGGAATAAACCATGCATCCATACATGGTATTTCTTGGAACTTAATTAACCTATTTCTGCTGCTTGAATGTTATTAGTTTTCTAAGATATATTTTATTAGTTAGAATTTAAATTGCAATTTTTTATTTACCATGTACTTTTGGTGGTAAAAAGGGCACATTGCTTGAACTTATGTAGAGATAAGCAATTACTTTGGGCTTGTGAGTTTATTTTAGAGAGTCCCTGCAATGCCATTAAGAAGAGAGTTGATACTTAATGAGGGAAACCGGACCTGAAATCCATACACGGTTAGCTATCAAGGCTCTGATCCGGTCACAAGGGCACCTAAACCCAAGATCACCGAATATGCCTCATACTCAACTAAGTCCACCTTTTCAGAAGATCCATCGCCGCTTTTCAGAAGAATTTCAATACATAAGGAGAAGAAGAAACATGAGTTGTGAAATGCATCTCAATTTCTTGAATTTCAGTTTTGGGAATCTATGTGCCAGTGCGTCACGCAAACAATCCGTCAAAAATACTTTCATGGGTGTCTTCTACTAGATTAACCTATTTTCGTAATGGCTTTAAGCATATTGATGCCTTTGTAGTTTCTTTTGAGAGATTGTCACAAAATGACAATGTTCTGCAATACCACAACCAATTTTTTCTTTTCTGTTTCTTCATAATATGGTCGATGGAGGAAATGAATCTGAAGTCAAGGGTTTAAGATGATCCATTTGGTGGATGGAGGAAATGCATATTGCTTTTTCGAAGTTTATCTTTGAGGACGTATGCGCAATGCAAACAATCTGTCTGAATACTATCTCATGGCTGTTCTCTTTTATCCTAATTTTGAATTTAAAATATTTTCTGTGGGGATAATTTTGAAAAATATCATTGTACTGTTGTCTGTTTCTTCTAAGAAATTATCATATTTTGTAATAGCTTTAGCAAATTGTTTTTTCCGTAGTTTCTTTGAGAAATTGGAAATAAGAGTGTCCTGCAACCAACTTTTTTTCTTTCTATTTCTTTGTAATTCTTTGTGCATTTTGTGTGGATCTCATTTGTTTCTACAATGGCATACTATGCAAAACCCATGCCCCAAGGATCAACATCCATCTACACTGGCTGGTCTACCAACACATGCATGCAGTGCACCATTCGTTGTGCACAACCAAAACACAGCAAGGCAGCGTGGACACAAATGTGCCGTGGGAATAATTGAGGCAAGCTAGATGAGAGGGAGATGCATGGGGGCTGTAGTTCTACTAGTACTACCTCTGTCCTTTGATTAGTACTTATCTGATAAGGTTATAATAGCATCCACATGAGACCATCTTTTGACACCTCCTTCCAAAAGACGTCTAGGCCAAACGCCATGTACCTCGGCGTCTGGGTCCAAGGCCAAACGCCATGGACCTCGGCGTCTGGGTCCAGATGCCAGGGTCCGTGGCGTTTCGGCTTTTGCCACGTCAGCCGGTCAACGGGGCGAGCGGACCGTGCGGACCAGGGGCCAGACGCCATGGTCCCTGGCGTCTCCCGTGTAAGCTGGACGCCAGGGATGTTGGCGTCACCAAAAAAGGTCAGATTTGATAATTTTTTCAAAACGGGGTCAATTCTGGAGTTTGTTTAAGCAAAAGGTCAGAACAGTAAAATTGTCCGCTTGACGTTATAGCCCAACATACCAGTCTATCCATAGCTAACTGTAGCCATCAAAGGTCAGACTCTGTCGTCCACTCACTCAAGATGGATAAAAAAGCAAAAAAACGGTGTACTGATGGACTCTACAGTGTGAAGAATTGAATAGAAAACTATTTCCCAGCCGGATCATTGCTCCCTCTACAGCACGTCGCCATCACCTGCAAGATTCCCATGTAGGGGTAACAGGGTCTTCTTACTTGGGCATTGGTCTCCGCATCAACTTCTACAACATCCACTAATATGGAAGGGAAAATTTCGTGTTTTGACCCTTTTAGGAAAGATTTTCAGGATCTGACCCTCGTTTGATTTTGTTTTGAAATCTGACCCTTTTTCTTACCGCCAGGGGTCTTGGCGGTAGGGTTACACATCCTACCGCCAGGGACCCTGGCGGTAAGTCACTAATCCACGTCAGCAGCCCCAGACGGCCACCGTCCCCCTCCGTTCCACCCTACCGCCACTGTCCCTGGCGGTAAGATGTGTAACCCTACCGCCGTGGACCCTGGCGGTAGGGTGCGAGCAGTTATACGGACCGACGCCCCCGCCCCAGCCCCATCTCCCCCATCCCCTCTCCTCCCAGCCGCCAAGAACAGAGTTATTGCTCTCTCTCGCCCCTCTCTACTCCTCCCCTTGGATCTTTTTTGTTTCTTCACCGTTTTTGCGGATCGAGATGGCTCCGAAGAAAGAAAAGTAAGCTCCTCCGATCCCTCCAATTACTTTTAGTCAAATAGCTTCCGATTTGACGCATTATTTGCTTCAAATCACCCCTATTTTTGAACTAAGATTGAATTTTTTTTTTACCTAGGATTGTTTTAGGTTGATTTTAGATGTTCTCTAATCACTAGTGCTGTTGAATATGAACACTACTCACTAGTTCGAATGGTAGTGTGAAGATGAACCCTAGTTCATAATTTTTTTTGTTTAAAAAAATGATGATATGATGCATGTTGGAGGAATTTGTTTTGATATATGATGCATGTTGATATGATATGATGCAAGATGTATAGTGGATGTTGTTGGAGAAAAAATGGTGAACCCTCAAGATGAACCCTAGTTCATAATTTTTTTTTGTTAAAAAAAATGATGATATGATGCATGTTGGAGGAATTTGTATTGATATATGATGCATGTGGATGTTATATATGAATGTTGTATGAATAAATATATGAATGTTGTATGAATGAATCAACCATGTTTCATTTTTTTTATTTATGCTTATGCTTATGCTTATAATGTTTATGTTTATGAAATTTTATTTAGGCGGGCACCTCTTCCGGACAACATCGGCAAACGGTACTCCATGCTTGACTACGCGTTCAACAAGGGTCATCGTGCCCGTTTCATAGAGAACGGAGTGGTAAGTACTACGATCGAAATATTGAACCAAAGTTTTCGGATTGATGAAAATAAGTTACTAACTTTTGGCGTCCACTTTTTGACAGATGCTCCCGCCACTGCGCATGAGGGGTCACGCGAAAGCCGTGAAGATGGAGTACGACGAGCGCTACGCGCCGTACTTCAGGAGAGCCCGACTGTTGGGTTTCGTCCTGCAGTTCAAGCGCCAGCCGCCGACGCTCGTCCACGCAGCTCTCACGGCTTTGATTGACCGGTGGCAACCCGAGACGCATACTTTTCATCTCCCATGCGGGGAGATGACGGTGACCCTCGAGGATTGGGGGATGATTACGGCCCTACCGATCGAGGGTCATGCACTCACCGGGCGAGTGGAGAGGACCAACTAGCAGCAGAGGGTTACCACCCTCATCGGCGACTGCCCCGACGCTAAGGGTAACCGGACATCCGGTGTACCGCTGCCCTGGCTCCTAAAGAACCGGAAGAAATGCCCCGTAAATGCCGATGAGGGTACGGTGGAGCAGTACGCGAGGGCCTACCTGTGGTACCTTCTCACAGAGGTCGTGTTTCCAGACTGCTCCGGGAACTCTGCCCTCTGGTCGTATCTCTTCTTCCTAGCCGACTGGGATGCAGGGTACAGTTGGGGGGCCGCCTCTCTCGCCTACCTATACCGCTCGGTAAGAGAGTATCTCATTGCTTTTTACGAATGTATGCTCCATGATATTGTGTTATATCTGATCATCAATTGTTGTTTTGTAGCTTGACGAGGCAACCCAGAGGACGAAAGATACTTCTGGTATGTGTGGATTTGTGTGGTCCCTCTCCATTTGGATGTGGGAGCGGCTGCCGGTGGGGCGTCCGGAGAAGTTGCCAAGACGTCCATGGGATGCCTATGGCGAAGATGGCGACTCTACTCGATACCCGACCGTAGCTTACGAGTGGGACGTTGTGAATCTCTACACGGGCATAAACAAGGCTTCGTACAAGGCCTTCACCAACGAGATGGACACTTTGACGACTTCGCAGGTATATGAACTAGCTCACCTTTCTCTTTGACGCCACTTTCATCGGGAACTTACCAATGTTTGTGTAATAGGTAAACTGGTGGCCGTATCATGACCGAGAGTGGGGGTTCGAGCTGAACGTGATGTGCGAGCAGGACAGGAGTCTTTGGCGGTGCATGGTGCCCATGCTATGTGTGTACGCCGTCGAGTGGCACTTGCCACACCGCGTGGCCGCGCAGTTTGGGATCTACCAGCATACACCACCGGGCATGCCGAACGATACCGGCGGCCACGAACTCCACTTGTGAGTGCATTGTTCTCCGTTACCATGATTTCATTGCGTTTGACGTTCTTATGATGTTTTGTGTTGTTTATGCCTTGTAGGAAGAGCCGGCAGAAAAATCAGTCGATCACAGACTGGGGAGAGGAGCATAAAACTTTTGTGACGGAGTGGAACCGGCGCAGGTGGCGTAAAGATGGGGAGAGGCGAGTGACTGACTGGGATGATTACGCCCAACACATGAGGTGGTACGATGATGGTCAGAAGCACCGTCTTCGTCTCAGGCCTCGGTGGACGACAGAAGATATCGCGGAGCTGGAGATGGATGCCCCCGAGGAAGAGGCCTACCAGGCCAGCATCAGAGACATGAGTGGATTTAGGGAGTTTTCACCCCTGATCAACAGAGTGGTAAGTTGTGTTCTTCTGTCTTGAACCGGCGGTTGTATGTAATTTATTTTATTCGTCATTGCGACTCACTTATGCCTTTGCAGTCCGGCGAGCTGAACAGATGCATCTTTGATGCCAAGGATGCACTAGGTGGTGCCCCCGGGACCGGAGATTCTGAGAACATCATGAGGGAGACGATGAAGGTAACATTTCAGCCGCCTAGAAATACCCTATGTTCTTGTTCATTTGCAATCATAAATTTGATCCGTATTATGTCCTTGTTTCATTGTGAGTGCAGAAGTTCGTGAAGCGTTGTCGCAAGCTGGTAGGCCTGCTTGGGTGCGCTGGCTCGGTTGAAGCTCATGATCCTGCAGGCACACAGGGTAACATCGCTTCATCGAGCCATGCTGCCTCGTCGGCTAGGTTGGTTGAGGACGAGGAGGAGGAGGAGGAGGAGGAGGAGGAGGCCCATGAAGAAGAAGAGGAGGAGGAGAGCAATGGGGAGGAGGAGTACGATGAAGAATACGGACCTCCACCAAGTCAACCATCTCAGCCTTCGAAGAGGAATAAGCCAAAGAAGGATTGGAAGAGTCCATCCACGTTCCAGAAACCGATTCCTCGAGGAGGGCGCAAGAAGAAGCCTGAAGAGAATCGTTCAAAGAACAACGAGGACCGTACCTCCAAAAGGGGAAGAAGCACGTAATTGTGGTCTTGGCTTGTTAGCCTACTTGTTTTAGTTGGCTTTGTCAAACTACTTGTGTTAGTTGGGGTTGTCAAACTATGTGGAACCGTTTGCTATTTGCTATTTGTGAAACTATGTGGAACCGTTTGCTACAATTTGCTATGTGTGACATGTCTATTAGTTGAACTTTTATTAATATCTCGAGTGTGATACATGTTATATTGTGTGAGATCTGCATATTATATTGTATTCTTTGCTGTGATAAAATTTTAGAAAAGAAACAAGCATTAAAACTTGCAAAAAATGCAATATGGGCACCCTACCGCCAAGCCCCCTGGCGGTAGGTTCTCATAACCTACCGCTGGGGTTTTGCGTTTTTCGGTTACAGCAAGTTTGCAGGCAAAACCACAGAACCCTACCGCCAACAATCCTGGCGGTAGGGTCTCATAACCTACCGCCAGGGTTTTGTGTTTTTTGGTTACAGCACGTTCGCAGGCAAAAACCCAGGACCCTACCGCCGCGACCTCTGGCGGTAGGGTCCCATAACCTACCGCCGATGCATTTGGCGGTAGGGTGTTGTGCTTGCCGTTAGTTGACGGCTATGGCCGTCTTTGCTACCGCCAGAGTCCCTGGCGGTAGGATGTCTGACCCTACCGCCTATCCCCCTGGCGGTAGCAAAAGGGTCAGATCTCAAATTTTTTTTCAACTAGGGTCAGATCCTGAAAATCTTTGTTAAAAGGGTCAAAACACGAAAATTTTCCAATATGGGACAGAGGGAGTACAGTATCTATCACAGAGATGAAATGCTAGCAGAAGATAAATAAAGCCCTGGAGATTCACCTACTCAAGACCAATTCAATTGGCCCACTGCTCAAAACTGTCTTCTGATCGAGGAGATGTTAGGTCAGGAACCTAAATGCACACCCATACAAATGACCAGGTTATCCATCAAGACTAGGAAGGTCACGTCTCTAGAGCTTACATGGTACAACATTGAATACGCAACATGTGCAGTATAGGTACTGAGCATGGCAAGTGTGTCAGCAGGTGTTGGGCAGTAGTGGACGAACTGCAATAGTTCTAGTTGGTTGGCAGTTTACCAGCTTACAGTTGTGTCGCCGACGATTCGGGTCAAATATATACCGGCAGGGACTAGATCACCCGAGGCCATGTATTTTTTTTTTCGAAACGGAGGCAAAAGATTTGCCTCGTCCATTAATTAAGCAGAAGAGAATTGCCCAGTTAATCAACGGAAAACCGATCAAGGATTTAAATGAAAGAAAGGCCCGACCCCCGCGTCGCCCCCGCTCGGGCGACTCGGGTGGTTCCCTAGCCCTAGCCGCCGTCGGGGCCGAATCCACCTTCCCTCACCCCGTCACCGCCGGGATGCGCCCGGGGGCCGACGGCGGTGGCGGGGATCCTCCTCTCTCCCGCGTATCACGGGTGGTGCGGAGCCCTTGCGCGTGTGGAGGCGCGGTAGATCCGGCGGCGGCGGCGGCTGGCCCTGCCACGGGCGACGGCGACTGCGGCGCGTCGGGCAGCCCGGTTACGGGCGGCGGCGGGCGGCGGCTTGCCTGGTTCGGGCGGCGGCGACTTCTGCTGCGGCGGCGCGTCATCCGGCTTCCGATCGGCGGCGGCGTGGAGGGCCTGGTGGGCTGCTTGGCGGCACCTCCGGTCAGATCTGTTCTGGCAGGTGCAACCAGCGGTGGTGGTCATCTTGTCCGTCGGAGGTGGTCGGCCTGAGGCTGGGTGGTCGGATCTCGAGATCCGTCATCTAGTCCCAGCTGCGAGTCGGGGAGACATGGTTGCCGGTGAAAACCGAGCCAACGGCAGGCGATGGCGGCGTTCTGCGCCGTTACCTTGATGAAGGCATCGTCGAGTAAGTAATGTCGACCCACTCGTGCTGCTTCGGGGGAAACCCTAGGATCTGGTGTTCCAGATCGGACGATGGCGGCACTACGGTGTCGTTTCTCTCTTGGGAGTATCGTTTGTGGAGCAGCGCTGGATGGCAGAGGCAGGAGGCGGAGCGGCTTTGTCTTGAACGGAGCTTCGGTGGAGATGTCAAGTCATGCCTGGCCGACAGGTGCTACGCTTTGTCATGCCTGGTCGGCAGGTGCTACGCACGACAGATCTTCCAGAGTCTCCGCGTCGGGATGGACGAGCGCAGGGCGGTGGCGTCGTTGGGCGCCGTGGTGGCGTCGACGGTTGGTCGGACTGGCAAGGATGATGCGGATCTCTCTCCTGAAGATGGGACAGCGGTTCGATGATGATGGCGGCTTCTAAACCGTGTGCATGTGGTGTACGCTTTAGGTCTGCCGCGCCGGTTGTTGGTTCCGATACGTTATATGGATGGATCGGCGACGACATCGGTTATAGATATGGGGAGTGAGAGCACTCCGCATTATCAAGTTTGTAGGTGTGAGTGGTGGCTTCGGGTGGCTTGATGTATGTTTTTGTCAGACCTTCGTGGAATAATTAATAAAGATGGCCGTATGCATCGATTGATGCAGAGGCCGGGGGTTTAACCTCCTTTTCAAAAAAAAATCAACGGAAAACCGGGCGAAAACCGTCACAAACCGCTGAGCGGCACACCCAGATATCCCACACACACCTTTACAAAGAGTGCCTTGTCAAGCTAGCACACAAGCGTCATCGTCATCACTTCTCCCCAAACAGGCGTCGTCGCCATCCCTAATCCCCGAGCAAGCGACTCCGACTTCGCCGTGGACGAACGTCAATCCAACACTCACCGCAGAGGCCGTGTAGGAATACATGAAGATCCATGCCAGAACTCAGGCACCCGCATCAAGGGCGACGCAGCTCCGACTCTGAAGGAAAGATCCAAAGGAGAACCATGCAAGACTGGCGTCATGGAAGACCACCGAACGGACCACCTGCTGCCTGTCATCGTTGCCACAGGGGCCCCGCCGCCGCAGCTCCGACTTCACCACAATAACCAAACCGAGGTAATCCCACGAACACGCCGGAGAAGAGCCGACTACCACTGCAATGCCTCTGACTTCACTTGCCCCATCATCGTTGCCACAGAAGCCTTGACGCCACACCGACGCCTACTACCAACCTCCCAACACACCAACTGGTCCCTCTGACCGGATTGAACTCTAAAATCGATGCCCTCGAGAGGGAAACGACGCCAACACGCCGCCAACGACCGAGGCCATGTATAACACCCGTGTTTTTGCATCTATTTAAAAATCACTAAAAATTTGAACTTTTTATAATTAACAACTTTAAACCTAACTAGTTTATTTTTCCGCACAACCAAAAACCTATTTTCCAAAACCTTGCATAAAAAATTCACCATTTAGATCTAGGATATATGTTTGAATGCTTGTATGCGTGTATGTTTACTTGCATGCCTGTTCGACCTAGAATTTATTATGACATCAAATAGCTTTCCTTGATCATCCCCCACCAAATAATTCTCCTTCACCTTTCCCCTTGATTACCAACCATTACTTCTCCGACAATCTCTATTGTTTTCCAAATTCAATCCATGCATATAAGTGCCTAGCAAATTTTCTGGGAAGAAAATGAAGCCAACTCATATATATATATATATATATATATATATATATATATATATATATATATATATATATATAGTGGGTGTATAAATATATACATACAGGTATATATGCATGTATACATGAGTATATAAGAGAAATAGAGAAAGGAAAAGAAAAAGGAAAATAGGAAAGGGATCACGGGCTCACTCTCACCCCTTCCCTTCTTTCAGCCTTCAGCCCACTCACCCTCCTCTCTCACTCGCCCTCGCTCTCCCGCGTGGACCGGCCCAAGGCCGAGGCCCATCCACCGAGTGACCGAACCCAGCCACCCATCCCTCCTCCCATTCCACTGACGAGCGGGGCCAGGACGTCAGGTCCTTCTTCCCCAGCTCGCGGACGCCCACGCCGCGGCCCCGTCGGGACCCCCGTGTCTCGCGCCGTACCCGACAGGTCAACCACGGAGACGAGCACACAGTGGCGCTGCTGACCTCCCCGCTGAGCCGCACCGCGTCGTCGCCCCATTTTTCAACGCTCACAGGAGCCCCGCTGACCATGCCGGCGAGCCGCCGGAGCTGACGATGGGACGCTACGGCAAGCCGGTCTCACCGGAGCACGAGGAGAACGCGACACGAGCACGACGCGGATAAGCAAGCTCTGCGAAGTTCACGCGCGCATGAACTGCCGGAAAAGATCGAGGAGGCGAGAAATATCTCGCCGGCGGAGCACCGCCATGGCCGGGCTATAAATAGCCCCGCCCGGTGAGCGATCCACCTTGCCTCTCCCACTCCGAGCTCCGCCTGGAGCTGAAACGCCCGCTCTCCCCCTCCAACCCCTCTCTACCCTTCTCCCTTCCACGCTATTCGCATGTCCCCAATACGTGATTCGCGATGCCGCCGGCGAAGTTCGAGCAGGGCAGTCGGTTGAGCCGCTCGGGGCTGGAACTGGTGAGTCAGTGAGTTCCCCCGATGACCATTCTCTCGATTCCACCATCTAGTTTCCCTCCTATCCCTCTGTGTTGCGTCGTCCGCGTGCGCCGCCGGCCACCGAGCCGCCATGGCCGAAGTTAGACACTAGCAAAGCTCGGTTGAGCCTTCTTGTGGTAACTAAGCCGTTTCTGCACGGCCACACTACCTCGCGCGCCTCACCACGACACCCCGCAGGCACTGGACGAGCACCGCGAGGGCACCGCGTCGCCGAGAGCCGCCCGGTGGGCCGCCGCAGTGGCGTCCGAGCCTCCCTGCCGTTCTGGAGCCACCCACGGGCGAGGAACGACAGCGCGAGCCCCGGCAAACCCACGCGACGAGCCCCAGGCGAGGTCCGTGCCCCTTCGGCTGGATTCCGGTGAGCCTCCCCTGTCACTCGCGTCGACGGCAAGCCGGAGGTCACCTCCGTCATCCGTACCCGTTACCCCGTCTTCTCTCTCTCTGGCATGTGGGACCGAGCAGACGTGGCCGTTCCGCACCGTCCCATTCGTGGACGGGAAGCGCCGACAGGCGGGCCCCGCCTGTCAGCCGTCCTCGCCCCTTCCCCGTGCGCCCGGTCCATGTGAACCACAGAAAGGAGCCCCCGGTCCATGGCACAGTGCATGAACCCGGGTGCATTTAGCATAGCACAGCATTTCTAAAATGCTGGGCACACCCAGAGAAGTGTACACGGAAGAGTGAAACTCCATTTTCCATGTATCAGAAAATTCCCAGAAAATTTGTAAATAAACTAGGTACACTCATCATCCTACCCATGTATTTACATCCTATTTTAGTTATCCCAATTTCCATAATTAATTCCCAAGTTTATATTCCACGTATTAAATTCCTATTTAATCTTTGAAAATTCATATCTCCTTCATCCTAACTCCAAATTTCATGATTCCACTTCCAAAATTCCTCTAAAATCATTCTCTACATTTCTATACCATTGTTTCATTATTTGGTGCCCATTTAAATTCTAGTTATGTTTGTGCTTTATATTTTTTAATCGCGCTCGTAGTTAACGAAAACCCTAGCTATACCTTTTCCGCTAACCACCACCTTGCACCTTATATTCGTGTATGAGTGTACACCCCTCATGTACATAAATACTCGGATATACACACACGTAGATAGACCACATGTATAGGCATACACGGTAGGTATATATAATATAGATGTGCGTAAAGACATATATGCATAGATATACATATACCTATCGGGTTATACCTATGCATGGCTAACCTTTGTAGTCAACCTAGTTCCGTGTACTCGTGTATGTGTATACGGCACGACACATACTCTAGTATACGTATCCGCACCTAATCACCATAATAGTAGAATATCTATACATGCATGGATATACCTGATACCCGGGTATCCCCCTATGTATGGCTAACCCTAGATTAGGTCCCCCACCCCGCTAACCCTAGGCACATACATATGCATGTGCGTATGTGTCACTAACCCCGTGAACCTGTAAAGGCCGGCTAGGTCATCCACGATGACTTAGTCAGGTTTTCTCTTTTCAGGTTTACATAGTAATGATAGGAATAGATAACAACCCAATAGGACCATCACGCGTAGGAATGTTGTTTGGTTTGATTGCTATGCTTGTGATACATGCTTGCTTGCTATCAATGTTTGTCAACGCCGGAGACCGCACGACCACCCGACGGACCCAGAAGCATCACTACACCAGGACACAGGAGTAAGGAGCACACAAGATCAAGATCCTTGGATGTACTCGTCAGCGAATAGAGGCAAGTCCTAATCCCCACCTTCCCCCTTAATATCAACTTGATCATAGTATAAGGATTAGTTGTAAGGTCACAACTTAGCTGCAATTCCATTAATTTGTGCGGCCACACAACTTAATGGCATTGCGGTGACTTGTGAGGGCTACGTAATATATAAGAGTAACGAAACATGAATTAATAACTGGACTTAATCAACAAAAAAGGTGGGTGGTGGTAGTCTACAAGGAGGTGGGCTACCACAATCGGGAATCGCCGCGAGGGGTTCCTGCGGAGAGATACTCGCCTCGTCAGGACCGGTTCGTAGGCCGTCTCGCCTAGTGAGATGTTACGTACAGCCACATGTCTATATGGGCAGACTTGATCTCACACCCCGTTAGATTGAAGTATAATTTCGTACCTAGGAGGCCAGCGTAGGCAAGCGGTCTATCAGGAGCAGACATGGGGAGAGTGGCCCCATGGTCCGATTGGCGTGGTTGCTATGTGGTCTTCCACGTTAAGCCCCTGGATTATGATATTATAGCTATATTATGCACAGAATTGATTATGATTATTGAACGATATTGGTTGGGTAATATGGTATTACTCGTAAATCCCTGGGGTGATTTGGTATCACCCGTATCGTTGAGGATGATACGTCATCCTGTTTCCAACTCCTGAGAAGCCGTGGTAGAAATTATACGGAAATCTAGGAGGCATCCGAGCGGGTACGGGATCTCGTTAGTCCTTTTTCGACCACTGATCATGGGAGGGATCGTGCCTATCATGTGGGGAAATTTGTACAACCTCTGCAGAGTTTATTGAATCTATTCGAATAGGCACGTCCTTGGAATGGGCGGGATGAGTCCACCTATGATTAGATACCTCGTATTTGATGAAGCCGGAGCCGAAGTCGTGTTTGAGGAAGCCGGAGCCGGAGCCGGAGCCTGAAGAAGTCGGAGCTGAAGCCATTTTTGGAGCAGCCGGAGACTTGCCAAGCGGGGTATCAGGCGGTGGCTGGAGCCATGTGTCGCCGAGGATGTAGTGCGTGCCGACGAAGGGCTTGGCCTGGTCCTCGGTGAGGTCCAGCGCCCACCCCACCCTCTTCTTCTTCTTGACGTCCGCGCCGGGGCCAAAGCACTTGAACAGTTGAACTCACCATAGTAGATGCCGCTGCTCTCCGGCTTGGCGATCTGCCAGCCGTCCCACCCCACGGGGACCACCTCCTCCCCCATCTCCGTGTACGCGTACACCACCCTGGAGGAGTCCCCCCATGCGCCGATGCGCGGCCCAGGTAGATCTGGCCGCCCTTGACGCCGCCGATGCTGCAGTTCTTGAAGGAGAAGCCGGTGTCGATGGCGCCCTCGATGGACTTGGTCCGCTGCTGCGCCGTGAGCACCGCCACCTCCTTGACCACCGACTCGATGCGGCAGTCCTCGTAGAAGCTCCGGCCGAAGCCGAAGATGAAGTCGACGCTGCCCCGGATGAGGCAGCCCTTGAAGTAGTGTAGGCCCTTGTGGTCGTACAACGTGCCCTGCCCGCCGTCGATGGTGCAGTTGTACATCTGCGCCTTGGTCCCGAACAGCCGCACCGCCACCGCCTGCCCGCCCTTGGCCCCCGGCTTGGCCAGCGGCGCGTCGTTCTGGAACACCACGCCGTACACCGTGAAGTAGTCCGACTCCACCGCCAGCGTCGCGCTCCCCACCGTGCCCACGGGCTTCCCGTCCCTGCCGCGCGACACCGCCGTGTCGACTTAAACGTCACGAACGGCTTGCTGATGTTCACGAACAGCTTCTCGCGGAACTCCGCGCCGGGCTTCAGGTCCAGGATCACGCGCCTCGTGTTGCTCACCGGGATCGCGTCCAGCACCGCCGTGATGTTGGTGTAGTCGCCGTTGCCGCTCGGGTCCACCACGTACGTCACCTTCTTCGCCTCTGCCTCCGACAGGCTCTTGTCCATGGGCTCCTTGCCACCGTCCCCGGCGGACTTCTGCGCGTACAGCGCGTAGCTCTGTTGGTTCATCGCCACCCAGTTGCTGAACGCCCCGCCGGGCGCGTTCGCGGCGGCCGGCGCCGCACCAAAGACCAGGACGACGGTCGCCACGAGGAGGAGCAGGGGCTTCGTTGTCGCCATTGCCGCCGCCGCTCGCCGTGCCATGGTGGTCCGCCGATGCATGGTGATCGATGGATCGACGAGCTCTCTTCTTCCTTCTTGATTTGATGGAGCGCGCGATAGCAGTGGTGCCGCGGGTGGTGGCCGGCCGTTTTTAAGTTGGGTTCTCCATGCATGGTGACCGTCGGGTGGACCGCGCAGGTCGGCCATTCAGGATGAGTGCGCTAATCCGGGAGCTCCGATCCTCCGCGCTCCACGAGCGCATGCACGCACGCTGCTGCCTGCTTGGTTCTGTGGCCATGGATGAGGATGCACATGCACGGATGCTGCCGGCTGCCGCGCAGTTTGAAATTTGTTGGGTCGTGACAGAATCTCTCGCTCTCTCAGAGTCAGTGTCACAGAGCCACGGAGACGGGTAGCCTACACGGCCCACGACATAACTGGCCCATCGTTTATGTTCCCGGCCCAACGCTAACCTGGAAAGTCTACCAAGCCCATGCCGTGGATCTAATCTAATAATAAAGAAGATTCAGGTTGTTCTTCATTCGATTTGTTTTAATTTGATACATGCATCGTGAGTCACTACTGTAAAAACAATTTATGTCTCTAAAAATGCACCATAAATTTCAGACATGCTCGTCTAATTTATAGAGGATCTTCTAAAATCAATTAACAGAGGGGAGCAAACCGAGCGTATCTCATTAAATTCCTTATGGTGGAACCTGGCCACTTGTTTTTAAGTTCTCGATTTGATAAGGATGCTCATATTTTGGGTCCCTTTGGTAGGGATTCAATTGGCCCTGTGAGAGGAGAGAGGAGAGAGAAAAAGAGATCTTGTAAATAGTGTCGTTACATTATCAGAACAGTGCACTTGTCAAGTGGAGCCTGAATCCATACCAAAGGGGCCCTTTTCTGGATTTACACAAGTGTTTGCGTTTTCCTAGATTTATTATAGGATTTAACAGTGCTATCATTTTAGTGGTAGGTCACGTACGCATCGACAACGTAACGAGGTACCCATGCATAGTGATTTTGTTAATGCCAAGATTTACTGGTCCAACTCAGTCTTTCAATTCGGTGGTGCACATAGCGGTAAGGCTTTTTTCCCCACGGGAGCGCGCCCTCGGCTTTTTTCCCTATGGATTTCAGCTATAGGACTCCATTCCTATAAAATACTTCTTTGGCTTTTCCTGTGAACCAAAAACCAGGGATGGAAAAATCCATAGAAAATCGAGTCCTACAAAATCCTTTTATCCATCCTACGATCCAAAAGGGACCCTAAATGTTATCAGTCCACCCAGATGCGCGCACACGTACGACCAAGGATGGACCAATACAAATTCTGTTGTACGCGTACGATACAGTATTCGTAGCCCCTAGCCCGTACACGTAGCCTCTCCTGCATCTATCTCCACCTGCATGCATGCATGTAACTTGGCAATTCGTTCATAGTACGTACGGCGTACCATATACGAAGCGAGTAAAATTGGACTCTCGCTCACCGCTCACGTACACACCCAAGAAACTAACTCGTGTAGACCGCCGCAGCCTGCGCATGTCGCATGCACTGCACTGCGCAGCGCCCAAATTCCGACTCCGTGTGGGAAAAAAAAATCGCGCTAGCTAGCTGCCGAGAGGTCAGCCCGTACGTGGCCGGCCCGTTCTTCCCCCGGACGTACGTATTACGTACTACCATCTACGACGACGACTCGCCGCCGCCGCCGACGACTCGCCGCCGCCGCCGACGGACGAGGAGGACCAGCCGGCGAGAGCGATGATTAGCGCAGCTAATCACGCACTAATAGTGGACTGTTAGTGTAAGCGCAGGAGCAAATATTATAGTCGTCTGTCTGCTGGCTAATGGCCGGACTAGCTAGTGCATGCATGCATATGGTCCGACGACGACTAGTCGCCGGTCGCATAGCCCTGACGTGGACGGCAAGGCGGACCGGCGGGCGTGCGTGCGATGACGTGGCTGGCCGTCGCGTCGGGCGGTCTCCTCCGGTCCACGTGTTGGCGTCTAGAACTGGAGGCTGTGGACGGCAGAGGGCGTTTTCCCTTTCCAGCACGTGCGTCTTCTTCTCTTCTCCGTGATCAACTGCGGCTCGCTCGGCTAGCGTGCGCTGGGCTTGCAAAGCAAGCTTTGTTTATTCTTTTTTCCTCGAATACGCAAAAGATCATTGCTATTAAGGAGAATAGTATTTTCAGTACACACAACGCGCATCTAGCGCGCTAGGTAGTCTACCAGAACCAACTGGACCAACCTAGCAGACTGCCACTACCGGACTGGGGCACTACGCCGACGGCCGGCCCCCGTCGGCATAGGCCCATATGCCGTCGGCATAGGCCTATGCCGACGGCCCCCGTCGGCATAAGGCCGTCGGCAACTCGTACGTCGGCGTACCTGGACCCGGCCGTCGGCACAGAAAAGCCGTCGGCATAGGAACATATGCCGACGGCTTTCGTACAGCCGTCGGCATAGATTCACCGTCGGAAAACTCTTACGTATGCCTGCAGCTGACGGTGCCGTCGTCAAATTGTGCCCAACCAAAGGGCCGTCGGCATATAGCTGCCACGTGGTTGCCGCAGGGGAGCCCTGGCACAGAGGTATGCCGACGGCTTAGCCGCCGTCGGCATACCTCTGTGCCAGGGCTCCGTAGATCGAGCCACGTGTCCACTATGCCGACGGCCAGACCATCGGCATAGATAGAAAACTATGCCGACGGCCTAGCCATCGGCATAGTGGACACGTGGCGCCCACTGGTAGCACGGCCCACCCTATGCCGACGACCTAACCGTCGGCATAGCTCATGTCTGCTTTTTTTTTGTATTTTCTGTCTGAATTCAATTCAAATTAACAGCACATATATATATATATATATATATATATATATATATATATATATATATATATATATATATATATATTCAAAATAGACATACACAACACATATATATCACATAAGTATCATCATCATCACAAAAACATCATCATCATCACAAAAGCATCATCATCATCACATAATAGAGAACATGACAACATAAGTATCATCACAAACATAAGTATCATCACAAACAACATAAGCCTCTAAGAAGCATACAAGTCATCTAAAGGAGCATAAAAGAGGCTTAAGCGCCAGGACGTCCACCACCACTGCCAAGTTCCTCACCGCTAAGACCGCCAAAGCCCAGGTCGTCACTGCTACCGGCAGCGCTACCGCCAAGACCGGCACCGCTACCGCCAAGACCGCCACCGCCACCTCCTCGGTGGATCGAAGTGACCGGGCTCCGTGACTCGGGAGTGATGCCATCATTGGCACCACCACCAACGGATGATCCACCAGTTCCCTGGATGTTTGAAAAGAGATGTTAAGAGGATATATTATTGTGTTGAATAAACGATAAGCTGTGGTTGAATAGTTTGGGGGTGTACTAACCGGAGTCCCCATGTGCTGTGCCAGAAATTCCTCAAACGTAGGCAGCACTGGTTGTGGTCCAGGAGGTGGTGGTGGTGGTTCAATTACAGGAACCATGCCGGCCGCCATGCAGTCAAAAACGAGATGCATGTTAGTTGGCCAAGCAAACACGAAAGTTAGAAGAAATGAAAGTGCAAATATGAAAGTGAAATGAAAGGGGCTAAACTAACCTTCATCATGCGACTGCTGTGGTCCGTGACTGCTGCAACTCTCGCGTTCCACGCCATGACCTCCTGACGTGTGTACTCCATGTAGGCCTACAATATGACATGATGAAACTCATAAAACATCTCAATGCGGAAAATAAAGTGAGAAAAAAGGAAGATAAGAGGGAAAATACTTACAGAGTGCTGCTGGGCTAGGAGGGACTGTGAGTGTGCACTGGTCGTGCTCGGGCGCGGGCTCGGCCTCGGGTTGGTAGCTCGGAGCCGTGTGTAGGAGACAGAAGGAGTGACCACAGCATCCAGAACCGCCTGCCGACCATGACTCTTCGGCCCTATGCCGACCACCGCCTTGTCGTCTGTAGCCTCTTTTAAGGGGTCAGGTGTGTCAGGATGTAACCTCAGATACTCCTCCATGTAGGCCTTCAGGTTCTTCTCGGTCTTGCCGTAGTACTTGCCCTTGCCATCCTTGGACTTCCGCACATGGGCGAGCTCCCACGCCTCCATGTCTGAGAGCGGCCGCTTCAATTTCTCCTCCTGCACCACCAAACAGAGGTTAGTCATACATAAGAAAGTGACGGTAAATAGAAGAAGAAGAATGTTTCATGTACATAGATATACCTGAACTTTCTTGTGGCTCCAGTGGTTCCGGTTTCCCTGACCATGTGTTCCGTCGGTCCCTCGATTAGCCCAGTTTTTGATGCTCTTAGCAGCCCACTCTTCATCCTGACCGAGCCACAGATCCACCAATGCCTCCCATCCATCAGTTTTTCCATAACACCAACCAGGACACACCTACATAATGAAAGCATAATGGCATATCAACACGAAACAATGAAATTTACCACAAACGTCGGAATGAAAAGTCTGTTATACTTACCATCAAGTACTCCTCCCTCGTCAAGGTAAGTTTCTCCCTCCGCGCGACTTCCTTGGTCATCTTCTGGCCAAGAGCGTCGTGAAAATATTGCAAGATGGCCGCCCAGCGCACCTCGTACTGCATCTGGCGGGCCTTCTTCCTCGCAGCCCGCACCAAGAACTCGTCGGCAGTGGACTTGTGCTCCTCAAGAACTTGATGGTATTTCTACAGTCATTCATAAAACCAGAATGGAAGAAGCCATGAGTTAAACCATTCGATGAAAAACTACGAACGAAACTCAAGACTCGTGCTTCTGAAGAGAACTTACCCAAAAATTTGTTATCACGGCCTCAGCATGTGTATCATGGTCCGGGTGGGGGCCGTTTCGTAGTGGTCCCAGCTCGTTGATCTTCGTTGTCTGACGGAGGTGGAGGCTCTTCCTCGTCGTCAGCGTCTTCATTTAACTTTTCTAGCACAAGTATGTCTTTTTCATTAACAATGGTCTCACCATCATTCCGTGCATCGTCATCGTTTGGATCCACATCATCATCACCCAAGGCGTCAGCGTCATCGTTTCTGACCACATCATCATCGGGTTGCTCTTGATAGAACACTCCCTCGTATGTCATGGGGTTAATGTTGTAGCAATCATCATCGTTCGGGTCCGGTAGCTTACCATGTGGCGACACCTTGAACACAACTTCTCAACCCTTTAGGTACTCTTTCTGGCATGGGTAAGGCAGATAATAAACTTGTGTGGCTTGGGTAGCCGCAATAAAGAGATCGGCTCCGGCTTAGACGGTTGATGGTTTAACTTCAACGAAACCAACGGAAGGCGTATGTCTCAGCCCCTCTACTGGGTCGAACCATCGGCATTTGAACACAGGGAGACTTAGGGTTTTGCGCCCATGACTGAATGTAAGCTCATATATTTTTTCTACCCTTCCGTAGTAGTCAACTGCATTTTGACCTGGGGTGTACACTCCAGTATTTATAGTTTTGGGATCAGGCCTGCTGTTCTGGTGCTCCTCTGTATGGAAACGATACCCATTCACATCATACTTTTCACATGTCATGACCCGAGGGTTAAAACCCATGGAAACCCATCTCAATTCGTCATCCATAGATATGCTCCGATCTTTTCCCTACAAGTTTAATTGAAATTGTTGGGTGCATTAGTTCGGTTAACTAATAAATGTTGAACTAGGTATTTAATAGGGGAATGTGAAAAATTACTTTCGCCATGAACCAAGCAACAAAATTTTTCCTTCCAGGGTTTCCATGCCGGAGAAGAGTAAGTGCCTCCGCCTCAGTAGGAGGAATCATTCCCGTCCACTCCTCATCAACGAATTGACTAAAAGAAGAAAAGCGGTGTTAGACTGAGACTAAGTGAACATAGAACATGATGTTGTGCAAGACATAAAGGAATGGTGTAGTGGTATTACCTCATCCACTCATCCTCAACTTCCTTGATGTTGTGCAAGACATAGAACATGATGTCCTCCCACTCTTGTTCTGGCATGTTATAAGATTTCGAGCCCCCAGCCCTGCCACCTTGCCCGCTGAATAGATGGAGCTTGGGTTTATACTTGGGCTCTTCTATATTGTATCGAGGCACCTTATTATGCAGAGTGGGAACGTGGTCTGGATAGTACGATGTCCTGAGGTCTGACAACTCCTCTAGGACAATTGCGTCAGCTATGGAAGCTTCAATCTTAGCTTTGTTTCCACATTTGTGTCGGAGATGCTTATTCTGTCTCTCAGGGCCGTACAACCAACGATTCTGCACAGGGCCCCCCAACAATACCTCGTTCGCGAGGTGCAAAATGAGATGTGTCATCGGAGTAAAGAAGCCTAGCGGAAAGATCTTCTCTAGCTTGCATATCAACTCCGGTGCCTTCTTATGTAATTGTCTAATCACCTCGGGACATACTTATTTAGCACAGCGCGTGCGGAAGAAATGGCTTAGCTCCGCAAGCACTCGCCAAACACGCTCGGGGACATAGGCTCGAACCATCACCGGCATTATCCGCACAATCCATACATGATAGTCATGACTCTTGATCCCGGTCACTTTGCCCGTTGAAAGATTGACTCCCTTACTTATATTCAATGCATAACCATCAGTGAACTTCACGATGTGTTTGAGCCACTTCAATACCTCCATCTTTTCTGGCTTTTTAAGGACGAAGTCTGCATCTGGCTTGAACCAGTTTCTTCGACCGCCTGTGGGAGGCCGCATGTTTAGACGTGGTCTATCACAAATTTTCTGTTGATCGGCTCTAGCATTAACATTATCCTTCGTCTTATCAGGAATGTTGAGGATTGTGCAGAAAAGGGACTCTGCGACATTCTTTTCGGTGTGCATCACATCAATGTTGTAAGGAAGTTTGAGGTCCTTGAAATAGGGAAGCTTCGTGAAGGGGGTAATGTGAGTCCAGTTGTGCGTCTCACCATATCCCTCGAAGCCTTTGACTTTGACTTTGCCTTTGCCTTGACCTTCGCCTTCGCCTTCTCCTTTGGGTTTGGGTTTGGCTTTGCCTTCGCCTTTAGGCTTGAGAGCTTTTAGCTGAGCAAGAACATCTGCCCCTGAAAACGTTGGAATCTCGTTTACTTCATGGACAACCCGGCCTTTCGTGAAGTTTTTCTTGTCTTCCCTGTCTGGATGGTCTGGAGGGAGGAACTGTCGATGCATGTCAAAGGCTACATACTTGCCACCCTTCTTCAGCCAAATGAAACGTAGAGCCTGCATGCACACTGGGCATGGCATCTTCCCACTTGTACACCATCCGCAGAATAGGGCATAGCCGGGAAAGTCATGCATGCAATACTGCAACCAAACTTTCATCAAGAAATTTCTCTGCAGATCTCGGTCGTATGTCAACCTCGGGAAGTACCAAGAATGGTGCAAATCATCCACCAGCGGCTGCATAAACACACCCAAATTCTTCCCCGGGTATTCAGGCCCCGGAATGATGAGCGACAAGAACATGGTCTTGCGTTACATTAGGGCACCGGGAGGGAGATTGAGCGGAATAACAAACACGGGCCAGCAGCTGTATGGATTGGACGACATACCATATGGATTGAACCCATCACCTGATATGGCGATTCTGACATTCCCAGCCTCGACTGCTTCCTCGGGGTATTCTTCATCGAACGACTTCCATGCTTTGCCTTCCGATGGATGTATGATTTTATTTGGATGGTACCTTCTACCTTCCTTGTGCCACTTCATCATTTTGGCAGACTCCTCCGTGATGAAAAGGCGCTGCAGTCTTTCTATGAAATGGAGATACCGAAGAACCTTTGCGGGGATGCCTAGCTGCCTCTTCTCACCATCCTCACCGACCACCTCAAGGTACCGAGAGGAACCGCACTCCCTACAGTACTTGTCATCCGCATACTCGTGCCTAAACAAAAGGCAATTCTTCGGACAAACATGTATTTTCTCATAATCCATAGAGAGTGCCTTCATGAGTTTCTTCGTGGCGTACATGCTTGTCGGCAGTTCATGACCCTCAGGAAGGCTGTTAGCCCATACTCCCAGAAATGCTTCAAAGCATTTCTGGCTACAGCCGTACTCAGCCTTGACTGCCATCAGTTGCGAGATGGCATCCAGCTGAGAGAGTTTGGCACCCGCATAAAGAGGTTTCTTTGATGAGGCCAAGATCTCCAAGAAGGCCTTTGCGGTTGCCTCCGGCTCCTCCGGTTCATTCTCTGAAGGTGTCGCATGTGCCGTCTCTGCAGCAATGACATCATCTAGCATGTCTCTGACCCCGTCGTCCGCATAACCACCGATGCATTGTCGCATCACCTCCTCTCTACCACGGTCCCGCTCGGCAAAGTTTATCGGCATGTTAAAGTTTGGCATATATCCGTGCGTGCGAAGGTGCTCAGTCATTTCCTCCTTATTTCTATGAAGACGTCTGCCACATTTCGCACAGGGGCATTGTGGGATAATTCTTAGTGGACGACGGAATATCTCCTTCAAAAACACATCGGTTTTCGCGACGGGTAAAACCACTGTACATCCACTGATTATCTGCCATCCTCTCCTTTATTGGGAGCCACACAACAAAATTAAGGATTCATTTAAATTAATCACATCAAATTTTTATTTTTTACCGCGTTGACGGCATTGAATCCACCTACATCTCTAATAGGTAAAGATGGGGTCCTAATCCCACCCGAGAATGTGTAGATTGAGTACGTTCTCCATGCTCTACCCCATTCCAAGACAAAATTTCGGCAGCACCTCCCCGTTGTTCTCCAGATACACGTCTCGGCAAATAGCCGAGAGAATGTGCTCCAGAGAACAACAGGGAGGCGCCGCCGAAATCCTGTCTCGGAACGGGGTAGAGCATGGAAAACGTACCCAATCTACACATCCTCGGGCTGTCCGTGGAAAACGCTGGACAATCCGAAAGAGTTGCGGTGATAAATATGCATATTTATCGATGCAACCCTTTCGGACGGGAGACGCCTAGGTTACGCGATTTGACGTGATAATGAAATCTAGTGCAAAAAAAAAGAGGAGGTGAAGGGGGATTCGTAGCTCACCCTCGGCTGTAGAGGAAGTAGTTGATCAGCGGAGGGAAGATCGGGGACCAACAGCTCCGACGTCGATAATCACTCCTCGGAGATGCAACACCACAAATCTGTAAATTGCACCGATTTAAAATTTTAGACCATCACATATCATATAGCTTTTAACAACATCTCAAATTGCAAAATAAGCTTCATCAATTATTTACTACATATTTGCATGAGAAAAATAGCTCCAAAAATATCTTCTCAAATTACAAAATGGCAAATAATGTATCTTATGAATCAACATGACCTAACACTAACTTGATCAACATCCATCCATCCATCCATCTATCATTAACTTGACCAACATCCATTCATCAATATTAATAACTTGAACAATTACAAGGTATCCAGGAGGTGCAATGTATTAAAGATTGAAAGAAGAAAAGAAATAAAAGACCTAAAGCTAAGCCTAGCTAAACCTCTACTAGTTCATCTTCTTGATGATCTTCATCTTCTCTTCTTGATCCTTAATCATGGGATGAGTAGCATCTGTAGTATCTGTTATATCCCAGTGAGGAGCCTCAATGCAACATCATAGGCAGGCAAAGATCAAGGAAACATCTGTTCTTATCAGATTTTAGAATAGAAAGAAAGAAATGGGAGAGAAAGGACTAAATCGAGCATAATATCTGTTCAGATCAGTTGAGAAGAGAGGGAACTGGGCAAGATGAGATAGTGTTCATAACCAGTGGAACATATAATATAAAATAACAGCACATAAACAGGAACAGTTTATACTAGTAACATAGAACTAGGACCTAACTATGTTGCATAAATAAGTGGAACATAGCAGAGCAATACAAAATATGCCATGACCAAACTGCAGTAACAACCAGCAGTCATATTCAACATTTAATTAAAGCATAAGAAATTATATGACATCAGTAATGAAACAATACTATGCATGATTGATAATTGCCCATAAACAACTAAGCAAGCATACACAACAAGTAAAACTACATCACCAATATAATGTAATTAACTGGAAGCTCTTGTTCATCATACCAGTACAAATATACTATCTATAAGACTATAACAGTAAAAGGAATACATACTTTCTCATGAACCAAAAGAAGCAGGAGCAATTAGAGGGACAACAAATCCATGTTGTGGCAGCAAAATTAACCAATCCCTATTGGTACTATCTAACTAAAGAACCAGGATTCTAAACTCATCTTCTCTCTCTGTTTGGTACTAACTAGACAAATAAATAAATAAAAGGACTTGTTCATACAAATCCCTCTAGAATTCCTTCACACAAGAGGATTTGCATCACATATTCCTCTACTTAGCTGCAGCAGTAGTGAGCAGAGGAAGAGAGGGAGGGAGATGGAGGTGCTACCTGCCGAGGTGGGTCGTCGTGGCCGTTCTTGAGCTCGGCAGGCCCCGCCTCCTCGAGCAGGACAGGGCCGCTAGCTAGGTGCGCCTCTCGTCCTCCGCCTCCTCGAGCAGGACAAGGACGACGCCCTCCTGCCGTCGTCGCCGTCCAGACCGCGCCAAGGTGACCTGCAGCAAGGAAAGGAAAAGAGGAGAAGGTGAGGTGGGGAGGGTGGATCCGGGCGAGGAAAGAGGGGAAGGACGTACCTGCGCCACGCCGGTAACAGATCCGTCGAGCTCTGGCCTCGCCGTCGCCGGATGTGGCCGATCCCGGCGATGTTAGGGGTGGCGGCCGGAACCCTAGCTAGCCACAGGGACGGTGGAGGGCGGGAGCGCCGATTCTGGACAGAGGGGAAGGTGGAGCGGACCTACGGGAGCTCGAGGGCGTGCTGCGCGCCGCCATAGCTTGCCGGAGTGGGTGGTGGCGGCGGCGAGGGAGAGAGGTTCATGGGGGAGAGAGGAGTCCGGACGGGGACCTTCGGACGGCCGCGGCGGTGGAGCCGGAGTGGGTGTGGGCGGCCGACGCCGGAGGGCGCGCGTGTGGGCGGCCACGGTGGTGGTGGTGGTGACGGCGGCGCGCGCGGAGAGGGTGGCTGCGGCGGCTGGGGTCGAGAGAGAGAGAGAGAGAGAGAGAGAGAGAGATTGGGGATCGGGTCGAGAGAGAGAGAATGAGTGGAGGAGGAGGCCCGCGAGTGGATAAGGGGGGCCTATGCCGACGGCTTAGCCGTCGGCATAGTGTGCCCACACTATGCCGACAGCTAAGCCACCGGCATAGATGCTCACCATTTTCATTATTCCCAGTATTTATTTTGCTTTTGTATTGCACATACATACATGATATACATGTGTATGAGTGTTAAAAAAATAAACTTACTACATTCTACCCATCTGCATAGATACATTTCTGACCGGGAAATAAGATTCCTTCCGTGTCGACCCACTCCGTGTGACGGCGGCAGCGACGTCCGTGAGGGGGGTCACACTCCGGAGCCGCGTGCCGGGTGCTTGCACCTGCCACCACACTTCCATACGTTTAAGAGGGCCCTGCGCAAGATCTGACGGCATTGCTACCCCACCAAGTCCCCCGTCCCGCCTAACCCTCGCCCAGTTGACCCGCTGTCGGTTTACTAAAGTATGGGTCTTTTTAGTACCCCTTACTTGTGCACGGGCAGTTGTAGCCGTACCGCGGCAAACCTTGCCGGGGAATAGCTAGGAGTAATCACGAGACTAAGATGCCAAGGAGACGTTCAAGTCAACGATCAGACCAGAAGACAGGAGGCCAAAGGGTTGCGGAGGCCCGGCAAGGCCTCGCACCCGGCAAGCCCCGGGCCCGGCAAGGATTCGGTCCCGGCAAGGATTCGGTTCCGGCAAGCCCTGGGCCCGGCAAGGCTCTGCACAGTGCAGCGCTATCGCTCCAGTGCAGCGGCCAGCCTTGTCGTTTAGGGCCTGTCCTCATGGTGACGTGGTGCGATGCTGGCCACGAGATGCTTAAGCGGTGCTGATGGGATGGCTGCTTTTACCCATCCCCTATAAAGCTTTTCCAAGCCCAAGACGTTGAGGGACACCTCGACGGACACCTCACGGTGCATTTAATGAGCTTGTCCTAAGCCGTCAGGGTTAGGTATGATAACACTGTAGCTACTTTCCACCTCATGCCTTATCTCGTACGCCATTGTGGTAGCCCCTTTGACTCATATAAAAGGAGGCCCGAGGCGTACAGGGGAAGGGGGATGGCACTTCTGGGATGGCACTTCTGGGAGGGCACTTCTGAGAGGAGAGAGCACTTCTGAGATTGGACCCGTTCTGCATGCGTAGCTGCTACTGTAGCTCCCAGAACTTGGCCAAGAACACCCACAAATAATACAATCAAAGCAGGAGTAGGATTTTACGCATCCGTGCGGCCCGAACCTGGGTAAATCCCCGTGTGCTGCTCATTAGTTCTGCTCTTTGTGCAATCCTCTCCCCTTGCCGAACCGTAAGGGATCTCCTTGATCCCATAGGTGTTCGTTTCCCACGACATCTTTGGCGCGCCAGGTAGGGGGAACGAGGTTGTGCGAACCTGATCTAGCGATCAGCGCGTCAGATCTTCGATCATCTTCACCACCATGGCTCCCAAGAAAAAGGGTTTTATGGCGGTTGGTCCATCTGCATCCGTCGTGCCTGATGCTGCGCGCACAGGCGACGGGGTAGACGCGGGTGGAGGAGGTGGAGGCTCCGAGCTTCCACGGCGTTCCGGCGATCCGAGCCGGACGAGCAACAGGTCCAAGGATGGAGCTGCGCAACCTGCGGGTGGTGCAGCGACTTCCAAGGATGGAGCGGCGCCTTCTAGGACGAATACGCCGGCGCATGCACCGCGACCTTCTCAGGACGCGCGTGACGTGCAGCCTCAAGACGTTGGTGGTTCTAGGCGTCCGCATGGGAAGACCCCTGCGCATCACTCCTAGGGTGCGCAGGGCCAAGATCCGCGCCAACGCGCTGGTGGAAGCCGCGCGCGGGTGCAGAGTCGTGATGGTGCTCCTTCTAACCCTGTTAGGAGTTTGAGCACCTCACGTTCTTCGCACCTGTCGCCGCCACCTACGCCAGCAGAGGCGTTGGCGCGAGCTCAGCTGCTCCTAGATTTCCCTCCCGCCGCGGAGAAGCTAGATGAGTGGCGAGCCGCTATCCAGAGCCTCATCGGCCTAGCCAACAACGACGTACCGCAGCAGGGCGAACCCTCGCGGCTACAGTCGTCTAGGCTGGTGCGTGGCGATGGAGAGAAGACCGGAGCTGGAACGACTACGTTGCGTTCCCCTCTGCTGCATCAAGAGCGGTCGTTAACTCGACGGACCGGCGCCCGTGAGGATGATTCCACGGCGTCGTCTGATCCGCGGGTTCTCCGCGATCAACATCACGTTCTTCGGGAACGGAAGAAGGAGGAAGCTCGAACCACCATCGAGCGCCGAAGGGAAGCACGTCGCCAGTCCGACAAGTGCGCTGGGACCGCTGTTGACGAGCCCGCGCCAGGGTACCCTGGCTGCCTACCTTACGAGGTGGGTTGCCCAGCGTTTACTCGTGAACTGCGGCAAGTCCAGTGGCCCAGCTCCCGCTCTTTCAAGCCGGAAGTACTGGAGAAGTACGACGGCAAGACTCATCCGTCCGAGTTCTTGAGCATCTACACCATCGCGGTGCAGGCTGCCGGGGCTCGTGACGATAAGGTGCTGGCCAACTACTTTCCGTTGGTGCTGAAGCCCAACGTGAGATCATGGTTGATGCACCTGCCCGAGAATTCCATCTCTTCTTGGGCCGACCTGTGCCATCAGTTTGTTGGCGCCTTCACCGGCGGCCATCAAGCTCCTAGCCAGGAGAGTGATCTGCACATCATTCCCCGGAAGGAGGGCGAAACCTTGCGCAAGTATATCCAGAGGTTCAGCCGCATCCAGCACAACATTCCTGACGTTCATCCCGCCGCCGTCATCAGCGCCTTTCATCAGAATGTGCGCAATCGTAAGATGCGGGAGGAGCTGGCGATGAACAAAGTCAGGGATGTCGCCGAGCTCTACGCTTTGGCCGACAAGTGTGCTTGGGCAGAAGAAGGAAGGAGGCTCCCCGGCGATAACGCTGGCGCTGGAGTCGACTCCGATAGCGAAGACGCTCCTGCCCCGGCAAAGAAGGGGCGGCGGAAGAACAAGAAGCGCAAGGGCAAGGCCGTACTTGCCGTCGAAGGTTCCGGCAACCCCGGCACCGCCAAGAAGGCCAAGACCGACGACCCCGGCAAGGAGATTGCCGGGTGTGCGGCGTGTCAGGCCTTGGCGGCTGCCGACAAGCCAGAAGGATCCGGCAAGCAGTACTGCAAGATCCACCGCACCAAGGGCCATGATCTCCAAGACTGCCGGCAAGTGGAGGAGCTTGCCGAGAAGCAGCGCGCCGAGTACGAAAGGCGCGACAAGGAGAGAGCCCAAGATGGTGCCGGGAGATCTGGCAGGAAACGCGGTCGAGGAGGTCGCCGCGGCAAGCCCAGGCAGCAGCAAGAGAAACCTGCCCGGGGCCGCGCCAAAGAGCAAGGAGATGATGATGATGATGATGCAGAGGGCGACGAGTCCAGCGAACACGAGTTCCAGAAGGCTACAGAGGCCATGTGCGTCGACGGGGGCGCTTCGTTGCATTCCTCTCACCGCCAGCTCAAGCAGTGGGCGCGCGAGATTAATGCGGCAGAGCCATCCCTCGATGCCCGGAAGCCACTAAAGTGGTCCCACACGCCTATCATTTTTGACGCCGAGGATCACCCTGATCGCACAACTGCGGTCGGGTGTTTGCCGTTGTTGGTTTCACCAACAATCCGCAACCTCCAGGTGACGAAAATGTTAGTTGACGGTGGGGCCGGCCTGAACCTGATCTCGCCCGATGTGATTAAGAGGCTGCAAATTCCCGACGAAGATCTCGAGGAAACAGGCTCTTTCCAAGGGGTCAATCCGGGAAGGAACCAGCCGAAGGGCAAAATCACGCTGCCGGTAACATTCGGCAGCGAGCTGAACTTCAGGACGGAGAAGGTCGTCTTCGACGTCGCCAAGATTCCGTTGCCGTACAATGGAATCCTTGGCCGCCCAGCACTGGCTAAGTTCAGGGCGGCCTCGCACTACGCCTACAACGTCTTGAAGATGCCCAGTCCAATGAGCGTCATCACTGTCCACTCCGACAAGAAAGACACGCTCATTTGCACCGACAAGCTCTACCGGGAAGCAGTTGCAGCGTCCGCCGCCTAGGCGCATGCTCCTGCCGCTCAAGATCCCGGCAAGAAGAAGAAGCCCGGCAAGACCTCTGGGACAAACTCCGGCAAGCGCGCCTCTCCAGAGTGCTGCGCTACCGTCGAGGATGCACCGAAGAGCTCTGCCGGCCAGACCAAGAAATCCAAGGCTGCTCCGCCTGAGACCAAGAAGGTGCCCGCCAAGGAGGACGGGACGGGGGGAACTTTCACCATAAGTTCCACCCTTGATGACAAATAGGAAAGCGCGCTCGTTGCCTTCCTGCGGGCGAATGTCGATGTGTTTGCATGGCAACCATCTGACATCCCCGGTGTTCCTAGGGAGGTAATTGAGCACCACCTAGCTGTCTGTCCTCACGCGCGGCCCGTCAAGCTGAAGGTGCGGAAGCAAGCTTTGGAGCGGCAAGAATTCATTGCAGAAGAGATTAAGAAGCTTGAGGCGGCAGGCCTGGTTAGGGGAGTCCTCCATCCTACATGGTTGGCCAATCCAGTTGTTGTGCGCAAGGCGAATGGTAAATGGAGGCTATGTATTGACTTTACAGATATCAATAAAGCCTGTCCAAAAGATCCCTTTCCCTTGCCGCGCATCGACCAGATTGTGGATTCCACTGCCGGCTGCGATTTGCTATCATTTCTTGACGCATACTCAGGCTATCACCAGATCTTCATGGCGAAAGAAGACGAAGAGAAGACTGCATTTATCACCCCGTGTGGCACATATTGCTTCTTGCGTATGCCTTTCGGGTTGAAAAGTGCTGGTTCAACCTTCGCAAGAGCTGTCCAGATTGGTTTCGGGGCCCAGCTGCATAGAAATATGGAAGCTTACATGGATGACATAGTGGTCAAAACCAAGGACAAGGCAACGCTCATTCAAGATCTGGAGGAGACTTTTGCAAATCTGCGCAAGATCAACCTGAAGCTCAATCCCGAGAAGTGCGTGTTCGGCGTCCCATCCGGCAAGATTCTCGGGTTCTTTGTATCTCAGCGTGGAATTGAAGCCAATCCAGACAAGATCAAAGCAATTGAGCAGATTGAGGCGCCAAGACGAGTCAAGGATGTGCGCCGCCTCGCCGGCTGCGTCGCTGCTTTGAGTAGGTTCATCTCAAAGTCTGCTGAGCGCGCCCTGCCGTTTTTCAAAATTTTGAAGAAGGCAGGTCCAATGAAATGGACTCCAGAAGCGGAGGCAGCGCTGCAGGATTTGAAGAGGTACCTCTCCTCTCCGCCAGTACTAGTCGCGCCTAGACCACAAGAGCCGTTGCTGTTATATCTGGCGGCAACGAATCAAGTGGTTAGTGCTGCGCTGCTGGCAGAGAGAGAAGTAGAGGAGGATGCAGCGGCAACGGCAGGCCCGCCAAGCGACTTGCCGAGGCCAGCCCCGGCAGAGTCTGGTGCCGACAAGGAAAAATCCGCGCAGTCAAGTCAAGCAGTGCAGAAGAAGAAGATGGTGCAGCGCCCAGTCTATTTCGTCAGCTCCCTGTTGCAGGGGGCTAGGTCGAGATATTCTGGTGTGCAGAAGTTGCTCTTCGGCCTTCTCATGGCCTCGAGGAAGCTGCGCCATTACTTCCAAGCACATGAGATCACCGTCGTCACTCGCTTTCCCGCTGCAACGGATTCTCCGGAACCCAGAAGCAACCGGCAGGATCGTGGAGTGGGCGTTGGAGCTGTCATGCTTTGGTCTCAAGTTTGAAAGTTCTTCAACTATCCAGAGCAGAGCCTTGGCAGAGTTCATTGCAGAATGGACCCCAACGCCAGACGACGAAGTTCAAGAATCAGCGATTCCCGGCAAGGAAACAGATCGCGAATGGATTATGTACTTTGATGGAGCTTTTTCGCTGCAAGGCGCCGGTGCCGGCGTGCTGCTTGTCGCACCCACCGGAGAGCACCTCAAGTACGTGATCCAGATGCATTTTCCCCGGGAGAGATCGACCAACAACACGGCAGAGTATGAAGGACTGCTTGCCGGTCTCAGGATCGCGGCAGACCTTGGGATCAAGAAGCTCATCGTCAGAGGTGACTCCCAGCTCGTCGTGAGGCAGGTCAACAAAGATTATCAGAGCCCGTTAATGGAAGCTTACGTCGATGAAGTGAGGAAGCTGGAGGAGCGCTTTGACGGTCTTCGGACAGAGCATGTTCCTCGATCAGAGAACAGCATTGCCGACGACCTGTCGAAGCGTGCCGCACTCAAGCTGCCTGTGGAACCAGGGACTTTTGTGCTCCGCTTGACTCAACCATCCGTGTCGCCATCGACAAGGCCTGATAAGAGGAGAAAGTTAAGTACCGGCGAGTACTTCCCGGCAGGGCTTCCCGAAGCCCCCGGCAAGGATCTTGCCGGGAACGACACGGTTGCCGGTGAGCAGCGGCTTCGCGCAGAACCTCGGGTTCTTGCCGCCGAAGCAAGCGCCCCTGCTGCAGAAGAAATACCTGTTGCCGGTGAGCAGCGGCTTCGCGCAGAACCTCGGGTTCTTGTCACCGAAGCAAGCGCCCCTGCTGCCGAAGAGATACCAGTTGCCGGTGAGCAGCTGCTCCGCCAAGAACCTCAGGTTCTTGCCGTAGAAGCAAATGCTCCCGCAGCTGAAGAGTCGCCTTTAGTCCTTGTCGTCGAGCCACAGGCTCCGGCATGGGCACAGCAAATAGTCCATTTCCTTCAGACAGGAGAACTCCCCGAAGAGCAGGAAGAAGCTGAAAAAGTAGCCCGTCAGTCAAGTATGTACCAGTTCGTCGATGACATTCTGTACAGAAAGAGACCGAATGGGGTGAAATTGAAGTGTATTCCTCGGGAGGATGGACTAGAGCTGTTGGCAGAGATTCATGGGGGCATATGTGGATCCCACATAGGCTCAAGAGCCCTTGTCGGCAAGGCATTCCGGCAAGGATTCTTCTGGCCTACTGCCCTCCAGGATGCAACGGCACTAGTAACCAAGTGTGAAGCGTGCCAGTTTCATTCGAAGCAACTTCATCAGCCAGCTCAAGCTCTCCAGACGATCCCTCTCTCCTGGCCCTTCTCGGTCTGGGGGCTCGACATACTGGGTCCCTTCCCCCGCACTGCCGGGGGCTTCGAGTACTTGTACGTTGCCATCGACAAGTTCACGAAGTGGCCAGAAGCGGAAGCAGTGAGGAGGGTGACAACACAGTCAGCAGTCAAGTTCTTCAAGGGGATTGTGTGCCGTTTTGGTGTGCCGAACAGGATCATCACCGACAACGGTACGCAGTTCACTAGTCGCACCTTCATGCAGTACGTCCAAGACCTTGGCGGCAAGATCTGTTTTGCCTCTGTTGCTCACCCGAGAAGCAATGGCCAAGCGGAAAGGGCGAACGCTGAAGTGTTGCGTGGTCTCCGGACCAGAACTTTCGACAAGCTGCACAAGCATGGAAGACGCTGGATTGATGAGCTGCCGGCGGTTCTTTGGTCGATCAGGACGACGCCAAATCGAGCCACCGGCCAGACACCCTTCGCTCTGGTTTACGGAGCGGAAGCAGTTCTCCCCACGGAACTCATATACGGGTCACCTCGAGTGCTCGCTTATGATGAGCTTGAGCAAGAGCAGCTGCGGCAAGATGACGCGCTGCTCCTTGAGGAGAACCGTCTTCGGGCTGCTGTGCGAGCCGCTCGCTACCAGCAAGCTTTGCGCCGCTACCATAGCCGCAAGGTTCACGCCCGGAGTCTTGAGGAAGGCGACCTTGTTCTTCGGCGCGTTTAGTCGGCCAAGAATTCCAACAAGTTGACGCCGAAGGGGGAAGGCCCTTACCGGGTAGTGCGAGTCACCAGGCCTGGCGCTGTCCGCCTGGAGACCGAAGAGGGCTTGCCAGTGAGCAACTCCTGGAATATCGAGCACCTTCGCAAGTTCTACCCGTAAGGCGCAGTTGTTCGGGTTTCTTGATGTGATAGCGATACGGCCAGCAGGCTGCTGACGACCCGAATCCAGCGCTCGCGGCAGCGTAACGCTCCGGCAAGATCCCGGCAACGCCATTCTGTACAAGTGTTGCCGCTGGCATGTAATCCTTTGTACAGAGCAGGCACATCCCTGTGCATATTTTATAAGATCTGTGTGCTTTACGTTTCTTGTTGATTTCATGTCATTCTATATGCATGTATTATCTGAGATATGTATCGCACTTGATCCTGGTAAGAGCTAACGAACCGTCAAGGTTCCATACCTTTATTTTCTCTTCTTTCTTTTTCTCAAGAGACAGAAGATTCCCTCGACGCACAAGTTTGCCGGGGGGGAAGGAGAATAGTGGTATGGATACCAGACGACGTTCAAGGTTGGCGCCTTGCCGGAAGAAGAAGAATAGCGACGAAAAGCAAAGCTAAGTTGCTGAACCCCTTAAGCAGATTTTTGATTTTTGTAAGGCTGTATTCCCTTGAATGATTTCGGCTTTGTATGGAAAACCTGCACGCGATGGAATCTTGTCGTGATCGGCTGCGCCCTTATTTTGTTTCGAGTCCGCTCAACAGTCTAGGTGGCCGCGCTGAAAGCGTCAAGATTTCTTGCCGTGAGCAGCACTGCCCGCAAGCTGCTGACGACCCGAATCCAGCGCTCGCGACGGGGTTATGCTCCGGCAAGTTCCCAGCAAAGCGTAGGGTATATGCTATACAGAAAGAAATTGAACAAAGGGAATAGCATGCCATAATTCAAAGAGAGCAAGTTATATTACATCTAGTGCTTGCCGCGTTTCTGACATAAGGCGAATTGTCTTTTACATGGAATGCTGGCGGCAAGATGGGGAAGAGATAGGAGGCTACAGCTAATCCCGGCGATCGCCCTCGACCCTCTTCACCTGGCTCACCCGATCGACGATGGGCGCGACAAGCTCTTCGAGAGCCTTGACGTCCGCGTCCTTCGGCAAGCTTTTCGAGGCCTTGGAGAGGTCGATGCCAGGGTTCCTGTACGCCACCTTCATCAACACCTTGCGGAGGACGAGCTGGCAGAGTTTCCGGGATTCGTCGGCCAGCTTGCTTGTCTGGTTCGCCTGGAGTAGCTTGAGGGCGTCGACGAGCTTGTCGAAGAACATGGTTAGCCTGGTGCTTGAGGATACGTTGTCGTCGACAGAGTATCCGAAGCCCGGCAAGTCCATGGCCTCCAGCTCCGCGCCAAGCTTCTCGGCGACGTCCGCCAGCCTGGCAGTCCAGAGCTTCACGCTAGAAGTGTACTCGTTGTGGGTGGTGGCGGCGTTCTGGAGCAGCTCCTGTTCGTCATGGAGGTCTTTGATAAGAGTCCTCTCGCGAACTCGGGCGGCCTCAAGAGACTCCTCCAGCGTGGATAGCTTCAGCTTCAGATCTTCAATGGAGTCCTTGGCGGAGGAAAGCTGCTGGACCTTCTCGGATGCGGCAGCCTGCGTCTCCATCAGGCTGTCGAGAGCCTTGTCTCTCTCGGCCTCGAGTGCCGAGACCTTCTTGCCGTGGTCCTCGAGAGCGGCCTCCAGCTGCTTCGTCTTCTCCTCCAGCAAGTTCTTGGCGGTCTCCGTAGCTCCGGCAGCGTCGAGGGCCTCTTTGAGCTTGCCGGCGTGGTCTTCAGTTAGAGCTCTGAGCGTCTTCAAGTGTTTCTGCTCAAGCTCCTGGACCCGCCGTGCAACAAGACTTTCGAGCTCTTCATCCTTGTTGCGAAGCTTGGCGGCAAGCGCCGCCTCGCGCGCGGCAAGGTCCTCTTCTTGAGAGTCAAGGCCGATGCGGCGCTGCGTCAAGAGGGCTTCTGCCGTGGCGGCTTGCTGGGCGGCCTCCTCCCGCGCTTTCTCGATGTCTGATTGCTTCAGCAGGAGGACGTTCCGCTCTTCCGCCAGCTGCTCCCGATAAGCATTCAGCTCTTGGAGGGCCTCGCCATACCAAGCCTGTGTCTCCGTGACGCGTTGTTGGAAGTCTCCTTCCGCAGCCTCGACGAGCGCTGCCCGGGAGTCCAGTTTTTCCTTCCGGGCACGGTAGAGCGTTTGGAGCTTCTGATAGTTGTCATTCATGGCTTGAAGTAGCTGCTCCTCCTTGAGCTCACTGGCGGCGGCGGCGGTGATTTCCCCGTCAAGATGTTCTCCTTCAACCAGCTCTTCGATGTTTGCCGACCCCGGCATGCTGACAACGTTCTTGCCGGCCTTGATGTATTGGCTTGAGGAAGGGGCCTGGGACGACGAGGGTTGGTCTTCGGCAGTCGAGGGCCCCGCGGCAGTAGAAGCGCCTGGCGCTCCTGTGGCGGAAGCGCCGTCAGTATTGCCGCGGGTCTCCTCACCGGCTCCCTCGGCGGGCATCTTGGCGGCCTCCTCTTGCGCGGCCTTGGCGGCCTCAGCGGCAGCGGCCTTGGCGGCCTCAGCGGCAGCAGCTTTGGCGGCCTCGGCGGCGGCATGCTTGGCGGCCTCGGCGGCGGCAACCTTGTCGGCTTCAGTGGCGGCATCCTTGGCAGTCTCTTCAATGACAACGTCAGTGTCTATGAGCTCTGTCAGAAGAAGATTGAAAGCCAAGGAGTTGATTAAGATGAAGCTGGGAAGGAAGTTCAAGAAGACAAAAAGAAGAAAAACCAAAGCGACAAGTTCTTTGAAGCAAGTAACTTTACCTGCGTCAGGGAAGGGGTTGCCGGGGCCTGCTCTTGCCGACCCCTCCCCTCCGTCGCGGTGGGGCTCGCTCGAAGGTTCCTCCCTGGGCGGTGTGGTCGATGGAGGTGGCACGGCAGAGGCAGCTCCCGCTGTTGCTTCTCGCTGTTGCTCCGCTCCTGCACGCCCGGAGATGTCAGCAGAGAAGATGCACACCCCGGCACGCGCCAATGGGTAGTGAGTAGAAGACTCACGCTGGGGGCTGCGTCGAGGGCTGCATCGAGGGTTGCGTTCTGGGCTTGACTCCGAGCTGACGAGAACCGTTTCCGGCGCACCTGAGGTGCTTGCCGGCGGCTCGACGCTTGTTGAGGTCTTGGCCCTCTTCGCCATCCTCTGCGCCAGAGTCTCCGTATCCCTGAGGAGGCAAAAACAGAGCAAGTTAATCAAGCAAAGCTAGAAGGATAAGAATCAAAGCTGTGGCGGGACTTTTACTCTTCTTCTTCTTCCTCGGAGCTGATGGCGGAGAGGTCGAAGCCGACCCCCGCCGCAGTTCCTGACGGAGGAGGAGGAGGAGTGGTCCTGGGCCGCTTGGCAGCGGCAGGTTGTGATGCGGCCTCGCCGGCCGCCCCTTTGCCGGAAGGCTCGCTGCTTGAGGAAGGTTGCCGGGCTGGAGCGCCAGTGGCGTTCTTCCGGAGGACGCGCCTCTTCCTGTGTTGAAGAGCTGGGGGCTCTTCCTCCTCTTCCTCCTCTTCGGCGGCGCCTCCGGTAGAAGAGCTCCCGGCAGCGGCTCCGCTTGGCTCCCCGGCAGCCTCGTCTCGCCCGGCAAGATCTTCCCGCAGTGGGTCCTCGCCTTCGCTGGACTCAGCGCTGCCGGCTTCTTCGGCAAGGTTCGCCTCTTCCGCCCTGCTGGCGATGTAGGCGAGCTCCTCCTCCGTGGTGGCGCGGACAAGGTTCTCCGCGCGGATGGCCTTCTCCGTCAAGTTGTCGAAGAACGCCAGCGCCTGCTCCGCGGACGGCTCGATCCACCTCTCGTCGATGCTATGGGCATTGAGCACCGGCATCATGGCGATGATGGAGGTCAGCGACGAGTTGTTGCACAGTGGGACGACGCTTGCCGGCAACTCTCCCACTGCTCCAGATTTGAACAGCTGTTGGCAGAGGGCTGCGTGCCCCATGGCTGTCAGATCATTATCCAGCCCGGGCCGCACCCTCATGACGTCGGCAGCGTTCATGTACTCCCAGGCAGGGCGCCCCTTGTTCTGCAGTGGGGCGATGCGCCGGCGAAGGAAATCTGAAGCAATCATCTCCACCTTCAACCCGGCAGCCCTGAGGCGCAATATCCCGGTGATGGCGATGGTGAGCTTGCTGTCGTCAGGGTCCGCGGCGCTCCAATCCTTGCCGCGGACTACCTTCTGCTTCCGCACCTCGCAGAATGGTTTGGGCTCCTTTTCCCAGACCCAGCACCACTTGCCGCGCCACTCATCCAATCTATCGCGGTAGAGCCCCTCTGGGTACGTCTCCTTGGTCGCCGTCCTCGGAATCCAAGTGATGCTGCCGGAGAGGGCGTCGCCCTTTTGGATGCGGGGATAGAAGTAGTGCCGGAAAAGTGCAGTGCTCGGGATGACCCCAACAAAATTCTCGCAAAGGTGCGCGAAGACGGACATGCAAGTCACGGCATTCGGCGTGAAATCTAGCAGCTGGAAGCCGTAGGTGAGCATGATGTCTACGAAGAAATCCGAGTACGGAGGACAGAGGCCGCACCAGAAGTAATCGGCAAAGAAGGGATAATCTCCTGGCTCTGCCTTACGAGAAGCTACACTCACTCTGGTGGCTGGATGCGCCGTGGTCTCAGTCGCCCATGCGAACTGGTACCTCTTCTTCAAGGTCTCCGCATCAAGCGTCGAGGGGAAGACAGCACGTTCCTTCCGCATCTTCGCCAACCTGCTCTCCGCGGCGGCCGCTTCCGCCGCCTTGCCCTTGCTCGGCTTGGGCGGCATGGTGACTATGGAGGTGGGTGGAGGGAGAAAAGCTCTGCTTTGGGCGCGAGGAAGAAGACTATGGCGACGGCTCTAAGATTGAGATTGGAAAGGCGGAGGGGGTAAATGAGCAGTGCCCTTTGTGATTCCCTTTTTATGGGGAAGGCGCGAGGCAGGCTCTTTACCGCCCGCTTTTGCAGCGGAGTTTCCGCCCACGTCTCCCACGTCGCGCGATTAATGCGCGTAGTGGAGGGGCGTGGTAAAAGAGATAATGATTACGAGCAGTTATTCCCTGCCACGCGTGCCCGTGCACTGTTTTGGGCCTAGCCCAACAGGCCTGGCACCCGTGTATGGCCTAGGCCCGGGGGCTCCTGTCGGTGTACTAAAGTATGGGTCTTTTTAGTACCCCTTACTTGTGCACGGGCAGTTGTAGCCGTACCGCGGCAAACCTTGCCGGGGAATAGCTAGGAGTAATCACGAGACTAAGATGCCAAGGAGACGTTCAAGTCAACGATCAGACCAGAAGACAGGAGGCCAAAGGGTTGCGGAGGCCCGGCAAGACCCTTGCCGGCAAGGCCTCGCACCCGGCAAGCCCCGGGCCCGGCAAGGATTCGGTCCCGGCAAGCCCCGGGCCCGGCAAGGCTCTGCACAGTGCGGCGCTATCGCTCCAGTGCAGCGGCCAACCTTGTCGTTTAGGGCCTGTCCTCATGGTGACGTGGTGCGATGCTGGCCACGAGATGCTTAAGCGGTGCTGATGGGATGGCTGCTTTTACCCATCCCCTGTAAAGCTTTTCCAAGCCCAAGACGCCGAGGGACACCTCGACGGACACCTCACGGTGCATTTAATGAGCTTGTCCTAAGCCGTCAGGGTTAGGTATGATAACACTGTATCTACTTTCCACCTTATGCCTTATCTCGTACGCCATTGTGGTAGCCCCTTTGACTCATATAAAAGGAGGCCCGAGGCGTACAGGGGAAGGGGGATGGCACTTCTGGGATGGCACTTCTGGGAGGAGAGAGCACTTCTGAGATTGGACCCGTTCTGCATGCGTAGCTGCTACTGTAGCTCCCAGAACTTGGCCAAGAACACCCACAAATAATACAATCAAAGCAGGAGTAGGGTTTTACGCATCCGTGCGGCCCGAACCTAGGTAAATCCCCGTGTGCTGCTCGTTAGTTCTGCTCTTTGTGCAATCCTCTCCCCTTGCCGAACCGTAAGGGATCTCCTTGATCCCATAGGTGTTCGTTTCCCACGACACCCGCGGATCTACCCCTTTGACTTTCGCTGGACGGGCTTTGACCGATGAACCTTTTCAACTGGTTGTGATAGGTTAGCCCATAGGGACACTTCGGATCAAGGTCCGGGCTCAACCCACCGCAAAATTCCCTCCGTGTCGACCCGACGTGGCCGTTTCCCCCTCCAGGTGACGGCGGCAGCGACGTCCGTGAGGGGGGTCACACTCCGGAGCCGCGTGCCAGGTGTTTGCACCTGCCACCACACTTCTAGACGTGTTAGAGGGCCCAGCGCAAGATTTGGCGGCATAGCTAGCCCCCGAAGGCCCATGGGAACACTTCAGAACAAGGTCCGGGCCCAACGCACCGCAAGATTCCCTCCGTGTCGACCCGACGTGGCCGTTTTCCCTATCCAAGTGCCGACGACACTGCCATCCGTGAGGGGGGTCACACTCAGGAGCCGCGTGCCAGGTGTTTGCACCTACCACCACACTTCTAGACGTGTTAGAGGGCCCAGCGCAAGATTTGGCGGCATAGCTAGCCCCCGAAGGCCCCCGTCCCGCCTAGCCCTGGTCCCATTGATCCGCAGATCTACCCCTTTGACTTTCGCCGGACGGGCTTTGACCAATGGACCTTTTAACCTGGTTGTGATAGGCCAGCCCATGGGAACACTTCAGAACAAGGTCCGGGCCCAACGCACCGCAAGATTCCCTCCGTGTCGACCCGAGGTGGCCGTTTCCCCCCTCCAGGTGACGGTGGCAGCGCCGTCCGTGAGGGGGGTCACACTCCGGAGCCGCGTGATAGGTGTTTGCACCTACCACCACACTTCTAGACGTATTAGAGGGCCCAGCGTAAGATTTGGCGGCATAGCTAGCCCCCGAAGGCCCCCGTCCCGCCTAACACTGGCCTTGTTGACCCGCTGATCTACCCCTTTGACTTTCGCCGGACGGGCTTTGACCAATGAACCTTTTCACCTGGTTGTGATAGGTCAGCCCATGAGAACACTTCAGAACAAGGTCCGGGCCCAACCCACCGCAAGATTCCCTCCGTGTCGACCCGACGTGGCCGTTTCCCCCATCCAAGTGCCGGCGGCAGCGCCGTCCGTGAGGGGGGTCACACTCTGGAGCCACGTGCCGGGTGTTTGCACCTGCCACCACACTTCCATACACAATCTGATGGATGTAGATATAGAATTTGTCTCATTTGGCAAAGGAATGAAGAAAATACAAAGAAGTCAAAAGAAGAGGGTGTTTTGTGTAAATCTGAAGCAAACATGATTTAAGTTTGTTCAAATTAGATAACATATTATAGCAACAGAATCCTTTCAAGATTCTTATAAAAAAATATAAAACTTGTCAAAATAGCTGCAATTATCAACTGTTTGTGATTTTAATAAAGTATAGGGATCTATATGCAAAAGAACATGAGGTCACATTACTAACATACTCGAAAACAAATACAAACTACATATTCATAATCTATGGAAAATTCTACCCCAAATCGATATATAATTTATGTATGTTTATGTTTAGATAAGTCACATTTAAGTTAATCAAATTTTAATTTCAAAAAAATAAAAACGATAAAAAATATAAAAACCCGCAAGATCTAGGCCTTTGACTTTCGCCGGATGGGGTTTGACCGATGAACCTTTTCACCTGGTTGTGATAGGCCGGCTCATAGGTACACTTCGGATCAAGGTCCGGGCCCAACCCACCGCAAGATTCCCTCCATGTCGGCCCGACGTGGCCGTTTCCACCCTCCCGTGTGACTGCGGCAGTGACGTCCGCGAGGGGGGTCACACTCCGGAGTCGCGTGCTGGGTGCTTGCACCTGCCACCACACTTCCGTACGTGTAAGAGGGCCCAGCGCAAGATCTGGCGGCATTGCTACCCCCCAAGTCCCCCGTCCCGTCTAACCCTGGCCTAGTTGATCCGCGGATCTAGGCCTTTGACTTTCGCCGGACGGGGTTTGACCGATGGACCTTTTCACCTGGTTGTGATAGGCCAGCCCATAGGGACACTTCGGATCAAGGTCCGGGCCCAACCCACCACAAGATTCCCTCCGTGTCGGCCCGACGTGGCCGTTTCCACCCTCCGTGCGACTGTGGCAGCGACGTCCGTGAGGGGGGTCACACTACGGAGCCGCGTGCCGGGTGCTTGCACCTGCCACCACACTTCCGTACGTGTAAGAGGGCCCAACGCAAGACATGGTGGCATTGCTACCCCCCAAGTCCCCTGTCCCGCCTAACCCTGGCCAGTTGACCCGCGGATCTAGGCCTTTGACTTTCGCCGGACGGGGTTTGACCGATGGACCTTTTCACCTGGTTGTGATCGGCCAGCCCATAGGTACACTTCGGATCAAGGTCCGGGCCCAACCCACCGCAAGATTCCCTCCATGTTGGCCCGACGTGGCCGTTTCCACCCTCCGTGTGACGGCGGCAGCGACGTCCGTGAGGGGGGTCACACTCCGGAGCCGCGTGCCGGGTGCTTGCACCTGCCACCACACTTCCAGACGTGTAAGAGGGCCCAGCGCAAGACCTGGCGGCATTGCTACCCCCCAAGTCCCCCGTCCCGTCTAACCCTGGCCCAGTTGACCCGCGGATCTAGCACTTTCAAGATTCTTATAAAAAACATATAAAACTTGTCAGAATAGATGCAATTATCAATTGTTTGTGATTTTAATAAAGTATAGGGACCTATATGCAAAAGAACATGAGGTCACATTACTAACATACTCGAAAACAAATACAAACTACATATTCATAATCTATGGAAAATTCTACACCAAATCGATATATAATTTATGTATGTTTATGTTTAGATAAGGCACATTTAAGTTAATCAAATTTTAATTTAGAAAAAAACAGATAAAAAATAAAAAATAAAAAAAGATAATACATAGCTATGCCGACGGCATATGTAGAGGTATGCCAACGGCTTGATGACGCCTCGGATCGATGACGTGGCACGTGCCGCGGATCGATGACGTGGACCAGGCCTGTGCCGACGGCCGCCGTTAGGGCCGTCGGCATAGATTTGATGGCGTCAAACACCCGTCTACCGCCGGGTCGCCGGGCCCATGTCTATGCCGACGGCCCACCTATGCCGACGGGGACTGTAGGCATATCTTCGGATATGCCGACGGCACTACTATGCCGACGGGTGCCGTCGGCATATGTAGAGGTATGCCAACGGCTTTTCTACACCGACGGTTTACCTAGGCCGTCGGCATACCTCTATATATGCCGACGGGGGCCGTCGGCATAAGATAGGCCGTCGGGATTGAGGGTAATTCCGGTAGTGTGCTCCCCGGTTCGATATTACATAAAAGGAACAACCAAAGTGCGGGCACCGCAGCGCCCTACGGATCTTCGACGAAGAGTTCCCACGCGCGCCCGTTGAACGCTGGAAATGCCGCGTCAAGGGCCTCCACCTGGCTCGACGACAAGGTCCCCGAACGCAACGCGTCGAGTATTCCCCTGGGCGCAAGTGAAACCGGGCCGGCCGGCGGCGCAATGCCGAACCGCTGCTCGAGCCCACGCGCGCCCGTTGAACGCTGGAAATGCCGCGTCAAGGGCCTCCACCTGGCTCGACGACAAGGTCCCCGAACGCAACGCGTCGAGTATTCCCCTGGGCGCAGCTGAAACCGGGCCGGCCGGCGGCGCAATGCCGAACCGCTGCTCGAGCCCACGCGCGCCTTGAACGCTGGAAATGCCGCATCAAGGGCCTCCACCTGGCTCGACGACAAGGTCCCCGAACGCAACGCGTCGAGTATTCCCCTGGGCACAAGTGAAACAAGGCCGGCCGGCGGCGCAATGCCGAACCGCTGCTCGAGGAGTACCGCGCCCCGCTGGGAGGCCGGTATGTGAGCCAATGGTTGGGCGGCTATCCATATGCTCCTGCGCCTAATAGACATAGGCCTCCTGGTTCTCGCCCTCTGTCGTGGTGGAGAGGCAATCAAGGGCGGCTCCCGTGGACCCGCACCTCGTCCAGGAACCGTGCGAGGCGCCGAGCGGCCTCGCACGGCGTGGGCGTCTCGTCGCCAAGCTCGATGTCGGGTTGACCAGCCCGAGGAGGTGTCAGCTGCGCCAACTCCTGTGCCGACGACTGAGGCGAGAAGATAGCCGCCTCCGTGGACCCCGAGGGGACGGCTAAGTCGCCCGGAGGCGGCTCCGAGGACCCCGAGGGGACGGCCACGTCGCCTGCCTCGACGTCAGGTTGACCCTCCTGAGGATGCGTGAGCTGCGCTAGCTCCTGCGCCGATGGCTGAGGCGAGAGGACAGCCGCTACCGGGTGCGGCTCCGCGAACCCCGTGGGGCGGCCTCAACAGAGCAGCTGACGACGAACGCAGCGGCTAGGAGCTCCTCCAGCATCGGGTCGAAGGTTGTCTACGCGGATTCAGCCGACCACCCGCGACGCCTCCGACGCTTGCGTCGCCTCCGCCATTGCCGCCGCCGACCGTCAACGGCGGGGGCGGTGGTGCTCGTCGTGGCTCCACCAAGGCCGAGCGAACCGCCAAGGTCCGCCGGCCCATCGGGACGAACCAAGGCATGACCGCCCGAAGCACTATCGCCCCTCGCGGCGGAGGCTGAAGAAGGCACCCTACGTCGCTGCTTGCAGTTTCGTGCAAGGTGCCGGAACTCCTTGCAGCGGAGGCGGCGTGGAGGCAGCCTGCAGGTTGCCGGTGGAGAGGCAGTTGAAGCACTTCCCTTGCAGATCCGCCGGGAAGCGATTGGGGGGGGGGGGGGGGGGGGGGGGGGGGGGGGCGGGTCGGGCGTGCCCCTCCGGCACCGCCGATCGACTCCGGCGACAAGACCTGGCGCCAGCCATCGGCGTTCGAAGCGGAGATGCGTTGGCGGGCGGACCCCCGCTCGCGCCGCACGAGGCGCTGACGGGCCGGGATGCTCCCCTCCACGGGCCGGGCAGGCAGGCCGTGCACAAGCTCAGTACGGGGCCGCCGCCGGCGAGTCCTGCGGCGCATGTGCACCATGCCTGCACCAGGAGTGTTGCCGCACGCACCTCCGGCGACGATGGGAGGTCAGTAGCGGCGCTGCCGCGAGAGCCGCCGACGGGGGGCGACGCCCGAACATGCGTCACGGTAGGAGGTCGGGAAGCTCGCCGGCGACTCCTCCACCTCAGAGTCCTCGTCCGCCCAACGTCGGGATTTGGAGCGCCCCAACGAGCCGTCCCCAGGATGAAGAGAAGACGACGGGCTGGGCGAGGAGGGGTGGACGAGGAGGATGTCGACGGCCGACGCCTGGGCAGGCCGCCGCGGCGAGCTGGGCGGCGAGGCGTCATCGTCCTCCAGGACGTCCTCGATGAGGACCACCGACCCGTCCTGCATCAGCCGCGACTCGGGCTAGACGGCAGCTGCGCCCGGCGGCTGCGGGGAGGACGAGAAGCACGGCGGCGGCCCAGTGTCGGCGGAGAGCCCTGCTGCGGGCGGCGATGGCATGCGAGGGGCCCTAGACCCGGTCCCCACGCCCGGACCCAGGTTGGGCGCGGCGGGAGCACCGGCCCCGATGGCGAACAGGGCGACGCGCTGGGGGGCCGGCTCGCCAGATCCTGTCGCGTCCGGGGTGGGGAAGGAAGGCTCGCCGGCGGCCGAAGGCGAGAACCGGGCGGGCCCGGCCGAGGCAGCCTGCGCCGGCGGCGGCGTGGCCGGCACGCCAGGTCCCGTCGCGTCCGGGGTGGGGAAGGTAGGCTCCCCGGTGGCCGGAGGGGAGATCCGGGCCAAGCCTGCCGCGGCATCCAGCTCCGGCTCCGGCGACGGCGAGGCCGGCGACGAGGCCGGGCCACCAGATCCCGCGGTGGCCTCAGGAGCGGGGAGTTGTGGGGCGGGGGAGATGGAGAGGGAGCGGGAGGAAGAGGGGGAGGGGGGGGAGGCGGGTCGGGCGTGCCCCTCCGGCACCGCCGATCGACTCCGGCGACAAGACCTGGCGCCAGCCATCGGCGTTCGAAGCGGAGATGCGTTGGCGGGCGGACCCCCGCTCGCGCCGCACGAGGCGCTGACGGGCCGGGATGCTCCCCTCCACGGGCCGGGCAGGCAGGCCGTGCACAAGCTCAGTACGGGGCCGCCGCCGGCGAGTCCTGCGGCGCATGTGCACCATGCCTGCACCAGGAGTGTTGCCGCACGCACCTCCGGCGACGATGGGAGGTCAGTAGCGGCGCTGCCGCGAGAGCCGCCGACGGGGGGCGACGCCCGAACATGCGTCACGGTAGGAGGTCGGGAAGCTCGCCGGCGACTCCTCCACCTCAGAGTCCTCGTCCGCCCAACGTCGGGATTTGGAGCGCCCCAACGAGCCGTCCCCAGGATGAAGAGAAGACGACGGGCTGGGCGAGGAGGGGTGGACGAGGAGGATGTCGACGGCCGACGCCTGGGCAGGCCGCCGCGGCGAGCTGGGCGGCGAGGCGTCATCGTCCTCCAGGACGTCCTCGATGAGGACCACCGACCCGTCCTGCATCAGCCGCGACTCGGGCTAGACGGCAGCTGCGCCCGGCGGCTGCGGGGAGGACGAGAAGCACGGCGGCGGCCCAGTGTCGGCGGAGAGCCCTGCTGCGGGCGGCGATGGCATGCGAGGGGCCCTAGACCCGGTCCCCACGCCCGGACCCAGGTTGGGCGCGGCGGGAGCACCGGCCCCGATGGCGAACAGGGCGACGCGCTGGGGGGCCGGCTCGCCAGATCCTGTCGCGTCCGGGGTGGGGAAGGAAGGCTCGCCGGCGGCCGAAGGCGAGAACCGGGCGGGCCCGGCCGCGGCAGCCTGCGCCGGCGGCGGCGTGGCCGGCACGCCAGGTCCCGTCGCGTCCGGGGTGGGGAAGGTAGGCTCCCCGGTGGCCGGAGGGGAGATCCGGGCCAAGCCTGCCGCGGCATCCAGCTCCGGCTCCGGCGACGGCGAGGCCGGCGACGAGGCCGGGCCACCAGATCCCGCGGTGGCCTCAGGAGCGGGGAGTTGTGGGGCGGGGGAGATGGAGAGGGAGCGGGAGGAAGAGGGGGAGGGGGGGGAGGCGGGGGGCGCCGCCGGCGGCGGCGGGCGGGAGCCCGTCAGGGTGGGCTAGGGTTGAGGGGGCGGTAGCATGTTTTTTTCGCCAGCTCAGGTGTGGCCACTGCCGGCCCTAGCTTTGTTTATTCATTCCACATCAGTGCAGCTGCAGGTTATATTAATCAGGTAAAACAAATACACTACAGAGACATGCCATTATCAAACTATTTAACATTTTGGTCCTCCATCTCTCACTCTTTGATGAACATATACATATTATCCAGTACAATAAGGGGAAAAGAAAAAGAAAAACCCTCGACAGGGAAGAAGGAACAGAGTAGCTAGAAGTTTGCCACCAAAAAAAAAATTAACTACTGATGAAAGAAGAAGAAGAAGCAAAAAATCAACTTTCGCAGTGTGTATATATATAGCATGTACGTAGCTCTACTCTACTAGCTAGTACTGTGTATATGATAAAGTCAGAGCTAATAATTTGAACACGAAAAATAAATCGAAGAGCACGTTTTGCTTTTGTTGGTCGCCTCCTCCCCTGTATCGTACACGTCCTATCAATACTACACCGTACCGTACCCCCAATTTGAATTTGAAGCCGTATCACGTATGTGACTGACCATTTGATCCCGCCCAATGCATGCACGTGAAAATGACGTAAGCAACAGCAGTTCTGTTTCACTGCATCCTCCAGATGTCGTCGAGGCTCCAGAGGTTGTCCGAGGAGATGCCGTCGGAGAAGCCCTGCACCCAGCCGGTGAGGTCTTGGTCGGCGCCGGCGCCGGCGGTGAGGTGCTGCAGCGCGGACGCCGTGGACCAGAAGTCGTAGTGGTCGTTCTGCGGCTGCATGGTCGTCGTCGTCGCGGCGCCCCAGTAGTCGTCGTCAGCTGTGGTGAACGCGGCCGGCTCTGCCGCAGCGGCGGCGGCGGCGTGCCGGGCGCCGTCGTCGTGCGTGGTGTCGGACGACGTGAGCGAGCTGCAGGAGGAGCTGCAGGCGGCCGTGGTGACGGCGCTGCTAGGGGAGCAGCTGCTACTGTTGCTTTTGCTGTCCAGCTGCGTCGTCGTCAGCGCCGAGGAGGAGGGTGGCGCCGCCGCCACGCCCATGACGCAGGGGGTCAGCGGCTGGTGGTTGGGCTGGGCGGCAACAGCGGCGGCGCGCTCGGCGAGGCGCGGCATCCAGAGGAAGCGCATGGCGTCCTTGAAGCGCTTGCTGTTGACGTCGCAGTTGAGCTGCTTGGCGTGCTTCTGCACCCGGGTCCGCCAGTAGTTCTTGATCTCGTTGTCGGTCCGACCTGGCAGGTGCGCCGCGATCTTGGACCACCTGCGATGCATGCAACCAATATGTTAATTAATTATTATTATTAATTAATGTATTAATTTTGTCTAATGACAATGATGATTTGTCAAATCAGAACGTGCCTAATACAGTATGAATCATCATGGCTTTTATTTTATTAATGATTATATATTACATATAAAGAAACAATTAATGTGGAATTTGTAAAAAACAAAGGAAAGCAAAAGGAGAAGCGTGCAAATTCTAAACGACACCGTGGGCATGCATGCAGTACACCGGCTACACCACCTTTCAGTGTCAGCGCACTCATCAGCAGGCATAGAGAGACGATGATAGCATTTTTACTCTTTCTTCTTTTTTTCTTCCAAAAGGGATGCTAGCTTTTTTACAGAGCTCAACTTCAGGGCTGTCTGAAACACGGGAAAAATTCTTGTTCTAGTGTTTTTTCGCTGAATTTGTGATTCTCATGAAATTCATGCGGTCCAAACAGACCCTCAACGTGCATACAACTGAGTCTACGATGATACGTATACCATTATTCCCATCACTTTTTTTTTCCAAGCTGACACGATACGTATACGTACGCGTACATTAGCCTTTGCTTGCTCGCTGGGTACACTGTGCGTGTCGCATCAGGCACACACTGTGCCCGGCCGGGTCGACACATCCACGTCAACACCCACGTGGCGCCGTGGCGGACAGAACCGAAGAGCGGCTGCGTGCGTGCGTGCGTGACGTGTTGTTGTACGACGCACTGCAGCGGCGCGGCGCCACTTTGTGCGCTGTGCGTCCACACGAGTCTCTCCGTCGCGTCACTTTGCAAGTTTTGCATTGCGCAGTCAGTGCGCGCGTGTGTGCACGTGTCGACGCGCGGTTGGCTGGCCCGTACGTTGGTGGTGCCGTTAGTAATTAGAAGGCCGATGCGATGCATATATAGGGCAGCTAGTTAGGATTAAGAAGTAGTTTAAAAAAATGTTAGGATTAAGAAGTACTACTACAATAGTACTATCTTTTGTTCCAGAATATAATTATTATAGCGGACCGCCGGAGTTAAACTAATTTAATGTTAATTATATGAATTTGTAAGAACGTACCTAAGTAATTAGGAGATGGTAAACTATAAAGTAAGCAATTTAATCATGTGGTGATGAGGGTGGTAATAAGATTATCATTTTATTACCGGTTGCCCCATCGGGAGTGGAGGTCGAGGATGAGGAGCTGCTCGTCGGCGGTGAAGTCGCCGCGCTTCACGTCCGGCCGCAGGTAGTTGAGCCACCTCAGGCGGCAGCTCTTCCCCGTGCGCTTCAGCCCTGCATGCATGCACAGATGATGTATCATTGTAGTATTGTATGTATTGCCGCAGATGTTTTAACAGATATAGACACCTAAATTTCAAGTAATAAATAAACTGGTAAAAAATATGGCAAAAATATAATATATATGCAAATATATAGAGAATCCCGGACCCCCCTTTATCAATTGCGAATAGTATAGTACGATCGACCACATGTGATGAGGACACATCTGTGCAAGTTGTATATTATATATAATGTACTTATATTGAATTGTGCACATTTTTGCTTATGTCATGCATGCGAAGAATAAGCCTTAGCGGTGGATGCATATGGGTGGCGGCACTCATTACTTTATATCTAGTACATGATGTCTATCTATCTATCTATCTATCTAACCATCCATCCATCTCCGGTGGCGTCAGCCGTCAGCACACTTGTTGGCAACTAAGCGGCGGCGGCGACTTGTTAGCAACTTGCAGGACGGACGACGCAAACAAATCCACGAGAACTTAATCGCGATCGATCATCCGGCCTCTTCTTTTTCTTTTCTTTTGCTAGCGTCGAAGAACGAAGCCGAAATTAAAAGGAACGGCGATCGGCGGCGGCGACGTATGTACGTACCGGCGGCGCGCGCGAGCGCGTTCCAGCGGCCCTCGCCGTGGTCGGCGATGTAGTTGATGAGCGTGAGGTCCTCGTCCACCGTCCACGGCCCGCGCCGGAGCTCCTCCTCCGCGCCCGCCTGCCTCTGCTGCAGCAGCTCCTCTGCCTCCTGCTCGTCATCAGCCTCGTCCAGCTCCTGCTTCGCCATCATCGGCGCCGTGGCGGCCGGCCTCGGCCCTGGCCGGCACGCCGGCAGGACCTTGAACATGCCGCCGCCGGCAACAGCACTCTGCTGCAGCACCATCTCCATTATTATATATATATAGGCTATCGGGTCAAGTGGAGAAGGAGATCGATCGATCCAAATCCAAGGATCGGAGGTCGAAGCAAAAGGGAGAGACGGCGGAGTTAACTGGGGAAGACGGGGAGTGGGACTCGGACGCCTTTTATAGGGTTTGCGTGGGCGATCGAGCCAAAATGAAGACTGAGGAGGAGGCAAAAGGAAAAAAGAAGGAAACAGAGCAGAGAAGAAGAGGGGAGGAAGAAGACCGGTGGTCAGAGGGAGCTCACAAACTCTTGGGGGGTACTGACGAGTACGTTGTACGTGTGAGATGGGCTGGTGGGGTCGGTCACTCTCACTCGCAATCGCAACCCCATCGGTTCATTTTTTTTTTTGCAAAAAAAGCCATCAGTTCAGGATCTTCTGTGGTACCATCATGATCTCCTTCTGTGCGGTGGCATGGGTAAATTAGCTGGCAAATCTTGCATGCTAGAGCAGCTGTGCTGGTTAGAAATCAAGGCATGCTTATACATGCATGTGTTATTATTTATAATATACTAATAATATATACTCTACGGTGCGTGCATTTCGTTTACAGAACCTGCTCTATATGGTTATCAGTAACTTTATATTAACACTTGCTAAAACATTTTATGCGTTTAATAAATTAAAATTGAGAGAAAATGACTTTCAAAATCCTTGGATTTTTAGTAAAAAGTAATGATAATAGTTGTGCATGTACACAAGTTACATGAACAATACGAACTGATGATCATAGCTCTGCAGGTTGGGTTACTCGTAGTGTAACCAGTCCACCGTATATTTAAGTCCTCGAGTAGACGGTGCTTGCAATTTTTGGATTTATTACATGATGTGACGACATTGTACTTTTAGTGGTACATGACGTGTATGTGGACGGCAAAGCGCCTGAGGTAGTCCATTGGGGTAGTGTGTGTACGTGTTAATTATAGAGTCTCAATCTCTCGGAGATACTCAAATGATAGAGTGTCCACGCCTTCATAAAGGTGAGTGTGTGTATAAGATTGTTTGCGTCCGTGCTGTGAATAACAAAAAGAAAACGTTTACATGCATGAAACAGTAAATGGAGTCCTTTTCTGGCAGCATGCTTATAGCTTCCTTATGTACTATGTTGTTGGTTAAGTCCATAAGGGTTTTTACTGGGCATGCCAAAGAGAGCATGCATGTGTGACTTATATATCTGTACAAACCGGTTTGGAACGAAATTCATATCACAGCAACCTGTACAGAGAGGGAATGAAGAAGATTAGGGATGATGGGGATTAGATATCAACATGCCCATGTGAGCAGCAAAAGGACCACAACACCCAAAATTCCCCATGATTCCCTTCGTTTTCCAGACTCCGCTTATCTCTTTTATTTCGATTTTTTCAACTAGTTCATCAACCCGTGCTCTCGCACGGGTTAGAATATTAGGTTTTATAAGTATTGGGTACTATTTAATAATCATTTCATTGTAAATTATAAGACGTTTTGGCTTTTCTAGATATATTGTTTTTATTATGTATCTAAACATTACATTTAAATGTATAACAAAATTTATGTATTTTAAAAACTCAACACATCTTATATTTCTTAATAGAGAGAGTACATCTCACTAATAAAGAATTACTTATATTAAATTGTGTTTTTTCATTTTTTATTATTTTCTAACATAATAGACATAGTAGATACTCTACAGCCTATATCTAGTTACCATGAACTTATTAACTACTATTTTTTTAAAGCAACTAATCTATATATTTTTATCCATATTCATATTTTTCCTTTACGTGGCACCTCTATATATTTCAAATATGAAATTATTTTGAAAACTTATCATTAATCATGGTGTCTCTTGTTGCATCATGTATCTTATGAAGCCATGAATCTAAATTTTGTTTTTTCAAATTTTATTCTTATCAACTGCTATGGATTTTTTATCTCCTGAACTTAAGTTGAAACTCTTGTGCTTATTGTATCGTTGATTAACTCTCTTTTTTGCACTTTTTAAGATAAGAATTTTAGGCCATAGAGTATGTTCTTAAGTATTATAATAGCATAAGTCATTATTTGAAACATGCATCATATCACTTAAGATAAGTCATAGAACTTGAAGTGAGATCTCGGACAGGAGTTGCAGTGCCAACCTGATGAAAATTTTAATACTACTGAAAATATAGCCACCAGTGGTCTCCCACACACTCAATATGGTTGAATTTTCTATCAAGAAAATATATTTGCAGTTATGGTTATATTATCAATATAGACATGTCAAATATTTTAGTTAAATTACATAAATATATATAAAGTAACAATCCATATAAATTATAGTTATGGTTATATGTTTTAAATAATTTAGTATCATTAGTGTATGAGTTATTAAGAAAATATTTTTTATCAGATGAAACAAAACATATATATTTTATTACTCATGCATGTTGGAACGACGCGTATATTTACTTTAATCAAATTTTACTATATTAATATTGATAGAGGTGGGGGCAATGTAGAACCATATATATATCCTCTATTCGTTATCTAATTTTTTTTTGTAATAGGTGAAGTCGATAATTTATATGTTGATTTGAGGGGGTATTTAATTTTTCTAAAAATGGGATGAAAGCTGAGTTACGTAAGAGACGTCAATACTTAAATCCAAATTTAGGTCTACATTAGATCATGTTTCTTAACGGCATATGTGGGCAATATAAATTATGTCATGAGTTAGTTTATATTGTTTTACACAATAGCAGAAGTGGATAATTATTTGTAAAATAGAATAGATCCGATAGCTATTATTATTATTATTTGTTGTTATTATTATATCAAATGGTGGTGGTTATACGTAACTAATTAATGGTGAGATGTTTCTGATTTGTATGAGAATTTCTAGGATCTATCTTTTGTTTTTCTATCCAGTCTCGTGATGTTTAACATGCAAGCTCTAGTGGAGACCTCTAGTGAGAATTTCTAATATTTATCTTTTTTTCTAGTCTGATGTATTTAATTAAAATCTACTCTTAAGATAACTAAACTCTTGATACAATCCTTTTTTGTCTTAGTAAATATATAGTTTATCTTTTCACTTTTAATCAAGTTCTTACAATTTTGTCACATGTTAATTAGAAATTCTAATATTTTTTATCTTTTATTCAAAAATTGTTTTTTATTAAAAAAGTCTAGGTCCTAATAGTATTGTTTTCCACATAAGTTAAAACTCGGCTTGCATCCCAACACTAAACATGTTGAATTTGTTATATCATAGGACTATATGTGTAGTATTATTTATATACCAAAAATTAAATTAATAATATTGATATGACATAATGCTTTAGTAAAAATATATAAACTTAATAATAATTTATAAATCTTTTTTTGACGCAAACTTATAAAACTTTTTATCATGGAGTACTAATATAAAGTGTTATTTCGATGTGGTTTTGTTAACCTAATAATTTTTTATGTTTCTTAAGTTGTTAACATAAATATTTATCCTAATGTATACATGTTGATTTGATATACATGGTGAAATATAGCATTATAATTATTTTATTTCATGATTATAGAAGTCTGTATGTAAATTAGAAATATATATTTGTATCATACCTTATGGATATTGATTTATTTTTTTGTATTAATATATATTAATATTTTAGTTGTAAATTTTAGAGTTTTTATTTTTTATAATGGCTAAGGTACATACTAATACTAATATAAAGGATTTGTATTATCTTTCACAAGACATATATGGGTATGCTAAATGCTAACTTAGAATATTACTTTGCATTATCTTTCATAATGATAAAGATGGATAATTTATAAAATTATTAGGGGCTATTTTAAATTATGTTACATAATGGTACACATGGGTAATTTTGATGATGCAAAGTTAGAGGATTAAATTATCTTTCATGATGACAAAGTTGGGTAATTTAGACACAATATTATGGGGTTATTTTTAGTCATGTTTCATAATGGACAAGGTGGGTAATTTAGATACAAATTTAGGGGGTTATTTTAAATTATGTTTTGTAATGGCAGAGGTGGGTAATTTATATGGAAAATTAGGGGGTTACTTTATATATTTTTCATAATGGCAGTGGTGGGTAATTTTTTAATAAACTACAATAGATCCAACGGCTATTATCGATGAAGATGATTAGAGTCTACCAAATCAAAGGCCAGATGCTTCTGATTATTGTGAGAATTTGTAGGATTTATCTTTTTTCCTAGCACGTCTGGTGAGAATTAACGTGGTGCCTCCGTTGGAGCCTCTAATTAGTAATAGTAAGATTATTTCCATCATTTTTTCTTTTCAAACCGATGACTAAAGATCTGCAATGTACACAAGGAGATTTGTGCCACGAGATGCTGCATGCGTATCCTGTGTTGTTCAGATCACTGCATCTAACCCAGTTTCTAGCAATAGGTACGCTAGCTCGATCCTCTCGATGTGGAAAAAATCTTGACCAGGAATTCGGACCTGGAAAAAGCTTTGACTGAGAAGAGCCGAACACTCCATGAACCACAGGATTAAATCCTCCGACGGTGTAGATGGAGACAAACCCCCCAATAAAATGGGAGACCACCACACACAAGTAGCTTGTAGGCGCCATTAATTCCAACAACCAACTGATGTGTAGTTCTAGATTCGGCGTGTCTTCTCCGGCCACGACCTTCCGATGATTTTGAATACCAAGAACCTTATCTTCTGAATAACAACACCACCCCATATGCATGCATGCATTCATCCCCCTTGGCCGTCCTATTGGTGTGCCCATCCATCCATCTCCAATGCTGCGCGCTTCCATTCCATTCAATTCCAATTCCATTTCCATGCATGCTTAAAAGGCTTATTAAAAACATCCCAATCACCCATCACTACTACCCAACACACACACACTCTCTCTCTCTCTCACACACACGCATAGACAGCTTCCAAGTGATGGCAATGGCTTTATTTGCCCGTTGCGAGGTAGCTAGCACGGTACGGTAGCACCCGCCGGCCATGTGAACAATGTGAGCCGCTGACACCTTTGAGCTAGAGAGAGTGCGTCACTCCCACACGTCTCGTTTTGTGAATCGCGACACGCCCAGCAGGCCCGTGGAAAGTTGTGGTGGTAGCTAGCTGCCCTGGGTGAAAGGGCGTCTTGCTCCATGTTTTGCGGAGGGCAAATTAGTGGTAGAGAGACTAGAGAGGACTTGTTGGTTGGTTGTTGTCATCCATCAGCTGCCTGCCTGCCTGCCTGCACAAAGAGGGCGGTTTGGTTGAACGGACGACAGCAGCAGCACCGTGATGGAATGGAGCTACCAAAAAGCTAGCTACGACGCGTGCAAGGTTGTATATATATGCATGCAAAATAAAGGCCGGGGCCAGGGTTGCATTGATATGGAGATGAAGATGAAGATGAGCATGAGGATGATCGACACGCCACTTAGCTGTGTGCGATCGTGTGTACTTGGTGATTGATTTACCGAGATGACGATGCATCATCTCATCGGCGGCGGCGGCGGCAGCAATAGTGACAGCCATCGCCATGAATTGACGTAGCAACTAGCTAGCACCACCGGGGTTCTTGTTACTGGTGCTATGTACGTACGTATCTCTTAGTGCCGTGTGACGACAAGTGGGATCCAAATTTTACATACAAGAATTTCATAGTAATTCGTTTGGTTTCACAGAGAGAGAGAGAGAGAGAGAGAGAGAGAGAGAGAAACTAAAACAGAAAGGAAGAAAGAAAGACTGCCGCGTTCCGTGCCGAGATTGCTCTGTTTTTTTCTTTCTTTCTTTCCCGTCTGATCAGTCCTCTGTTTTCTTGTTCCTCCCGAGAAACAGAAACCGTGCAGGAAAGGACGACACTGAAACTCCTTACTCTACGCCGAAGCAAACATTTCCAAACAAGTCTTTTCGCCAAAAAAAAGAAGGTAAAATCACCTGCAGGAAAATAAATTAGCTGCAAGAAATCACCAAATTGTTACACAGCGACAACGGAGCAAGTGTGGTGGTGTGGCCCCTGAAGTCTCTCGGTACGTGTCAACGAATCCGAAAGACTAGTCGTACTACAAGATTTGAGAAACAGACAGGTTGTTGACGTTCACATCTTTACACATACTCTCGCACGCCATTCAAATTCAAAATCCGTATCCTACGCTGGCTGAGAGAAGAAGGTCACACCGTACCCCGAGGACAGGTACAAGTATACGTATCTACGACCACTGGTATGGCGACGCCGTATACATCAGTGTCACGCCGGACCGTATTCCAGTGAGCCTGCTGGACTTTCTACGCTCACAGCAATTCTAAATAGAATGGTACGTACTCTAGTAAAAACACCCATGAAATGTATAGTCTATTCTGATCGAGGCAGAAAAATGCACAACGCAAGATTTTCAGTGTGATGGTGAGTCAGTCAGTCAGTCAATGAGAGTTGGGTTGGAACATGCTACGTACTCTCTCCGGTTCGCACGCACGCACGCACGCAGCACTGGATGGAGGTGTCTGCCCTCGTAGTCTTCCGTTGACGGTTTACTACCGGTAGGAAAACATGCCGAAATGCGTGCGGGAATGACCGGTGTTTTAGACGGTTTATGCACGGTGCAACGCACCCAGGACGAACGGTAACAGTGTAGTATTGGTTTGTTTCGTTTCAGACAGGGACCAATTAGTTAGTTATATGCAAAGGACGAACAATGATAACCGTGGTTCTTTTCAGACAAGGACCGGGCACATACAGGTGAACAGTAATGTCGTGTTTTAAAGGCAGGCAACAATTACAAGCATTTCTCATGGTCATGCATGTGCCCCAACTACGTACGTTTGTTGTGTTTGCATCGTTAACCACGAAAAGGGCCGAATGTTCAACGGAATAGCACTCCCTCTGCCCTAGAAAACTTGATTCGCATTAGTTTTAATTAATGGCTTATTTCTTAATTTTAGCGCAGATCAGTTTTAGTTAATAAGGGTACATAGGTAAGTTTTTTTAGTCAACTACGGGGGGATCAAACCAATCCCCACCTGATTTCATTCCGCAAATCCCGGCAAGTCGGTGGGTGGAAGGGTGCAATGCACCTATTACAGAGACGACCTTGGAGGTCACAGGAGTACATAACATAGGGGAAGAGATAAGGAATACAACATCAATAAAACAAACAACAACAACGTGGTACAGCTACAGGTTCAGCCTACATCCAGAACTACTGCGAGCACCACGTCCCCAACCTGTGCCACCACCAAAGACAGACTTCGAAGAACTCTAACCACCGGCAGCTGTAAGCAAGTCGGGTCCGACAGACGACAGCTATGAAGCTATAAGGCACTGAGTCAGAACGAATTGGCGACAACCGTGAGTTGCAACGCCTATAAGAGCATCTGAGTTCCGACCAACGCCCACCAACGCCATTTGGGGGAAGGAAGCCTCAAAGGGGAGGAACTTCAGGAGGAAACGAGGAGATCCAGAGAGGAGATCAAGGTCCCCGCAACCCAGCATATGATGAGACGAAGCTCTCAAGTGAACTAGAAGACGACAGAGCATGTCGTTGATGGCGAGCACCTGCCAACGAGTAGTGTGCGCAAGAGCCAAGGGGTAGGAGGGTAGTCAGACCAATAACAAGAGGGGAGGGAGAGCAACCAGAGAGAACACAAGGACACGCCGAGGGCGAACGGTAGTAGGCGTGGAGCAACCAGGGAGGGCACAAGGGCATGCCGGACGCGCACGGGGGAGTAGGTGTGCTTGTATCGATGCCTTCAAGAAGGGGAATGACGTTCTCGGACGCCACCATCGATAATCGGAGCACCAAGCTCGTGAGGGCTTTCGCGCCAAGACCTGCCTGGCCTGAGGTAGCATCCAGACAGGGTCTTCACCCAGATTTCATATGCAAGCGGAAGCAAACCCAGAGGGCGACGCGACAAGCTGATGCTGTCGACGACGAGTAAGATCCAGAGGGGGGCAGCGAGTGCTCCAATGACGCCTTTTTTTTTTTGACGAACCTCGTCAGAGGGCCAGGAGCTCTGGCATTGCATTAAGAAGAAGAGAGTTGATCCAGTTTATAAGGGAAACCGGATCAAAAACCGCACAAAGTGACCTAGTTTATAAGGAAAACCGGGACGAAAACCGCACAAGCAACGAAGCCTCATCGTCCACACGACACTAGGCAACAATCGCAACAAACACACACCCCCGACCCGGAGCCGCCGCTCCGACTTTCCCCGCTCGCTCACGAGCCACAGCGCCGCACAAAATGTATGCCTTGTAGCCCTTGCTACAGGAGACGACCGTCCGCAGACCACAAAACGCTATGCTAAGCCCGGGGCCGCCGCCCTGACGTACAAGCCAGACCAACCCCTGGGATCGCATCCGACCAGGCCGACGACCTCACTACCCTCGTAGCACCAGGTCGCCACCGAAACAATGCAGAGCCGCGAGTCTGTCCCATAGAGTCACCGTTGCATCGCCATCCGAGGCCGCCGCCTCGGCGTACATCCACCGTCCGGAGCCGCTGCCCCGGCATCCATCACCCCGACGACGACGCAACTCCGCACCACTGCCATGAGTCCACCACTCCACAAAGGTCAATGCTTCCAAGGCGGTGCCTCCAAGAAGGTAACAACATAATTGTCACCGCCGCCCGCTCCAATGGAGCTTGGGTTTTCACCCGGAAATCACCAGACAGTTGCGGCAGTAGGTGGACGTAGCTCCGCGATGTGCCTTTAGGAAGGGATGCAATGCTCAAGAACATCGCCAACATCGGCACCGATTGGAGAAGGTGCAAGACTTTCGCCCGGAGAATCTACTCCACCGCCGAGCCTCACAAGGAAGCCTAGAGCATAGGAACGCAACAAGTTGCGTAGAGAGCATCGTTGCCAACCACCAGTCCTCAACACGCCGTAGCAGAACGCCTTGTCAGATCCGCGCACCCCGGCCACCTCCAGCCCAAACCGCTGCTCCGTTGCACACACGGCCAGAGCAGAAGAAGAGCACACCGCTGCGGTGGCCGGAGACCGATCTCCACGACCACCGCAGTGCGACCACCGTCGCAGCGCCGCTGCACCGCCGTCCAAAAACTGCGGCTCACCGCCACCGCCGCAGCTCACCATCAGCAGAACCTCCACCGTCGCGGCGCCGCCGCGCCGCCATCCAAAGCTGCGGCTCGCCGCCACCACTGCAGCTCCCCCGGCCGAGGGAGGGGACCCCAGGCACCCAGCGCACCCTACAGCCGCAGCCCGCCGGAGCGTCGCCACCGCAGCACGCCGGAGCGCCTCCACCGCCAGATCTGGGCGCCGGGCGCCAGAGAGACGACGGCCGGCCTCAGCGCCGCCCCGCACGCCATCCAGCCGAGGAAGGGGATGAGCAGCGCCGCCACCATGCCCGGGGCCGCCGCCCCAGCTTGCTCGCGCCGACGAGACGCGGCCGCCGCCAGATGCGGGCCTCCGACCGGGGCCGAAGCCATGCGGCGCGCGACGAGGGCCCCCCGCCGCCGCCGTCCGCCTAGCGGGCTTTGCCCGTCGGCATCCTCCGGTGGCGACGGGAGGAGCGAGGGAGGAGAGGGGAGCGGGGGTGGCGGCGGCTAGGTTATCGCCCGAGCCCTCCCCCCCCGGGAGCGACGCGAGCGAGCTCTATAAATGTCAGTTGTTACTCCAATGACGCCTTCAAGAAGGGGACTGACATCCGCAGATGCAATCGTCGTTGAAAGAGCACACTACGATTTTCGTCCCCAAAGATGCTTCCTACGCACCCACGGAGCCCCTGCCACAGCGGCGCTACCTGGCCTCGCCCGCACGGAGTCAGGACAGGGATGGAGCGAGACAACAGACCTGCGGGCGCAAGCTGGCCCGGCCTGCAGGCAGACTCCGGCCGCCCGCCGACCAGCGCGCACGGACGCCGCTCTCGTTCAGCCAGCATCGGGGAAGAAGCTCGCGGACGACCTCGGCACCCGTAGACGCTGTCGAGCCTGCACGCCACAGCTTGCAGCAGGGACCGCATAGCCGCCTGGTGCGTCCCCGGCACTTGGACGAGCGACGGGAGCGTGCTGAGCCCGCGAGCATGACGAGCTTCGGGTCCTGCCGCGCCGGCAACATCGCCTCCACTGCGTCCCGCACCACGCGAGGAATGCTAGGGGCTGCCCGCGTCCCGCAGGACCGCACCAGGCAAGCGCCACCTCGCCAGACCGCCCGAAGGCCAGGACTAGGGGACCCGGTGCCGCATTGCGGAAGAGCACGCAGTGTTCCCCGCGCCATTCGTCGCGGAAGCTCGGACTCGCGGCCTGCCGCCGGCCGCCGCGCCCTTGCCAGGTACATAGGTAAGTTATATTGAGTACTTAGAGCATCTCCACTCGTTCGGCCCCCAGCGCACCCGGCGAATGTGTTTTGGCGTTTGCGCCAGCGGGTTTTTCGCCCTGGGGGCGATCGAGTTCCCAGCCGCGCCCCCAGATTTCGGCCCCCAAACGCCCAAAAAACCAAACTTGTCTTTCCCACTACAAAAAAACGCCACAAGTTCGGCGATCACCATGCCACAAGTCGGCGATCATCATGCCGCAGTTCGGCGATCAAACATACCCGAAAGTTCGGCGATCAAAAGGAAGGAAGCATAGAAAAGGAACGCATCAAATGGCGGGCTCCTCTGGCGTGGGACTGGCCGGGGTCGGCGTGGGCGCAGGCGTGCTCGGCGTCGGCGTGGCTTCTGTGCTCGGGCTGGTAGTCGGCGTCGGCACAACTTCATCGCTCGGGCTGGGCGTCGGCGTTGGTGTCGGCGTGGGCATAGGGGCGGTGGTCGACGCCGGCCCGAGCATCTGGTTCAAGATGAGGCCGCGCTCCGCCAGGTACCACGCCTTGACCTGCTCGTCCATCGTCGACATGTCTGCCGCCATCAAGAACGCCAGGTCGGTGTTCCTCTTCTTCGCGGCGACGTTGGTCCTGAGAAGGTCGAACTTCACGTCCTGCTTCGTCATCAACGCCGACCACCGCGCGTCGGATTTCTCCTCCCTCTTTGCGGCGATGTTCTTGGCGTCGGCGATGCACTGCTCGATCGATGATTGCAGCCGTTCGGCAGCGGGTGCCGCGTCCCTCGCCGCCTTGGCTCTTTTGTTGCTATCAGGGCGCCCATCCGCCGCCCCCGGGGCTGGCGCGTCCGGCTTGTACGTCTCCTTGGCCTTGGCGAGGGTGAGCCGGACCTCCCTCCACTTCTCGCACGACTCGATCCTGGAGAACACGTGAAGGAACTTGAACTCTTGGTCGCTGTTGTCCTGGCGATACATGTTGAACATCCGAACCATCTGCACAGCCGAAGAACAAGTGTCGGCGAAGTACACGGCGAAAGAACTGAACCGGCGGCTGGACATACCTGCCCGTCGACGTTGGCGCCGCTTTCCGGGCGAGCCGCGACCTCCTCTACAATCCCATGCCATTTGTTGCTGGCCGCCTGGATGATCGCCCAATGGTTCGCCATGGCCTTGTCGCCGCGCTCCATGTGGATGGTGGCGAAGTAGGGGTCGACCAACTTGCGCTCATCGAACGCCGTCTTGATCCTTCCCCAGTACGTGTCGGCGTTCTGATTCGAGCCGGTGATCGAGTCGATGCTGACGGTCTTCCATGCTTCGGCGAGGCACTCGTCTTCCTTGGACGTCCACTTGACGCGAGGCTCGCCCGCCCGCTTCTTCTTTCTCCCTTTCGCCGCCGGCGCCGGCTCCGCCTCCTCCTCTGCCTGTTCTTCCTCCTCCACCTCCTCCTCGGCGTCGTCGAGCTCGTCGTCCATGTCGACGGTGGTGTCCATCGTTCCGTCTTGTGCGTGGAACCCGGGGCAGGAAGCGGCGGCGACCGAGCCGCTCGTGATGATCTCGTCCATGTCGGCGTCGGTGGCGTCGGTGTTGCTGAACTGTGGCGCCGAGCCGTGTGCAAAGGGTAGGGCGCCCCGGCGCAGGCGAGGATGAGTACGCCGGCGGCGAGTAGCTGTACTGGGTGTTGAGGCCGGCGGTGAACGCGGGGGAGTGAGTGCGCTGGTCGGGGTTCAGGTCGGAGGGGGAGGCACGCGGCGGCGCGCCATGCGGGAAGGTGATGTTGGGGTTGAAACCGCCATGCGCGTCGCCGTCGGAGTAGCCAGGCGAGGGGGCGTACCCCCATTGCGGCGGGGGCGGCGAGAATTGGCCGGCGACGCGACTCTCGGCTGGCTCCCCCACGCGGCTTGTGCGCAGTGGCCGGGCGGAAGGTTCATCATCCCCCCCGCGCGAGACGCCTCTCCCTGCTCTGCCGCCGCGTCCCTGGCCCTCTTGGTGATGAGCCTGTTCCGCCGGTCGGTGGTGACCGCCTCCCGGCGCTGAACATCCGCCTTCCACTCGGCGTTCGACAAGCCCACTGGCCTTGCCATCGGCGCCTCGCCTTCCTCTGCTTCGGCTGGGTGGAATCGGCGGCGGCGCGAGGAGCCACATATTTCTTCGGCGGCATGGCGCCCGGAGAATGGCGGGAGCGGCGGGGGAGAAGGGAAAGCAATGGGGAAATGGAGGGAAAAGGCGGGTAAAAACGGCGGGAAATATGCCTGTTGTCGCCGACAGCGCGGCCCCACGCGCCTTTTCGCTTCAGCCGGCGCCCCCAGGCGCCCCCCGGTGCGCTGGGTTCGGCTCGGGTTCGCCGGTTGTTATTTCGGCCCAAACCGGCGATAAACAACGACCTGAGGGCGCGACTGGGCCAATTTTTCGCCGCCGGCGCTAAAAAAGGCGCCCTGGGGGGCTGTTGGGGGGGGGAGGGGGGGGGGGGGGGGGCGAGTGGAGATGCTCTTACTGACCTATCCAAATATTCTAAATCATCAAGTATTTTTGCGACTGAGGGAGTAGTATGTATAGTACTCACATACTCGTTAATGATTTCATCTTTCTTTCACTTGAGTTCAAATAAAATTCTGAAGGAAAATCCAGTGAATCTCGTAACGACATTAATGCCTCGTTTGACACGGCTTCTCCATCGGCTCCTGAAAGCCGTTTAGAGCCGCTTTTGTGTCAAACAGGGTAAAACTAAACAGTTTCAACTGTGAAGCCCCTTAAAACCTGCTAAGACAAATGATAGATAGAGGATGAAGCCAAAAATAGTGGCTTCATCTTGTCCTGGTGGGCCTAGCAAAGGACTAAAGCCTGTTTTGCCCCCACGGAGATGAAGCATGCTGAGAAGAAAGTCCGCACGAGCTGCCGGAGTAGGGCGCCGGCCGCCGGGGCGCGCGGCCCCCGTGGCAGCAAGGAGGGGAAGGAAGCGGAGGCTGGCGACGAAGAAGGCACAACAACGAAACAGGACGGGTGCACGCGGACGAAGAAGATAAGGCTATTAAAAAAGGGGTATTTTAGTCTTTTCATTGGTTTCGTCTACTATAAGGAGCTGTTTTGCCAAACGGATCAACATTGGCTTCATCTCCACCAACAGAGCTATTTGTGGAGCTGAATCCCAAAAAAAAGAAAGAAAAGAAAAGCTCTCTTTGTCAACTGTGAGAGAGAAAGAAGCCGGCCAGCTTGACGACCCTGGAGTCGCCAATGGAAGCCTCCAAAGTCCACGCAAGTGGCCAAGTACCGACCACCTCACACGGCTCGCTTCACCTCCACCAACATAGCTGTTTGCAACGCAAGCAGCTGCAGGCTTTGCAGTCTCCTCGATCCGTGGCGTGCTCTTCGATCCATCACTCACTCATGACTCATCCGTCTCCTCTGCTATTCTAGTCTGCTGCCTGCCTCCGAAACGCCTAGCATGTCAACTATTTTCGTAACTGGTAGTGGTAGGTAACCAAACACATCTCCGAAACTTTGACGAAATTATTCAGTCAGAACAGTTGTGTTGAAAAAACACACACACCAGACTGATCCAACACCAGATAGTATCCATTCAGTGTTAGGTTATGCACGACAGCTGTGCTGAAAACTACATCTCGCACCTCGCGCAACGAACAAAACAAATTCCTGAGTTCAAGATCAGTTTTTTTTTTCTGTCATCTTTATTAGTTTGATCCCTTTTGACACTTTGACTCTGTTTGATGAGGAGGTTTCGATGATGCTTAGAAAGAAGTGACAGACAGTACAGAGCAGGAAATGGGAGGGAAAGAGCATGCATGTCCCTGCATCTTTAGCATTCTAGATGAATCATCATGCTGTCAGAAAGCAGAACATCACTTCAGGATTTCATGTACTCGTAAAAGGGATTCTTAGGCCCTGTTTGTTTGAGCTTCAAGAACCAGATTCAGTTTTGTCAGTGAAGCTGAATCTAGAATCTAAAACAAACAGTTATTTCGAATCAGTTTTACCGGTGAAGCCAGCTTTGCCAGTGAAACTGAATCTGGAATCTGAAAAAAACAGCTATTTCAAATCAGCTTTGCCAGTGAAGCTGAATCTGAATTTGGGCCATTTTTAGTACAATTTGTTGAAGCACCTCAAAATGTACTTTAGTGGCGAAGCTGATTCGATTCTGCGAATCAGCTTTACCGCTAAAGCGAATCTACAGGTGATTCGAATCCAATCAAAGCTGAAACAAACATGATCTTATATAATTGTGAATCAGCTTTGCCACTAAAGTGAATCCCTAGGTGATTCGAGTCAGATCAAAGCTGAAACAAACAAGGCCTTAGTGTACTCTCTGTTTACTACTAGTACACTACTAGTGATACCCTCTGGCCTCTTAATAAAAAACAAATTCGTGCTAACCACGTCCGTGAAAAAAAAAAACTAGTGATAGTCCACCTTCTAGAAGCCCTGTTTCTTTGACTTGCTTCTCTGCACTGTAGCTCATGACTTGGGTTGGACAACGCCGCTTGAATTCAGAAAAAGCAGGAATGCTCTCATATTTATTTCTTCAGCACATTGTAGCTGTCTTGATGTAGCCCTCATCTTTTATTCAGACATATTTTTCAGTTTCTCAGTTTCTGGAGTTATGTTACTTCATTTTCTTTTTCTGGCTGTACTTAGATCAACTCATATTGATTTTCTGACTCTTCTTCATTGATCAATCAACTTCTGGTTAATGCACAAAAGGACCTGGATGGGGTTGGTATATGGCAATAATTAGTGAAAGCTACTGGATATCCACCAGAAGCATATTTTAAGTAGTTAATCATGTGACTGACTATACTTAGTATGTGATTTGCATTATTTGGCACACATTAATTATTCAGACGCCCCTGACCAATTATTGGTACCTGACCCTAGTGTATCAGCCATCTAGTAGTGCTCATTGCTTCATGACAAGGCTTCATGACCCAACTAAAAGAATCCACTAATAAAGTCCATCTGTATTAGTCACGCAAACCATGCTTCTGACTAAGATAACTCCTTATACTAAACAAAGCATAAAGTTGCATGCTGCCATGGATAAGGCTATCTAATCTTGATTCCTGCACAGGCTACTCTACTCCAGCTAAGGCAGGCGAATTTTTGTCCAAAAGACCACCTGCCGATCGAATTGTCAAAAGAGACCACATGCGAATGAAATTGCCGGATCAGATCCCCCTGCCGCCACCAGTGCAGGCGGCTGGGCCCTGCCGCCACCAGCGCTGGCGGCCGGCCGCGATTCCCGTTGCAGCGCGACGCGACGGAACGGACTGCAGGCGCGGGCCCTGCCGCCACCAGCCGAGGCGGCAGCGCGGGCCCGTCCGCCACCAGCCCCGGCGGCAGCTACTGTGCCCCGCTGGCCCTGCAGGCAGCCGCAGGCGAGACAGCGACATTGACAACGACGGGGACTGTAGTGACTGCGCTGATTTTTAGGCGCGCGGGAACTGCTGCTGCTTTTTTTGTTGATTCCTACTGCTGCTGCTGCTTTTTTTTGCTGATTCCCGCTGTCTGCAATCTAATTTTTTGTCCGTTCGTCCCTATTTTTCGGCAGCCACCCGTGACGGCGCTGATTTCGATACATGCGACACTGATTGATAGATGCTGCCGCTGCTGATTGCGAGGCTGACTGAAAGATGCTGCTGCTGATTGCGAGGGTAACTGTTCTGCCGACACTACAGTCCCCTTCCTTCTATATTTGATCCGATCCCGTTGCCTGCTCTCGCACGCTCTTCTCTTTGCTTCTGCCCACACTGCCTGCTCTCTCACGCTCTTCTCTTTGCTTCCTACATACACTGCCTGCTCTCTCACTAATCTGCCTGCTCTCTTCCTACAATACTCTGTCAGCTCTCTCGCCCTCACAGTACACTATTGTGACTGTTTAGAGTAAGATTTTGAAGATGTTGTAGTTGAAGAAACGAAAGATCAAGGTAAGAGCAGTCCATTTTTGTTGGTTGTGTTCGCATGCATGATGTTTTTACTTTGTTTCATTAGTTTTTAAGTATGTATTATCTGTTGTTTTAGGTAGTATTTCATCACTTTGTGGAGTAATTTGGAGCTTCAGGAGTACGATTAGCCGTGTGAAGTGAAGTACTAAGTGGAGTAATTTGATCCAGGTATGATCTTTGCAATACATGAATTTTTTTGTGCATGCACGTTGGAAAGTAGTTAGTATTTTAGCCCGTTATTAGCTATGCGATGTTTACTTTTGAAACTTATAAACGTTTTCATATGAGATATTTTTTAGCCCGTCATTTGCATTTATAGTAATATTTGTTATAACAGTATGTTGAAGATATTTTTTAGCCCGTCATTTGCATTTATAGGAATATCAATGTTAGCTATGTCCATTAGTAATATTTTTTAACATGCAAGATGTTGTTATTTTTCTCAGTAAGTCGTAATTAGGACTTATGTTAAACGTTTTGGTTTTAAATGTGTTGTTATTTCATGTGTCATGTTTTTTAACATGCATGATTAAACGTTTTTTAACATGCATGATTAAATGTGTTGTTATTTCATGTGTCATGTTTTTTAACATGCATGATTAAACGTTTTTTAACATGCATGATTAAATGTGTTGTTATTTCATGTGTCATGTTTTTTAATAAGTTCTGTAGTAAGGAAATCATACGTAGACTTTATTAGCTAATTTGGTAGAGTAGGAAACCGTACATGAAATGCAAGATAAATGCTAATATCCTTGATGATGTATGTAATTAGGTAAAGAAAATATCGTTTGGGTAGCAAACTAGGAGGAGATGACGTGATTGATGAAATTATTTTTCGGTCTTCAGTTTCTCTTTAGAGGTGATGACCACATGCATGCTACTGCTATTTTGAAACTTTTGGCAGTAGAAAAAAATTGCGCGTCTATTTTTTTTTCATGTGATAATAGGTCGACCCCGTTGATATATTACCGGTGAAATATCCACGCTAGCGGATTTTTCTATTCGGAAGGATATCCTTATTGAACAAGAGGTATAAATGCTGTGGTGTAATTTTTTGAACAATTATTTTTTGTGTTGATGTACTGCTGTGAATGATGTTACTGTTGTGTTGTGAATATTAGTCGGATTATTATATGTAAATAAATGATTATTACCGTAAGTTATTAGAATATAAATTGACTAACGATGTAAATATTGCTGCTCGTTAGGTACTATGGAAAATTTGTTAGTGTTCTATGGGGACATCGTACGCGACGGTCCTTCCGGTGTGGATGTGTCTAGGTGCGAGATGACTACGGTTGTAGTGAGAGACATGGTTGATGTAGGGTATGCGGCAGTTAGAAGGTGCATCCGATCGGTGTTTGGTTCAGCGATGGATGGAAAAAAATGACCATGGAGGCTTTCGTGGTTGACGGAGGAAATGATGGGACAGTATCCCGTTGGGGTCTGCGGCGGGTTACTGGTGAAAAAGCCTGGGCGTCGTACATGGGGTTTGCAAGCAATCCCAATAACTCCATGTTTGGACAGCCCATGGTGTATGTGGAGTTCATTTCTGTCACTGATGTCGCCGAGTGCAGTAGCGGGGGCGGTGAGGCCGAGTTGGCAATCACTGTAGCCCTCAGCGCCGGTCCATCGGAACCGACAGGCGGCCAACAAGTGTATGACATAGGATACTGGTCTGCGGTCGTTGACATGAGCGAACACGTGGAGGGATTGCCGGAGGCGCTAGATGATGACGATGATGGTCATTCTTCTGCCTCTTCGGAATCAGATGATGATGAAGTTGTTCCTCCTGAGAAGGCGGTCGCTCCACCAATGAACCCAGAGTTTTTACAGGTTATGAGCATCACCAATGAATTTCACTCTGTTTCTGGCCTGGAAGTGGGAAGTCTGGCCGTTGGGCGGATTTTCCCATAAGTAAGATGCGACCTCCCTAAATAGTTAATGTCTTTTTAATTCATAAAACTTACGTTCTGTTACGTAAATTTCAGGATCAACAATAGTGGCAGAACTGGTGTCGATTACCGTGAAGAGAACATTCAATGGGTAAACCAGTGGAATAATGAAGCACTGGAAATGATAGTGCATGAACATAGGTAAATTTTATTTACGGTAATTTATGTACATAAACAAGTTGATGTAATTATTTAATTATGCAGACCGTACGACGCGACTACAACACAAGCGTATTACGAGTGGTACTGCATGAGCACGCGTACTCGACTGACGCATCAACCACCTACGATGCCAACACATCCCACACATATGGAACAGTTGCAGAGACGGATAGACACATCATCAGCTTACTATCGTGACTACACGGTAATCATCAACAACTTACTATTCAAGTCCATCATTTCATGAACAATTCAAGCAACCAACAACCTATTTTTTTAGATTGATATTTGCAACGAAGTAGGGGAGATGGCGAGGGAAGGCATGCAAGCCCGAGACACACTAGGTCGAACGTCTGCCTTAAAAAAAATTGGTGAATTCGTCGCCAAAACGATGAGATGCGGTAGACGGAACGATGTTGACACTGGAGCGTACAACATGCCGGAACCGAGGTCAGCTAGAACGAGTGCAGCGCCGTCGTCATCCAGGCGGTGGGGAGAGGGTCCAAATACTACAACGACATTTCCACGACATGACTCGTCTCTGCCACTACAGGGGCATACATCCCAGGTAAATGTTGCAGGCTTGGATTCCATGCCCGAGCAGACTCATTTCGTGGACCAAAATGCGGACACAGGATATGGCGCATACACCCAAGGTGACGGATCTCAGCCGTATCCCTCCACGCGAGGGATCAGGATGCCCGAGGAGACTCGTTTTCCTGACATAAACCAGCACACTAAGGGCGAGGGATCACAAAGCTACAACACCGCTCATGTATGTTCAACCATAACAAGCAATTACAAGCGTACAACATTTACATGACTTTTATTTACATACGGTTTTTCTGTGCAGGAAAGTAATGATACATCATGGGAAGATGAAGAAACCCAGCGTGGCGTAAACAAAGACATACTCACGGAATCCCTTAATCCGTACAATCCTGACCGTGTCCCAGGATTATTGAATGACTTTTTCGAGACGGACGTTATTGGCCCATCTTATATCCCTTCCCAGTCACAACCATACACCTATAATTTCGAATCATCATCTCAATATGGATTGCAGACTCCACCACCTATGCATGAGTCGCAGACACAGGAAAAAGAGGGGCAGTACGGTCGTGGTCTTCGTGAACACCGACCCCCTACTCGCTTGTCACCTTCCGGTCGTCGGGAAAGGCCAGCTGGCCGTCGTCGCGTAGGGTGATTCGTCTATCTATGTGTGCGAACTATTGTATCTATCTATGTCAGTTTCCAACTTTCAGACTATTCTCATGTGTGAGGACTTATCTATGTATCAGACATCCTTCATGTATGTGTTACTATCTATGTATGAGTCATTATCTATGTAAGAGACTGATTTGTTTTCAAGACACTTGTCTACTTCATATTAGTAGTACATCTGAATTAAACGGTACGACTCAACTAAACGGTACGAGATACATTTCCAAACAGACTACAACAGATAATTAAGATAGAAGTACGTCTGAATTAAACGGTACGACTTAACTAAAAAAAATACATCCCATAAACTACATGAAGTCATCGTCGTCATCCTCCGTTGATGCAGCACTCTTCCCCTTCGACGGTGCGGTAGTCTTGGACTTCAACGATGTGGGTCTCTTGGCCTTGGTGCTCGGCATGAAGTCATCGTCGTCATCCTCCGTTGATGCAGCACTCTTGCCCTTCGACGGTGCGGTATTCTTGCACTTCGACGATGCAGGTATCTTGGACTTGGTGCTCGGCATGAAGAGGTCGTCTTCGTCCTCACTGTCTGCTGACCATAAATCTGAATTATTTAGAGCAAGCCTGAGATAAGATTCACTCTTATGCAGTTGCTTCTGCCATCTGCCATGCAACCTGAGAAGTTCTTTCCGTATCTCCTCAAATGTCCTGGGAGGCCACCCACTCCTAGCTAATGAGTGAGCCAACTCATTCATTATGGTGTCACTACTGATGAGTTCCTCCCATGGAACTACTCTATCGTCGATCTTGAAATTGGCGGCTAGACGGAGAAGACGATCGGACATACCAGTGTGAAAACTACGATCAAAAGGATAATGGGACATCTCCACGAAACTACACTTGCCTGTTCACCCACCTTACTGCCGAGGGGGTTTTATAGGTTCAGAAGAGAAGATGGCGGGAAAGAATGGCGGGAGAGATAAGCGGGAAAGAAAATGGCGGGAATGTAGGGCGGGAAAGAAAATGGCGGGAAAGTAGGGCGGGAAATAAAATGGCGGGAAAGAATGGCGGGAAAGAAAATGGCAGGAAAGAAGGGCGGGAAAGAAAATTGAAAATAACATGCATAAAATAAGATACATTAAACTGTTGAAATTAAGATGCATCGAAAATAACATGCATAAAATAAGATACATAAAATAAGATACATAAAAATTAAGATACAACTTGCTGCGAATTTTAAGATACAACTTGCTGCAATGCGAATTTTAGGATATAATAACATAAATCTACTGAGTCCAACGTGGATATTTTCCTTTTCCATCACCAGCTTCTTCTGCTGCCTTGGCTGCACGAGCCCTTTCTTTCTTTATCTGCCTCTCAGCCTCACGGGCCTCCTGTCGCTGTCGTTGAACCTCCGCCAGTCGAAGTGCCTCTTCTCGGTTTTTCTTCTTCATCTCATCAAGAAAAGCCCTCTGCTTCACACAGTACTCTTGCCACTCTCTCTCCTGCTGTGCTTTCTCCTCTGCTGCCGCCTTCGCGCGGCGCTCTTCCACGTCCAAACTTGCCCATGCACGACGACCTCTTTCACGAATCTCGGTCACCGCCCAGTCCGGTTTTTTCGTGTGAATCCAACGATAGTACATGCACAGAGGCGGAGGAGACTACAACAAAAATAGAAATATAAATATCAAATCAACAATAATATCAACAACGTGTTTATTCTTGGTGACTGAAACATACCGGAGGCCTGATGTATGGTGAAATAGCAACGGGTGGATCTTCCTCATAATTGGCGCACATGAAAAACTTCATGCCCAACCAATCTGAAAAATCCGTCACCTCCCTCACCTTGCAGAGATCGCCACACCAACAACGAAGTACTTCCATCCCCCGAGGCAAAGTCGCACTCTTCATTTTCTTAGGCCTAATGCTTTGATCCGAGCAAGGCAACACTACAAGAAAATTGAGATACTGTGACGATAATCGTCGTGACGATGGTTGACAACGTCACATAAATACCTAATGTTTGACATTTTGGAGGCCGTGTCGCCGATTACCGCAAATCAGTGACGATTAATGTCACTCAATCAACTGGGGCACTAAGCGCCACCTGGATGCCAATTTCTATGACGTTTTGGTAATTTCCATGATGAACCTGCTAGTGTCACATATTATTATGAATGTGTGATGCTCTTTTTCTTGTCATGTAACGGCTAGCAATAGGAACCGCCATAATGGCTTCACCAGTTATTGAGCGGTAGGACCCACACATCAGTATTATGTTTATGGGACCCATGCGTCAATGTTGGTAGTGGCAACCCCCATAATTTCACAAGTTATTTTGTGATATAATTATTTCGTTCAATTGGACAAAAAGAGTTTATTGGTGGAGTTCATGTGCTAATGAATATGGCACTACACTTGTTTCGTTTTATCTAAAAGAGGATATTGGACGGGGAAAAGTTCGGTAGGAGTTTTTTATGGGACTCATTCGTTAGTATTTTATGGAGGTAGTGGGAGCCGGCATAGTTTCTTCACAGGTTATTAAGCAATGTTGTTATTTTGTTCAATCTAATATAAATAAGTAGTGACCAAAAAAAGCATATTGGCTATGTTCGTGAGCTCACGACATTGTAGTATGGTGGTGTACTTGTTTTGTTCTTTCTATCTAAAAAAAGAAAATATGTGATTGGAGGATTTTAAACCCACAACCTCCATGGTCCACTAGTGGAAAACAGGGCTATAATCCCGGTTTGGGAGGGCCTTTAGTGCCGGTTCTACAACCGGCACTAAAGGGGGGGGGGACTAAAGGCCCCCCCCTTTAGTCCCGGTTCGTCACGGCCCGGCACTAAAGGGGCTCCACGTGGCGCTGCTGGGGCGGGGGAGGGAGGACCTTTAGTCCCGGTTGGTGTTACCAACCGGGACTAAAGGCTCCACGTGGCGCTGCTGGGGCGGGGGAGGGAGGACCTTTAGTCCCGGTTGGTGTTACCAACCGGGACTAAAGGTACTTGCCGGGGGCTGCCTTGCCGGGGGCCGTCAGGAATTTTTAGAAAAAAAAATTGAATTTTTTTTTGAATTTTTTTTTGATTTGTTTTTAAGTTTTCTTCCGATTTTCAAATCTTTGAATTATTTGACAATTTAATCTCTAATCACCCGTCCACACTGCTCCAGCGTGGAGCACTCATTTCAAATCGTCTAACTTCCCGGCCGGTCACCTATCCTCTCACTGCTCCAGCCCCAGCACGCTTAACTTTCAGGTTCTATCGACCCTAGTTTCCAAGTCTGCACTTGTTGTTTTCCTGACAATAGTAAGCTATCAATCCTATTAACCCTTAGGTCTTGGTGTCACATGATTTAATTTTTTGAATTCTAAACAATTATTAAAATAAACAAAATAAGTACTAATAATATTGAATTTCAATGAAAATAAAATAAGTAATAATATTATTTTATTCATTTTTTTGCCATTTATTCATTTAATATGAAATAATTAATATCTTTAAATCTGTAAATCGAAATTCGACAAATAATATATCCATTATTATCAGAAAAATGTGAGGAATCCAAATATGACATCATTTATTTATTTTAAATAAAATTAATTTTTAAAATTCTTAAATTTTTTTTTTGATTTGAAATAACTTTTTTTACTTTTGGAATTTTGAGAATCTGAGAAAACTTCACCGGGTAAACCCAGGTGAAATCGAGTCCAAATTGTTCTCTATTTTTTTTTATATATTAAACTTTTTTTTTCGACGTCGTATGCAAAATTATGGCCGTTTTACATTTTTTTTTCGTTTTTTTGCAAAAAAGGTCAAAATTCATATTTCAAAATTTCTATACCAACTAGACACTAAAACCTAACTACACCTCAAAGGATTTTTTTTTTGAAGATTTTATCATTTTTGTTTATTTTCTACAAAACTAAAAAAGGCGCTCCACGGGGGGGGGGGGGGGTAGAGTTTGAAAATTTCAGAACCCCTTTAGTCCGGGTTGGTGTCCATCCAATCATACCGTCGACTACACATCTGCTAACACCATCCCAGCCAGAGTCACAACTAAGGTTAACCAAGTCAGAAAGGTATGCGGCCGTCGGCTTCGAAGTATCAGGGTTTCAGACGAAAACTCGTCTGTTACAAAGGCATTTTATTTTTTTAAACTTATTTCAACTCCAGACTTTTTGTGTGTTCATTATGCACCATTCGAAGCCACGCCCTCAAATTTCAACCCTTTCTGACTTCATTTGCTATTTTCATGCATTTAATGATTTTTTGAGCTAAATGACCCTGAAATTGAAAAGCACTACAAATGAACTCTGAAAAGGTTGAAACTTGGCATGGTATCATCATTTCACCCACATAGCATGTGCTAAAAAGTTGAGAGGGTTACGGCAAAAACTGGATGCACTTCGTGTACAAAATGGACAATCTCTTTCGAAGTATCAGGGTTTCAGACGAAAACTCGTCTGTTACAAGGGCATTTCGTTTTTTTAAACTTATTTCAACTCCAGACTTTTTGTGTGTTCAATATGCACCATTCAAAGCCACATCCTCAAATTTCAACCCTTTCTAACTTCATTTGCTATTTTCATGCATTTAATGATTTTTTTGAGCTAAATGACCCTGAAATTGAAAAGCACTATAAATGAACTCTGAAAAGGTTGAAACTTGGCATGGTATCATCATTTCACCCACATAGCTTGTGCTAAAAAGTTGAGAGGGTTAGGGCAAAAACTGGATGCACTTCGTGTACAAACTGGACCATCTCCTTCGAAGTATCAAGGTTTCGGACGAAAACCCATCTGTTACAAAGGCATTTCATTTTTTTAAACTTATTTCAACTCCAGACTTTTTGTGCATTCAATATGCACCATACTACAACATGTTAAAATCTACAGAAAGAACTAACTAAAAATAATAAAAAACAACAATTAAATGACTAAAACAACTATATAAGCAAAACAGTATTGTTTTAATTAAAATCCTAATTTAAATTATTCTAAAAACAACCAAATAAATCTTACTGTGACAACAATCTAACACGTGACTAGGAGCAAAAAGAATTAAATTAAAAACTATTTGTAAACTCAAGTTATTCACAATCTAGGGTTTGAAGCAAATTTGAACAAATTCAAATTTAAACCATTCAAATTTGAAAACTAATGGCACAAACAGAAACTAGACAAAATTTTGAATCTAATGCAAAAAGAATCACTCAAAAACATCAAATATCTTAAAAGATATAAGCAATTTAAAACAGAAACTAAAAACAGAAAAAAAAAATTCAGAACCCCTTTAGTCCCGGTTGGTGTCTCCAACCAGGACTAAAGGTCCAAACTTTAGTCCCGGTTGGAGACACCAACCGGGACTAAAGCCTCAACCCCTTTAGTCCCGGTTGGTGTTACCAACCGGGACTAAAGGGGGGCCTTTAGTCCTGGTTGGTGATACAAACCGGGACTAAAGGGGCTCGTGGGGGCCCCAGCTGACACCAGCCTGGCACAACCCCTTTAGTCCCGGTTCGTGTTACGAACCGGGACTAAAGGTCCGGAACGAACCGCGACTAATGATGCCCGTTCCGAACCGGGACTAATGGTCACATTAGTGCCGGTTCAAAACCAAACCGGGACTAATGCTGCGGACAAAAGGTCCGTTTTCTACTAGTGTATCATCGAATGGTTTACCTCATGGCTTCTTCCATTCTGGTTTTATGAATGACTGTAGAAATACTATCGAGTTCTTGAGGAGCACAAGTCCACTGCCGACGAGCTCTTGGTGCGGGCTGCGAGGAAGAAAGCCCGCCAGATGCAGTACGAGGTGCACTGGGTGGCCATCTCGCAATATTTTCACGACGCTCTTGGCCAGAAGATGACCAAGGAAGTCGCACGGAGGGAGAAGCTTACCTTGAGGAGGGAGAAGTACTTGATGGTAAGTATAACAGACTTTTCATTCCGACGTTTGTGGTAAATTTCATTGTTTCGTGTTGACATGCCATTATGCTTTCATTATGTAGGTGTGTCCTGGTTGGTGTTATGGAAAAACTGATGGATGGGAGGCATTGGTGGATCTGTGGCTCAGTCAGGATGAAGAGTGGGTTGGTAAGAGCATCAAAAACCGGGCTAATCGAGGGACCGACGGAAGGAACACATGGTCAGGGAAACCGGAACCACTGGAGCCACAAGAAAGTTCAGGTATATCTATGTACATGAAACATTCTTCTTCTTCTATTTACCGTCACTTTCTTATGTATGACTAACCTCTGTTTGGTGGTGCAGGAGGAGAAATTGAAGCGGCCGCTCTCAGACATGGAGGCGTGGGAGCTCGCCCATGTGCAGAAGTCCAAGGATGGTAAGGGCAAGTACTACGGCAAGACCGAGAAGAACCTGAAGGCCTACACGGAGGAGTATCTGAGGTTACATCCTGACACACTTGAGCCCTTAAAAGAGGCTACGGACGACAGGGCGGTGGTCGGCATAGGGCCAAAGAGTCATGGTCGGCAGGCGGTTCTGGATGCTGTGGTCACTCCTTCTGTCTCCTACACACGGCTCCGAGCTACCAACCCGAGGCCGAGCCCGCGCCCAAGCACGACCAGTGCAAACTCATAGTCCCTCCTAGCCTAGCAGCACTCTGTAAGTATTTTCCCTCTTATCTTCCTTTTTTCTCACTTTATTTTCCGCATTGCTATGTTTTATGAGTTCCATCACGTCATATTGTAGGCCTACCTTCAGTTTGCACAACAGCAGCTCTTCGAGTGGAACCAGAGAGTTGCAGCAGTCTCGGACCACAGCCATCGCATGATGCAGGTTAGTTTAGCCAACTCATAACCAACCTAAATATTGCCATTTCATTTCTTTTGAGCTTCGTGTTTGCTTGGTCAACTCACATGCAGCTTGTGTTTGAGTCTATGGCAAACGGCACGGTTCCTACAATGGAACCACCACCACCACCTCCTGGACCACAACCTATGCTACCTTCGTTTGAACAATTTGTCGCACAACAGAATTGGACTCCGGTTAGTACATCACCAAACTATTCAACCACTACTTATCGTTTATTCAGTACAATCATATATCCCCTTACCCATCTCTTTTCAAACATGCAGGGAACCGGTGGATCATCCGTCGGTGGTGGTGCTACTGATAGTTCCACTCCTGAGTCACGGAGCCCAGTCACTCCGATCTGGCAAGGTGGTGCTCGTGGTCTTGGCGGTGGCGGTAGCGGTAGCGGTAGCGGTGACGACCTCGGCTTTGGCGGTCTTGGCTTTGGCGGTGGTGGTGGACTCGATGGCGCTTGAGCCTTTGGCGGTGATGAACTTGCTTTATGCTTCTACATGACTTGTCACTTATGTTGTGATGATACTTTTGTTGTCATGATGATGAACTTGTGATGATACTTTTGTTGTCATGATGATGAACTTGTGATGATACTCTTGTTGTGATGATGATAATGACGATGCTGTTGTGTACATGATTATCTGCTCTATTATGTTGTGCTGATGGTATATATATATATATATATGTGTGTGTGTGTGTGTGTGTGTGTGTGTGTGTGTGTGTGTGTGTGTGTGATGTGTATTTGAATGGAACTAAAACAGAAAGGTTTAAAAAAAACAGTACAGAACTATGCCGACGGCCTAACCGTCGGCATAGAGGCGCCGTGCTACCGCCGCTGGGCAGTCCTGGTGCACACCTATGTCGACGGCCCAGCCGTCGGCATAGACTTAGATATTCGGCATAGGTGTGCACCAGGACTGCCCAGCGGCCGCCACGTGGCACCGATAAGCCGACGGCCTGGCCGTCGGCATATCTCTAGATCTATGCCGATGGCCAGGCCGTCGGCTTATCGGTGCCACGTGGCGGCCGCTGGTTCGACCGTCTAGTCGACGGCGCCGTCAGCTGCCGTCACCCGTGGGAAAGCTGCCGATGGCTGTACGGAGGCCGTCGGCATAGCCAGCTTTGCCGACGGCTTTTCTATGCCGACGGCTCGGGCTGGGTACGCCGACGTACACGTTGCCGACGGGTCTATGCCGACGGCGGCCGTCGGCATAGGCTATCCCGACGGCTACGGGCCGTCGGCATAGACCTCAATTCCGGTAGGGCCCCATGGAGCCCGACCAGCAACGGCGGAGCTACGTTATGACCTGAGGGGGCCGTGGCCCCCCCCAGCCCAAACGATCTTTTTTCATTACTAGGTAGTAGTGGCCCCTGCAGGCTGCAGCTCGGCTTAGAATATTGCTTAGAATAGTGCAGCAACGAACAGTGAAGCAACGAACCAGCCCATCTTCATGCAGTAGCTCATCTCAACCATCCGCCCCCGACGCGACGCACAACCTAAGTCTGAAGTCTGAAGTCTCTAAAGCTGTAAATGTTGCCTGTACATCAACACTGCTGTACAATATGAGTCAAATTGTTTTTTTTGTTGTTGTTTCCTTGTGTGGTTTGATCTAATTGGGAATTTTTTGGTGATGGCAATACAATTTTTTTTCTCTAAGTGGCAGTTGGTCAGTGGTCGATTGAATTGGACTATACACATTATAAATTTGTTCTCTCGTTAGTTTTACCTAGGCAGACCCGAGTGGTCATACCTGGCAATGGCGATGTTTTTTATGTCGTTACCTTGTTGGAGGCATTGCTCGGATATGTTCGGACTGTTTCTTCAGGATGGAAACTTTGATTCTGGCCTTTGTGGTGGGATCCGGCGACGGCGCCGCTTGAGTGTCGCTTCCTTCCTGAAGGCGTTGCTGTTGAAGATACTCGTCCTCCATGTGGTGTCAATGGTTGGTACGGATATGGTCTCAGTTGTAGTTTGTCGATCGCTGATCTGATCACTTTGGGGCTTTTTTTCTTTTTCTTTTTCCCACGCTTACGCATAGCTTTTGGTCTTATGACCTTGCTAGTTGCTGGTGTGTTTTCGCGTGTGTGAGTTGGGTTGGCTGTGTGCATCGTAGTTATGCAGAGGCTGGGTGTATGCTCATATTGTATCCTCTCGATGCTCCATTTGAGCCAATAAAATTCACCCTTTGTCGAAAAAGTTCCTCACTACAGAAATTTTTCGTTTCGGTCCCCCCAAACGTTTCTGTCTAGCTCCGCCACTGCCGACCAGTACCTCCTCCGCCACTCCGCCGCGCGGACGAGCCAGCGGATCCACGCGACTCCCTGCGCAAGAGAGTCCCATGTTTTCCTTGCCTTGGCTCCCCGCGCATGGAAGCTCCTCTTCACCAGTAGCGAGCACGTCCAGCTCGAGAACGCCGCCCTCAGTGCCGACGTGACCTCCAGGACGACGGCCCCGACCAACAGTACGTAAGTAACGGCGACGTCTGCTCTGTCGCCGCCATCATGATCTTGATCACCCACCAACAGCAACGCCAGCGCCGCGGCGGCGCCCAGCGGCGCAATTGTGTGGATGCAGAGGCCATACCAGGTGTGCATCACTTCAGTCTTCGTGTATAGGACGTCGTGCATCAGGGAGAGCTGCATCTCCACTACCTCGATCGTACACCTCCTCCCTACTCAAATCCAAGGTGCCGCTGTATGCAGCTACGTCAGGCAGCGGCCCATTCAAGAAATCCCTGGCGACATCCAACAGTAGGTGAGCTCTCAGCAGGAAGCCCTCCCTATCCCGACGGCTTGGAGAAGGCCTAGCTGTAGATCGTGACTTCTTGTCAAAGGACCGGTAGTTGCCGCCTGATGGGCTACTACCGGCGCACCTGAGCGCCCACACCCTCTCCCCGTACTTGACAAGACCGACCACAAAAATTAGGATGGCTGCCGGCCGGATCAAGGACGATCCGCCGCCGACTATCGAGGATTCGTAGAGGACGTAGGCGGCTGCGGCGACCTGCACGGCCAGCGTCTGCAGGTGGCGCAGCCATAGCCGGTTGTCCTCGATAGTGTAGGCGGTGATGTTGTCCTGCCCGCCAAGGTGCAGAAGCAGGAACGCTGCCCAGAACGCCATCAGCTCATGTTCCCGTGACCTGCTAGTGACGGACAGATGGCCGAGCACGTAGATCGCTGTCGCGTCGGCTAGCATGTACGCCGACCACACAAAGGCCCTTAGTACGCCGGAGTCCATGCGCCGGCGGAACTCCGCCAAGATGAGGAGCGCCACCTGGAGCGTGAAGCTGAGCAGCACCAGCGCTTGGAGACCCCATTGTTTCCATGCAGACGCCACAATAAGCGCTCCTCCTGCCATCGATTTCTCCCTGACATGGATACATCATCAGCACAATTAAAAGCCATTGTTGGATTCTTTTCGATTTCCAGACATGGATCAATTCTGTAAAAGATGACTCTTATATTAGAACCAAAAGGGTGTCTCCAACTTTCCATAGCAACCCAAGCCATGCGAGATGGGCTTACCCAAACCCAAAGAGCTGCCATGCCAAATTGAAACATGGCAGTTTACAGTTCAAACTGAAACATCACAAAGTTGCCATGTCATGACAAAACCGCAGTCAAGGATGAAACCTACCGGTTATATATAGTTGAAGGATAAAATATGCACCAATACAAAATTCAGGCACTCTGACAATAGTTTAAGGACAAAAACTACATGTTCTTTTTTGCAATATGACAAGAACGTGATGGATTTTTTTTAGCATAAAGAACATATACTGTACTTCCTTACCATGGGTATTGTTGCTAAATTATCTACAGCCGCAAGTGTGAAATGCCGTGAGAAGGCGCACACATAATATGAGAATAATACCAGAGCTAGCGATTAAGCGATGTAAACATATGGACAACTTACGTATATAGGATGACAGGAGAAGATCGAGCTAGCGATTAGGCAGGGATATATGAACACAAGCCAAGTGGTGCATGTATATAGCTGGACATTGAGGGCCTGGTGCGTGGCCTCCCACTAGGAGAAGAAGACTAAAGGCTCAAGTCGATCATCTGATACCCGGCACAGCCAGCAAGCAAAGGCAAAAGTAATTTATTCTCTATTTTTTCTGCGAAATGAAGAAGTAAAGTATTCACTCAGGCCAGGTGAAGCTGACGCTAATCTTCTCCAAGTTTATGCCCGGCTATTCAGCCGACTGCTCTCCCACGTTGGATTGTGTGATTTTGTGGGACACTTTTACGTATATAGGCCTAAGTGTTGGGTTGTAGGCTGGCCATCGTGGTTATTTATTCAGTAAAAGTGTTACACCTACGGAGCCCTCTTACATACCCTACGAAAACCGAAAGAAAGAACAAAAGAAAATGAAGCGCAAAAAGACAGAGCCAAAACTAGTAGTATAGAGATTGAAAGAAACACAGTGAGCGACCGTCTCAATCGGAAAACCAACGAACGAAAAATAAATAAAAGGAAAATGGGCCTGCCCAGTTAGCTACACGTGGGGGAAAATCGTCAAGCTCCCATGGCTTGACAAAATCTACCCCGAATAGGATTTGCCGCGCTTCATGCGCACCAGAACGCACGCGGTCGCTGCACGGGCTGAGGCCCATCAGCTTTGACCATTTGCTAGCCAGCAAATCGTTAAAGATAAACAAATGGGTCAAGAAAAAAAATCCATTTTTTTAAAAGATGAAACAAATTTGTGCATTCAGAAAAACTGAAAAGGTTCACGCATTACAAAAAGAAATAAAAAATCTCATGAATTTTAAAAATGGTCTCAAATTTAGAAAAATGTTCAAAAATTGGAAGAAAAATCATGAATTTTTAAAATGATTGCAAATTTGAAATTACTTCATGAATTTTAGAAAACTTCGAATTTGAAAGTAGTTCAAAAATTTTAAAAATGTTCTCAAATTGAAAAAAGGTTCATGAATTTGAAAAAATATTCACAAATTTAAAAAATGTTCACGGATTTTGAAAAGTACACAAATTGTCGAAAAATGTTCATGGATTTTATAAATTATCATTGAGTTTATAAATTATCACATTAAAAAAATATGATTTTATAAATATTCATTAATTAAAATTAAAAAGGAAAATAAAAAGGAAAGGAAAACCGAACAATACCTGGCCCAAAATCGAGAGGAACTGAACGTCCGTAAAACCAGTGAGGGGAAAGTACTAATGGGTGGTGTGGTACGTTTTCTTGACGCTCTTTGCTTTTTGAAAGGGCTTTCAGAGAAATAAACTGCTTGTTTGTTCTTCAACCTTTTTCAGAAGCAGAAAGAAATGAAAGTAGGTAAAGAAACAACAAAAACAATGGTGTTCCTATCTCACAACCTGTACTACAATAAAAAAGAGACATGTGCAGCAATGCATATACACTACTGGCGAACATTTTGGCCATCTTATAATGGGCACGAACAACACACAAAAAAGTGCTGCTGCTTGTGGTTTTGCTGACAGGGTGCAGGATACTTGTGGTTTATTTCAAAAATGTTTGGATTAGTGCTTGCAAAACTACATTTTACAGGTTTAATATCAGTGTTCATTCCAGATGATGGAGCATGAATACGAATCCCATGAATACACCCATTAAATTATTCGTGTACTATTTAGAGAATGTCCTTTGGAATAACATGAGCTGCTGCTCCTACTGTAACTGAAAAAACTTAAGAGAAGACGCTGCTGAAATTATTTATACAAAGAACCAAAGAATTTCAGCAAGCATGACTAATAATTTCTTTGTACAAGCATGACCAACAATTTCTGCAAATCTAACCCAAGCATATTGTTCCCGACAAAAACCAATCGTGTACAAGCACTCCAAATATTCAAGTCATCAGTATCTGCATGCCTACTATCTAGCGCAATTGCAACGACGAACCATCAGTACATTGGGTGGAGCTAAATATCCAAATCATCCTACCAACTCAAACAACAGAAATTACAATCCATGCTTTTGTTTGAGTTGAAGAAATTGAAGAATCTAACTCTTCTCTTTGCAAAACAATCTGGTGAATTCCATTCTGCACAACATCTCCACAGAGGAAGCAAACAACCGTGTTGAAAAGCTAATTAACCAGAGAGACGTTGCTGGTGAACTAATCCAAGAACCCAAGATTTTTTTTTTTTGAAAAAAGAAGGGTTTTCCCCCTCCGATTTCTATTAGAGAAACCAGCATCTCGCTACAGATATCAGTTCCAGTAAGTTAAGCAAAAGAAACTCCCTACTAAACTACCACTACTGTGGCCAGAAGTAAAGCAGGGAAAGGAGCAGCACTAGGCCGTCCCCCCACACCCGGTCTCTACTGACCACAAAAGCGACGAAACGACATTCTGTCAACATCCCAGTGCAGGTTACATGAAACAGCTCTGAAGCCAAAACGCAAACGAGAAAACAGACTACTAGATGAGCTGAAACTAGACCCAGGAATACATCCCAGCGACAGGAAAGAAGTCCACCAGCGCGCATCATCACTCCAGTCTCGGCACGTTGTATCTCCACCCTTGCGACGCCTTACAAACCTCACTTGCCACCCGTTCTAGCAGGTTTGCCCCCAGCTCCAGCAGCCTTTTGTTTTGTTCTTTTGTCTGCAAAATAGACCATGTCAATATCCAGTATGTCATCATTTTAATCAGAATCATAGGATCAATGTAATTCTTATTATCAAAAATGATCCCGTTTCTACATTTCCAAATCGCCCACATCATAGCTGTAACCCCAATTAAAGCAAGTTTTTGGTCAATTTTGCCAAAAGTTTTAATCCATCTTCCCAAGCAATCATCAACAGAGGTTGGGGTGGATTTCAAACTCAGTAATACTTTGGTGAAGTATTACCTTGGAGAGAAGCCCCACATCGACCGGAAGAAGAGGGGTGTCGGGGCGAGCATCCAAACGAGGTGGCCGCGACTTGGCATCCGCGGTGGAGGGTTGGGAACAAGATGCACACTGAAGAAAGGGGCGCTCGGAGAATGGAGACCAGGGAAGGAAGTGGGCCTTTCTCACTAATTAAGTTCACCTTATTAGAAGACACACGCGATGGAATCCTTGACGAAGTTGTAGAATTTGGACTTGTGTTTGACCATCTGCAGTGTTTTTTGCCGCGCACCACCTCCACACCAGAGATCACAGCACCCATCTCAGTCGGATGGCCCGTGTCTTCGTCCTCACCGAACTCGAAGACTTTGGTGATGCAAAACCTCCCGGCTCCCAAGTAGACAAAGCTGCAATCCAGCAACACCCAGTCCTCGGGCAGATCGAGCTCCTGCCACATGTACAACAAAGACGGAGCGCAGTCAGGGCGAATAGATGACAGGTCCATTGCACAAAAGTGGTTGGGGCTATAGTTGCAGATGCCAAACCAAAGGTTGTCGAGCTCCGGCACATGCTCAGCACGGTTGAAGAAGGGCAGCGTCCAGCAGCCGGCCTTGAACCACTTGCGGGTGACCGTGTTGAAGCAGTGGGTGCCAATGTCACTTCCTTCGGGAGATGAGACAAGAAAAACTGGATCGCCGTCGATGTGAAGCAGCGCATGGCACTTGACCATGGAAGCCTCGACGTAGGCCATCGGTGGTGGGAGCCGGTGCCAGTTCCACCCTTCCATCTTCTCGCAACTGGAAGGGTCGGTGTACTTGAGGACCTCGAAGTTGGAGGGATTTCAACACACAGGAAACTGGTTCATAAATCATAATGTACAAGGCATCTGCTTGCTCGGGGTCAACGGCGTCCGGACTAGCCATGGAGAAGCAGATGGGGTTATCCCCCTTGGGGCTGTTGAGGCATGGAACTGGCTGGGAGGAGCCGGCGTCGATGTCATGTATGAAGGAGCGACCCGCGGCGTCCACGCAGAGGATCTTGCTATTGCTAGCACCGCCGCCGCCGCCTCGTTCGTAGAAGGGCAAGAAATCGAGCTTCGTGCCGTCTGAGATGGATCTCTCGAACCTGAGCATGGCCGAAGGCATCCGCGGCATGATCTCCATCCATGCGGGCACCACGGCTGATGATGGCAGCGCCATATTGAATTTCCCTTTTTTGCTGTGACGCTGCTGCTGCTCGTGCTTCTGCCGTGGATCCGTAGAAGAGGTGCTCCCCGGCCTTAATGCGACTCATCGTATAGAAGCTGCTGCTTCTGCCATACTTTTGCATCACCACATTCACTAATGGCCGCACCTTCATTTTCAATTCTCCGCGCTCCTACAAAAAAGACCAACGGGGAAGAGTCAATTCCCCCGGCTGCGGCAGCGGCAGCGGCGGCGGAATCTAGGTTTTCTTACCGTCTTACCCTTTCCTTCTCCACCATCTATACGGATCGACTGCTGGATAATCCCATGGGCTGGCTGGGCCATAGTACAGTGTGGGTGGCGCGCGTCTTTAGCCGGCCCATCACAGGTTTCAGCGTTTCTTACTGTTTTTTCGTTTCCTTCTCTTCACTCCCTTTTCATGTTGGCTAACTGCCTGTGTTTTGCTCAAATACAAAAAGGCTAACTGCCTGTGCGTTAAGCCTAAAAAAAAACTGCCTGTGTGTTACAACGGGGGCATAGATATTCTAATGGTTCGACGCCAATTGTGTCCGATATATATCCCACACCCTTCATATTCTAGATTTTGGTAAAAATTGATTTGATTTGGCAAATGTGACCAACTTTCCTTTAATAATAGTGATACTCCGCCACCCCTTTTTTTGTTTTCTTTTACCGTTTTACCGGTTTTTTCAGTTTTTATATTATTAGAAATGAATATCTTTTGCCAATACATGTACATATATTCTTAAGTATGGCAGTTTTTTAATATACGATTTTAAAATACATAATTTTTAAATATGTGATTTTTTTTATACATGAATATTTTTCAAACACGTGGTCTTGTTGATGTGATGACTCAAGGCATTTTGTCGCCTTCCTCGGTGACAACCATCTAAATCGACTGTTCTGATATTACGAAAGACTTAGGGTCCGTCATCGTCAAGGTGTTTTTTATCAAGTACCTAACAACTATGCGGGGACACACCATGTTTGTACGACATTGGGTCGTAACCTCAGGTTACCAGATGGACACGAGTAATAGGTTTTACTAAGGTTCGGGCCCTCACGTGGTGAGTAATAACTCTAATCCAGTTTGAAATTATGTCGCAGAGATTACAATGATCGGGTACAGGATGTATTCAACTAGTTTGGGGTGATCTCGTCGAGTCGAGGGTGGACGATCTAGATGGGGTGTCTAGATCAGATCTAATTAGCTAGGCTAATAAGACAGATCTTTTTTTTTTGAACTTCTAATAAGACAGAGCTGGGTGTTCCTCTTGGGGGATCACCTATTTATTCCTTGGTCGATTGCCTCGGTCGGCCCCGTCTTGGTCTCTTCCTTTGTATCATCCTTTGCGTCCTTTTAGTCTTGAGGTCGTCCTTGTATGGAAACTAGGGGTGGCACATCCATGGAGATCTCCGCTTCGGATGTGGGCCCTTCTTGTCATGCTATATGGGCCTGGGAGGCCCAAATAGGACAGCTGTGGCACGAAAAAGTGAGGTAAACCCCTTCCCCTCGACAAGCTTCCCATCAATATCTCCGGTGAAGTCGTCGTGCTAGTCTTCACTGAAGTTGTATGGAAGCTCGGTCAACTCGAGTGCCTTGAGCTTCGCAACGCGTGAGGCCTGGTCGGCGATGATTGCACTTCTATGCCGCTTCTTCATTTGCTTATTGATATACTCCCTCCTTTCCGGTTTACAGGGCTCAAATCTGAAATCTCATCAACCAAGGCAGATGGTGAGTGCAGAAATGTATTTTGTACTTTACAAAACTACCTAAATTAAACTGATGCATTAATTTGAATTAATTGTAGTGCATGCATGCTTGGCCACTAGATGAGTAGGAACATTACATGCATTGATGCGTTCTTTTTTAATTCTTGCATGCAAAGATTTAATGCGCCTCCGAATCTCAAAAGAAGTTGGAGATGAGCCCTTTAAATTAGGAAAACGAAAAACTTGAGATAAGCCCTCTAAACCGGAAATGAGGGAGTATGACGCTTCTCAATGTGGGATAGTGGCGTGAATCAGGGCCGGTGTTTCCCACTGGCTAGATATTACTCTAGATGCCCCTCCGCCGCTTTGAATTTCGGGAGCCTTCTTGGGCACTGCCCAGCCTCGATCCATGCATCCACTCAGCGGCTCGGGATCTAATGCTTCCCCGCAGTGATGTGTGGTTTTTACACTCCTTTGATGTGCTAATCTCCTTGTTTATTTTATTTCTTGTAGAAATGGACGCTTTTCGGTTGAAAATTAAGTTGTATATGGAATGTATAGGAGGAGAGGATCATTTCCATATATTTTGGCGCACCACAGAGACATAAGAGAAGACGATGTGGGGTACTACCACAAACGCTCATATCACACGCAGTCATTGTCGTGATGCCATCCTAAATAAACTTCATCAAAGGTCCCGAGCCTAATTGTCATCAAAGACGCCCTGAAATCCTATTTTCACCATTTGCACTATATAAAGGAGAGGGAAGACCCGACAACCAGACTAGTAGAGAAATGGCTAGCCACAATTTTTATTGGTGACGTTGGCATATTTGGTACGCCACCACTATGTTGTTACTGGTGGCGTGACGCCTAAAATCCACGCAACCAGTAAATAAGATCCAACAGTCGTACCCGACATAAGTTACTGGTGTGTCAAAATATGCCAACGCCAGTACTAACCAAGTATTGGTGACATGTTGGATAATTTGCACGCCACAAGTAATTAAAGAAATCTGTTCGAAGGAAATAAAAATGACAAAATTAACTGGTGGCGTGGGAATTAGCAGCCACACCATCAGTATCTAACTTGTGCCACGCCACCGGTATGGTGTGTGCATGTGACAATATTTGACAGTTTTCCATTTTTTTAGGGAATCGAACTGAAGCCCACATGGGCCTAATCGGCTGGCTGGGCTGGGCCGGGCTAACGCAACCGCAGCAGCTCCCCTAAAAAAACCACATCAGGCCCTCATGCTCTCTCACTCTCGCAACTCTCTCTTCCCCTCGCAGCTCTCCCTTGCATCACGATTCTTTCCGTTGGCAGAGATTTGAGTGAATGAGAGGACGGGGAGACGACAAAGGAGCGACGCATCTATATGTAAGTACCATCACCGATGTAAACTCCTCTTTAATAGTAAAGTTTTTTTGAAATGTGATTGCCTCTCGTTCCTTTCCGTCGGCAGAGATTTGTGTGAACGAGAGGATTGGGAGACGACGAACGAACGACGTATGAATGTGCCATCACTGAAACAGACTCCCCTTTAACAATAAAGATTTTTCAGAAACATGATGGCGTCTCGATTCTTTTCTTTCCGTTGGCAGAGATTTACGTGAACAAGAGGACGAGGAGACGACAAACAAACGAGGTATCAAAACGTACCATCACCACCAACCTACTCTCACCGTTGCGACGCGCACACTTGGGCACGCCACGACAAGACATGTGCAAGTGAAAGTGAATTAATAGACCATGTGCTGCACAAATTTCGCCATCCGCGCGATGCCCGTAATCTGCTTGAAAGTTATCCTGCTGGTGCTGGGGCATCTTTCCGGGTTCAGCACAAGCTGTACTACAAGGCTCTGACACTACACCACAGCTGTACATTTTGTCTTTCTCTATGGACTTTGGTGGCACGTGAAACTCTGCATTATTCAGAAGAAGAAACTAAACGGGCATTTTAGAGGACTTTTAAAGTTTCAAAAAATTCTGGAAAAAATCATACATGCTTATATGGACGTGTTTTACATGTGTATGAAGTTTGACGATGAAATACCTTATGGTAAGAGCTACACAGAAAAGATAAATTCATGCATTTTCAATAGTGAACAGTGCATATACCGTTCGTCACTTCCAAAATCACGATTTTGGCTTTTTCTGCAGCTCTCACCGTATTGTATACCATCTGGGGCGGCCGCCCCGGGCCCCGCAAAGTCTAGGGCCCCCTCCCAGGTACGTCGTAGTAGGCAGGCTGATACAGGTGGTCAAACTTATCCAAACCTATCACACGCTGCGACGCAGCAGATGCACGTAGCCAAACGTCCTCCAGTTTTCCTTTTCACGATCGCTAGTGGCCCAATGTATAGCTGCAGTAAAAAGAAAAAAAAAAAGGTCATTGGACTTGGCCCAATTAAGAGCAGACTTGGCCCAAGTAATAGCAGGCACGTAGCTAGGGCATCTGATGCATCGGCATAGTGTACGCATTGACCGTGGGTTAGGTGCTTTGAGTCAGCAATCACACGCCTAACTCGTCGCCTTTCCAACATGCACCCAGATCGCAGCACGGCAGCAGATGAACTGTAAGAGCTTTGCTCCAGGAGACGGCCTAGATTGCAAGGGATCGGACACAGCTGTGCGCCGAAGCCAGCGGCGTTCCATTGCTGGGTGCCGTCCGTGGATCTGGGCGTTGCTCGCCTGTTGACGTTTTCTACAGTATGTATGGTTAACCATGTTTTTTTTTTTTTTTTTTGCAGTTTGATAATGTTGTTCTTGTTGTGCAAATCTCAGAGACATACAAAACAAGAGGGGTGTTCTGTACAGTGATCTTGGTAAGGAGTTTTCATATGAATTGTGCAAATCATGGCATAAATAGGGTAATTATTTTTTGATTTACTCGTTTGCACATCTAAGTAAGAGTAACCTTGCACTAATGCATGATTGTTGATTTGTTTTTTTTGACATATGGAAGAATATTTTAGATATCATTCTTATGGATTGTCATCTATCTTATCTTCTCGGATACTGCTATTTAGAATAACAATCATATCATTAGTTAGTCCAAGAACTACTCTGCATTTTGGATGCAAACTTGTTTTACAACTATTCATGGAACCACATGTCTCTTAACCTTCCGGTACCTCAAACATGTCTTTTAATTTTCAAGGATGTCTTGTGATAGACACATACATACCTTTGTGTACTTCCTTCAGTGGTCATTATATGTATCTTAGGCTACACGCGAGATCACAGTGACACAAATCCAAGTGTTTATTGGTGATATTTCATATATAGTATATTCATTACTATTCTTATAATGATTATACTAAGGGCCCCAAATTTGAGTTTCGCCCCGGGCCCCCAAAATCTCAGGACCGGCCTTCATATTTGACACATATCTAGTATACATCCGTATGAACATGTGTGATTTTTCTAGAATTTTTTAAAACTTCAAAAATGTGATTTTCAATTTTTTCAAAATAATGAGTTGCATGGAACTCGTCCTCCATTTAGCATTCTCGTACAGACACATGCCTATATAACTGGTGCCAAGGGAAGCCTTTGACACTGAAACATAGCCGGTTGTCATGACACCATATGGCTGCAAGAGCATTCCTGACGGTTGTCCTCCCACTTCTCCTTCTGGTTGTCGCTTCCAGCGCTGACGACGGCGCCTATGGCCGGCAGCCGATAAGCCGGAGGAGCTTCCCCAACGGCTTCGTCTTTGGGACGGCCTCCTCGTCCTACCAGGTTTCCTCTCGTTTTTTTTTTTTTGAAACGAGGCAAAAGATTTGCCATTTTCATTGAATAAGGAGAAGAGAGTGTTTTTACAACATCCCAGCCCCGTGAAAACGGGGAAAGGTAGAAAGATCTACTCTCGCGGCATCAAATTACACAAATGTTTAGCGCCCGCCAGAGCCCATAGAGAAGCCTCCTCTTTAATAGTTCGCACGATCACCATCACCGGCGCCGCCTTAGTCCTGAACACGCGTGCATTTCGCTCGTTCCAAATCACCCAGCTTACAAGATGAAGAAGGGAGGCGAAGGCTTTCCTTGGCAACGCATTGTTGGTGAGGACCCCATCCCACCAAGATCTCACCATGTCGTAGATCATCCAAAGTGTGGTATCGACATCTAGGTGCAGCCATGCAAGGATCTCCTTCCAAACCCGAATGGAGTAGCGGCACTTGAACAGAAGGTGCGCCGCGGACTCTTGCACTTGATTGCAAAGAGGGCAACGATCACAATTTGGCCACCCTCGACGTTGAAGCCTGTCCGCCTTGTTTACCTTCATTGATCCATGGTTTCCTTTCTTTGTTCAGCACAATCTGTTGAAAAGTATGAAAGCTGATGCTGCGTGATAGTCATTCATCGGCAGGAATCAAACTGATTGCAAGATTTAGGCCAATAACTCGTAAAAAGAAACTTTGTAATATATACCGCTGCATTTCATTCACTAACAACTTCATGTTTTAGTGTTCAGCAAGCCGGTCTCTTTTAGCATCAAGGTGTTTGGTTCAAATCCCTGGCATTTGATTTTTTGTTTCGATACGATTTTCCAACAGAATCAAAGCAATTTGCTAATCAGATCAGGCTGACGCTGTTTTGCAAAAAGACCACTATAAATATTAGTCCGTTTGTGAGCGATTAAAGGAATGCTGATGTGGTAGCCCCATGGCCCTTTTTTCCGCCCCGAATCGGTTTTGGTCTTATTCGATCAAACAATGAGTTTATGACCTCTGATCACTTTCCGAGCTGTTGGCTTAAAGCGTGCAATCAATTTAAGTTCATGGACTAATGATGTATTTCACTTTTAATTAACGGTATCTACATTATGAAATTATTAGTTCTAGCATCGTCTTATTACAAATTTGGTGGACATTCACATGCTGCAGTATGAGGGTGGTGCAATGGAGGGGGGCAGGGGATCAAGCATCTGGGACAACTTCACTCACCAGCACCCAGGCATGTATATAAAACTTATACACACAGTGTATATATCTTTTTTATTAGCAAAATGTTTGTACAAATCTTGTTAAAGAACATTATCAAAGATTTTTTGAGAGGTCAAGAGCTATAGAAAATCACCTTTTTATTTCACCGCATGTCATCATTCATAGTGTTTAACTACTGGATGGAACAATCACACGTGCACACCTCAAAGCTAATCCAACGCTTGGGAAATCAATTCTGATTTAACAAAGTGTTAGGCAACTTAGAATAAGAAACATGGTAGTAAAGGTATACTATATACCACTCACACCTACAGAGCGTAAAATTTAAACTTCTCCAACTTCGACTTAGCAGAAAAAGTTGTTTAAATTTGTGAGGTGAAAATAGAAAATGATATTTATCCTGAAAATATTTGCATAGTATTATAATTTTTACAAACACAATTGCAAGAAAAATAGTCAATGTTATGTGTTCACTGGTACAAAACAGGGCTTTTGTCCCGGTTCCAGAGGGCCTTTAGTCCCGGTTCTGGAACCGGGACAAAACGATCGGGACTAATGCCTAAACCTTTAGTCCCAGTTGGCCTACGAACCGGGACCAAAGGTGCTCCACGTGGCCGCTGTGGGGCGCCCAGGCAGGAGGACCTTTAGTCCCGGTTGGTAACACCAACCGGGCACTACTAGGAGAAAGCCTACTAGTAGCGCTGGAAATACATATAGCAGTAGCGCTGGGTCCAGCGCTACTGCTAACGCGCTACAGCTAAGTTGTAGTAGTAGCGCTGGTTAGAGAAGCGCTACTGCTAAGTACAGTTAGCAGTAGCGCTGCACTGACCAGCGCTACTGATAACTATCTGCAGCGCTGCAGGATGGCCAGTGCTGCTGATAACCCAGCGCTGCTGCTATATGCTAATCCAGCGCTGCTGCTAGTATTCCTACTTTCACAGATTCATACCCCCCTCTACGTATTTGTGATGTATTTGTACAGGCTCTATACAGTAGTTTCATCAGATCACAATAAACATACAATATTCTCATCATATCATACACATAAAGTAGTCTCGTCATACCATCATCATCATCATTCAACACAAATATCATCACATCTCGAAAATAGCGATACACAAAAGTCATGTCATGTCTCGAATAAGTGCAACTGCATGGTCATGGCACACACACAAGTTTCATCATCTCTATCTAAACCATGATGTAGAAGAGAAGAGCGATCAGCATGAGCAAGACCGCGACTATGTAGTACTTGAGGCACCGGCGGTTCCGCTCCCTCTCTTGCTTGAGCGTCCACCTCAAGTAAGCATTCTCCCCTTCGGCTCTGGTGTCGAACCCTCTGTGGCTAGCGCCCGAGTACCCGTTCACCTGAGCCTGAGCGTCTGGCCAGTGGCGGTACACTCCTGGAACCTTCCCAACGAATACAACATAGCACTCCTTCGCCATCTCTGATCTATGCACCTGCATCGTCAGTTGATAAATTCATCGATAATATGCAACTTAATGTACTTGAGAAACACGAAGAGACAGAGTTAGCAAAATACAAGCAATCTATATAGTAAACATAAATAACGAAGTTCCAACTACCCAAACTAATTAACTAGAGCGATCTACGCTAGTTCAGGACCACGGTTTAATTACATCACATAGCTTCGCCGTGCATAAATTCAAAGTTTTGCGCTAGAAAGACAGTAGTGACACATATATTGTCATCGACAATCAGTCCTCCATGTCGGCGGTCCAATCTTCATAGTCAGGGAGGAAGCACCCGAGCTTCTTGAAAGGCTTCAGGTCCAGACGCTGAGCGATTAGCAGTGCTCGGACATCATCCCGCGTCATTGCTGGCCCATGGTAGAACAACCCTGTTGGTTCGAGGACCTGCTTCATGATCACTTGGGCAAGTTCACACTGTATGTGATAAAAGTCAGCTCGGATTCGATGATCCGGTGTCCTTCCTATATTTGTGGCCCAGCTGACAATCTCGGCATCGTTGGAAGTAGGTGACATGCGAAGGCGTTGATTATCCCTTCTGTACTCGAGCAGGTGATGCATGAGGTAGAATCCATCAGCCTTACTGTCGTGCGGTTGCTGGATGCAGCAGAAGTCGGTCTTATGGCCGAAAGCCAACCCGTTCTTCCTGTACTTTTTCACCTTGATATATCCACCAGACATGCTGAAGGTTAACAATGCACTATCGAGAACACTCTTTATGTGCGTGTAATCCTTTTTCTTGATGTTCTTCGATGAGTCCAAGTACCTAGCATGGGAGTATTGTGGGTACAGAACGATGAGGACGCCCCCCCCCCCCGCTGCGCAAATTAAGTACACCACAAATTAGCCTTCATGCTTGCAAAGGAATGATTAACACTTACAAAAGGATATGCGCGGATGACTTACGTGGGATGATAAGGCAGGAGAATCGCTTCCTTGTCCGTATTAGCGATCATGAAGCCGCCTAGGTACTTGCTCGCATAGTCACGGTGCTCTTTGCAGACTGCCAAGAAGCTCTCGTGCATATGGTACGGGTCCGCGACGCATATATATTTTATGTTCTCGATCCTGATGAAGTAGTTGAGATACAACGCATACATGCGGATGAACTGGAAATCCAGCTTGGTCATGTGGAACATGTCGTCGATGTAGTCAAATCGCAGGATGAACTTATCCGCGGGCCATCCCTGGACGTACAACTTCCCACCCGGCACCTGAGCCGCGTAAAGCGGGTATCCTGGTTTTTCCGAGATGAGAAGGCTTTTCTCTTTGGCCAGCACATCTTCTTGGAGTCTCCTTAGATCATTGTTCTGTATGGCCGCTAGCGCTTTCGCAGGTAGGATCGGGTCGCCGGCGACATGGAAATGCTTCACACCTTCGACAGGTATTCTGTCTACCACCACGGGCTTCAGAGGCGCCGGCTGGCTGCTTGAAGCAGCTCTGGCGCCTTTAGGGCCTTTCTTGTCCGGTCTCCTCCTTTGCTTCTTGGCGGGTGGCGGTAGTGAGCCCACCATACCTTCCCTAACGACCACCCCCAGTGTCGTCGGGCTCATCAGTGGACGGCCCTCGGGTTGCTGGGTAGAGGCGGCATCTGGAGGCGTCTCCTGCGAGGATCGCTTGAAGAGAGACTTTTTGAATTCCGCCTTAGGACGTTCTGGCTCCGGCAAATCAGGCAGCATCAAGTCATCATCTCCACGCTCATAGCCTGAGTCTTCGTCGTCCTGAGCCATCAATCCTCCATCATCATAGGTGGTGTTGAAATACTTGTCTGGGTCATCATCATCCTCCTCCATGTCATCATCAGCATTTGCTTCTTCGACAACGGGGGAGACGTCATCTGGTAGTAATTGAGGCTCTCCCTCGCGTCGTCCGCTATCACCCGCCACGACAGGTGCAGGTAATTTGGTAGGTGGGGTGGTGTTCATACCTTCTTGAGAAGCTGTCGTTGGTGTGATACTGGGCGCCTCAACACGAAGAAGAGTCTTCGGCCAAGGCAAGAACCAGCTCTTGCATGCGCCAATCCGTTGAGGGGTCTCCTCGTCATCGACTGGTACCGGAGGAGGCAAATCCTCAAAGCCCGCTAAGACACTGGCCACGTTAACCTTGAAGACGCCATCGGGCATCTCTCGGTTGTGGAACATGCGGTCCTTCGGCTTCACGATCGTTGCCTTTCCCACGGCCACCTTCTGGCCCTTGATGTCGTACAGTAGGGTGCACGGGGTATCGTTGGCCTACGAAGACATGTCTGCGACGTCAAACATCCGAAAGGCAACTAAAACGGAAGACTATATAGACATGCTGGTGAAAAGGGTATGACGCGTAATTACCGTGAGGGCGTCGAGCTCAGCCATAGATGAAGGCCCGACGAGCATGCCAGAGACGGAGGTCGGGCTGCTATGAACAGGAGCGGGACCTTTTGCGGTTGCTTCAGCAGGTGCTGGTGGTGTGATGTTCACCGAATTGCTCCCGACGTAGCTGGGAAGGGGAAAGTCCTCTGCCCCTTTCTCTGGATTGTTCTTATGCCAATCGATAATTGCCGGAATCAAGTTGGTAATAATTGCAGATTGGAAGTTAGCCGTGACGCCAGCCACCGCTTCATTGACCGCTGCATGGACTTCCCCGCGCAACTCTTCTTTGGTCTCAGCTTTGGTCTTATTGACCGCAATCGCGACCTTCTCGTCGATGGTCTGCTGGTTGAGCGCCCGTCTCTTCCTTCTTTCCTCTGGCTCCTCGCTGTAGCACGTCTTCCACGAGGCGCCATCTCCGACGGCATGCACACGTCCACCGGACGGCGGTTTGGCCTCCGGGACCTTTTTCAGTATGTTCAGGGCCCGGTTGAATGGGGTGTCCCACTTGGGCCTCGCCGACGACTGTGACGACTCATCGCTTTCGGCTGCCTTTTGGTGCTACTCTTTCTGCAAAAGGAACGTGGATGGTTTACTAATAATGTGACAAAACTTGTAGTCGAATTGATTGGAAGCTAATATGATAATGTGGTAATATAACCATTACCAGAAGTCTCATGAACTCCCTCGTGTTCGGGTCCGTGTAAAAGATCTTCTTGACGGGGTCCCACTTGTACCGGGCCCTGATCCAGTCACGCTCCTGCGGGTCGGTGAACTCCGCCAAGGGGTCTGGGATTCCGTGATTTTCACGTTCGGCGTCCTCCTTGGCCCATACGTGCCTCTTCCCCTCGTAACCACGGCTTCCGAGGCGGTGGGGAGGCGTGTTCCTGGCCTGGAGCGCCTTCATTTTCTCGGACTTTTCCTTGGTTTCATCTTTAGCGCAAGTCTCCTTGAATTTTTCAAAGTCCTCTTCCGTAAGTGTCGGATTCTCAGCATGAATCTTGGACCACGGTTCATTCTTCTTAATCGATTTTTTCACCCGAACTTTCCAGGCGGACAAGTCGTTGGTGAACGACACCATCGCCTTGCTGTTTATCTTTTTCATGGCGTCGTCGTCCCACGGTTCTTTGCTTTCTGTGCGGCCGGGGAACAGGAACCTGTTGTGCAACTTCTTTAGGAGCATGTGCTCCATATGTGGTATCTTCTTCAACTTCTCGTCGTTGATGTTGGCTGTTTCCCTGAGGATGCATCCTAGTTGATTGCCCCATTTCTTGCGCGCTTCCTCCGGCGCCGTTGGCTCTAATTTTTTGGGGTGCATCTCCGTGACCACAATTTGTCCGATGCCGAGCTCGTTTGGTTTTCGTGTCCTCTTCTGCTTTGGTGCTTTACTGGCTACAACAGCATCGTTGCCGGTCTCGGGGGTGGTGTCGGTGCCGGTGCCAGTGCTGGTGCCGGTGTCAGTGTCGGGGTTGGTGCCACTGCCGCCACCATGCACCCCCATCTGGTGTTCGTCCAGGTAATCGAAATAGTGATTTGCTGCCTCGATGGGGTCTTCTTCGTCGAGGCGAGCGGAACCCCCAGCTTCGTCGAGGCGAGCAGAACCCCCGGCTTCGTCGTGGCTAGACATGTTTTCTATTCTACAATTGTAAATAAAAGATATAATGAAGAGAAAAAAGGGGCCTATATTTGGTCGGAATGTTGATTCATTCCCCCCGGCAAATCCCGGGCACTCCATATGTCTTAGTTTCTAGCACAAGTCATGCCGAAAATCACGGAAATTTTCGGCATGACCTTTGCTAAAAAGTGGACATATGGAGCGCCTGAAATTTGCCGGAACGGAAATGAATCAACATTCCGGCAAAACATAGGCCACTCGGATATTCTTCGACATTCAACCAACATTGCAAAATCATATAACATCAATGACATATATCATTTGCAAAATATATCATTCAAGCAAGTACATAGAGTGAAATGACCTCACTAAACATTGCAATATAGTGGTCTTTATTGCCTAGCTACAAATAATTTGCTACTGTTTTTTATTTATAGCTAAAAAAATTGCTACTGTTTTTTATTTATAGCTATTATATATACCTAAATTGCCCTAAACTAAATTGCCCTAAACTAAATTGCTCTCTCTCTCTCTCTGCTACATCTCCTAGGGTTCATACATAGCTAGGCTAGGGTTCATACATTGCTCTCTCTCTCTCTCTCTCTCTCTCTCTCTTTTCATCCAAATTGTACCTACATCCAAATTGCCCTAGCTAAATGCTACTGTTTTTTATAGCTAAATGCCCTAGCAAATTTTCCTAGCTAAATGCCCTAGCTAAAAATGCCCTAGCTAATTTTCCTAGCTAAATGCCCTAGCTAAATGCCATAGCTAATTTTCCCTAGCTAACTACTCTCTGTTAACTCAAAATTTTCCCTAGCAGCAACAACATCACCTAATTGTTGCGGTTAAAGAAATTTCTATAACTTTTGACTTATGAACCCTAGAACCCTAGAAATTTTCTTTGCTAATAAATATTTTGTCCTAATAAAAATTCCTAAATTGAACCCTAAAATTGATCCCTACTGCCTACCTAATTGAACCCTAAATTGAAAACCTAGTTTCATTTCTAAAAAAAAAAGAAAACCTAATTGACAGAGAGAGGGGGAGGTGGGGGGCAGGGGGTCGGCCAGTACCTGAAGGGGTCGGAGCGGCGGCGGCGCGGACGAGGAGGAGGTCGGAGCGGCGGCGGCGCGGACGAGGAGGAGGTCGGAGCGGCGGCGGCGCGGACGAGGAGGAGGTCGGAGCGGCGGCGGCGCGGACAAGGAGGAGGTCGGAGCGGCGGGCAGGGGCTCGGGCCGGCGTCGAGGTCCAGGTCGAGGGGCGACGGCGGCGCGCGACAGCAGAGAGGAGGGGAAGAGGTGGGAGAGTGGGGGGGGGGATGGGACTTGGCAAAATTTTGAGCCCGCGCGGTGGTTAACTCAAAATAGCAGTAGCGCTGGACTAGGAACCAGCGCTATAGCTAAGTTAGCTATAGCGCTAGATCCTAGTACAGCGCTACTGCTAACTATTCCAATTTTTATTTTTTTAATTATAAAATACAAATAGCAGTAGCGCTGGTTTAGGATCCAGCGCTATAGCTAATTTAGCTATAGCGCTGCTTCCCTATCCAGCGCTACTGCTAACAATTCCAATTTTTGTTTTTCTTTTCTTTTTATTATTTTCCTTTTCTAGTTTTTAGTTTTCTTTTCTTTTTATTATTTTCCTTTTCTTTTCTGTTTACTTTTCTTTTCCTTTTGTATTGCTTTCTCCCTTTTTTTTGTTTTTTTGCTCCCGACGACGGCGTCTCCCTCCCACACTGCGTGAATATCACCGGAACCATGCATATGTGGTGGTAATTGAAGGGGATACGATGTATACATCATTTGACCGATAACGGTTACTTAAGTGCGTACACAAAATAGATACATATATATAAATGATGGTTTCTCAGCTGCGTCGACGACGTTTCACATTGAGCTTCTTCCCTTTCTTGTTCGTTGTCGAATAATTGAGCCCCTCCTTGTGACTTTTCCAGAACCATGGAGTACGATCTTTCTTAGGTAATGTAGTATTGATTCTTCTTTTCACGTATGCTTCATCGTCATCGTCATCTTCCCTCATCGGGTTGCCGTATTGGTCGTAGTCTTCCTCGTTGGTGACTCCATCCATTCCGACGATGCTCCTTTTGCCTCTCCTCACGACAACACGGCTGAGATTGGTCGGGTCGGTTATGAAGAAGCATTGTGTCACGTGCTTAGCGTGTACCCATGGCTCAGTTTTGGCGATGACGTTAACGTTCACGGTTGCGCTCTTCGCGTCGGGTATAGACATGGTAGTGAAATACTTGTTTTCTCTTACGACGTCCTTAGCCCATCTGACACGGAACATCGTCGCACTGTGCATTCCAGCATAGTCAAGCTCCCAGATCTCTTCGACCCTTCCGTAGAATCTTTCAGTTGTGCCGGCGTCGTCGGTCACGCATTCAATCGTCACCCTAGAGTTCTGGTAATCACTGTCCATGTCTTTGGCCTCCGTGTAGAACGTGTACCCGTTGATATCGTATGACTGATAGGTCGCGAGTTTGGGCGCGGGGCCATGTGCTAAGGCGTGTATGAGCAATCCGTCCGAACTGCCCTCTTCCGGGGGATTTTCAAGAACTTGCTTTTTGAACCAACGCAAGAAAGTGGCGTTGTGCTCTATAGTAACTTCGTCGTCCGTCTTGAGCATCCCCTTATCACGGTACTTATTTGCGATGGTTTCTTTGTGCTGTGCCACATAATCATCTACCACATCTAGGTGTTGTAGCACTACTAAGTTAGCCCTGTCAAAGTCGTTCCGTCGATTCGAGTAGTCCACGTGCAATTCCCTCCGGCCGTTGTTGTGACCTTCTCCTCCGAGCCTCCCATCGTGCTTCTTGACGGGCGAACCAACAACAGGGTCTCCGACGCCTATATAATTCTCGCAAAAGGAGATGCACTCATGCGTCAGATACCCCTGGATGATGCTCCCATCGGGACGGGACATGTTACGAACGAATCCTTTGATGACCCCATTCATCCTCTCGAACGGCATCATGCTGTGAAGGAATGCCGGCCCGAGGTCGATGATGTCGTCCACGATGTGGACACACAGATGCACCATGACGTCAAAGAACGCGGGCGGGAAGTACATCTCAAGCTCACATAGTATGACAACGATCTCTTCCTGTAGCCTTCGGAGCTGCTTCACACTTATGGACTTTCGAGAGATAACGTCGAAGAAGTTGCAGAGACCAGTAAGCGTGTCACGGACGTGCTTGTCCATTATCCCTCTAATGGCAACCGGGAGTATCTGCGTCATCATCACGTGACAGTCATGAGACTTCATCCCGCTGAACCTTTTCTTCTTGGGGTCTAGAAATCTGCTTATCTTCCCACAGTAACCGGAACTGACTTTGATTCCCATAAGGCACTTGATGAATTGATCGATCTCCTTCGCACTTAAGGTGAAGCAAGAAGGGGGGCAATAATTCTCCTCCTTCTTGTTGACTTTTCTGCCCCTTTCCCCCGCCTCCGTCTCCGTCGACTTTTTACGGGGCGGCATGTGGAGATCTTCCCTGATCTCCAAATCTTCCAAGTCTTTCCTTGCCTTCGGCCCGTCCTTGGTCTTCTCCGGCATGTTCATCAGTGTGCCAAGCAAGCTCTCGAGGACATTCTTCGTGATATGCATTTGATCAAGGCAATGAGGCACGTCGTGATTGGGCCAGTACTCCAAGTCCCAGAAAACAGACCTCGTTTTCCATACCTTCAGTAGCGGCTCCGGCGCCTTTTTCATCTTTCCCGGCGCGGGGCACTGTTCCCAGTTTTTCAACAGCTCGTTGATTTCGGCGCCTTTCCTCTTACGTGGAGGACCTCGATGCTCAGCCTTACCATTGAATAGATCTCCACGCTTTCTCCACGGGTCATCCTTCTCGAGCCATCTACGATGCCCCATGTACATGATTTTCCCGGACCCGCCTTCTTTCGTTGACGTAAGCTGCTGAGACGTTGTATCATCCATGCACCTCGTGCATCCGCAGTATCCGTGGCACACCTAGCCTGAGACATACCCGTAACTGAGATAGTCGTGCACCGTCGTCATCAGCGCGGCTCTCATATAAAAATACTCTCCTTTGCTGGCGTCCCATGTCCATGCCGGTGTTTTCCATAACGTGTCTAGCCCCTCTTTCAGAAGACCCAGATACAGGTTAATATTATTTCCTGGTTGTTTCGGCCCTTGAATCAGCATGCTCATGTGTATGTACTTTGTCTTCATGCACTTCCATGGGGGGAGGTTGTACATCCATACAAAGACGGGCCATGTGTTGTGGTTGGTGTTTTGGTTTCCAAACGGATTCATGCCATCGGTACTCGCACCAAGCATGATGTTCCTTGGATCTTCTACAGCAAATCCATATACGGCGTTGAATGCTCTCCACTGGCTACCATCTACGAGGTGTCTCAGCTTCGGATCATCTCCATCGTCGGGCTTCGTCCTCTCCGCGTGCCAGCGCATGAGCTTTGCTTCCTTAGGATCTACGAAATACCGCTGCAGACGGGGAGTGATCGGAAAGTACCATACAACTTTCTGAGGAGCTTTCTTTCCTTCCTTCTTGTATCGAGAAGCATTGAACACTGGACAGCTGGTTTTTTCCGCGTGCTCCGTCCCCCGATAAATGATGCAATCGTTGATGCATGCGTGGTACCTAAAGTTCGGCAAATCAAAAGGGCAAACGATTTTCTTGGCCTCCTCGACACTAGTAGGACACAGGTTCCCCGCGGGAAGAACTTTATGATGTAGATACTTCAAATGCTCATCGAGGCTTTTGTCTGTCCATTTGTTTTTGGCCTTCGTATTTAGAAGTTCGAGCGTGAAACTCAAGCGGGTGACCTCGGGATCGCAACCGTCATACAATGGAGTCTTCGAGTCTACTTCAAGTTGCGCCAGCTTGGCCTCCTCTCTAGAAGCAGCTCTCTCGCTAGTCGTACTCTTGCGAAGGAGGTCTCGAACATGAGGGTCCTGCACGACTGCACTTAGTAGCGTCGAAGACTGCGGCGTGACCGCCGCGTCTTCTCCGCCATGTCCGGACTCTTCTTCGCCGTGTCCGGAATCTTCTCCGCCGCCGTCATTTTCGGACTCTTCCCCGCCGCCATGTCCGGCGCCATCGTCTTCGTGTCGATCGGTCATCTCTTCGTCTAGCCCCATGTCGTTATTCCCTGCCATGTGGACGTCCTCCTCATCATCATCTTTACTTATCCACCGAGTATAGCCATCCATGAAACCATACATCAGCAGGTGCACCTTCAAACTGCCACCATCAAAAGGGTCCAAAAGGACTCCTTTGCATCTTGTACACGGACATCTAATCCTAGTCCGATTATTTGCATACATGTCCATCACCGCGGATTGCATGTATCGCTCCACCTTCCATCCACTCACCTTCATGACCGACTGCACGGTATAACAAGGAAAAGGGTTATAAACAAAATGCATGCATGCATGCAAAGTCATATAAAAATTTGGCATGACCTTGCCTAAAAATAGGACATATCGAGTTTGCTCGAAATTCACCGAAACGGAAATAAATCGACATTTCGGCAAAACATAAGCAACTCGGGGGCATGTCACTCGCACAAATCTCTCCATTATCCCAAACACACATATTCCCATTCACACACATATTCCCATTCTTGAAATGAACAACTTTTTACTCACCTATCTCCCGAGAGAGACCGATAGACCGGATGAGGCCTTTCGCTACCTATAGGGATCGAAAGTGTGGATGGCTAAATAACTAGCTAGATCTAGCTAGTTGTTGGGGAGGAGAGATGACTCTAGCTAGCTAGGTAACTAATGGAGAGGGAGAGAGATGAGCTAGCTAGATCTATATCTAATGGAATGGAGGGAGAGCCAAATAAATGAGGTAGGGGGGCATTTATGGAGCTAGCTAGAGATGAGAAGGCCATTTATGGAGGAGAGTTATGGTGGAGGGGGCATTAATGGGGAGAGAAGAGAGGTAGGAGGAAGAGAGAAGAAGGGCAACAATGGTGGAGAACTAACTTAGAGAGGGGAGAGGGGAAAGTAGGGGGAGAGAGGGCAAAGGGGGAGGAGGGGAGTGGGTGGGTGGAAAGGTGGCACCAGCCGCAACTAGCAGTAGCGCTGTTTCTAAGAAAGCGCTGCTGCTATTGTACTTAGTAGTATCGCTTTCAAGGAAAAGCGCTACTATTAAGTGGGACCCATTAGCAGTAGCGATGTTGTAAAATAAAGCGCTACTACTAAATTCTTATTAGTAGCGCTGTTTTCTGGACAGCGCTGCTGCTACAGCTAGCGTCGGTGGGAGTGTTGGGTCCCTCTTAGTAGTAGCGCTCTTTCTGAATCCAGCGCTACTGATAAATGATTACTTGTAGCGCTGCCCAGGGCCAGCGCTATTGCTAATTAGCAGCAGCGCTTGCTTATTTCCAGCGCTACTACTGATGTCCTACCTATAAGCATTTTCCTAGTAGTGGGGACTAAAGGGTCTCCACGTGGCCGCTGCGCAGCACTCAGGCAGGAGGAGCTTTAGTCCCGGTTGATAACACCAACCGGGACCAAAACTCAGCCACGCGTCAGCAGCTCGCAGGCGCTGGGGTTTTTGTTTTTTTTAATGGGGGGGGGGTTAGGGGTTTTGGAGGGTTTAGGGGTTTCATATTGTGTTAGCTAGCTAATAGAGAGAAGTGACCTCTCTTTCTCCGTGCTTGGTCGATGCTAGCTACTACATATAAAGACAACTCGATGCTAGCTAGTAAGCAATGAAGGAACCATTAATTACACAACATCGTCATGCATGATCAATATATAGAGAGAAGTGACCTCTCTTTCTCCGTGCTTGTTGGTCGAACAACAAGTTTTCGTATATCTATTCGACGCTACTACAGATAGTACACGTTGATGCATATATCTATTCAACAGGTTTGCAATTCCCGATGGCATTTTCCATCTTTAGGAATGACGTGGTCAACAAAGAATCCCGCCAACTCCTCTTGAATTGCGCGTAGGCGATCAGCTGGTAGGAGTACGTTCCACTTCTGCATGGTCTAATTTAAAGAAGAGGGGTCAATATATATATATATATATATATATATATATATATATATATATGAATGAAATCAACACAATTGATGGTGATAAAATAAAATTATGAATATTGTTTACGTACTTCAAATTGTTGTTTAGTGTAGCCCCTCTCGGTGGTCTTTTGGTGAATGAACTCGCAAACGTAGTATCCACATAACTTAGTTTCGGGTTCCTGCCACATGCACTTTACGAGAATAGAGTTCAATCAAAATGATAATCAACCATGATAATGGTATTGAAACTAGAATCAATGAGAAATGCGCGGAACTAGCTAGTACTACTTACTCTGGGTTGTTTAAATCGTAGCTCCGGTCTCCATTCACCCTTAACCCGCGTGATGAACTTTTTCCAAACCCTACCCGGCAAAGAAAATGATTACTTGATATCAGGAAATGAACGAAAGTTGCCGATATAGTGCGATAATGATTGAACTTACTTCTGGAGCATTTCAATCATGTCCGCATACTCCGTAGCCTCTTTACGTCTCGAGTCCAAGACAGTTACTGCTCCCTCGTCAAGCTGAATGGCTAGCAGAATAAAGTGGAACCTGCGCGCGCATAACTCATCAATTACACTTAACCTCGAGTCAGCGAAACAGAATATGCAGAAGACAGTAACACTCACTTGAAGTTGTAAGGAAAGAGTATTTCCCTTTTGTTTTGGTGTCGAAGGAACGAGCTGAGCAAGATTTTCTCAGTCTCCTCGGGGATCTTCTGTACCGACCATTCATTTACGATATTTGGGTTAATGAACCCAATGTCATAGATTTGTCCTTTTTTAAATTCGACGATCTTCAATCTGCATAATATAGTGAGGATAATTATATACATGCAATGAATGAGCTGAGCTAGAGACTTAATTACATAAATAATACTTACAGACAATAACAAGCCACGAGACTTTTGTCGAGGGCGGCTTGATTGTATAACTGAAAGAGTTCGTCAAATTCAACGAAGATCGAGTCGAGTCCAACGAAGTCGTGCTCATCCTTAATTCCCACCAAGATACCACCCGTCCCATCCTTGCAGGTTTCCAAGTACCATTTATGTAATGTTCGCATCATCATTGGTAGATCTCGTTCCAGATCATCACTTCTGATGAGACGCTTCCCGTGCTGGTATTTAAAGGTGTCTACCGGCTTAGCGATTTCAAAATGTACATCATCGCCTAGGTAATCACCAGGATTGAAACCAGGAGCAACGGCCGCTACCCCCGGGGTATCGGTAAACACCTTGAGCGGGGGGCACGATTGCTTTTTCTGTTCGCCGAGCTGGGGAATTGTTTTCCCACTTCTTGCACCAGTACTGCTACTTCTCGACCGACTCATAACTTTGTCATATGTCTTTGCAATAATGCGGTCATAGTTTGATGGCGGCGGAGGCGAAGGTGGTCGCGTAAGGGCATCCAGAGTGCGATTCGCCTTTACCGGATCTATTTTTTCCTTCGGAGGTGGAACTTTCCGTGCAAAATGGGCCTGCACTTCGGCAGCACTGATGTCCTTGTTTTCCTCGTTAGTCCTCTCATATGGTAACTTTGGAGGAACCCTGAGGCTTGGACCAAATTTGAATTTCTTCCCACCACCTATTGTACTGCTAGCCGCCGGAGCGGCGGCGGCTCTCTTCTGCCGTTGCTGACGAGGCGGAGTTCGCTGACGCGGCGGAGGAGGCGGAGATTCCTGACGCGACGCAGGAGGTGGAGTCCGCTGACGCCGCGGAGGAGGCGAAGGAGGATTCTGCTGAGGGGCCTCCTCCGCCAGAGTCGGCTGACGCGACGGAGACAGCTGAGGCGGCAGAGATAGCTGACGCGCCGGAGACGAATGAGGCAGCAGAGTCTGCTGAGGGGCCTCCTCCGGCTGAGTCTGCTGAGGTGGCGTCCAGTTTGGAAGCTTGATGTTCTCCTTTCTCCATAGGCAGGTACTCCTTAAGGCATTTTCCAGAAGATTATCCCCTTCACCTGTAGGGTAGTCAAGCTCCAGCCCCTCAAATCCCTCCATTATTTCATCGACCATGACAATAGCATAGCCATGTGGAATCGGACGGCAATGGAAAGTTCCCTCAGGTCGAGGAGGAAAAACAGAGCCGACCGCCGCCTTCAAGGGCAGGTTATGGCATTTCGCCATTAGCACACAATGTTCAGCCTCCGTGATACTATCCACGGGGTAGCGAGGAGCAGTGATATCAGGCCAAAGGAGCTCCGTGGAAGCCACGCTGCTTCTCCGCTGAGATAGTGGGGTAGCTTCTGGGGCAGTGTCGAAGGAAGGATCTTCGTGCCGCTGAGATGGTTGGCCGATAGCTCGCTGGCTCTCAAGTTCCTCTAGTTTCGCTAATCTTGCACTGATCTTCTGCATTTCGCTTGCTTCCGCTTTCTTCTTTCTCTCTCAGCTTCTATAACCACTGCTGTCGGGAAACCCATACACCCACGGAACGGAGCCTGATGTGCCTCGTGTTCCTCCAGGGTGTTCAGGATTCCCGAGGGCCTGTGTCAGCTCGTCATTCTCTCTGTCGGGATGTAACCTCCCTTCCTGCGCTGCCTGGATTGCTTCCGATAGCTTCTTGACGGGTATTGCAAGTTGAGCTTTCGTCCAAACACACTCCCCTGTGTCTGGGTCCAAAGTTCCCCCAACCCCGAAGAACCAAGTCCTTGACCGATCTGGCCAGTGCAATGTCGCTGGTTGGACCCCTTTAGCAAGCAGGTCTTACTCAGCTTTGTCCCACGTAGGCCGGGCTTTGCTGTAGCCACCTGACCCCGTAACATGGTGATACTTCTTCTTTGCAGCATTTAGCTTATTTGTGGCTGACCTTTGCTTGCCCTTGTCCAATTTCTTGTAGGCCACAAATGCGGGCCAGTGATCTTTTATCTTCTCATATGGACCGGTGAATTCTGGAGTCTTGTCTTTCTCGACAAACTTTTTGTTCAAATCTTTATTCCAGTTCTTGAATAGTTCTGCCATCTTCTTAAGAGCAAACGCCTTGACCTTATTCGGATCCGTCTTTGGTGGTAGGCTGAAATTTGTCATCAGCGAGGTCCAAAGATCATCTTTCTGTCTATCCTGGACATAAGAAACTTCAGGGTCCTTCTTCTTATTCCATTCTTGGATGCTGATCGAGACGATGTCCCTAACAACCACTCCGCACTGATGTATAAATGTGTCCCTGCTCCGCTTGGGAGCAATCGGTTGGCCATCTCGACCCACTTCTTCGATCGTGAACCTTTCATCCTGGCGCAACCATTTCTTCGGGCCTCGTCTCCTTACGGAAGTTTGGCTCGATCCGGAGGGCTAATTAAAAGAAGAAAGAAGCGTTAATATATGTACATACAAAACAATTAATGCATCAAGTCAGCAGAGGCTTAATTAATATATGTATATATACCTCGCCGGACTTTGCAACAGTTAAGGCTCCCTCCTCCGTTCGGTCACCGGAGCCGTCATGATCTCCTTCCTCCTCCATTCGGTCACCGGAGCCGTCATGATCTCCTTCCTCCTCCACTCGATCACCGGAGCCGTCATGATCTCCTTACTGACCATCGATGTCGTTGAGAAACGACAAGGTGATATCACCTTCGTTGCGGATTATATCCCCGAACAACTCTTCTTTTTCTAAATCTCTGTCCATAGTTTCTGCAAATATTACAACATGGCAATATACAACCATGAGAGATGGATTAGTGGCAAACATAGACCTAGCTAATCACAACAAGGAATCATATGCATATATGAGCAATGGATTAGTCGCAAACATCATGCAAAGTTATCGGGGGTTATACTTTCGAGAGAGGATACTTTGCGGACCGCCTCTCTCATGCATGTCCGACGTCCCCCCTCATGAAGAAGTTATCGGGGTTATGTTTTAACTACCCCCCCTCATGTCGAAGTTATCGGGGTTATGTTTTAATGGAACAGAATTTGTTAACTTGACATTAGACGTCAATAGTATTATACATAACAACAGTGCTATATGATATTATTGTTGTAGCGTTATATATAAGACCCCACCTGCCACCTTCGACAAACGGGTAGGCGAGCGGACCGGGAGTAAATTTTGAATATATGAGTTGTTACTCCCTCTCTCCCATAATTAACCTTAGTAAATTTCATTATCATCATGCCCATTTAGTAAAGTTGCTTCTCCCCGATTTAGGCAAAGTAAAACTTAGTAAGATCATCATGCCCATTTAGTAAAGTTGCCTCTCCCCGATATAGAAAAACAATATGCATACATCCATGGATCATCCATACATCATTGCTCATATATTCAAACTTAATATGAGTTTTAGCAAGATCATCATGAACACAAATTTCTTTGAACAAATTTTTTTTCTATGTACAAAAAAAATTTGTATGAACAAAAAAAATCATGAACATTTAGTAAAGTTGCCTCTCCCCGATTTAGGCAAAGTAAAACTCAGTAAACTTAATATGAGTTTTAGCAAGATCATCATGAACTTAGTAAACTTAATATGAACAAAAAAAAGCATACATCAATGGACAAAAAAAATTATATGAACAAAAAAAAGCATACATCAATGCATACATCCATGGATCATCCATACATCTGCATATACATACATACACCATCCATACATACATCAATGGACAAAAAAAAATTCTATGAACAAAAAAAAAGCAGACCAGGGGCGGCGGCGCGGCAAGCAGAGCAGCTGGGACGGCGGCGGCGGCGGCGTCGGGGCAGGACAGGGGCGGGGGTAAGGGGGGCTCACTGGGGGCGGCGCTGGGGCAGGGGCAGGGGCGCGGCGGCGTCGGGGCAGGGGTAGGGGCGCGGCGGCGTCGGGGCAGGGCAGGGGCGCGGGGAGCGGCGCCGGCGTCGGGGTAGGGCGCGCGTCGGGGCAGGGCAGGGGCGCGGGGAGCGGCGCCGGCGTCGGGGTAGGGCGTGCGTCGGGGCAGAGGGCGTCGAGGGCGTCGGCGAGGGCGTCGACGGCGAGGTGGAGCAGCCTGACGGCGAGGGCGTCGACGGCAAGCTCGGGTAGCCTGGCGGCGTCGTCGGGGGAACTGCAGATGGAGATTGGAAATTTCCTAAGTGTGCGCTTATATAGCCCCCCCTTTAGTCCCGGTTGGTGCCACCAACCGGGACTAAAGGTACCCCTTTAGTCCCGGTTCGAGCCACCAACCGGGACCAAAGGTAAATTTCAGCAGCCCAAAGGGCGGGAAGCAGAGACCTTTGGTCCCGGTTCGTGGCTCCAACCGGGACTAAAGGGGGGCCTTTAGTCCCGGTTGGAGCCACGAACCGGGACCAAAGGCCTGCGGCTGGCACGGCGTCGGGCGGGTGGATGTTTAGTCCCACCTCGCTAGCTGAGAGGCGTCGAGAGTGGTTTATAAGCGCGGCTGCGCCAACCCTCTCGAGCTCCTCTCTTATGCAGGCCTACGGGCCTAATCGTACTCTCTCTGCCTATGGGCCTACTGGTCCCGCTGCGGGCCTGCATCCTGGACCAACTAGCGGGTTGGGTTTCTAGTCGTATGCAGGCCGTGGTGGCCCAGTAGGCGGCATTTTTTTTAATTTTTGTTTTTTTTGGTTTATTTATTTTCTTTTGTTTCTAGTCGTATGCAGGCCGTGGTGACTAGTAAGTGGGCCTTTTTTTTGCATATGTTATGTTTTTAAATTTTTAATGTTATTTTTTGCATATGTTATTTTTAGTTATATAATTTTAGTTGCATAAATTTTATATAATTTTAGTTGCATAAATTTTATATAATTTTAGTTGCATAAGTTTTATTTTTTATTGATTCTTTTTAGTTGATTCCTTTTGCTATTAGAGTTTTATAAAAGCTTTTTAGTTTTCTATTAAAGTTTGTAACAAAAAATACTTTATGAAAATTATTTTTACTATTAAAGTTTTTAACAAATAAATACTTTGATAATTTTAGTTAATATTATTTTGATTATTTTTAGTTCATTCTTTTTGCTATTAGAGTTTTATAAAAGCTTTTTGATTCATTCTTTTTGATATTAATTCATTCTTTGAGCTAAATGAACCTGAAATTGAAAAGCAGTACAAATGAACTCTCAAAAGGTTGAAAGTTGGCATGGTATCATCATTTCACCCACATAGCATGTGCTAAAAAGTTGAGAGGGTTACGGCAAAAACTGGATGCACTTCGTGTACAAAATGGACAATCTCTTTCGAAGTATCACGGTTTCGGACGAAAACTCATATGTTACAAAGGCATTTAATTTCTTGACATGTAACTGCAGTGATATTCTAGATCAAAGCCATCATCAGAATAGTTGTGGAGAGAAACTCTTCACTTTTTCTTTGCGTGTGTCCCTTGCTTATTGCGCCGTAACCATGGATAATCTTCATCGTTTAACAGGGTGCTTGGGTCAGCCTTCACTTTGAAGGGAGGAATTTCATGAAACTTTTCATAATCTTCAGACATGTCTGTCTTGCCCTCCACTCCCACGATGTCTCTTTTCCCTGAAAGAACTATGTGGCGCTTTGGCTCATCGTATGATGTATTCGCTTCCTTATCTTTTCTTTTTCTCGGTTTGGTAGACATGTCTTTCACATAGAAAACCTGCGCCACATCATTGGCTAGGACGAATGGTCCGTCTGTGTACCCAAGATTGTTGAGATCCACTGTTGTCATTCCGTACTGCGGGTCTACCTGTACCCCGCCTCCTGACCGATTGACCCATTTGCACCGAAACAAAGGGACCTTAAAATCATGTCCATAGTCAAGTTCCCATATGTCCACTATGTAACCATAATATGTGTCATTTCCCCTGTTGGTTGCTGCATCAAAGCGGACACCACTGTTTTGGTTGGTGCTCTTTTGATCTTGGGCGATCGTGTAAAATGTATTCCCATTTATCTCGTACCCTTGGTAAGTCAATACAGTCGAAGATGGTGTCCTGGCCAACGAGTACAGCTCATCTCCAACAATGTTGTCACCCATGAGATGTGTTTGCAACCAACTGCCGAAAGTCCTGATGTGTTCACATGTAATCCAGTCGTCACACTGCTCCGGGTGTTTGGAGCGCAGAATATTCTTGTGTTCATTGACATACGGGGTCACCAAGGTAGAATTCTGTAGAACTGTGTAGTGTGCTTGAGCCCAAGAATGCCCGTCCCTACATATTATTGAATCCGCTCCTAGCGTGCCTTTTCCAGTCAGTCTCCCCTCATACCGCGATTGAGGGAGACCAATCGGCTTAAGGTCAGGAATGAAGTCAACACAAAACCCAATGACCTCCTCTGTTTGCCGGCCCATGGAGATGCTTCCTTCTGGCCTAGCACGGTTACGAACATATTTCTTTAAGACTCCCATGAACCTCTCAAAGGGGAACATATTGTGTAGAAATACATGACCCAGAATGGCAATCTCGTCGACTAGATGAACTAGGACGTGCGTCATGATATTGAAGAAGGATGGTGGGAACACGAGCTCGAAACTGACAAGACATTGCACCAAATCATTCTTTAACCTTGGTAGGATTTCTGGATCGATTACCTTTTGAGAGATTGCATTGAGGAATGCACATAGCTTCACAATGGCTAATCGAACGTTTTCCGGTAGAAGCCCCCTCAATGCAACCGGAAGCAGTTGCGTCATAATCACGTGGCAGTCATGAGACTTTAGGTTCTGGAACTTTTTCTCTGCCATATTTATTATTCCCTTTATATTCGACGAGAAGCCAGACGGGACCTTCATACTGAGCAGGCATTCAAAGAAGATTTCCTTCTCTTCTTTGGTAAGAGCATAGCTAGCAGGACCTTCATACTGCTTTGGATACATGCCGTCTTTTTCGTGCACACGTTGCTGGTCCTCCCGTGCCTCCGGTGTATCTTTTGTCTTCCCATACACGCCCAAGAAGCCTAGCAGGTTCACGCAAAGATTCTTCGTCACGTGCATCATGTCTATTGCAGAGCGGACCTCTAGGTCTTTCCAATAGGGTAGGTCCCAAAATATAGATTTCTTCTTCCACATGGGTGCGCGTCCCTCAGCGTCATTCGGAACAGATTGTCCGCCAGGACCCTTTCCAAAGATTACTTGTAAATCCTTGACCATATCAAGTATGTGATCACCAGTACGGAGGGCGGGCTTCTTCCGGTGATCTGCCTCACCTTTGAAATGCTTGCCTTTCTTTCGACATTGATGGTTGGTCGGAAGAAATCGACGATGTCCCAGGTACACATTCTTCCTGCATTTCTCCAAATATATACTTTCGGTGTCATCTAAACAGTGCGTGCATGCGTGGTATCCCTTGTTTGTCTGTCCTGAAAGGTTAGTGAGAGCAGGCCAATCATTGATGGTTACAAACAGCAACGCATGTAGGTCAAATTCCTGCTGTTTGTGCTCATCCCACACACGTACACCTTTTCCATTCCACAGCTGTAAAAGTTCTTCAACTAATGGCCTTAGGTACACATCAATGTCGTTGCCGGGTTGCTTAGGGCCTTGGATGAGCACTGGAATCATAATGAACTTCCGCTTCATGCACAACCAAGGAGGAAGGTTATAGATACATAGAGTCACGGGCCAGGTGCTATGATTGCTGCTCTGCTCCCCAAAAGGATTAATGCCATCTGCGCTTAACCCAAACCATATGTTCCTTGCGTCACCTGCAAAGTCCCCCCACCTTCTCTCAATTTTTCTCCACTGCGACCCGTCAGCGGGTGCTCTCAACTTCCCGTCTTTCTTACGGTCTTCTTTGTGCCATCGCATCAACTTGGCATGCTCTTTGTTTCTGAACAGACATTTCAGCCGTGGTATTATAGGAGCATACCACATCACCTTGGCAGGAACCCTCTTCCTGGGGCGCTCGCCCTCAACATCACCAGGGTCATCTCGTCTGTTCTTATACCGCAATGCACCGCATACCGGGCATGCGTTCAAATCCTCGTACTCACCGCGGTAGAGGATGCAGTCATTAGGGCATGCATGTATCTTCTGCACCTCCAATCCTAGAGGGCATAGAACCTTCTTTGCTTCGTACGTACTGTCGGGCAATTCGTTATCCTTTGGAAGCTTCTTCTTCATTATTTTCAGTAGCTTCCCAAATCCGTTGTCAGATACACCATTGTCTGCCTTCCATTGCAACAATTCCAGTGTGGTACCTTGCTTTGTGTTGTCATCTTCGCAATTTGGGTACAACCCTTTTTTGTGATCCTCTAATATGCGATCGAACTTCAACTTCTCCCTTTCACTTTGGCATTGTCTCTTTGCATCAACAATGACCCGGCGAAGATCATCATCGGGCACATCGTCTAGTTCCTCTTGATCTTCAGCTTCCCCCGTTGCAGTATCACCGTATTCAGGGGGATAGTTGTCATCATCCTCTTCTTCTTCGTTGTCTTCCATCATAATCCCTCTTTCTCCGTGCTTGGTCCAAACATTATAGTGTGGCATGAAACCCTTCTCAAGCAGGTGGACGTGAAGGGTTTTCAAGTTAGAGTAATCCTTCGTATTCTCACAGACAGGGCATGGACAATACATAAAACCATTCTGCTTGTTTGCCTCAGCCACTTCGAGAAATTTATGCAGGCCCTCAAGATACTCGGAGGTGCGTCGGTCACCGTACATCCATTGCCGGTTCATCTGCGTGCATTATATAATTAAGTGTATCAAAAACCATTACAGAACATCATGAATAGAGAAGTGACCAAATTAATACAAGTTCATCATCACATTAAAACCAAAGTACAGTAGTGATCAAATGTTATTACTGAAAAAATAAATACATAAAGTTCATACATATATAGTTCTCATAGAACAACATATAGCTCTCTAGAGGATCTAATTAAAACATACATTGAAACTATGAAAAACATTTAAATGCAATCATAATCGCAACTAAGGTAACAATTGATCCAATGGCATAATGATACCAAGCCTCATTATGAATGGCATATTTTCTAATCTTTCTAATCTTCAAGCGCATTGCATCCATCTTGATCTTGTGATCATCGACGACATCGGCAACATGCAACTCCAATTCCATCTTCTCCTCCTCAATTCTTTTCAATTTTTTCTTCAAGTAATTGTTTTCTTTTTCAACTAAATTTAACCTCTCGACAAGAGGGTCGGTTGGAATTTCCGATTCACATACCTCCTAGATAAAAACATCTATGTCACGTTGGTCGGCATAATTGTCATAAACACTACATGAAACAAATCATAATAAAAGATAATATACCACATCCGAATCATAGACAGGACGAGGGCTGACGGGGGCGGATACCAAAGTCATGGCACTGTATAATAACAAACAATAATAAAAGTAAGAAAATTATACAAGTATCTATCTAAATCATACAAGTAAGAATTTTTTTTCTTTTAAAAAGAAGATAAGAACAAGAGGCTCACCACGGTGGTGCCGGCGATGAGATCGGCGCGGGCGATCGACGGCGGTGAGGACGGGGACGGGGATGGCACCCTACACATGTGCAGACTCTAAGAAGTTAATTTCAGCTCAAACTGTGCATCTAAATCAAAAGAACTCACACATACACTCCTCCACTAAAACCCACAAACCACTCTACTTCTACAACATTTGAAATGAGGTAAACTAGCAGTGAGAGATGAAACGATGAAGTTGCTAACCTTTTAGAACACTTGTGTAGTTGGTGCACCGCCAAACCTAGACAAATCTTGGGGAAAATGGAGCTTGGAGGTCGAGCTTGGAGAGGAGAAACCTTAAGTGTGACTCGGGCATTTCATCGAACACCTCATGTGCATAGGAGGTGAGAGCAGAGCAGCACACACCTCCCACACCGGCCGGCCAAAAAACAGAGGAGTGAGCGGGCAGGGGAGAGCATATATATAGGCATCTCTTTAGTCCCGGTTCGTGGCTAGAACCGGGACAGAAGACTGACCTTTAGTCCCGGTTCCAGTCACCAACCGGGACTAAAGGGGTTGCGCCAGGAGCGAGGCCCTTTAGTCCCGGTTGGTGGCTTGAACCGGGACTAAAGGTCCCAGCCGAACCGGGACTGGTTCCGGCCGAGGCCCGGCCGGCATCCTGGCCGCTTGAACCGGGACTGATGCACGCATTAGTCCCGGTTCGTAACAGAACCGGGACTGTTGCTCTGATCTGGCCTAGACCAATGCCCTGTTTTGTACTAGTGGTTGGTGACCGTGCATATTAACAAATGGAGTAGTATTATGGCAATTTTATCTCAAGGGACATACGTCTGGGTATCTTACAAAATTTCGATGCCAATATTTATTTTTTTGTGATTAGACAATATTTGTAGTTATGTGGACAACTAGGCCATTCTATCTACCAATGGTGTGATTACCAACAAAGTAATTTTAATTTGGAACCGAGGTTAAATCATGATGTTCCTTTCAGGAAAATTAATATAAATGAGCAGGATAGCCTTTTTATTTCATAAAGCTCTACTGAGTAAATAACTTTGGCAGATAAAATCGAAGACAGAGGCAATGGGGATGTGGCAGTGGACTCCTACCATATTTATAAGGTAGGGATAGTTTATATGTCTTGCCTTTTTTTACTAGATCTTTAAGATTTTTCATACTGAAGCAAATTTGGTGTTGTAGATGTTGACATATCCTTGTATAGATTTCGTAAATTTGAATGATGTTTGACTTAGGAAAAACATATATCTTCAATTATTTTGGAGTTAAGGGAGTAGTCCTGATCCCAATCTGTCAAAAACACAGGAAGATGTGCGCCTCATGAAGGATGTGGGAATGGATGCATACAGGTTCTCCATCTCATGGACAAGAATTCTTCCAGGTATGATATTTTCAGACTACATACCTCCACTCTCATTTTTGTTCCCAAGTAGAATACTCTATTTTGCATCATCTTTGCGTTCACATCAATCTTAATGTTTTACTGCATATCAGATGGAACTCTGAGAGGTGAAGTCAACCGAGAAGGCATCAAGTATTACAACAACTTGGTCGATGAGTTGTTGTCCAAAGGTATGCTGTATAACCATCAATATTTAATTAGATTTATTACCTCATCTACTAAACTGCAAGGAGCATCAGATCTTTTCTTTATTTCATCAGACTACTCTTAAGATTTGAGATCTTTATATCTGCAGGGTCCTGTTGCTCCGTTGGCCTCGAAACTTCTCATGCTCTCAAAGGAGGCCATCGCATGACACGTGCCACGCCCCCGCATTTTTTGGACCCGCGTGCAATATTCGAGAATTTATTGCTCTGCTAGGGTTTCATCGCCGGAAATTGCAGATCTGCAAGGCGGCGCATGAAATCATGCCCAGAAGCGGCATGGAAAATCCTTTGTGATGTCCTTGCAGCATGCGTAGGCCTTGCGCAGAGGAGGGAGGGGCATGCCCTGCCACTGGGGGCCGAAAGTACCTCGGTGGCATGCCTGATGCAACCGTTTAAATCCTCGGAAAATTGTACGATGCCGGAATTCCTCGAGAGCTGGCACGGTGTCATCACATGGCCCCTATAGGGTGTGGTAAAAGTTTGGGCGCGTTTCGAATAAGCCTCCCCTGAAGCCGCTTGTAAACCGCACCATCTCCGAGCTAGTCTCTGGATATCGAGAGGGAACGTGTCCGGTTTGTGCAGAAAGTGCGGGGCCTCTTGCTCCGTTGGCCTCGAAACTTCTCGTGCTCTCAAAGGAGAGGCCATCGCATGACACGTGCCACGCCCCCGCATTTTTCGGACCCGCGTGCAATATTCGAGAAATTTATTGCTCTACTAGGGTTTCATCGCCTGAAATTGCAGATCTGCAAAGCGGCGCATGAAATAATGCCCAGAAGCGGCATGGAAAATCCTTTGTGATGTCCTTGCGGCATGTGTAGGCCTTGTGCAGAGCGGGGAGGGGCATGCCTTGCCACCGGGGGCCGAAAGTACCTCGGTGGTATGCCTGATGCAACTGTTTAAATCCTTGGAAAATCGTACGATGCCGAAATTCCTCGAGAGCTGGCACGTGATGACCCACAAGTATAGGGCATCAATCGTAGTCCTTTCGATAAGTAAGAGTGTCGAACCCAACGAGGAGCAGAAGGAAATGACAAGCGGTTTTCAGCAAGGTGTTTTCTGCAAGCACTGAAATTATTGGTAACGAGTAGTTTGATAGCAATATAATTTGTAACAAGTGACAAGTAGCAATAGTAACAAAGAGTGCAATAAGGTGGACCAATCCTTTTTGTAGCAAAGGACAAGCCGGAACGATCTCTTATAATAAGCAAAGCGTTCTCGAGGACACATGGGAATTTCATCTAGTCACTTTCATCATGTTTGTTTGATTCGCGTTCGATACTTTGATAATTTGATATGTGGGTGGACCGGTGCTTGGGTGCTGTTCTTACTTGAACAAGCCTCTCACTTATGATTACCCCTCTCACAAGCATCCACAACTAGGAAAGAAGAATTAAGATAACTCTAACCATAGCATTAAACATATGGATCCAAATCAGCCCCTTACGGAATAGCGCATAAACTAGGGTTTAAGCTTCTGTCACTCTAGCAACCCATCATCTAATTACTACTCCACAATGCATTCCCTTAGGCCCAAAGATGGTGAAGTGTGATGTAGTCGACGTTCACACGACACCACTAAGGGAATCACAACATACATATCATCAAAATATCGAACGAATACCAAATTCACATGATTACTTATGACAAGAGTTATCCCATGTCCTCAAGAACAAAAGTAACTACTCACAAAACATAATCATGTCCAAGATCAGAGGGGTATTGAATAGCATAATAGATCTGAACATATAATCTTCCACCAAATATACCAACTATCATCAACTACAATATGTAATCAACACTACTAGCAACCCACAGGTACAAATCTGAGGTTTTGAGACAAAGATTAAATACAAGAGATGAACTAGGGTTTGAGATGAGATGGTGCTGGTGAAGATGTTGATGAAGATTAGTCCTCTCATGATGAGAGGATCGCTGGTGATGTCGATGGCGACGATTTCCCCCTCCCGGAGGGAAGTATCCCCGGCAGAATCTCTCCGCCGGAGAGCAAAAGTGCTCCTACCCAAGTTCTGCCTCGAGACGGTGGCGCACCGTCCCGAAAGTCTTCTCTATATTTTTTCTAGGGAAAAATGACTTATATACCAGAAAATAGGGGCCAGAGGATGGCCAGGGGCCCCACGAGGTACCAGGGCGCGCCTGGGAGGGGGGGTGGCGCGCCCTGGTGCCTCGTGGGCACCTGGGTGGCCCCCTCTGGTACTTCTTTCTTCCAATATTTTTTATTTATTCCAAAATAATTCTCCGTGAAATTTCAGCTCATTTGGGGATGTGCAGAATAGGTATCTCTGACATAGCTTTTTCAGGTCCAGAATTCCAACTTCCGGCAATCTCCCTCTTTGTGTAAACTTTGCATATTAAGAGAGAAAAGGCATTAGAATTGCTCCACAAAGTGTTATATTGATTAGAAACATTGTAAATAACAGTAGCAAAACATGATGCAAAATGGACGTATCAACTCCTCCAAGCTTAGACCTCGCTTGTCCTCAAGCGAAAGCCGATATCGATAATCATGTCCACATGTTTAGAGAGAGAGGTGTCGATAAAAACAAAATTCGGACATTGTAGCATCATGATCATTATTATAACAACAATATTTATTATCATAAACTTCTCATGAGCAAATAACAATTCATCACAACAATGGAGTACAAGGCATAAACTTTCTTGAAAACTAACAAACTATGTTCTCAGTCAACAATGCAATTGCAATTCATCATATTTTCAGGAAGGGTCTCATGTAGGAGCTATTTAGCAAGTCCACATACTCAACCATCATTTAGTCTTCTATGATTGCTAACACTCACGACATATATATGGAGCAAAAAGTTTCAGCCAGACACATAGAAAGATAGGGGCTTGTGATTTCGCCTCCCAACTTATTCACCTCAAGGCTGATGTCAACAATAATAACTCATGATCACTCATATCCAACTGGATATATATGCTTAGATCTTTCCCCACCACATGATGCTTACAAAAGAGAAAAATAAAAAGTAAGTAGAGGAGAACACTATTGACTCTTGCATAAAAAGTAAATACATAAAAGTAAAGGATAGGCCCTTCGCAGAGGGAAGCAGAGGTTGTCATGCGCTTTTTGTTGTTGGATGCAAGATCTCTTAATGCAAAGGAACGTCACTTTATATTGCCCCTTGTGATAGCAACCTTTATTATGCAGTCTGTCGCTTTTATTTCTTCACCATCACAAGTTCGTACAAAACTTATTTCCCTTACAATAAAAGTTTGAACATATTTAGAGGCAATTTTTATTGCTTTTTGCACCGATGACAACTTACTTGAAGGATCTTATTCAATCCATAGGTAGATATAGAGGACTCTCATGACATGAAACTAGGTTTAAGGGTTTTGGATGCACAAGTAGTATCTCTACTTGGTGCGGATTTTTGTCTAGAAAAGATATTAGGCAAGCACCACATGTTGGAGGATCTATAACAATATAACTTCTATGTGAATATGAACAAACACAATTCATTACATTGTCTTCCTTGTCCAACGTCAACAATTTGGCATAAAATACTTAATGGGGGCTCACAATCATAAAAGATATCCAAGATAGTATATTTGCATGTGAATCTTCTCTTCCCTTATTAACGTTTTCATGAATTGCATCATTGACTAATGCTATGCTTGTTAACTTCCAATAAATTTTACCACTTATACTTTTCTTTATGTAATGTCATTACTTTCCATAATATTAGCATATGATATTTTTCATTATTTTCATTGCTAGAATTGAAACATGAAAGTAAAGAAGCAAAAACTCAAACTACTCTTTATTGTATAACTCTCAACTCGATTACATAGATAGATAGATCACACAACTAGCACTCAAAAATAAATCATACTAAACTTTTATTCAACTAGATCACGAAATAACTAAGGATCGAACTAAAAATAGGTAAAGATAATAAAAGTGATGGTGATACGATACCGGGGCACCTCCCCCAAGCTTGGCACAAGTCAAGGGGAGTGCCCATACCCATGTGCTCAAGTTTCCTTCTTCGGTGATGGTGGTGGTGATGAAGTGGTAGGCTTGTCCTCCGGCTTCCATGGCATAGGTTCCCCATCATAAAAAGATGAACGAGTCTCCGGAGTCCTGAAACTTGCAGCTAAACTCATACCTTTGAATCTTGCCTCATACTCAAAATTTTGGTTTTGAAGATCATAGATTTGGCCTTGGTGATAATCGATTCGTTCATTAAGCTTGAAGATGATGTCCCCCATCGATTGGCCCTCCACCTTGTGATTACGGGTGAATTCCCTGATCATGGAGTGGTTGGTGCTGAGTCCACGTTCCACCATCCCTTGGCACTTGAAGATCTCCTGCTCCACCGCTTCGAGCCTGGACTCCACGCTCCCGGTCTTCTTCGGTCCTTGAACATCCCGGATGTGAAGCACACCCTCACGCATCTCAATGGCTTGAGGGTGTTTCATCACCTCCGGTAGGTAGGGGTTGATGACCTTCTCGTAGAACTTGTCCTTGGAAGAGCTTGGTAGAGCCATAGCGATCTAGATCTGTCAGAAAAATAGCACGAAACAAGAACAGAGAAGATTTCTGTGATATGGTGGTCAAAACGTCCTGGAGTATATATAAAGATTTTTTATCTTGCAAAACAAGTAATCCAGGAGAAAACGGAGTCGGGAAGGCTCATGTGGGACCCACGAGCCACCAGGGCACGCCTGGGGGGTGGCGCGCCCTGGTGCCTCGTGGGCACCAGGTGGGTCCCCTCGGCTGTTTCTTATTTTTGTATTTTTTGTAATATTCCAAAACTGACATAAAATATTTTTATGGAATTTTTGGAGTCGGTTTAGTTGTCGTATCACATACCTCTTCCTTTTCAGGGTTCTGGAGTGTTCCGGAAGGTCTCTCTTATGTATTCTTCCAGTGTAATTGTTTCAATAATATTAGTTTCAACATTAATGGGGGTACCTGAAATATAGTGCTTAATTCTTTGCCCATTCACCACTCTCGGATTAGTGCCTTCGGAGTTGTTTATTTTGATGGCTCCGGAGCGATAAACTTCTTCGATGATATACGGCCCTTCCCATTTAGAGAGAAGTTTTCCAACAAAGAATCTCAAACGAGAATTGTACAATAGAACTTGCTCACCTACTTTAAATTCCCGTTTTTGAATTCTTCTGTCATGCCATCTTTTAACTTTCTCTTTAAACAATTTGGCATTTTCATACGCTTGGGTTCTCCATTCATCTAATGAGATAATATCAAATAACCTCTTTTCACCGGCAAGTTTAAAATTATAATTTAGTTCTTTAATTGACCAATAAGCTTTATGTTCTAACTCAAGAGGTAAATGACATGCTTTTCCATAAACCATTTTATAAGGAGACGTACCCATAGGATTTTTATAAGCAGTTCTATAAGCCCATAATGCATCGTCAAGTTTCTTAGACCAATTCTTTCTAGATCTATTGACGTTTTTTTGCAAAATTAATTTTATTTCTCTATTACTCAATTCAACTTGACCACTAGTTTGAGGGTGATAGGGAGATGCAATTCTATGGTTGACATCATATTTAGCGATCAATTAAGGAATGCACCATGAATAAAATGTGAACCACCATCAGTCATTAAATATCTAGGGACTCCAAACCTCGGGAAAATAACTTCTTTAAGCATTTTAATAGAAGTGTTATGATCAGCACTACTAGTTGGAATAGCTTCTACCCACTTAGTAACGTAATCAACAGCAACTAAAATATGAGTATACCCATTGGATTTAGGAAAAGGTCCCATGTAATCAAATCCCCAAACATCAAATGGTTCAACAGCAACTGAATATTTCATAGGCATTTCTTGACGTCTACCAACATTACCAATTCTTTGACATTCATCACAAGATAGGACAAACTTACGAGCATCCTTGAAAAGAGTAGGCCAATAATAACCAGATTGTAATACCTTATGTGCAGTTCTGTCTCCCTTATGGTGTCCTCCGTAAGCCTCGGAATGACACTTCCGTAGGATTTGTTCCTGTTCATGCTCAGGTACACAACGTCTAATAATACCATCTACTCCTTCTTTATAAAGATGTGGGTCATCCCAGAAGTAATGTCTTAAATCAAAGAACTTTTTCTTTTGTTGGTATGTAAAGCTAGGTGGTATGTATTTAGCAACAATGTAATTAGCATAGTCTGCATACCATGGAGTATTACGAGAAGCATTTATGACAGCTAATTGTTCATCAGGAAAATTATCATTAATAGGCAGTGGGTCATCAAGAACATTTTCCATTCTAGACAAATTATCTGCTACGGGATTCTCAGCTCCCTTCCTATCAGAAATATGCAAGTCAAATTCTTGTAGCAATAAAACCCACCTAATGAGTCTAGGTTTAGCATGTTTCTTTTCCATAAGATATTTAATAGCAGCATGATCGGTGTGAACAGTTACTTTAGAATCAACTATGTAAGATCTGAATTTGTCACATGCAAACACAACTGCTAGAAATTCTTTTTCAGTAGTAGCATAATTTATTTGGGTACTGTCTAGAGTTTTACTAGCATAATGGATAACATTTAATTTCTTATCAACTCTTTGTCCTAGAACAGCACCAACAGCATAGTCACTAGCATCACACATAATTTCAAAAGGCAAGTTCCAATCAGGTGGTTGGACAATAGGTGCAGTGGTTAAGGCTTTCTTAAGTGTTTCAAAGGCTTCTAGACAATCATCATCAAAAACAAATGGAACATCTTTTTGCAAAAGATTGGTAAGAGGCCTAGAAATTTTAGAGAAGTCTTTAATAAATCTCCTATAGAAACCAGCAGGACCAAGGAAACTTCTTATACCTTTAATATCTTTAGGACATGGCATTTTCTCAATAGCATGAACCTTAGCTTTATCAACTACTATACCTCTTTCAGAAATTTTATGCCCCAAGACAATGCCTTCATTCACCATAAAGTGGCACTTTTACTAATTCAAGACAAGATTAGTTTCTTCACATCTCTGCAAAACTCGATCAAGGTTGTTTAAGCAATCATCAAAAGAAGTTCCGTAAACAGAAAAATCATCCATGAATACCTCAACAATCTTTTCAGAAAAGTCAGAGAATATAGCAGTCATACATCTTTGAAAGGTAGCAGGTGCATTGCATAAACCAAAAGGCATACGTCTATAAGCATAAGTTCCAAAAGGACAAGTGAATGTGGTTTTCTCTTGATCGGGTTGTGAAACGGGTATTTGGGAAAAACCAGAATAACCATCTAGAAAACAAAAGTGTGTATGCTTAGATAATCTTTCTAACATTTGATCAATAAAAGGTAAGGCGTAATGATCTTTTCTAGTAGCTTTCTTTAATTTTCTAAAATCAATTACCATCCTATAACCAGTTACAATTCTTTGTGGAATGAGTTCATTTTTATCATTAGGAACAACGGTAATACCTACTTTCTTAGGGACACAATGAACGGGACTTACCCATCTACTATCAGCTATGGGATAGATTATACCTGCTTCCAAAAGCTTTAATATTTCAGTTCTTACCACCTCTTTCATCTTATGATTTAATTCTCGTTGGTGGTCGACAACTGGTTTAGCATCAGGCTCCATATTAATTTTGTGCTGACATAGAGTGGGACTAATGCCGTTAAGATCATCAAGAGTATTTCCAATAGCAGCACGGTGCTTCCTCAGAGTTTTTAGTAATCTCTTTTCTTCATGCGCTGAAAGGTTAGCACTAATAATAACATGATATATCTTCTTTTCATCAAGGTAAGCATATTTCAATGTATCAGACAATTGCTTCAATTCAAATACAGGATCACCCTTAGGTGGAGGAGAGCCTCCAAGAGTTTCAACAGGCAAATTATGTTTAAGGATAGGTGGTTGATCAAAGAACATCTTATCTATTTCATTTCTTCCATTCATATGCATATCGTTTTCATGGTATAGCAAATATTGTTCTAACGGATCAGTAGGAGGTACGGCAATGGAAGCAAGACCATTAATTTCATCTTTACTAGGCAATTCTTTATCACGAGGTTGTCTACGAAACTTGGAGAAATTAAACTCATGAGATGTACCACCGAAATCAACACTGACAGTTTCTTTAGCGCAATCAATCTTAGCATTAACAGTGTTCAGGAAAGGTCTACCAAATATAATGGGACAAAAGTCATCTTGTTGAGAACCTAGGACTAGAAAATCAGTAGGATATTTTATTTTTCCACACAAGACTTCAACATCTCTAACGATCCCAAGTGGTGTGATGGTATCTTCGTTTGCAAGCTTAATAGTAACATCAATGTCCTCTATTTCAACAGGTGCAATACCATTCATTATTTCTTGATATAAGGTATACGAAATAGCACTAACACTAGCACCCAAATCACATAAGCCATGATAACAATGATCTCCTATTTTAACAGAGACAATAGGCATGCCTACTACAGGTCTGTTTTTATCTTTAGGATCTGGTTTAGCAATTCTAGCTGCTTCATTACAGAAGTAAATAACATGCCCATCTATATTATCGACCAAGAGATCTTTAACCATAGCAACATTAGGTTCAACTTTAATTTGTTCAGAGGGTCTATGTGCTCTAATATTACTTTTGTTAACCACAGTTGAAACTTTAGCATGTTCCTTAATCCTAACAGGAAAAGGTGGTTTCTCAATATAAGTAGTAGGCACAACTGGATCAACATGGTAAACAATTGTTTCTTCTTTAACACTAATGGGTTCCTCAATCTTTTCTTTAATAGGGGGATGATATTTAAAACCACTTCTCCTTAGGGAGATCAACATGAGTAGCAAATGATTCACAAAAGGAAGCTACTATCTCAGAGTCAAGTCCATATTTAGTGCTAAACTTATGAAAAGCTTCAGTGGCCATAAAAGATTTAACACAATCGAACTCAAGTATTATACCTGACTCATTACCTTTGTCGAGTTCCCAATCTTCAGAGTTGCGTTTAATTCTTTCCAAAAGATCCCATCTGAATTCAATAGTTTTCTTCATAAAGGAGCCAGTCGAAGAAGAATCGAGCGTAGTTCGATTATCATGAGAAAGCCGAGCATAAAAATTCTGTAAGATAATTTCTTTTGAGAGCTCATGGTTGGGGCATGTGTACATCATGTACTTAAGCCTCCCCCAAGCTTGAGCGATGCTTTCTCCTTCACGAGGCCAAAAATTATATATATAATTCCGATCACGATAAACCAAATGCATAGGATAAAATTTCTGATGGAATTCTAGTTTCAATCGGTTCCAGTCCCATGTATCAGTATCATCACATAGCCTATACCACATTAATGCCTTTCCCTCCAAAGATAAAGGGAATACTTTCTTCTTAACTCTATCTCCGGATAAACCTGCAAGCTTAAACAATCCACAAATTTCATCCACATAGATTAAGTGCATATCAGGATGTACTGTTCCATCTCCTGCATAAGGATTAGCTAGCAGTTTCTCTATCATACCTGGAGGAATTTCATATGAAATATTTTCAGTAGGTGCAGTAGGTTGACGAGCAACTATTTGTGTTTCCGGTCGAGGTGAAGATACCCCGAACAAACCCCTCAAAGGATTACTTTCCATAGTGACAAGTGTCAGTAAATTTCAGCACGTAATATAAATGTTTCCTTACCAAATTCCACTCACCAAAGGCGCTTCACTCCCCGGCAACGGTGCCAGAAAAGAGTCTTGATGACCCACAAGTATAGGGGATCAATCGTAGTCCTTTCGATAAGTAAGAGTGTCGAACCCAACGAGGAGCAGAAGGAAATGACAAGCGGTTTTCAGCAAGGTGTTTTCTGCAAGCACTGAAATTATCGGTAACGAGTAGTTTGATAGCAATATAATTTGTAACAAGTGACAAGTAGCAATAGTAACAAAGAGTGCAGCAAGATGGCCCAATCCTTTTTGTAGCATAGGACAAGCCGGAACGATCTCTTATAATAAGCAAAGCGTTCTCGAGGACACATGGGAATTTCATCTAGTCACTTTCATCATGTTTGTTTGATTCGCGTTCGCTACTTTGATAATTTGATATGTGGGTGGACCGGCGCTTGGGTGCTGTTCTTACTTGAACAAGCATCCCACTTATGATTACCCCCTCTCGCAAGCATCCGCAACTACGAAAGAAGAATTAAGATAACTCTAACCATAGCATTAAACATATGGATCCAAATCAGCCCCTTACGGAATAGCCCATAAACTAGGGTTTAAGCTGCTGTCACTCTAGCAACCCATCATCTAATTACTACTCCACAATGCATTCCCTTAGGCCCAAAGATGGTGAAGTGTCATGTAGTCGACGTTCACACGACACCACTAAGGGAATGAACAACATACATATCATCAAAATATCGAACGAATACCAAATTCACATGATTACTTATGACAAGACTTCTCTCATGTCCTCAAGAACAAAAGTAACTACTCACAAAACATAATCATGTCCAAGATCAGAGGGGTATTGAATAGCATAATAGATCTGAACATATAATCTTCCACCAAATATACCAACTAGCATCAACTCCAAGATGTAATCAACACTACTAGCAACCCACAGGTACCAATCTGAGGTTTTGAGACAAAGATTGAATACAAGAGATGAACTAGGGTTTGAGATGAGATGGTGCTGGTGAAGATGTTGCTGAAGATTAGTCCTCCCACGATGAGAGGTTCGCTGGTGATGTTGATGGCGACGATTTCCCCCTCCCGGAGGGAAGTATCCCGGCAGAATCTCTCCGCCGGAGGGCAAAAGTGCTCCTGCCCAAGTTCCGCCTCGAGACGGCCGGGCACCATCCCGAAAGTCTTCTCTATATTTTTTCTAGGGAAAAATGACTTATATACCAGAAAATGGGGGCTAGAGGATGGCCAGGGGCCCCACGAGGTACCAGGGCGCGCCTGGGGGGGGGGGGGGGGGCGGTGGCGCGCCCTGGTGCCTCGTGGGCACCTGGATGGCCCCCTCTAGTACTTCTTTCTTCCAATATTTTTTATTTATTCCAAAATAATTCTCCGTGAAATTTCAGCTCATTTGGAGATGTGCAGAATAGGTATCTCTGACATAGCTTTTTCAGGTCCAGAATTCCAGCTGCCGGCAATCTCCCTCTTTGTGTAAACCTTGCATATTAAGAGAGAAAAGGCATTAGAATTGCTCCACAAAGTGTTATATTGATTAGAAACATTGTAAATAACAGTAGCAAAGCATGATGCAAAATGGACGTATCAGCACGGTGTCATCACATGGCCCCTGTAGGGTGTGGTAAAAGTTTGGGCGCGTTTAGAATAAGCCTCCCTTAAGACCGCTTGTAAACCGCACCATTTCCGAGCTATTCTCTGGTTATCGAGAGGGAACGTGTTCGGTTTGTGCAGGAAGTGCAGGGCCTGTTGCTCCGTTTGCCTCGAAACTTCTCGTGCTCTCAAAGGAGGCCATCGCATGACAGTTGCCACGCCCCCGCATTTTTTGGACCCGCGTGCAATATTTGAGAAATTTATTGCTCTGCTACGGTTTCATCGCCATAAATTGCAGATCTGCAAGGCGGCGCATGAAATCATGCCCAGAAGCGGCATGGAAAATCCTTTATGATGCAGGGCTAGATGAAATGATGCAAACTACTAATTTTTCCGAGAGTAGCACTCGGTACATGTGGGTTTTCCGAGAGTGGCTCTCGGTAAAAGGTAAACCCTAGATCTAGATTAGGACCTTTACTGAGAGTTCTCTCGGTAAAAAGTAAACCCTAGATCTAGTTTAGGAATTTTACCGAGAGTTCTCTCGGTAAAAGGTAAACCCTAGATCTTTAGGACCTTTACTGAGCGCCGCACCGACAAGCACTCGGTAAAGGTCGGCGGGACACTTAAGTTTATTCCGCGCGCTGCTTCTTCACTCTCTTTCTCCACCCCGCCTCTCCCCCCACCCCGCCTCTCCCCCACCCTACCGGTGCCCCCACCCCGGCGCCCTCCCTCCACCCCACCGGCGCCCCCCACCCACCGGCGCCCCCACCCCGCCGCTGCACCTCCACCACGACGCCGCCCCCCATCGGCCGACGCCGCACCTCCAGCACGCCGACTTTTCCCCACACTGACGATGCCCCCCACCGGCCGACGCCTCCCCACCCCACCGGCGCCCCCCACCGGCCGGCGCCTCCCACCCCACCGGCGCCCCCCATCTCCCACCGGCCGGCGCCCCCTCCACCCCACTTGGTGAGCTTTCCCTCCAACGAATGGATGCATACTATATGTATGAGTGCTATATGAATGCTAGATGGATATATGTATGGTTGAATGCTAGATGAACGTGTCCGGTTGAATGCTAGATGGGTGTTATGGATGAATGCTATATGAGTGTTACGGATGAATGCTATATGAGTGCTATGTAGTAGTTTTATTTATTAGTTTTCATATAATAGTTTATGTAGAAGTTTTTATGTAGTAGTTTTCGTAGTAGTTTGTATGTAGTAGTTTTCGTAGTAGTTTGTATGTAGTAGTTTTTGTACTAGTTTTTATGTATTGATTTTGGTAGTAGTTTGTATGTATTAGTTTTATGTTGAGCGATTGTCGATCATATTTGACAGATAAGAGATGTTTTCAGAGGAATGGTACCGACTGTTGCCGTAGGGGGTCATGCTTCCTCTGCTCCTCCTCTGTGATCTTTGTAAAGAAGGAGGAGCAGAGGAAGAGCGACCATCATCGACAGTCGATCAGAGTTGTTTGTTGGAGGAAGAAAATCGACTTTTGACGATGGCGATCAATCTGGGCCAGTTCGTCCTGTGATATACATTTGTCACGCACGATGGACTGGCCCAGCTTGACCATCACCGAAAGTCGAAATACCCGTGAGAGAGTGTCCACCATATATACCACTACCAGAGAGAGTGTCCACCATATTTGACAGATGAGTGATGTTACCGACTGTTGTCGTAGGGGGTCGCTCTTCCTTTGCTCTTCCTCTGTGATCTTTGTAAAGCGGGAGGAGCAGAGAAAGAGCGACCATCACCGACAGTCGATGAGAGTTGTTCTTGGAGAAAAAATCAACTTTTGACGATGGCGGTCGATCTGTGTGAGTTCGTCCTGTGATATACATTTGTCACGCACGATGGACTCGCCCAGCTCGACCATCACCGAAAGTCAAAATATCTGTGAGAGTGTCCACCATGATTAATTTTCTTAGAAGTAATCTTTGATGTTTGATTCTTATGATATTTTCCATTGTGTGATGAAAGGTGTTAGCACCGATCGATTTCGTGGCTATGGTTTCCTCCGACGACGCAGCTTCCCTTAGGGTCGACTCCGCGGTCAAGAAGAAGCGCGCCGAGGACCGCTTGGCGGCGCTCATTGAGAAGAACCCGCAGCTGATCCTAATAAAGTATTTTGAGGATCTGGCCAAGAAGAATCCGTCAACTAAGCAGGGCAAGGCCCCACCACGTAAGGAGAGTGACGACCCGGTGCCATTGAGTCCACCGACCATCATTCCCGATGACGCTTGGTCCTCCACTGCGGGGGATGCCCCCACGTGCTCTGACTCGACGATCATTGGTTTCACCGACTACACCTCAGAGTAGTCACCTAGATAGTTTGACGTTGATTTAGTGAATATAGCTGCTGATATGGACTTGGATGGCCACTTGCGATGCTTTTGATTGTATGAGTGATGAATGCTTATGTGGATTATGTATGATGTGCTATTTAACCTTCCATTATTTCTCTGCCTCTTTTTCTCTTTCTTTTGCATATGAAGTGGTATGTGGTCTACAGAGGTAGGTGTCCAGGAGTATACGATTCATGATCTGAATGCAATGAACAAGTACTTCGTTACGAAGGCAGCTCCCACGACTCATTCAATAGCAGAGAGAAGGCAGAGTATCATTACAATCAGTATTTGCTTAAGCAAAAGAGAAAAACCGAATTAGGCAATGGTGCAAGCCAGAAACGGCTTAGCTGGTTCAGTGGATTGAAGAACTTTATAATTCTCTTTCAGTTTGTCATAATTGTGGTGTTGCTTTTATCATGTGGTCGCATGTAGACATGCATTGACCACTTTGTTGTTTAGTAAGTAGGCACTTGTACTAAAGAGCTACTTTGTGATTTCAAATTAAGCTTGTGTGAACTATTTATATAATGCTTATGTGAGTTTGTTGTTAACCTTTGTGACTTGAAATGCAAGTTTGCGTATTGTATATTTGTTTTTGCTGTAGCGATCCAAGCGAAAAGGTGCTGAATCAGAATTGGGAAGGATTCTTTACCGATAGCAGCTCTCGGCAAAGGGGCATGCACTGGGAGATTCTGGATTGTTTACCGAGAGCCGCTCACGGCAAAGGGGCATGCACTGGGAAGTTCTGGATCTTGGTTGTGGTAGTTATGCCGAGAGTGGCTCTCGGCAAAGAGCTGACGGAACCAGCGGCCGTGAAGCCACTTTAATTTGCCGAGGTGCACTGTTCGACACTCGGCAAAGAGTTTGCCGAGTGTCCGATAGATGGCTCTCGACAAATTTCTGTTTGCCTGAGAGGTGTACGCCGGGTGGCCTTTGCTGAATGCAACTCTCGGCAAAGGCTTTGCCGAGGGTTTTTGGGCCTTTGCCGAGTGTTTCTGGCACTCGGCGTACGCGTCGATTCCAGTAGTGCTGCCAGATAGGTTTGTATGCTTCGCCCTCACCCCCTGCAAATTGCACTCAGGATGTGTTGGTGCCATGCTTTGCCTATCTGTAATCTCCTTCGATTCCGCTGTACAATTCTTTTTGCTTATGATTTCTTATTGTAGTGTGAATTTTTAATTGCTTGGGTTGTTATTGCTATGAAAATATATTGCTATATTTTTGGTCTGTTACTTTAGTCTCTCTTTCTCTCTGGTTTTATAGTGATATGAACTTCTATTTTGCTGCAAGATTGAAGAGATTCTTTTCGAACACAATCTGTGTCATGAGGACTGAATTACGTGTAGCTATGATATCTTTTAATTTTGGTCATCTGTATTTTACAAGAGTTCTAGTGTATATTTATTTTTCATCCTTATCAGAATATGGATGCACCTTGAATTATAGGCAGTTTTCAAGACCATCGTTCAGAATTTTATGCAGTTTCTTTTGATGAAATATTTAATTTGTCGTATAATTTTAATGAACATAGTTCTGGATGAGGACAAAATAATGTTTAGCTATGATGGATGTTCTTGTTCCAGTGACTCATCATCCGGAGATAATAGTAGATGAATTATCAATCATGGCTTTCTTTCAGTATATCATACTGAACCTTGATCCTTTGGGCAGCACTGGCATGTAATGGGCTTTGGCGCTCTGGATCTTTTTAGTTTTTCTGAACCTTCGGAATATAAACCATATCTTACCAGGTTGGATATTGCTGAGGCTGGTGGGGTGCGGCAAGCCGCACACACGACTCACGGGAGAACCCCTGGCTCCTCAGAGTTTAGTGATTCCTGGCCGTCGGATGCTTTTTTTTATGCGTTCTCGGCCGTCGAATCTCCCTCCCGCATGACCTCGGCCGTCGGATCAAAATTGAGCACTGTAGATCGAAATAGTGTCAAACTGGGATGCCACCGCCTGTAATTCTCAGAGCCCGCCGAGGGTATAGTTGGGATTTCGCGTGCTGGGTGGTGCGTGACATCGTGTGGGTGGTTGCAAGACGGATAGGGGTGAGGAAGTCGTCTGCTTCTCTCCTTCCCGGTCCTCACTTCCCCTGATTGGGCAAAAACCCTAGCCACCACTCCCCATCGCGTAACCGTCGCCGCCGCGCTTCCGCCCCTCCTCCTCCCTGTTCCTCTTCCGTCGCCGAGCTCGCCGCAGCCACTGCACTCCCCATCGAGCTTGCATCTCGCCATTCTCGGGAGGAGAGTGATGGACGGTGCTATCATTGTCTCCCCGCTAGGACGCATCGGAGGACCATGACCTCGTGCAGAGGTGAGACACCATCGCCGGGAAGTGTGTTATATGCATCCTCCCAAGTGTTGAGAGGAGCCCCTGCTATGTGCTCCTTCCTGGACGCAGCACACTACTGCAGCACAGGAGTGAGCGGCGGGTCGAGGTGGTCGTGGCCGTGTTGAACAGTTGAACTCGATGATGTTACTCTTCTGGTACAGAGTGAATGTTTCTTCTTATCCCTGAACCCGATAATCGGTTCTCCTGTTACATGTGCTAAACTTGCCTTCATAATAATGCTTCATGCCGTTTGATCTTCCAACGCTTGACCATATCGTTGGGACCGGCACCCTCGCGCCAAGGCGCGTTGCCAATCTAGTTTACACTGTTTGATGCCATTGATGCTTCGCCGAGAGCCGATGACGAGCATCGGTGTTGCTGTCCTGGCCGGTGTGTTTGATATGTGAGACGTCCTATGTGTGGGGCTGCCGCTCACATATGTACGTAAGGTATCGTATACCGTCATTGCAATTGGATTTATATAAATTACTATATATAGTTTTTATTAGGTTAGTCGTGATTGCATACTACTAATTTATATGAACTACTTACTTTCTTGGGTGTGTCTAGAACTCAGTTGACTGAGACTTAACGAAGTTTCAGTCGAGTGACGTCAGCGTGTTTTTTTTTGCTACAAGCGGCATGGCTAGAAGCGGCGACGAAAAATGTTGCGATGGTATTGCAAAGCAGCAACAACAAATGCTACAACCGTTCTAACTAAAATGCTACAACCGTAAATGAAGAATGTTGCAACTGGTGAGATGACGTGCTACAACCGATGAGGGATGACATGCTTCAACCAGCAAGACGAATGTTGCAACCAGCAAGGAAAAATGTTGCAAACGATGGCACAAAATGCTGCATGGTAGCAGGCCCGTACTTTTTTACACCCTCTGTACCGAAATAATTGTCGCTGGGCAAACCCAGTTCAAATTCTGTCACGTTATAAAAAAAATCACTTTCCAATTTTGCCCTCCCACTCGCTCGCACCACTCGCCCGCCCGCTCGCCGCTCTCCCTCTCCTCCCCGTCGCCGCTCTCTCCCTCTCCCCTCTGTCGCCGCCCTCTCCCTCTTCTCGTCGCCGCCCTCTCACTCTCCTCGTCGCCGCCTTCTTCCTCTCCTCGTCGCCGGCCTCTCCCTCTCCCCGTCACCGGCCTCTTCCACCGCCCCTTTCTGCCCACCACCCCGCCTCCACTCATACCCCATAGGTCAACAAAAAATCGAATCTTTTGCGCCGGCGACGAGCTTCTAGGCGATGGACGCGTGGATGTGTAGCGGCGCCAGAGATGGATCTGGGCAACGGAGGCGTGGACGTGGAGCGGCACCCGAGCGGCGGATATGGAGCGGCGCCCGAGCGGCGGAGCGGCGGGTATGGAGCGGCGCCGGAGCAGCGGAGGGAGATGGAGTTCCTTCTCGACCCAGCGACAGGTACGGTGCTCCAGATGGAGTTCCTTGGCATGATTTTTCTGACGAAATCATCTCACTTACGTGGTCGTTCTGGCTGCAGGCTACCAATCTTTGAGCCGGCGGCGGGGGAGGCCAGGAGACGATGGAGACGAGGCCAGGAGCCGCGCGTCTGCTTCGGTGATGGATGTCGGCGATGGGGACGAGGCCAGGAGCCGCGCGTCTGCTCCGGCGATGGCAACCATCTTCGCCACGGTGACACTGGTGGGGTGCCCAAGCAAGAAGCGGCCAGGTTCCAGGTGGAGTTGGTGGGAGTACTTTTTTGTCAGTGTTCCTGAGATCTTACCACCAGTTATCATGTTTTCAGTTGATGGAGTAGAGTACTATTGATTGCTCAAGCCTGTGGCCTAACATATCAGGATTTGTTGTTATAGTGACAGTGTCAGTGTCATGTTTTCAGTATGAACAGTAGCCTGGTGCCATGGAGTAGATTGTCCCCTGTGGCCTAACATAGATTGTTCCCTACTGTTAATTTTGGTAACTTAAAATGGAGTACAGTAGCTTGTTAAATTTGTTACCTATTGTTAATGGAGTAGCTTCAGTAGCTTAAAATTCAGTAGCTCAAAACTTGTGATAATTTTGAAGTAGCTTCAGCACCTATTGTTAATTTTGCACATGAAGCTTCAGTAATTTTGCACATGAAGCTTCAGTATTTTAGCACATGAAGCTCTTGGAGTAGGACTTGGTGCTATGAGTAATTTGGAGTAATTTAGTTGCTCAAGCCCAATTAATCACCAACCTACACCACTAATTTCAGTCAGCTTACCATCCACTAATTCCAACCATGAAATGTTTGCTTGGCCTTATGAGCAGAGGAAGTGTAACTGAAGATAATAACAGAAGTGTACTTGCAGTACTCAAAGATTGTGTGCTTGCAGTGGAGTAGTGCAGTGCAGTGCATGCATTTTTGGAGTAGCATCAGTAGCTACTGTTACTTTTGCACATGAAGTACAGTACTGGAGTAGCTACTGTTACTTTTTATTCAATTAAAACTAAATGAATCTTTTCAGTTAAGTGAAACCTTTTTCTTCAATTAAAACTAAATGAATCTTTTAAGTTAAATGAAAGCTTTTTATTCAATTAAAACTAAATGAATCGTTTGTAGGTTCTGAACTGAAGAGCCACTGTTAACTTGCATAAGTCTGCATTTGTATTCTCTGTGTTCTGAACTGGAGTATGTGATTGTTCCCACTCTTGTTTGTGTGATGCCTTTGTTAGCATAGAAGTATCTGATGATGATGTGTGTTGGAGTTTAACACCTGGTACTGACTTCGATTTGGTTTCTCCTCTCATTTAGGAATTGCCATTAGTTCAGTGACCTCTGGTGGCCATGGGAAGTACCGTGGTCTTGTTGACTGCATTGCGTGCCGCTGGACAGGGCAAACAGGATGATGTCTAGAAACAGGGAAATCCCTTTGAGCTTTTTGAGGTTAAAAGTTTCTCTGAAACCATTGTCAGTTTGTCACAGCATCATTGATTTCATGCAGATGTTTGCATGGAAGGCCATTTTGCCTACTCCCATGGCCATTTTGCCATTTTTGGAGTACAATTTTTAGGAGAAATATTCTGCTCTATTCAATGGCTTTGTGTTTCTTAGTTATTTCTATATCATGGATGGAGTAGAAAAGCTCCTAAAACAAATGTAATGATGTGGATTAAAACTAAATGAATCTTTTCAGTTAAGTGAAACCTTTTTATTCAATTAAAACTAAATGAATCTTTTGTTGTGCATAAATAATGTTTAGTTAAAACTGAATTAATCTTTTGCATTAATTAAATCTAAATGAAACCTTTTCAGTAAATAAAACTAAACAAATTTTTCAGTAAATGAACTTTTGAGTTAATTAAAATTAAATGAATTGCAGCAGGAGTACCCTCCTTCTCCTGACTTCTCCTCTCTTTTCAGCAAGTGCAGCAGCAGTATGAGTATTTTTTGGAGTAGGACTTGATAGCCCTCTTCTCTTTCTCTTCTTCTCTGTATCTTCTCTCCTCTTGCGCTCTTCTTCTCTCTTCTTTTATTCTTCTCTTTCTCTTCTCTTTCTCTTCTCTTTCTCTTCTTGCATCATTTGTCAGTAGTTTAGTGTAGGGTTTAGTGTGGGACTTGCAAGTACTACCCTTTTGTCCTCCATCATTTTCAGTTAATTAACTGAAACTTTTTTCAGTTACTCCTTGCTTCTAGGAGTAGCAGCACTACTTTCCTTGTTCTCTTCTCTTCTCTAAATTCACTCCTCTCCTCTCCTACTACTCTCCTATCAGAGAATGATCATACAAATGGAGTAGAAATATACACACACAAATGGAGCATGGAGTAAAAAAATCAAATGGAGTATGGAGTAAAAATTCAAATGGAGTAAAAATGATCACAAAATGGAGTTACACATACAAATGAAGTAAAAATAATCACAAAATGGAGTTACACATACAAATGGAGTAAAACTCCACTCCACACAAGCCTTTGCAAACATATAGAGTAAAAATAATCACAAAATGGAGTTACACATACTCCAACATACTCCACACAAACAACATACTCCAACATACTCAAATATGGATTATTACAGACATGACAATCATCAGAGCCTCATCACAAGCAACACAGTCTCGTTAGGAGTAACATAGCCTCATCAGGAGTAACACAGCCTCATGACAATCATCGGAGCCTCATCACAAGCAACATAGCCTCATCACAAGCAACATAGCCTCATCACAAGCAACACAGCCTCATCAGGAGTAACACAGCCTCATGGCAATCATCAGAGCCTCATCACAAGCAACACAGCCTCATCACAAGCAACACTTTTAAAAGCAAAGTGCTTTTAAAAGCACTTAACTAAATTTATATGCACAAATTCAGTTAAGTGCTTTTAAAAGCACTTTGCTGATACTTTGCTGAATTTATATGCACCTAGGTGCATATAAATTCAGTTAAGTGCTACGCATATAAATTCAGCAAAGTTTTTACAAGCACATAACTGTGTAACTTTGTCAGCGTAATTGTGTAACTCAAGTTGATTTAAAATTTTAGTTAACTGACCAGTTTCTGCTATATTTGTTGTACTCACTATTTTTTGTACTGCAGAAACCCAACTTCCTTACAAGTCTCATTTGCAAGATTATGCTCTAAAGATACAGCATGGCTATGGCAGAAAAAAGGAGGCATAATCTGCTGTGGCAAGAGTTTCCTTGCTGTCATTAACTCAAGAAGCAAAACCAGCACTAGTAATATTATGCTACACCTCTTTTTGCATAGTTTTCTGCTACTCATTGAATTCTAGTAGTGCAAGCCATGCCACTAGAAATCTCTCTTTGACTGTTGCATTGTGTCAGCAATTACACAGGTACAGTAAAATCTTGCACAAGTACAGTGAAATCTTGCATTGTGTCACATGCCACTAGAAAGTTCTCTTTGACGCATTGGTCGTTCATACATATCTTGGCAGAAACTATAGGAGTATATATCCGCACTAGTATCCTTTGGCATTTATGTGTATCCTTTGGAGTATTAGTCAACATGTTTATCTCCCACCTAGGAGTACTCAGCAAAGCACCTAACTGAATTTGCTGCTTTAAAAATTTGCAAAGCACCTCACTGACCATATAAATTCAGCAAAGCACCTTACTGAACATATAACTTTAGCATTTATTTGTGTCAATTGTTTTAGAAATGTGTAACTGTGCGAGTTGTTTTAAAAATGGAGTAAATCAACCATTTTCATACTGACCATATATTGCTTGTTGTGAACATTATTTAACTGACCATATATGTCAAGTTAACAGTAAATCAAGAAATGTCAAGTTCACAGTAAATCAAGTTAAATGGAAAGCAAGTCACTGTGACAACAATACTGTTACTGAAAATGGAGCAACTCACCTACTCCTAATTTGTCAATTGATCTTGCGGTTGTTGCTGTTCACACAATTGATCTTGCTGTTGCTGTTGTTCCTGTGATCAATTTTGTGTTGTGGAACATTCAGAGTAACAGTTTGCTCGAGTGTGATCTTCAGAATCTGACCACAATTTACTTGATGAACCAGTCGAGAGGAACAACGGAGGATCAAGCTGAAGAACCAAGTACTCCAATTAGCAGATCACTCCAAGCTGGAGTACCAAGCATCTGTTCCTCCAATAACTGCAAACCAAGGTATCGAGCAGCAGAGCAGCAGAACCTGCAGCAGTTACTCTCTTTTTGCACTTATGAGGGACGTGGAAATTTCAGTTCAAAATCACTCCAATCTTGTGGGATTTTCACACAAAATTTCAGGTCTCCAGCCAGGCGAAAGGGATACTACCGGCGGCAAGGGACGAGCACCATGTGCCGAGAGGAGCAGGGGCGGACTTCGGGCTCAAGGCGAACAACAGAGGATCAGAGCCAAAATCAAGCAGCGAAGCAGCAGAGGATCGGAGTTGTGGATCAATTCAAGAGGTGCGGAGGAGCAGTAGAGGATCAGAGTTGTGGATCAATTCGAGAAGGATGCCGGAGCTATGGCGGACGGCGTAGCAGCGGCTGACCTCGGGCTCTCAATTGGAGTGGGGGAAGGCGATCGGCGAGGGAGCTGCGGCCGGCGGGGAAGGAGGGGCGGAGGAGCAGAGGGTAAGGGAGCTGTGGACGGCGGAGGGGCGGAGGAGCCTGGCAGAGGGGAGGAGCTTGGCGGGCGGAGGGAGACGACGATCCCCCAGCGGAAGTATTTCAAATTAGGGGTAGTTTGGTACTTTTTCCCGTTTTCACCTGGTCAGAGAAAACCCCCAGCGACAACTATTTCGGTACAGAGGGAGTAGATTAGTTACAAATTACACATACTGGTTTGTGTACTAACATAGATTTGCCTGAGACAAGTGATTTACCAAAAGTACGCTTCTCTAGTTGTTGACTTCTTGGCACCCCTCATGCTCAAATCTTGGCTCCGCCCCTGCGTGGGGCGGCCGGTTCGCTTCGCTTCGGAGCAAATAAACCAGAAGAAAAATCAAAAGGAGGAATAAACCACCTACGTGATATGCAAAGTCAGCACAAAAACAAGGGAAGAAAAATAAATGAGTGTGGCACAAGTTTTGTTAAATTGGGTAAAAATGTGAATTTTTTTGCTAAGTGTGGTAAATGTTGTCACAAACGTGAAATTAGAGGGTAGAAAATGATATTCATTCTTAAAGTTTTAAATTCTTATGCAATTAAAGACTAAAACAGATTCAGATTCTTTTTTCACAGTTTTCACAAATGTTTCGCATATATGTTATGATGCAATTTCTATTCTGACTACGCTCGGTAAGGTTGTATCTCGCCAAACACTCCTGGTTCTCTACCAGGGACTTGATGTCTAAAGATAAATGACCAGAGCACGAACAAGTGAACAACAGCTGGCGTATCTATTGGGGTTCAGCTGTGCTGTCATCGGTTTGGCATGCGGAGTACCTTACCTTACCTTTCCTCTCGGCTACAACCACTAACTTGCGAAGTTTGACGCTTGCTGGTACGAGCGGTGGAGGTTTGAGGGCTTGCTGGTACCGCGCGCACATGGTTTGGCATTTTGGTGCAGACGGGGCGATATCTCAGTTATGCTAAGGGGTGCCTGTAGATGGCCCAATCAGGCCTTGTACCAATTCATACTTGGTCGCCAGCGAGGCGCCTATGATGTCTGCCTGATCTTAGAATTCCACCAATTCAAACTTCTCTTCCCTGATGTAATCGAGCAAGCAGTTGCATATTTTTAAGCAATTATGAATGAAGGCTAACCGCATTGCTTTTCTTTCTTTTCTTTCGTGTTCTCCAGATGCATGTGATTCATGCCCAAAATCTCCGGCTGGTTGGAGCCCTGGATATGGATCACATCCCGTAAATAGTGGAGAACTAAATAACGGCATCTCATGTATCCCGTAATTTTCAGTTAAATTTGTTACCTACTGTTAATGGAGTAGCTTCTGTAGCTGAAAATTTGTGATAATTTTGAAGTAGCTTCAGCACCTATTGTTAATTTTGCACATGAAGCTTCAGTAATTTTCCACATGAAGCTTCAGTATTTTAGCACATGAAGCTCTTGGAGTAGGACTTGGTGTTATGAGTAATTAGGAGTAATTTAGTTGCTCAAGCCCAATTAATCACCAACCTAAATCACTAATTTTAGTCAGCTTACCATCCACTAATTCCAACCATGAAATGTTTGCTTGGCCTTATGAGCAGAGGAAGTGTAACTGAAGATAATAACAGAAGTGTACTTGCAGTACTGAAAGATTGTGTCCTTGCAGGGGAGTAGTGCAGTGCAGTGCATGCATTTTTGGAGTAGCATCAGTAGCTACTGTTACTTTTGCACATGAAGTACAGTAGTGGAGTAGCTACTGTTACTTTTTATTCAATTAAAACTAAATGAATCTTTTCAGTTAAGTGAAACCTTTTTCTTCAATTAAAACTAAATGAATCTTTTAAGTTAAATGGAACCTTTTTATTCATTTAAAACTAAATGAATCTTTTGTGGCTTCTGAACTGGAGAGCCACTGTTAACTTGCATAAGTCTGCATTTGTATTCTCTGTGTTATGAACTGGAGTATGTGATTGTTCCCACTCTTGTTTGTTTGATGCCTTTGTTAGCATAGAAGTATCTGATGATGATGTGTGTTGGTGTTTAACACCTGGTACTGACTTCGATTTGCTTTCTCCTCTCATTTAGGAATTGCCATTAGTTCAGTGACCTCTGGTGGCCATGGGAAGTACCGTGGTCTTGTTGACTGCATGGCGTGCCGCTGGACAGGGCAAACAGGATGATGTCTACAAACAGGGAAATCCCTTTGAGCTTTTTGAGGTTAAAAGTTTCTCTGAAACCATTGTCAGTTTGTCACAGCATCATTTATTTCATGCAGATGTTTGCATGGAAGGCCATTTTGCCTACTCCCATGGCCATTTTGCCATTTTTGGAGTACAATTTTTAGGAGAAATATTCTGCTCTATGCAAAGGCTTTGTGTTTCTTGGTTATTTCTATATCATGGATGGAGTAGAAAAGCTCTTAAAACAAATGTAATGATGTGGATTAAGACTAAATGAATCTTTTCAGTTAAGTGAAACCTTTTTATTCAATTAAAACTAAATGAATCTTTTGTTGTGCATAAATAATGTTTAGTTAAAACTGAATTAATCTTTTGCATTAATTAAATCTAAATGAAACCTTTTGAGTAAATAAAACTAAACAAATTTTTCAGTAAATGAACTTTTGAGTTAATTAAAATTAAAAGAATTGCAGCAGGAGTACCCTCCTTCTCCTGACTTCTCCTCTTTTCAGCAAGTGCAGCAGCAGTATGAGTAGTTCTTGGAGTAGGACTTGATAGCCCTCTTCTCTTTCTCTTCTTCTCTCTGTTTTCTCTCCTCTTGCGCTCTTCTTCTCTCTTCTTTTTCTCTTCTCTTTATCTTCTTGCATCATTTGTCAGTAGTTTAGTGTAGGGTTTAGTGTAGGAGTTGCAAGTACTACCCTTTTATCCTCCATCATTTTCAGTTAATTAACTGAAACTTTTTTCAGTTACTCCTTGCTTGTAGGGAGTAGCAGCACTACTTTCCTTGTTCTCTTCTCTTCTCTAAATTCTCTTTTCTTCTTCTCTTCTCTTCTCTAAATTCACTCCTCTCCTCTCCTACTACTCTCCTATCAGAGAATGATCGTACAAATGGAGTAGAAATATACACATACAAATGGAGCATGGAGTAAAAAAATCAAATGGAGTATGGAGTAAAAATTCAAATGGAGTAAAAATGATCACAAAATGGAGTTACACACACACAAATGAAGTAAAAATAATCACAAAATGGAGTTACACATACAAATGGAGTAAAAATCCACTCCACACAAGCCTTTGCAAACATATGTAGTAAAAATAATCACAAAATGGAGTTAGACATACTCCAACATACTCCACACAAACAACATACTCCAACATACTTAAATATGGATTATTACAGACATGACAATCATCAAAGCCTCATCACAAGCAATAGAGTAACATCACAAGCAACACAGCCTCATCAGGAGTAACACAGCCTCATGACAATCATCAGAGCCTCATCACAAGCAACACAGCCTCATCACAAGCAACACAGCCTCATAAGGAGTAACACAGCCTCATGACAATCATCAGAGCCTCATCACAAGCAATACAGCCTCATCACAAGCAACACTTTTAAAAGAAAAGTGCTTTTAAAAGCAGTTAACTAAATTTATATGCACAAATTCAGTTAAGTGCTTTTAAAAGCACTTTGCTGAATTTATATGCACCTTGGTGCGTATAAATTCAGCAAAGTTCTTTACAAGCACTTAACTGTGTAACTTTGTCAGTGTAATTGTGTATCTCAACTTGATTTAAAATTTTAGTTAACTGACCAGTTTCTGCTATATTTGTTGTACTCACTATTTTTTGTACTGCAGAAACCGAACTTCCTTACAAGTCCCATTTGCAAGATTATGCTCTGAAGATACCGCATGGCTATGGCAGAAAAAAGGAGGCATAATCTGCTGCGGCAAGAGTTGCCTTCCTGTCATTAACTCAAGAAGCAAAACCAGCACACCTCTTTTTGCACAGTTTTCTGCTACTCATGGAATTCTAGTAGTGCAAGCCATGCCACTAGAAATCTCTCTTTGACTGTTGCATTGTGTCAGCAATTACACAGGTACAGTAAAATCTTGCGCAAGTACAGTGAAATCTTTGACGCATTGGTCATTCATACATATCCTGGCAGAAACTATAGGAGTATATATCAGCACTAGTATCCTTTGGCATTTATCTATATCCTTTGGAGTATTAGTCAACATGTTTATCTCCCACCTAGGAGTACTCAGCAAAGCACCTAACTGAATTTGCTTCTTTAAAATTTTGAAAAGCACCTCACTGACCATATAAATTCAGCAAAGCACCTTACTGAACATATAAATTTAGCATTTATCTGTGTCAGTTGTTTTAAAAATGTGTAACTGTGTGAGTTGGTTTAAAAATGGAGTAAATGAACCATTTTCATACTGACCATATATTGCTTGTTGTGAACATTTTTAAACTGACCATATATGTCAAGTTAACAGTAAATCAAGAAATGTCAAGTTAACAGTAAATCAAGTTAAATGGAAAGCAAGTCACTGTGACAACAATACTGTTACTGAAAATGGAGCAACTCACCTACTCCTAATTTGTTAATTGATCTTGCGATTGTTGCTGTTCACACAATTGATCTTGCTGTTGCTGCTGTTCCCGTGATCAATTTTCTGATGTGGAACATTCAGAGTAACTGTTTGCTCGAGTGTGATCTTCAGAATCTGACCACAATTTACTTGATGAACCAGTCGGGAGGAACAACAGAGGATCAAGCTGAAGAACCAAGTACTGCAATCAGCAGATCACTCCAAGCTGGAGTACCAAGCATCTGTTCCTCCAATCACTGCAAACCAAGGTATCGAGCAGCAGAGCAGCAGAAACTGCAGCAGTTACTCTCCTTTTGCACTTATGAGGGACGTGGAAATTTCAGTTCAAAATCACTCCTATCTTGTGGGATTTTCACACAAAATTTCAGGTCTCCAGCCAGGCGAAAGGGATACTACCGGCGGCAAGGGACGAGCACCATGTGCCGAGAGGAGCAGGGGCGGACTTCGGGCTCAAGGCGAACAACAGAGGATCAGAGCCAAAATCAAGCAGCGAAGCAGCAGAGGATCGGAGTTGTGGATCAATTCAAGAGGTGCGGAGGAGCAGTAGAGGATCAGAGTTGTGGATCAATTCAAGAAGGATGCCGGAGCTATGGCGGACGGCGTAGCAGCGGCTGACCTCGGGCTCTCAATTGGAGTGGGGGAAGGCGATCGGCGAGGGAGCTGCGGCCGGCGGGGAAGGAGGGGCGGAGGAGCAGAGGGTAAGGGAGCTGTGGACGGCGGAGGGGCGGAGGAGCCTGGCAGAGGGGAGGAGCTTGGCGGGCGGAGGGAGACGACGATCCCCCAGCGGAAGTATTTCAAATTAGGGGTAGTTTGGTACTTTTTCCCGTTTTCACCTGGTCAGAGAAAACCCCCAGCGACAACTATTTCGGTACAGAGGGAGTAGATTAGTTACAAATTACACATACTGATTTGTGTACTAACATAGATTTGCCTGAGACAAGTGATTTACTAAACGTACGCTTCTCTAGTTGTTGACTTCTTGGCATCCCTCATGCTCAAATCTTGGCTCCGCCCCTGCATGGGGCGGCCGGTTCGCTTCGCTTCGGTGCAAATAAACCAGAAGAAAAATCAAAAGGAGGAATAAACCACCTACATGATATGCAAAGTCGGCACAAAAACAAGGGAAGAAAAATAAATGAGTGTGGCACAAGTTTTGTTAAATTGGGTAAAAATGTGAATTTTTTTGCTAAGTGTGGTAAATGTTGTCACAAACATGAAATTAGAGGGTAGAAAATGATATTCACTCTTAAAGTTTTAAATTCTTATGCAATTAAAGATTAAAACATATTCAGATTCTTTTTTCACAGTTTTCACAAATGTTTCGCATATATGTTATGATGCAATTTCTATTCTGACTACGCTCGGTAAGGTTGTATCTCGCCAAACACTCCCGGTTCTCTACCAGGGACTTGATGTCTAAAGATAAATGACCAGAGCACGAACAAGTGAATAACAGCTGGTGTATCTATTGGGGTTCAGCTGTGCTGTCATCGGTTTGGCATGCGGAGTACCTTACCTTACCTTTCCTCTCGGCTACAAGCACTAACTTGCGAAGTTTGACGCTTGCTGGTACGAGCGGTGGAGGTTTGAGGGCTTGCTGGTACCGCGCGCATGTGGTTTGGCATTTTGGTGCAGACGGGGCGATATCTCAGTTATGCTAAGGGGTGCCTGTAGATGGCCCAATCAGGCCTTGTACCAATTCATACTTGGTCGCCAGCGAGGCGCCTCTGATGTCTGCCTGATCTTAGAATTCCACCAGTTCATACTTCTCTTCCCTGATGTAATCGAGCAAGCAGTTGCATATTTTTAAGCAATTATGAATCAAGGCTAACCGCATTGCTTTTCTTTCTTTTCTTTCGTGTTCTCCAGATGCATGAGATTCATGCCCAAAATCTCCGGCTGGTTGGAGCCATGGATATGGATCACATCCCGTAAATAGTGGAGAACTAAATAACGGCATCTCGTGTATCCCGTAATTTTCAGTTAAATTTGTTACCTACTGGTAATGGAGTAGCTTCAGTAGCTTAAAATTCAGTAGCTGAAAATTTGTGATAATTTTGAAGTAGCTTCAGCACCTATTGTTAATTTTGCACATGAAGCTTCAGCACCTATTGTTAATTTTGCACATGAAGCTTCAGTAATTTTGCACATGAAGCTTCAGTATTTTAGCACATGAAGCTCTTGGAGTAGGACTTGGTGTTATGAGTAATTTGGAGTAATTTAGTTGCTCAAGCCCAATTAATCACCAACCTACATCACTAATTTCAGTCAGCTTACCATCCACTAATTCCAACCATGAAATGTTTGCTTGGCCTTATGAGCAGAGGAAGTGTAACTGAAGATAATAACAGAAGTGTACTTGCAGTACTCAAAGATTGTGTCCTTGCAGTGGAGTTGTGCAGTGCAGTGCATGCATTTTTGGAGTAGCATCAGTAGCTACTGTTACTTTTGCACATGAAGTACAGTATTCGAGTAGCTACTGTTACTTTTTATTCAATTAAAACTAAATGAATCTTTTCAGTTAAGTGAAACCTTTTTCTTCAATTAAAACTAAATGAATCTTTTCTGTTAAATGAAACATTTTTATTCATTTAAAACTAAATGAATCTTTTGTAGCTTCTGAACTGGAGAGCCACTGTTAACTTGCATAAGTCTGCATTTGTATTCTCTGTGTTATGAACTGGAGTATGTGATTGTTCCCACTCTTGTTTGTTTGATGCCTTTGTTAGCATAGAAGTATTGATGATGATGTGTGTTGGTGTTTAACACCTGGTACTGACTTCGATTTGCTTTCTCCTCTCATTTAGGAATTTCCATTAGTTCAGTGACCTCTGGTGGCCATGGGAAGTACCGTGGTCTTGTTGACTGCATGGCGTGCCGCTGGACAGGGCAAACAGGATGATGTCTACAAACAGGGAAATCCCTTTGAGCTTTTTGAGGTTAAAAGTTTCTCTGAAACCATTGTCAGTTTGTCACAGCATCATTGATTTCATGCAGATGTTTGCATGGAAGGCCATTTTGCCTACTCCCATGGCCATTTTGCCATTTTTGGAGTACAATTTTTAGGAGAAATATTCTACTCTATGCAAAGGCTTTGTGTTTCTTGGTTATTTCTATATCATGGATGGAGTAGAAAAGCTCTTAAAACAAATGTAATGATGTGGATTAAAACTAAATGAATATTTTTAGTTAAGTCAAACCTTTTTATTCAATTAAAACTAAATGAATCTTTTGTTGTGCATAAATAATGTTTAGTTAAAACTGAATTAATTTTTTGCATTAATTAAATCTAAATGAAACTTTTTCAGTAAATAAAACTAAACAAATTTTTCAGTAAATGAACTTTTGAGTTAATTAAAATTAAATGAATTGCAGCAGGAGTACCCTCCTTCTCCTGACTTCTCCTCTTTTCAGCAAGTGCATCAGCAGTATGAGTAGTTCTTCGAGTAGGACTTGATAGCCCTCTTCCCTTTCTCTTCTTCTCTCTGTCTTCTCTCCTCTTGCGCTCTTCCTCTCTCTTCTTTTTCTCTTCGCTTTCTCTTCTTGCATCATTTGTCAGTAGTTTAGTGTAGTGTTTAGTGTAGGACTTGCAAGTACTACCCTTTTATCCTCCATCATTTTCAGTTAATTCACTGAAACTTTTTTCAGTTACTCCTTGCTTGTAGGGAGTAGCAGCACTACTTTCCTTGTTCTCTTCTCTTCTCTAAATTCTCTTCTCTTCTTCTCTTCTCTTCTCTAAATTCACTCGTCTCCTCTCCTACTACTCTCCTATCAGAGAACGATCCTACAAATGGAGTAGAAATATACACATACAAATGGAGCATGAAGTAAAAAAATCAAATGGAGTATGGAGTAAAAATTCAAATGGAGTAAAAATGATCACAAAATGGAGTTACACATACAAATGAAGTAAAAATAATCACAAAATGGAGTTACACATACAAATAGAGTAAAAATCCACTCCACACAAGCCTTTGCAAGCATATGGAGTAAAACTAATCACAAAATGGAGTTACACATACTCCAACATACTCCACACATACAACATACTCCAACATACTCAAATATGGATTATTACAGACATGACAATCATCAGAGCCTTATCACAAGCAACAGAGTCTCATCACAAGCAGCACAGCCTCATCGGGAGTAACACAGCCTCATCAGGAGTAACACAGCCTCATCACAAGCAACACAGCCTCATCACAAGCAACACAACCTCATCAGGAGTAACACAGCCTCATGACAATCATCAGAGCCTCATCACAAGCAATACATCCTCATCACAAGCAACACTTTTAAAAGCAAAGTGCTTTTAAAAGCACTTAACTGAATTTATATGCAAAAATTCAGTTAAGTTCTTTTAAAAGGACTTTGCTGACACTTTGCTGAATTTATATGCACCTAGGTGCATATAAATTCAGTTAAGTGCTATGCATATAAATTCAGCAAAGTTCTTTACAAGCACTTAACTGTGTAACTTTGTCAGTGTAATTGTGTATCTCAAATTGATTTAAAATTTTTGTTAACTGACCAGTTTCTGCTATATTTGTTGTACTCTCTATTTTTTGTACTGCAGAAACCCAACTTCCATACAAGTCTCATTTGCAAGATTATGCTCTGAAGATACCGCATGGCTAAGGCAGAAAAAAGGAGGCATAATCTGCTGCGGCAAGAATTGCCTTGCTGTCATTAACTCAAGAAGCAAAACCAGCACACCTTTTTTTGCACAGTTTTCTGCTACTCATGGAATTCTAGTAGTGCAAGCCATGCCACTAGAAATCTCTCTTTGACTGTTGCACTGTGTCAGCAATTACACAGGTACAGTAAAATCTTGCACAAGTACAGTGAAATCTTTGACGCATTGGTCGTTCATACATATCCTGGTAGAAACTATAGGAGTATATATCAGCACTAGTATCCTTTGGCATTTATCTGTATCCTTTGGAGTATTAGTCAACATGTTTATCTCCCACCTAGGAGTACTCAGCAAAGAACCTAACTGAATTTGCTGCTTTAAAAATTTGCAAAGCACCTCAATGACCATATAAATTCAGCAAAGCACCTTACTGAACATATAAATTTAGCATTTATCCATGTCAGTTGTTTTAAAAATGTGTAACTGTGTGAGTTGTTTTAAAAATGGAGTAAATCAATCATTTTCATATTGACCATATATTGCTTGTTGTGAACATTTTTAAACTGACCATATATGTCAAGTTAATAGTAAATCAAGAAATGTCAAGTTAACAGTAAATCAAGTTAAATGGAAAGCAAGTCACTATGACAACAATATTGTTACTGAAAATGGAGCAACTCACCTACTCCTAATTTGTCAATTGATCTTGCGGTTGTTGCTGTTCACACAATTGATCTTGCTGTTGCTGATGTTCCCATGATCAATTGACAAGTGGGGTAAAGGCGGCCGGTGAGGGAGCTGCGGCCGGCGGGGAAGGAGGGTCGGAGGAGCAGAGGGTAAGGGAGCTGAGGACGGCGGAGGGGCGGAGGAGCCTGGCAGAGGGGAGGAGCTTGGCGGGCGGAGGAAGACGACGATCCCCCAGCGGAAGTATTTCAAATTAGGGGTAGTTTGGTACTTTTTCCCGTTTTCACCTGGTCGGAGAAAACCCCCAGCGACAACTATTTCGGTACAGAGGGAGTAGATTAGTTACAAATTACACATACTGGTTTGTGTACTAACATAGATTTGCCTGAGACAAGTGATTTACTAAAAGTACGCTTCTCTAGTTGTTGACTTCTTGGCAACCCTCATGCTCAAATCTTGGCTCCGCCCCTGCGTGGGGCGGCCGGTTCGCTTCGCTTCGGTGCAAATAAACCAGAAGAAAAATCAAAAGGAGGAATAAACCACCTACGTGATATGCAAAGTCGGCACAAAAACAAGGGAAGAAAAATAAATGAGTGTGGCACAAGTTTGGTTAAATTGGGTAAAAATGTGAATTTTTTTGCTAAGTGGGGTAAATGTTGTCACAAACGTGAAATTAGAGGGTAGAAAATGATATTCACTCTTAAAGTTTTAACTTCTTATGCAATTAAAGATTAAAACAGATTCAGATTCTTTTTTCACAGTTTTCACAAATGTTTCGCATATATGTTATGATGCAATTTCTATTCTGACTACGCTCGATAAGGTTGTATCTCGCCAAACACTCCCGGTTCTCTACCAGGGACTTGATGTCTAAAGATAAATGACCAAAGCGCGAACAAGTGAACAACAGCTGGCGTATCTATTGGGGTTCAGCTGTGCTGTCATCGGTTTGGCATGCGGAGTACCTTACCTTACCTTTCTCTCGGCTACAAGCACTAACTTGCGAAGTTTGACGCTTGCTGGTACGAGCGGTGGAGGTTTGAGGGCTTGCTGGTACTGCGCGCACGTGGTTTGGCATTTTTGTGCAGACGGGGCGATATCTCAGTTATGCTAAGGGGTGCCTGTACATGGCCCAATCAGGCCTTGTACCAATTCATACTTGGTCGCCAGCGAGGCGCCTCTGATGTCTGCCTAATCTTAGAATTCCACCAATTCATACTTCTCTTCACTGATGTAATCGAGCAAGCAGTTGCATATTTTTAAGCAATTATGAATCAAGGCTAACCGCATTGCTTTTGTTTCTTTTCTTTCATGTTCTCCAGATGCATGTGATTCATGCCCAAAATCTCCGGCTGGTAGGAGCCATGGATATGGATCACATTCCGTAAATAGTGGAGAACTAAATAACGGCATCTCGTGTATCCCGTAATTTTTAGTTAAATTTGTTACCTACTGTTAATGGAGTAGCTTCAGTAGCTTAAAATTCATTAGCTGAAAATTTGTGATAATTTTGAAGTAGCTTCAGCACCTATTGTTAATTTTGCACATGAAGCTTCAGTAATTGTGCACATGAAGCTTCAGTATTTTAGCACATGAAGCTCTTGGAGTAGGACTTGGTGTTATGAGTAATTTGGAGTAATTTAGTTGCTCAAGCCCAATTAATCACCAACCTACATCACTAATTTCAGTCAGCTTACCATCCACTAATTCCAAGCATGAAATGTTTGCTTGGCCTTATGAGCAGAGGAAGTGTAACTGAAGATAATAACAGAAGTGTACTTGCAGTACTCAAAGATTGTGTGCTTGCAGTGGAGTAGTGGAATGCAGTGCATGCATGTTTGGAGTAGCATCAGTAGCTACTGTTACTTTTGCACATGAAGTACAGTACTGGAGTAGCTACTGTTACTTTTTATTCAATTAAAACTAAATGAATCTTTTCAGTTAAGTGAAACCTTTTTCTTGAATTAAAACTAATTGAATCTTTTAAGTTAAATGAAACCTTTTTATTCAATTAAAACTAAATGAATCTTTTGTAGCTTCTGAACTGGAGAGCCACTGTTAACTTGCATAAGTCTGCATTTGTATTCTCTGTGTTCTAAACTGGAGTATGTGAATGTTCCCACTCTTGTTTGTTTGATGCCTTTGTTAGAATAGAAGTATCTGATGATGATGTGTGTTGGTGTTTAACACCTGGTACTGACTTCGATTTGCTTTCTCCTCTCATTTAGGAATTGCCATTAGTTCATTGACCTCTGGTGGCCATGGGAAGTACCGTGGTCTTGTTGACTGAATGGCGTGCCGCTGGACAGGGCAAACATGATGATGTCTACAAACAGGGAAATCCCTTTGAGCTTTTTGAGGTTAAAAGTTTCTCTGAAACCATTGTCAGTTTGTCACGGCATCAGTGATTTCATGCAGATGTTTGCATGGAAGGCCATTTTGCCTACTCCCATGGCCATTTTGCCATTTTTGGAGTACAATTTTTAGGAGAAATATTCTGCTCTATGCAAAGGCTTTGTGTTTCTTGGTTATTTTTATATCATGGATGGAGTAGAAAAGCTCTTAAAACAAATGTAATGAAGTGGATTAAAACTAAATGAATCTTTTCAGTTAAGTGAAACCTTTTTATTCAATTAAAACTAAATGAATCTTTTTTTGTGCATAAATAATGTTTAGTTAAAACTGAATTAATCTTTTGCATTAATTAAATCTAAATGAAACCTTTTCAGTAAATAAAACTAAACAAATTTTTTCAGTAAATGAACTTTTGAGTTAATTAAAATTAAATGAATTGCAGCAGGAGTACCCTCCTTCTCCTGACTTCTCCTCTTTTCCGCAAGTGCAGCAGCAGTATGAGTAGTTCTTCGAGTAGGACTTGATAGCCCTCTTCCCTTTCTCTTCTTCTCTCTGTCTTCTCTCCTCTTGCGCTCTTCTTCTCTCTTCTTTTTCTCTTCTCTTTCTCTTCTTGCATCATTTGTCAGTAGTTTAGTGTAGGGTTTAGTGTAGGACTTGCAAGTACTACCCTTTTATCCTCCATCATTTTCAGTTAATTAACTGAAACTTTTTTCAGTTACTCCTTGCTTGTAGGGAATAGCAGCACTACTTTCCTTGTTCTCTTCTCTTCTCTTCTTCTCTTCTCTTCTCTAAATTCACTCGTCTCCTCTCCTACTACTCTCCTATCAGAGAATGATCATACAAATGGAGTAGAAATATACACATACAAATGGAGCATGGAGTAAAAAAATCAAATCGAGTATGGAGTAAAAATTCAAATGGAGTAAAAATGATCACAAAATGGAGTTACACATACAAATGAAGTAAAAATAATCACAAAATGGAGTTACACATACAAATGGAGTAAAAATCCACTCCACACAAGCCTTTGCAAACATATGGAGTAAAAATAATCACAAAATGGAGTTACACATACTCCAACATACTCCACACAAACAACATACTCGAACATACTCAAATATGGATTATTACAGACATGACAATCATCAGAGCCTCGTCACAAGCAACAGAGTCTCATCACAAGCAACACAGCCTCATCAGGAGTAACACAGCCTCATCAGGAGTAACACAGCCTCATGACAATCATCAGAGCCTCATCACAAGCAAGACAGCCTCATCACAAGCAACACAGCCTCATCAGGAGTAACACAGCCTCATGACAATCATCGGAGGCTCATCACAAGCAATACAGCCTCATCACAAGCAACACTTTTAAAAGCAAAGTGCTTTTAAAAGCACTTAACTGAATTTATATGCACAAATTCAGTTAAGTGCTTTTAAAAGCACTTTGCTGACACTTTGCTGAATTTATATGCACCTAGGTGCATATAAATTCAGTTAAGTGATATGCGTATAAATTCAGCAAAGTTCTTTACAAGCACTTAACTGTGTAACTTTGTCAGTGTAATTGTGTATCTCAAGTTGATTTAAAATTTTAGTTAACTGACCAGTTTCTGCTATATTTGTTGTACTCTCTATTTTTTGTACTCCAGAAACCCAACTTCCATACAAGTCTCATTTGCAAGATTATGCTCTGAAGATACCGCATGGCTATGGCAGAAAAAATGAGGCATAATCTGCTGCGGCAAGAATTGCCTTGCTGTCATTAACTCAAGAAGCAAAACCAGCACACCTTTTTTTGCACAGTTTTCTGCTACTCATGGAATTCTAGTAGTGCAAGCCATGCCACTAGAAATCTCTCTTTGACTGTTGCACTGTGTCAGCAATTACACAGGTACAGTAAAATCTTGCACAAGTACAGTGAAATCTTTGACGCATTGGTCGTTCATACATATCCTGGCAGAAACTATAGGAGTATATATTAGCACTAGTATCCTTTGGCATTTATCTGTATCCTTTGGAGTATTAGTCAACATGTTTATCTCCCACCTAGAAGTACTCAGCAAAGAACCTAACTGAATTTGCTGCTTTAAAAATTTGCAAAGCACCTCAATGACCATATAAATTCAGCAAAGCACCTTACTGAACATATAAATTTAGCATTTATCCATGTCAGTTGTTTTAAAAATGTGTAACTGTGTGAGTTGTTTTAAAAATGGAGTAAATCAACCATTTTCATATTGACCATATATTGCTTGTTGTGAACATTTTTAAACTGACCATATATGTCAAGTTAACAGTAAATCAAGAAATGTCAAGTTAACAGTAAATCAAGTTAAATGGAAAGCAAGTCACTATGACAACAATATTGTTACTGAAAATGGAGCAACTCACCTACGCCTAATTTGTCAATTGATCTTGCGGTTGTTGCTGTTCGCACAATTGATCTTGTTGTTGCTGAAGTTCCCATGATCAATTGACAAGTGGGGTAAAGGCGGTCGGCGAGGGAGCTGCGGCCGGCGGGGAAGGAGGGGCAGAGGAGCAGAGGGTAAGGGAGCTGAGGACGGCGGAGGGGCGGAGGAGCCTGGCAGAGGGGAGGAGCTTGGCGGGCGGAGGAAGACGACGATCCCCCAGCGGAAGTATTTCAAATTAGGGGTAGTTTGGTACTTTTTCCCGTTTTCACCTGGTCGGAGAAACCCCCCAGCGACAACTATTTCGGTATAGAGGGAGTAGATTAGTTACAAATTACACATACTGGTTTGTGTACTAACATAGATTTGCCTGAGACAAGTGATTTACTAAAAGCACGCTTCTCTAGTTGTTGACTTCTTGGCACCCCTCATGCTCAAATCTTGGCTCCGCCCCTGCGTGGGGCGGCCGGTTCGCTTCGCTTCGCTTCGCTGCAAATAAACCAGAAGAAAAATCAAAAGGAAGAATAATCCACCTACGTGATATTCAAAGTCGGCACAAAAACAAGGGAAGAAAAATAAATGAGTGTGGCACAAGTTTGATTAAGTTGGGTAAAAATGTGAATTTTTTTGCTAAGTGGCGTAAATGTTGTCACAAACGTGAAATTAGAGGGTAGAAAATGATATTCACTCTTAAAGTTTTAACTTCTTATGCAATTAAAGATTAAAACAGATTCAGATTCTTTTTTCACAGTTTTCACAAATGTTTCGCATATATGTTATGATGCAATTTCTATTCTGACTACGCTCGGTAAGGTTGTATCTCGCCAAACTGTGGCACCCCGATAGAGGGCCGATGCACGCCAGTCCCAGGATAAGACCTGGTGCACGCCTGAGACATGATACTGTAATTCCAGGCACAAAAATGGCTTTATTAAATCAAATGGAGTTTTACAATACTGTTGCTTACAACAATATTACATAACACCAAGACTAACTAAGTGGTAGCGGAGGTCTTGGCTCAGCGATAACGACGTCTCTGGCTGGGCTCCACAACTCACAGGACTGGCTGGGTTACAATCTAGCCTGACGGATCTTCTCCTGCAACTGGCCACGTGCAAGGCCAGGTGAGTACTTTGAATGTACTCGCAAGACAACCAAATACATAGCATCCAAACAAGCAGATAACAAAGCAAGCCCTATGCTCATGGATGAATCTACTCTAAACATGGCATAGAATTAACTGAAAAACATGGATTAAACATGGCATAACATGGATCAGGCATAACAACTACATAACATGGCATAACATGGATCAGGCATAACAACTACATAACATGGCATAACATGGATCAGGCATAACAGCTACATAACATGGCATAACATGGATCAGGCATAACAGCTACATAACATGGCATAACATGGATCAGGCATAACAACTACATAACATGGCATAGCATGGCAATTAACAGATTAAGTGCTTGAGTTGCTTACTGTACCAAGTGCCAACTTACTCTTGTCTGGGTTGTCGCACAACCCTCGGAATGCTCATAATCCACTGAGCACTTCCGAACATAAGACAAGTTCTTCCATCATTATCATCATTACGGTTGACCATCCTAGAGAGGCCTAAACGGACTGTCCAATACCGTGGACGCGGCTATTCGAATAGGTTTTTACACTCTGCAGAGGTTGCGCACTTTACCCACACTATGGAGTACCTGGCCTCGTGATCCCATTCGGGTGGACCGGTGGTGCTCCAACGAAACCTGCCTGACCCGTGACCCCTCTATCGTACCACCGACAATCATACCCTCCCAGGGTCATGTCCTGGGTGGCCCCTATGTCACCTCGTGACACCTGCCACCGTCGTGGCCAAACAAAACTGTCCCAAACGGGGACTCCCGGGATAAACAAACAACTGGGCCAAGTCAAGGCCGTCCCATACCGGCAAATGTAGCTGCACGGAAAAGTCCGGGTAGATGGCTCTTGATCAACCAACTAAGTTTAACTCACAAGTTCAATTTACTATTTCCGTCATCTCATTATAACATCAACATTTATGAGCAAGAACAATACTTAACAACAGCATAGCAAAATCATAACGGTACTGACAATCATGGCATGAGATCAAATCATAGCACTAACATGATAATGGGACTAGAAATATTGTTACTAGCATGGGAAAATATGACATGAAAGCAATTCATGATATCACATGGTAAATAACACTAGTAGCTAGCACAGATGAAATAACAGGGCTACGGTAGTGCAGACTAACAGATGGTCTGAAATATAATGCAACACACACACACAGGGTGCAAGCAAAGTCATCACGCAAGTCCGGAGCTCATGATAAGAGGTTGGCTTGCCTTGGGGTAGAGGAATACACCGGGAGGAAATGCGATGAAACTCCGGAAAGATTTGCCGGAAACGTTCCCTCTCGGAGGGGGGCTGATTAAGGGCAAGGGCAAAATGGTCATTTTCACAGTGTGGAAACATTATGAAAATGATTCCATCGGAAAGGGCTCGACGAACTGAAGACGTGGGCATTGGTTTTACCTCAATCGGAGTTACGGTCGCGGAGAAAAGGCCGTTCGTTCGTTAAGCCGAGAAACGGACAGAAAACTGTGCATTTCGGCCCTTAACGAATGAACGTTCGCAAAGTAACCACTTCGGCCGCCGGCTGGAAATTGAAAGCGTCTTCTGAGATTACGCTTCGGCTGCAGCGAAAACGTATTTTCATTCGAGGCCGCGAGAAATACGCTTTGCCGACTCGACAGCGCCTTCCCAAAAATACGCCTCCACTTAACCTGACAGCGGGCCCGGATTGACTTTCCCTTTCTCACTGACGAGCGGGCCCCGCCTTATCTCCTTCTCTCTCTCTCCCCGGTCTTCTGCTAGCTCCCGACGCAGAACAGAGGAAGGCCGTGGCTGCTCGGGCCGTGCTCGTCGCCGGCGCCTCCCTGCGCGGCCGCGCCTGCCGGCGGGCGGGAAACGGCTGCAGGGCTCCGCCGTACCCGCGGGAGCAGTTACTGGCCGTGGAAGACGACCGAGGCCGCAGCAGCTCGAGGCGGGCGGCCGCCACTGCCATGGTCGGATGCGGGGACGGCGAGCTCCTCCGGCCAAAATTGGAGGGGGAGGCGACGTAGGCGGGCTCCAAGGGGAGGCTAGGGACCAGAGGAGAGGGAGGGGGAGGGCCAGGGGCTGGAATCGGGAGGGTCTAGGCGGCGGCAGAGCTTCTACCCTGGCGAGGCAGAGAGCTCGAGGAGCTCGAATGGGAGAGGGGCTGGGCTGCTGGCGAGGGAGAGAGCTCGGGGAGCTCCTTAAATAGCTGCGGGGAGGGGTCTCACGACGGATGCCGAAGCTCCGAGACGCACGGCGAGGTGGCGGCGATCTGGTGGAGCATCGACGTCGGCAGAAGCGGCTGGGAGCTACGGGACGAGGGGGAGAGGCTTCCAGGAGGTCCAAGAGCGCGGCGGGGAGCTCTCCGACGCTCCCGGACAAGCCAGAACCCACTGGAGGCGGCCTCCCGAAGGCTCCAGAGCACAGAGCTCTGTTTTGGCACGCTCTGCCCGTGGTCACCGCGTGGCCACGGCGTTTCCACGCCCAACGCGATGCCAAAAAATGTCTGGGACGATCTGCACACTTCTCTGAGTTGACCTATGCAGCTGGATGGGACGGAAGAGGTCTGGTGTGACCACACCCTGGTCAAATAGTTACTGGCAGTAAACTTTGCACACATGGTGTGGCCACCACAGTGCTCCTCTTGGCCTGATATCTGGCATAGGTCAATCATCTACTAAGGTGATCATCCTGGCCAAGTTTCAGCACAAATGGACAAGTCTAGATGGTACTTCCTTCACAAAGCACCAATCTGACCAGAAATGCAAATGAGGAAGTAGGGGTCAAATGGTTAAATGGATTTGGATGATTTTTGGTGGAGAGTTATTATTTGGTCATTATAGATATCTGGTAAAGTTTTAGCTCAAATTGATCATCCATGAGGGTACTTCCTTCACAGAGGTTCAATCTGAACAGAAACTTAGATAATTTACTGGGGGAAAATGGCTAGATGAAATGGGCTGGTTTTTGGTATACAGAGGTGATTTATCAATTTTAACCAGCCTGAAAAATTACAGCCCAAAAACATCAAGGGAACAAGCACTTCCTTTGCAGACTGGAAATCTGGACAGAATTTGCAAATGGATGTTGTGCTCAAAATTTAATTGGTGGAACTTGAGATTTTGATGGAAATGGTGAATATATGGATAGGAGAAGCTCCACAAATTATTTGTGATTTTTCCTAGCTACCAAAATGGTAGTTCCTTTGGAAAGGCCCCAAATTGAAATATTGGCTTTAAATAGGAAAATGCAATTTCCCTGATTTAATTATGGCCAATATTTTTGTGAGAGATCAATATAATCACAAAGAATATCTCCACAAGTTTTCATGAACTTTGGAGATGGGAAGATATTTTTCTGGATTTAATTCCTCAGAAAGGCAGAAAGAGGAATTAATTCTAGATGAGAAATATTGCATATGACTTAGCAATATTTTTGCACATCTAGGGTTTATGAGTGAAGGATGATCTCTGGAAATTTTGGGAGGATCAACTGAGCAAGGAAAATGATAGCTCCTTTGTAAACACAAAGGCAGGATTATCAGTTCCAATATTTTGGAACTAGGGTTTGAATGAGGTTCGGGGTTTACTGACAGAAGCTTGGCTGGCACAAGAGCATGGGAAAGGCAGGGAGAGGCTGAGGATTGTCTGGATTCACCTGGTCACTCACCAGATTCCAGAGGAAAAAATTTGGGAGAGAAAAGCTAGGAAGGAATAACAGCACAAAAATTGATAACCCGATTTTTGGGGTGTTGCAAACCTTCCCCCCTTAAGAGAATCTCGTCCTCGAGATTCATAGGGTTAGCTCAAAACAAATACTACTCCTCCTGGAAAAAAAATCTCTGGGTTGGGTTGCAACCTTGCGGTTGAAAACAACCGAGTTAAAAGTACCGAAAATTGGTACACCCAGATTGAGATACGGATATCGCGGGATCTACTCCACGGCTAGGGGTCGCTGGGTTGCTCTCTTGGCCCTGACATTTTTAGAAAAAGTTAAAATTCCTTTTTCCAAAAATGCTAGAGGCACCACAATTGAGCTGTGGCCTCTCTCGCTGACAGGTGGGCCCAGGGCCCACTGGCAGCCTCCTTCTTCTTTCTCCGGCCACCGGCTCTCTCTTGCTCCCGCGCTGTTCCGCGTGCGGCCGGGCACTGCACGAGCATCTAGCTCCTAGGGCACAAAGCACCCTACGACGATAGTGCGCGGCGTGCACGAGGCCGACGCAGAGAGCACTCATCTCGCGGGCCAGCGCCGGTCGGCACTGCTCGCGGATTCGCCTCCTGGACGCCGGTGATCGAGCGATGCGCGGTTCTCCTGGACTTCGTTCATCGTACACCGGACTTGGGCTATGAAAGACGACGGCGACGCAGCTCTGTCCAACACACACCATGCCTCTCTTCCATCTCTTCGGTTTGGACGAGCTCGAGCCGAGCTCCTTCGGCCATGCGGTGATCCTGGTGGGGCTACGGTGGCTCCTCACTGCGCTGCTGGCTATGCTGATCGGTTCGTCGCTCTTGCTGCTGCAGCTCATCCTGCTGGAGCGGGCTCGCGATGACGAGGGTCCTGATGCGGCGGGCCGAGACGAGGGTGATGCGGACAGAGTGGCTGGCGAACATCCACGCTGGTTCCTTCGCCGTCTCAAGCGGGTGGAACAAGCACGCGGGTTGCAGTAGGATGAGGTGGCGGCCTGTCCAGCGTCACTCAAGACGGGGACAAAGGCGCCGCTGGGTCTGGGGCTAGTGCTGTGTGGTCAGCGAAGCTCTACCAAGGCAGGGATCACGCTGCTGGTAGCTCCTAGTCAAACAACATCCACACTGAGTGGGTGTTGGGGAAAAAATCGGGGTTTAGATCTCGGACTGGGGGGGTTGTAACGGTTTATGCTGCAATAAAATTTCTCAGAATTTCTCCGAAATTGCAGCTGAGCTCTAGGAAAAATATTTAGGGACGGGGGAAATTATTGGGGAGAACTGGCTCTCCAGAATGCTGGGTTCAGAAAACTGGCAAGCGGAGTAAGAACAGATGGGTATGGGTATGCGACTTTGCATAGCACCCGAGTACTGCTGCGACTGTACTCAGGAGGATGAACTTGGCGTGCCAACATTGCTCACACGACACACATGCAATCTACTCAAACCAAAATGCAGGCAAATGCATATAGGAGCAACATACATGCAAAGGAAAAGAACACATCCAACGGATTACTCTAGGGTGTTTTAATGCTAGTGGGTGTATGTACTCCTGGTATACATACACCTACACCAGCCCGTATTTCATTAAGGACTCCGGGCGAGTCCATTGTTGTTAGGTGTAAGTGCTCTACTGACTAAAATCTTGTTAAGAGTCCACTGCCAGTGCTGCTAAACATTTCTGCTTAGCAGAGGGACAGATGAACCAAGCACACAGAGCAAGCAGACATACATAACATTACAACAGCACACAAGCCGTACAAGCATACAACAACACGCAACCTCACTAGGCAGCTGACAGCAACTACTCACCCCGAACTACAGGGTTCTACTCTTGCTGGGGCTCTCCTGGGGGACGTAGGCTGAGCCAACTTCCGTCTTCATCGTCAGACACCTCTATAGGTTGGGGCTCAACTGCTGGAGCTGCGGCTGGAACTTGACGGAGCACATCCCGACGACGAAGACGCCGAATAGCTCCTCGAATAGAATTTGGGTGAACGTTGCCAGACTTCCACGGGTTCATGAGCTGCGAGGAAGGCACTAGCTGCGAAGGTGGCACTGGGTTTGGCAACATGGAACTGGTGGCTTGGGATGCAGCTTGACGGGCCTCACAGTATGCTTCCGTAACAACCCGAGTGGTGTTTTGGTCAATGGCTTTAAACTCTCCGAGGATGCCGGAGATCAGCAGTCCCTGGGCAGCAATAAACTGAACTAGGCGAGCCATTGCCGAGTCGGTATCTTCAACTGTGCTGAAGAACTCACAGCCTTCATCGGACACGAAGGGAAAGTAGCGGAACTCCCGCATCTCCGCTACTTGCGAGAACTGGAAACGAAGACGGGCGATGGCTTCCGCAGCAGTTGTTTGGACAGCCAATGCGGGGGTGGGCATGGGTTTGCCCTAAAAAGTCAAGGGCTTCCCATCCTCCGCTGGACCTGGGCAGATATGCACATTCGCATAGAATCGGCAAAGGTGAGTGACGGGTTCCGATTGGAACACCAGATACACCGGGCTAGTACTACAGCCAAGGGCTTGGGTGAGCATGCTCGAAAGGATGGGCGGGAAGCCGGGATAACCATTAGCCAAAGTTCGGATATGGAAAGTGGGTGCTCTGGAAGAACTAGCCATGGCTGCTGGTTTGAGGATACTGGCCTGGGTTCTCTTGCCGGGATCTGGCTTGGAGAGGGTTGCGACTCGCAAGTGGGAGGGGTTTAAATAGGCAACCAGGTTGGGACATACCAGCATGGCGTGGATCCTTCTCGTGCCGGGTAGACGATACGCCGGCACGGCCGACCACTGGGTAGGGTCACGGTCCAATCCAGGGATGGCTGGGTGGGCGGACAGCTGGATAGGGACACGTCAATTCCGACTGCGCCGTCTGTTGATCAACAGTGGCCGTGTCGGATGCCAGGGATGGGTCAACTCTATAGGGCTCACTACCGGCTGCAAATAGGGGTGGTCTGAGGCTAGGGTAACCTACAGCCAGCCTGGCTCTGATACCACGTCTTGTGGCACCCCGATAGAGGGCCGACACACGCCAGTCCCAGGATAAGACCTGGCGCACGCCTGAGACATGATACAGTAATTCCAGGCACAAAAATGGCTTTATTAAATCAAATGGAGTTTTACAATACTGTTGCTTACAACAATATTACATAACCCCAAGACTAACTAAGTGGCAGCGGAGGTCTTGGCTCAGCGATAACGACGTCTCTGGCTGGGCTCCACAACTCACAGGACTGGCTGGGTTACGATCTAGCCTGACGGATCTTCTCCTGCAACTGGCCACGTGCAAGGCCAGGTGAGTACTTTGAATGTACTCGCAAGACAACCAAATACATAGCATCCAAACAAGCAGATAACAAAGCAAGCCCTATGCTCATGGATGAATCTACTCTAAACATGGCATAGAATTAACTGAAAAACATGGATTAAACATGGCATAACATGGATCAGGCATAACAACTACATAACATGGCATAACATGGATCAGGCATAACAACTACATAACATGGCATAACATGGATCAGGCATAACAGCTACATAACATGGCATAACATGGATCAGGCATAACACCTACATAACATGGCATAACATGGATCAGGCATAACAACTACATAACATGGCATAGCATGGCAATTAACAGATTAAGCGCTTGAGTTCCTTACTGTACCAAGTGCCAACTTACTCTCGTCTGGGTTGTCGCACAACCCTCGGAATGCTCATAATCCACTGAGCACTTCCGAACATAAGACAAGTTCTTCCATCATTATCATCATTACGGTTGACCATCCTAGAGAGGCCTAAACGGACTGTCCAATACCGTGGACGCGGCTATTCGAATAGGTTTTTACACTCTGCAGAGGTTGCGCACTTTACCCACACTATGGAGTACCTGGCCTCGTGATCCCATTCGGGTGGACCAGTGGTGCTCCAACGAAACCTGCCTGACCCGTGACCCCTCTATCGTACCACCGACAATCATACCCTCCCAGGGTCATGTCCTGGGTGGCCCCTGTGTCACCTCGTGACACCTGCCACCGTCATGGCCAAACAAAACTGTCCCAAACGGGGACTCCCGGGCTAAACAAACAACTGGGCTCACAAGGTTATCGCCGCCTACCGGGCCAGGGTAGCACGCGCGCATAACCTTCCCTAGTGTGGTGGTACCGATAAAAGAGCACAAAGCCAGGCCAAGTCAAGGCCGTCCCATACCGGCAAATGTGGCTGCACGGAAAAGTCCGGGTAGGTGGATCTTGATCAACCAACTAAGTTTAACTCACAAGTTCAATTTACTATTTCCATCATCTCATTATAACATCAACATTTATGAGCAAGAACAATACTTAACAACAGCATAGCAAAATCATAACGGTACTGACAATCATGGCATGAGATCAAATCATAGCACTAACATGATAATGATACTAGAAATATCGTTACTAGCATGGGAAAATATGACATGAAAGCAATTCATGATATCACATGGTAAATAACACTAGTAGCTAGCACAGATGAAATAACAGGGCTACGGCAGTGCAGACTAACAGATGGTCTGAAATATAATGCAACACACACACACACACAGGGTGCAAGCAAAGTCATCACGCAAGTCCGGAGCTCATGATAAGAGGTTGGCTTGCCTTGGGGTAGAGGAATACACCGGGAGGAAGTGCGATGAAACTCCGGAAAGATTTGCCGGAAACGTTCCCTCTCGGAGGGGGGCTGATTAAGGACAAGGGCAAAATGGTCATTTTCACAGTGTGGAAACATTATGAAAATGATGCCATCGGAAAGGGCTCGACGAACTGAAGACGTGGGCATTGGTTTTACCTCAATCGGAGTTACGGTCGCGGAGAAAAGGCCGTTCGTTCGTTAAGCCGAGAAACGGACAGAAAACTGTGCATTTCGGCCCTTAACGAATGAACGTTCGCAAAGTAACCACTTCGGCCGCCGGCTGGAAATTGAAAGCGTCTTCTGAGATTACGCTTCTGCTGCAGCGAAATCGTATTTTCCTTCGAGGCCGCGGGAAAATACGCTTTGCCGACTCGAAAGCGCCTTTCTCAAAATCCGCCTCCACTTAACCTCACAGCGGGCCCGGGTTGACTTATCCCTTTCTCACTGACGAGCGGGCCCCGCCTTATCTCCTTCTCTCTCTCCCCTGTCTTCTGCTAGCTCCCGACGCAGAACAGAGGAAGGCCGTGGCTGCTCGGGCCGTGCTCGTCGCCGGCGCCTCCCTGCGCGGCCGCGCCTGCCGGGGGGCGGGAAAGGGCTGCAGGGCTCCGCCGCACCCGCAGGAGCAGTTACTGGCCGTGGAAGACGACCGAGGCCGCAACAGCTCGAGGCGGGCGGCCGCCACTGCCATGGTCGGATGCGGGCACGGCGAGCTCCTCCGGCCAAAATTGGAGGGGGCGGCGGCGTAGGCGGGCTCCAAGGGGAGGCTAGGGACCAGAGGATAGGGAGGGGGAGGGCCAGGGGCTGGAATCGGGAGGGTCTAGGCGGCGGCAGAGCTTCTGCCCTGGTGAGGCAGAGAGCTCGAGGAGCTCGAATGGGAGAGGGGCTGGGCTGCTGGCGAGGGAGAGAGCTCGGGGAGCTCCTTAAATAGCTGCGGGGAGGGGTCTCGCGACGGATGCCGAAGCTCCGAGACGCATGGCGAGGTGGCGACGATCTGGTGGAGCATCGACGTCGACAGAAGCGGCTGGGAGCTACGGGACGAGGGGGAGAGGCTTCCAGGAGGTCCACGAGCGCGGCGGGGAGCTCTCCGACGCTCCCGGACAAGCCAGAACCCACTGGAGGCGGCTTCCCGAAGGCTCCAGAGCACAGAGCTCTGTTTTGGCACGCTCTGCCCGTGGTCACCGCATGGCCACGGCGTTGCCACGCCCACGCGATGCCAAAACATGTCTAGGACGATCTACACACTTCGCTTAGTTGACCTATGCAGCTGGATGGGACGGAAGAGGTCTGGTGTGACCACACCCTGGTCAAATAGTTTCTGGCAGTAAACTTTGCACACATGGTGTGGCCACCACAGTGCTCCTCTTGGCCTGATCTCTGGCATAGGTCAATCATATACTAAGGTGATCATCCTGGCAGAGTTTCAGCACAAATGGACAAGTCTAGATGGTACTTCCTTCACAAAGCACCAATCTGACCAGAAATGCAAATGAGGAAGTAGGGGTCAAATGGCTAAATGGATTTGGATGATTTTTGGTGGAGAGTGATTATTTGGTCATTAGAGATAGCTGGTAAAGTTTTAGCTCAAATTGATCATCCATGAGGGTACTTCCTTCACAGAGGTTCAATCTGAACAGAAACTTAGATAATTTACTGGGGGGAAATGGCTAGATGAAATTGGCTGGTTTTTGGTATAAAGAGGTGATTTATCAATGTTAACCACCCTGAAAAATTACAGCCCAAAAAGATCAAGGGAACAAGCACTTCCTTTGCAGACTGGAAATCTGGACAGAATTTGCAAATGGATGTTGTGCTCAAAATTTAATTGGTGGAACTTGAGATTTTGATGGAAATGGTGAATATATGGATAGGAAAAGCTCCACAAATTATTTGGGATTTTTCCTAGCTACCAAAATGGTAGTTCCTTTGGAAAGGCCCCAAATTGAAATATTGGCTTTAAATAGGAAAATGCAATTTCCCTGATTTAATTATGGCCAATATTTTTGTGAGAGCTCAATATAATCACAAAGAATATCTCCACAAGTTTTCATGAACTTTGGAGATGGGAAGATATTTTTCTGGATTTAATTCCTCAGAAAGGCAGAAAGAGGAATTAATTCTAGATGAGAAATATTGCATATGACTTAGCAATATTTTTGCACATCTAGCGTTTATGAGTGAAGGATGATCTCTGGAAATTTTGGGAGGATCAACTGAGGAAGGAAAATGATAGCTCCTTTGTAAACACAAAGGCAGGATTACCAGTTCCAATATTTTGGAACTAGGGTTTGAATGAGGTTCGGGGTTTACTGACAGAAGCTTGGCTGGCACAAGAGCATGGGAAAGGCAGGGAGAGGCTGAGGATTGTCTGGATTCACCTGGTCACTCACCAGATTCCAGAGGAAAAAAAATTGGGAGAGAAAAGCTAGGAAGGAATAACAGCACAAAAATTGATAACCCGATTTTTGGGGTGTTACACAAACACTCCCGGTTCTCTACCAGGGACTTGATGTCTAAAGATAAATGACCAGAGCGTGAACAAGTGAACAACAGCTTGCGTATCTATTGGGGTTCAGCTGTGCTGCCATCGGTTTGGCATGCGGAGTACCTTACCTTACCTTTCCTCTCGGCTACAAGCACTAACTTGCGAAGTTTGACGCTTGCTGGTACGAGCGGTGGAGGTTTGAGGGCTTGCTGGTACCGCGCGCACGTGGTTTGGCATTTTGGTGCAGACGGGGCGATATCTCAGTTATTCTAAGGGGTGCCTGTAGATGGCCCAATCAGGCCTTGTACCAATTCATACATGGTCGCCAGCGAGGCGCCTCTGATGTCTGCCTGATCTTAGAATTCCACCAATTCATACTTCTCTTCCCTGATGTAATCGAGCAAGCAATTGCATATTTTTAAGCAATTATGAATCAAGGCTAACCGCATTGCTTTTCTTTCTTTTCTTTCGTGTTCTCCAGATGCATGTGATTCATGCCCAAAATCTCCGGCTGGTTGGAGCCATGGATATGGATCACATCCCGTAAATAGTGGAGAACTAAATAACGGCATCTTGTGTATCCCGTAATTTTCAGTTAAATTTGTTACCTACTGTTAATGGAGTAGCTTCAGTAGCCTAAAATTTAGTAGCTGAAAATTTGTGATAATTTTGAAGTAGCTTCAGCACCTATTGTTAATTTTGCACATGAAGCTTCAGTAATTTTGCACATGAAGCTTCAGTATTTTAGCACATGAAGCTCTTGGAGTAGGACTTGGTGTTATGAGTAATTTGGAGTAATTTAGTTGCTCAAGCCCAACTAATCACCAACCTACATCACTAATTTCAGTCAGCTTACTATCCACTAATTCCAACCATGAAATGTTTGCTTGGCCTTATGAGCAGAGGAAGTGTAACTGAAGATAATAACAGAAGTGTACTTGCAGTACTCAAAGATTGTGTGCTTGCAGTGGAGTAGTGCAGTGCAGTGCATGCATTTTTGGAGTAGCATCAGTAGCTACTGTTACTTTTGCACATGAAGTACAGTACTGGAGTAGCTACTGTTACTTTTTATTCAATTAAAACTAAATGAATCTTTTCAGTTAAGTGAAACCTTTTTCTTCAATTAAAACTAAATGAATCTTTTAAGTTAAATGAAACCTTTTTATTCAATTAAAACTAAATGAATCTTTTGTAGCTTCTGAACTGGAGAGCCACTGTTAACTTGCATAAGTCTGCATTTGTATTCTCTGTATTCTAAACTGGAGTATGTGATTGTTCCCACTCTTGTTTGTTTGATGCCTTTGTTAGCATAGAAGTATCTGATGATGATGTGTGTTGGTGTTTAACACCTGGTACTGACTTCGATTTGCTTTCTCCTCTCATTTAGGAATTGCCATTAGTTCAGTGACCTCTGGTGGCCATGGGAAGTACCGTGGTCTTGTTGACTGCATGGCGTGCCGCTGGACAGGGCAAACAGGATGATGTCTACAAACAGGGAAATCCCTTTGAGCTTTTTGAGATTAAAAGTTTGTCTGAAACCATTGTCAGTTTGTCACAGCATCATTGATTTCATGCAGATGTTTGCATGGAAGGCCATTTTGCCTACTCCCATGGCCATTTTGCCATTTTTGGAGTATAATTTTTAGGAGAAATATTCTGCTCTATGCAAAGGCTTTGTGTTTCTTGGTTATTTCTATATCATGGATGGAGTAGAAAAGCTCTTAAAACAAATGTAATGATGTGGATTAAAACTAAATGAATCTTTTCAGTTAAGTGAAACCTTTTTATTCAATTAAAACTAAATGAATCTTTTGTTGTGCATAAATAATGTTTAGTTAAAACTGAATTAATCTTTTGCATTAATTAAATCTAAATGAAACCTTTTCAGTAAATAAAACTAAACAAACTTTTCAGTAAATGAACTTTTGAGTTAATTAAAATTAAATGAATTGCAGCAGGAGTACCCTCCTTCTCCTGACTTCTCCTCTTTTCAGCAAGTGCAGCAGCAGTATGAGTAGTTCTTGGAGTAGGAGTTGCAGCAGAATAGATGCATGAGCACAATTACCTTCATCTGTATATGCAAAGTGAGCAAAGTTGCCGTAACTACAATCCTCATTACCCTTATCACATGTGCTTTCTGTTCTTTTCTTTGATTCTTCTTGGGTTGCGCGTGAGGATCCTTCTTCTGGGACTGCCACATTTGCCCTTTGACCACCAGAGTATCCCCGGCCTCGGCCTCCCCTTAATCCACCTTGGTTATATCCTCTCCCCCTTCCACGCATGTCCCTACGTGGAGCCGTGCAAGAACGAATCAAATGACCCTTCTCACCGCAGTTGAAGCACTCTCTGCTCTTATAGTCGGTTGCTATGAAGGCTGGATGAGATGGAGTCGTTGTATTGTTCTTCATCAACTTTAATCGGACCTCCTCCTGTGCCATTGCTGCTATGTCATCCTCTAAGGTAGGTAGAGTAGGTTGATGAAATAAAGTAGCACGTCTCGCCTCAAATTCAGAGTTCAAGCCTTTGAGAAACTGCATCACTCGCCTGCGTTCAATCCATTTTCTAGCAGCTGCTATGCAATCTGCATGTGGCAAATCCAGAGGATCATAGTGATCTAAATCAGCCCACAAACGCTGCAGTTCAGCAACATACTCCATCACAGAATTTTCCCCTTGTCTGAGTTCACCAACTCTCTCCTCTGTTTCAGCTATTAACACCACATTCCCTTCACCTGAGTACAGTTTTGAGAGGGTTTTCCATACCTCAGTAGCAGTTGAGATAGTCTCAACAGTTGCAGCAATGGTTGGAGACAAGGAGTTCAACAACGATGCCACTATCAAAGAGTTGGTACTGCTCCATGTCCTCCATTCTGCAGTTTTCTTGTCTCCTGGCTCCTCTGCCTCACCATTGACAAAGCCCTCAAACCCTTTAGTCCTCAAGATGAGTAGCGCCCTTCTTGACCAGCTCAAATAATTCTTCACACCTTCCAGCTTAATTTCATTTGGCATCAAGTCAATCTTCTGAATTGGCTCAATGTGAGGAACAATTGCATTATTTGGAGATGCTGCAGCTCCTACCTTGGCTGTGAGGAGCTCAGCCAATTTTTCAATTGCCTTCTCGAGTCCCTGATTTTCTCCCATGTCTTGCCTCAAATCACAGCAGGCAAGAACTTTCCTTCTCCCTCAGTACGCTATCTAGCAGCCCCTCACACAGCAGCACCAAATCAATCCAGGAGAGCTTACCTCCTCTTCTCTGCTCTCTCCGCTGTAGTACACCACCAGCAGCTGCTGCTCTTGTCTCTTCATGGCCGCCGCTGCCTCCGACAAGCCCACTCGCGCACGCGGCGCTGCCTCTGTACCTCCACAACCCCTCCGCCTGGGCTTGCTGCCCTTTCCTGGAGCTTGTCCCCGCTGCACTGACACCCTGGGTGCCCGGAGCTCCGCCCCACGCTGCCGATTCACCGCCGGCGACCTACAGAACCCAGCATCGCCTCCCGCCTGTGCTCTGACACCATGAAGTGTGGTGGGTTTGGGAAATTTCTGGATAACTCTATTCCTCTCTAGTCTGTACAATACATATACTGGTTTACATGGGCCACGTGGGCCAGATTTACTCACACATATACAGCCCAACAAGCATTTATCCGACGGTGACATGGTCTTGTTGGAGATGCCCTATGTCGTAGAGATCCGAACAGACCTGGTCATTTATCTATTTCCTTTCGTGTTCATTTCTTCCTTCCTAGTTCCCACTTATTTCATGTAAGTAGTCTCCAACTTTTGTCACTCGTTAGATATTGAAATACCTGGTAATATAGCATACATATTGATAATCATCCAAAATTTCTTCCCTGTTCTTGTACTACCTGGTAATACACACGCAAGAATTGTGAAAAGGAGATGCTGCTAGCCAATGATCATCGGGTATTCGCTTATACCACGTCTTTTGATGTATTCCACCAGAAGGGCAGCTACCGTGAGGAACTCGCCGCCGCTGCTGAGCTGCTTGGCATGGGAGTCGGCGCTGCATCGGTAGCCCGCGAAGCAGAGCATCTCCACCCACACCTGGGCGATCACCTCCAGGATGCCGTGTTCCTGTAGGCCAACGAGCTTGGCGCCGAGCTGAGACCCCCTCGTTAGCAGATCGTCGTAGAGAAGGGAAGTACGGCTGTTGGGAAGCCGAGTGGTATAGGCGAAACGGTTCTCGGGAGCAGTGTTGAGGGCGTCCCCGTGGCGCCGGAGCAGATCCTGGCTTGGGCCGTGCTCAAGGCCTGTGAGGCCATAGCACATGTCGACGTACGCGTTGCGGCTGGCGGGGGGAGGCAGCAAACGCTCAGCCAGGAGGAAGAGCATGTAGTTGGAGAGCGCGCCGGCCGCCTCCGCGAGAGCGGCGTCGTCCTGCCCTCCCTGCTCCTTGTGCCAACCGAGGTAGATGTCGGTGGCCATGTGCCAGACGAGGATGCTCCGCTCCAGCTCAAGGTCTTGAACGATCCAGGCGAGGCCTTGGCACAGACCCGGCCTCCTGTTCAGAGCCGCCCGTCCCCTCGAGTTGATGACGTGGTCCGGGCTCGACTCCCGGACTCCGTCGCTCTGGAGCACCCGTGCCACCACCAGCTGCTTGATGCGCCTCGAGACGGGGACGGCCGGGCCCGAGTAGGCCAGCGTGTTCCACAGGTCCTCCAGTCCCAGCCACCTCGCGACCTTGCTGATTCGGCTGACCCTGCTGCGGGCGCACAGCCGGAGCAGGTTGTGCTGCCCCATGGAGCCCGACCAGTTTTTTTTTTCGAGATTGACAGGGGGGCAAAAACCCCACCGCTTGTTATATTCCAACTCGAAGGTGACTTGGCAGTCAGTACAAGTACATAAGCGCACACGAGGTGCAAAAGAAAATTACAGAGGAAGGCACCCAAGAGGATAGCCCAGCACTAGAAGAAAGAAAGAAAGAAACGGGAGGGAAGGCTGGTTACAAAGACCAAACCGAAACCCCCGGAAGCCGACACCTCCAGAGCGAGCTCCGCTGAGCAACTCATTCCACCATCGACAAAGAACCACAAACAGGCCTAGGGAGAAAATGACAGGCACCAAAACAACAGCTCACAGGGGAACATCACTGGCACGAACGAAGGGCGTCGGATAGCCGAGTTCGTAAGGCACCACCGGTGTGCCGCCGGAGAAGCCGAAAGACATCATGCCACCGAGACCGAAAGGCGCGGCACCGGTGTACCGCCGCCGAGGTCGAAGGGCAGCGTGCCGCCGAGGCCACCCCAGGACGTCCACGCAAACGTCGCTCGGGCCACCATGAAACACAGCCCTGTCAAAAAGGGGACACCAAAGTAGAAGCTTACCGAGAAGCGTCAATGGCGCGAACGAAGGGCGTCGGATAGCCGAGTTCGAGCGGCGGCACCGGTGTGCCGCCGGCGAAGCCGAAAGGCAACGCGCCACCGAGACCGAAGGGCACAATACCCTGTGTACTGCCGCCGAGGTCGAAGGGCAGCGTGCCGCCGAGGCCACCCCAGGACGTCTAGGCAAGCTCCACCCGAGTCTCCAAGATGAAGGCCAGCCGGGGTCAAAGCCAAGGTGAAGATGGAGCAGCAAGAGGCGAGTCCACCCGAAGCAGAAATAATCCAAGACGATGCCCCCAAGGAGGAAATGGCGTATAGACGTCGACACCATCCGACTCGGGGAACCCCGGGTCCGAGATTTCTCTCGAAATCTGACAGCATGGGGGGAGGGAGACAAGACCAAAATCCGACGCCTTCAAGAAGGAAAATGGCGCCTGCAGGCGTCACCGTCGACGAAGATTTCCCCTAGCAGTGCCTCCCCCACCTCGCACCTGGAGCAAGTTAGCCACCCACCACCGTAGCCCATCAGCCGCGAGCCGAGATACGGGGTGCCGAAGAAGCAGCAGCACGACGGGCCGCCGCGCGCAGGACAGGGGAGAGGCCGAGGGGCACGGCGGCCAGCGCGAGGCCGCAATGAGATGAAGGTGGACGGGGCCCACCTGAACCCGCCGGATCTGGCCAGAGACCGGCGACGACCTCGCGAAGGCAGCCAGCCGGGACCCCACACGGGTCGGGGAGGCAGGGGACCGGCCGGGCGGCGCGCGGGCCGCACAAATTGAGCAAGGGGAGGCACGGGGGCGCAGATCGAGCCGCCGGCAAGGATGAGGTCGCCAGCCGTAGCAGCCCGCCGAAAGACGACGCGAACGCGCACAGCCGCCACGTGAGGCACCTGGGGGAGACGCGGAGTGAGCGCCGGCCAGGGGAGCATCACCGGACGACGGCGGCGACCGCCATGGATGTGGGAGGAGCGGAAGTGGAGGAAGAGCCGCACGGGGGCTACGCTCGCCGCCCCCAGCCGTCGGCGGGCTTTGCCCGACGACGTCAGCCGGCGGCGGCGAGGGGAGGTGGTGGACGAGGGAGGGCCGGCGGCGGCGGTACTGGGGTTCCGCCCGAGTCGCCTCTAGGAGACGACGCGGGGGCAAGTCCAAGTTGGGAGTCCCCTGCAGCTCCAACCGTCCCATAAAGAAAAATCGGAGCCCGACCAGTACCTCCTCCGCCACTCCGCCGCGCGGACGAGCCGGCGGATCCACGCGACTCCCTGGGCAAGAGAGTCCCATGTTTTCCTTGCCTTGGCTCCCCGCGCATGGAAGCTCCTCTTCACCAGTAGCGCGCACGTCCAGCTCGAGAACGCCGCCCTCAGTGCCGACGTGACCTCCAGGACGACGGCCCCGACCAACAGTACGTAAGTAACGGCGACGTCTGCTCTGTCGCCGCCATCATGATCTTGATCACCCACCAACAGCAACGCCAGCGCCGCGGCGGCGCCCAGCGGCGCAATTGTGTGGATGCAGAGGCCATACCAGGTGTGCATCACTTCAGTCTTCGTGTATAGGACGTCGTGCATCAGGGAGAGCTGCATCTCCACCACCTCGATCGTACACCTCCTCCCTACTCAAATCCAAGGTGCCGCTGTATGCAGCTACGTCAGGCAGCGGCCCATTCAAGAAATCCCTGGCGACATCCAACAGTAGGTGAGCTCTCAGCAGGAAGCCCTCCCTATCCCGACGGCTTGGAGAAGGCCTAGCTGTAGATCGTGACTTCTTGTCAAAGGACCGGTAGTTGCCGCCTGATGGGCTACTACCGGCGCACCTGAGCGCCCACACCCTCTCCCCGTACTTGACAAGACCGACCACAAAAATTAGGATGGCTGCCGGCCGGATCAAGGACGATCCGCTGCCGACTATCGAGGATTCGTAGAGGACGTAGGCGGCTGCGGCGACCTGCACGGCCAGCGTCTGCAGGTGGCGCAGCCATAGCCGGTTGTCCTCGATAGTGTAGGCGGTGATGTTGTCCTGCCCGCCAAGGTGCAGAAGCAGGAACGCTACCCAGAATGCCATCAGCTCATGTTCCGGTGACCTGCTAGTGACGGACAGATGGCCGAGCACGTAGATCGCTGTCGCGTCGGCTAGCATGTACGCCGACCACACAAAGGCCCTTAGTACGCCGGAGTCCATGCGCCGGCGGAACTCTGCCAAGATGAGGAGCGCCACCTGGAGCGTGAAGCTGAGCAGCACCAGCGCTTGGAGACCCCATTGTTTCCATGCAGACGCCACAATAAGTGCTCCTCCTGCCATCGATTTCTCCCTGACATGGATACATCATCAGCACAATTAAAAGCCATTGTTGGATTCTTTTCGATTTCCAGACATCAATCAATTCTGTAAAAGACGACTCTTATATTAGAACCAAAAGGGTGTCTCCAACTTTCCATAGCAACCCAAGCCATGCGAGATGGAGCTCACCCAAACCCAAAGAGCTGCCATGTCAAATTGAAACATGGCAGTTTACAGTTCAAACTGAAACATCACAAAGTTGCCATGTCATGACAAAACCGCAGTCAAGGATGAAACCTACCAGTTATATATAGTTGAAGGATAAAATATGCACCAATACAAAATTCAGGCACTCTGACAATAGTTTAAGGACAAAAACTACATGTTCTTTTTTGCAATATGACAAGAACGTGAAGGATTTTTTTTAGCATAAAGAACATATACTGTACTTCCTTACCATGCATGGGTATTGTTGCTAAATTATCTACAGCCGCAAGTGTGAAATGCCGTGAGAAGGCGCACACATAATATGAGAATAATACCAGAGCTAGCGATTAAGCGATGTAAACATATGGACAACTTACGTATATAGGATGACAGGAGAAGATCGAGCTAGCGATTAGGCTGGGATATATGAACACAAGCCAAGTGGTGCATGTATATAGCTGGACATTGAGGGCCTGGTGCGTGGCCTCCCACTAGGAGAAGAAGACTAAAGGCTCAAGTCGATCATCTGATACCCGGCACAGCCAGCAAGCAAAGGCAAAAGTAATTTATTCTCTATTTTTTCTGCGAAATGAAGAAGTAAAGTATTCATTCAGGCCAGGTGAAGCTGACGCTAATCTTCTCCAAGTTTATGCCCGGCTATTCAGCCGACTGCTCTCCCACGTTGGATTGTGTGATTTTGTTGGACACTTTTACGTATATAGGCCTAAGTGTTGGGTTGTAGGCTGGCCATCGTGGTTATTTATTCAGTAAAAGTGTTACACCTACGGAGCCCTCTTACATACCCTACGAAAACCGAAAGAAAGAACAAAAGAAAATGAAACGCAAAAAGACAGAGCCAAAACTAGTAGTATAGAGATTGAAAGAAACACAGTGAGCGACCGTCTCAATCGGAAAACCAACGAACGAAAAATAAATAAAAGGAAAATGGGCCTGCCTAGTTAGCTACACGTGGGGGAAAATCGTCAAGCGATAAGCGAGATATGGCTTGGCAAAATCTACCCCGAATAGGATTTGCTGCGCTTCATGCGCACCAGAACGCACGCGGTCACTACACGGTGTAACACCCCAAAAATCGGGTTATCGATTTTTGTGCTGTTATTCCTTCCTAACTTTCCTCTCCCAAATTTTTTCTCTGGAATCTGATGAGTGACCAGGTGAATCCAGACAATCCTCAGCCTCTCCATATCTTTCCCATGCTCTTGTGCCAGTCAAGCTCCCGTCAGTAAACCCCAAACCTCATTCAAACCCTAGTTCCAAAATATTGGAACTGGAAATCCTACCTTTGTGTTTACAAAGAAGCTATCATTTTCCTTGCTCAGTTGATCCTCCCAAAATTTCCAGAGATCCTTCTTCATTCATAAACCCTAGATGTGCAAAAATATTGCCAAGTTTTATGCAATATTTTTCATCTAGAATTAATTTCTTTTTTTGCCTTTCTGAGGAATTAAATCCAGGAAAATATTTTCCCATCTCCAAAGTTCATGAAAACTTGTGGAGATATTCATTGTGATCATATTGAGCTCTCACAAAAATATTGGCCATAATTAAATAAGGGAAATTGCATTTTCCTATTTAAAGCCAATATTTCAATTTGGGGCCTTTCCAAAGGAACTACCATTTTGGCAGCCAGAAAAAATACCAAATAATTTGTGGAGCTTATGCTACCCATGTATTCACCATTTCCATCAAAATCTCCAGTTCCACAATTCAAATTTTGAGCACAGCATCCATTTGCAAATTCTGTCCAGATTTCTAGTTTGCAAAGGAAGTGCTTGCTCCTTTGATCTTTTTGGGCTGAAATTTTTCAGGGTGGTTAACAATGATAAATCACCTCTGGATACCATAAACCAGCCCATTTCATCTAGCCAATTTTCCCCAGTAAATTATCTAAGTTTCTGTCCAGATTGCATCTCTGTGAAGGAAGTACCTTCATAGATGATCAATTTGAGCAGAAAACTTTCCAGCTATCTCTCATGACCAAATCATCACCCTACACCAAAAATCAGCCAAATCCATTTAGCCATTTCTCCCCAACATCCTCATTTTCATTTCTAAACAGAATGCAAGGTTACAAAGGAAATACTATCTAGAGTTGTCCATTTGAGCTGAATTTTGGCCAGAATGGTCACCTTGGTAGATGATTGACCTCTGCCTAAGATCATGCCAAGAGGAGCACTGTGGTGGCCACACCGCGTGTCAAAACTTTGCTGTCACTTTGCATTTGAGGCCAAATCGATCACTCTAGAACTCCTTGTTGCTGTCCATTGGCGTATCCCATCTATTTGAGGATCAACACACACGATAGACACGGTTGGAGGGCGTTGCAGTGCCCAGGCCACGTGGTGCCGGTGGTGACCACGCCTGGCCAGGCCGAAAACAGCGCTCTGCACTGCGACGTCGCGTCCCTCCCTAGTTCCTTTCGTCGTCGCCTTCTGCCGACGTCTGCGACGACGTACGGCACCCCATCCACCTCCCAGCTACTCCTGGAGCCTAGCTCGTGGCCGTTCTTGCCGACATCGGGGCACTATTGGGACGCGGCCGCGGCACCGCGTGTCCCGAGCCTTCTGGTTGCCGGCCACAGCTCGTCCGGGAGTGCCGACGACCTTCCCGCCGCACACGTACCTCGCCTGGACCCCTCCTGTCCCGTCCCCTAGCCGTTGGCCGGCCGTGCCGACAGCTGATGCTCCGCTCGAACATCGCCACGGCACCGAGCTTCCCGGAGCTTCCTCCGTCAGCTAGCTCCTCCCCGCGACTATAAATAGGTGCCCTCGAGCCTCTCCCGAGTAGCAGCAAGCACAACCCCTCTCCCCTCGAGCTCCCGGAACTCTCTCCTCGCTCACAGCCGAAGCTCTGCCGCCGCCCATCCCCCTCAAGCCAACCCAGCCCTGACCTTCCCCATCCTCGCCCTCGGCCTCTCCTAAGCGCCCGCGAGCCGTCGCCGTCCTCCATTTCTTCGGGGAAGCTCTGCCGGCGCGGCTCTCCTGCCGTGGTGCGGCCGCCGTGCCCCGGTCATTGGCGGCGGTGCTGCAGGCCGTTCCCCGAGGCCATGCGACCACCCCCGGATGCGGTGCGGTGCCCTGGTTCCGGTGAGACTCGCGGCGGCCCTCCCCGTGCTGCCAGTCGACGGCTACGTCGACAGCAGCGGCGCCCCAGTCCTATTTCTGTCGGAGGTGGAAGCAGACGACCAGGGGAGAGAGATAGAGATAAGGCGGGGCCCGCCCGTCAGCCGGAGGAAAGAAAGTCAACCCGGGCCCAGCGGGTGTAAGTGGAGGCGCACTCAGTGCGTTGCGCTTTCTGTTCACTGAAAGCGCATTTCCAAAAATGCGCTTTCGTTTTTTTAGCCGGCGGCTGAAACAGCTACTTCGCGAACGTTCATTCGTTAAGGGCCGAAATGCACAGTTTTCTGTCTGTTTCTCTGCTTAACGAACGAACGGCCATTTCTCCGCGACCGTAACTCCGATTGAAGTTAATCCAACGCCCACGTTCTCAGTTCGTCAAGCCCGTTCCGTTCGCATAATTTTCATAATGTTTTCACACTGTGAAAATGACCATTTTGCCCTTGCCCTTAATTAGCCCCCTTCGAGAGGGGAACTTTTCCGGCAAATCTTTCCGCGAGTTCATCGCACTTCTTCCCGGTGACTCCACCAACCCCAAGGCAAGCCAACCTCTTATCATGAGCTCCGGACTTGCGTGATGACTTTGCTTGCACCCTGTGTGTGTTGCAGTATATTTCAGATCATCTGTTAGTCTGCACTGACACAACCTTGTTATTTCGTCTGTGCCAGATGCTAGGGTTATTTACCATGTAATATCATGAATTGCTTTCATGTCATATCTTTCCATGATAGTAACAATACTTTTAATACCATTATCATGTTAGTACTATGATTTGATCTTGTGGCATGATTGTCAGCACTGTTATGATTTTGCTATGCCATTGTTAAGTGATTGTTCCAGCTTATAAATGTTGATGTGAGGGTACGATGATGGAAGTGTTAAATTGAACTTATAAATTAAACCTCCTCCGTCATCGATGGGATCGAGTCATAGTGCCACCGAACCGAGCTTACCCGTGCAGCCACATTTGCCGTTATGGGACGACCTTGACTTGGTCTAGCTTTGTGCTCTTTTGTCGGTACCACCAAAGAGGGAAGGTTATGCGCGCGTGCTACCCTGATCAGGTAGGCGGCGATAACCTTGTGAGCCCAGTTGATTGTTTAACCCGGGAGTCCCCGTTTGGGACAGTTTAGTTTGGCCAGGACGGTGGCAGGTGTCAGGAGTGACACAGGGGCCACCCAGGGCATGACTCCGGGGGAGGATGATTGTCGGTGGTATGGTGGATGATTCACGGGTCAGGCAAGTTTCGTTGGAGCAGCACCAGTCCACCCGGAAGGGAAGTGTACCGAGGTACGGGACCAGGAGCTTCATGGTGTGGGAAAAGTGCGCAACCTCTACAGAGTGTATGAATCTATTCGAATAGCCGAGTCCACGGTATTGGACACAGTTCGTACTAGGTCACACTATTTGGTCTTGATCGATCTGGAGGACGAACTTGTTATTATAAACTTGTTAAAGAATGTGCTACTAAGTAAATGTGGTAACTTGGGCAATGGGGATGATTGTGAGTAGTCACCATGTTGTTCTGACATGATCACGAGATGGGATCTCGGTGAGTCATAAGTTAGCCCAGAGGGGCAGTAAAGCTGAATGATGTTACCACATATCACTTTAATGCTTCACGGAAGGTAAGTGTAGCATAGGTTCCAGTTTAACTGTGGATACCATGCTTCGTAGAAGTAGTCATGCCATGCTATGATATGTAGTTGATATGCCTGATCCATGTTATGCCATGTTGTCATGCCATGCTATGATATGTAGTTGATATGCCTGATCCATGTTATGCCATGCTTGATCCATGTTTTACCGTTAATTCCATGCCATGCTTAGAATAAGTTCTTACATGAGCATAGGGCTTGCTTTGTTATCTACTTGTTTGGATGCTATGTATCTGGTTGTCTTGCGAGTACATTCAAAGTACTCACCTGGCCTTGCACGTGGCCAGTTGCAAGAGAAGATCCGCCGTGCTAGATCGTAACCCAGCCAGTCCTGTGAGTTGTGGAGCCTAGCCAGAGACGCCCTTGCCGCTGAACCAAGACCTCCGCTGCCATTTAGTTAGCCTTGGAGCCATGTAATATTGTTGTAAGCAACAGTATTGTAATACTCCATTTCATATAATAAAGCCATTTTGTGCCTGGAATTGTTGTATCATGTCTCGGACGTGCGCCAGGTCTTATCCTGGGACTGGCGTGCATCGGCCCTCTATCGGGGTGCCACAGAGCGTGGTATCAGAGCCAGGCTGGCTGTAGGATTACCCTAGCACCGAACCACCCCTAATTTCAACCGGTAGTGAGCCCAATAGAGTTGACCCATCACTGGCATCCGACATGGCCACTGTTGATCAACATGCGGCGCAGTCAGAATTGACGTGCCCCTACCCAGCTGTTCGCCCACCCAGCCATCCCTGGATTGGACCGCGACCCTACCCAGTTGCCGGCCGTGCCAGCGTATCCTTTACCCGGCACGAGAAGGATCCACGCCATGCTGGTATGTTCCAGCCTGGCTGCCTATTTAAAACCCCTCCTACCTGCGAGTCGCAACCCTCTCCGTTCAGTAAGCCGGATGCTCGCAAGAGAACCCAATCAGGTACCCTCCAACCAGCAGCCATGGCTAGTTCTTCCAGAGCACCCACTTTCCATAGCCGAACTTTGGCTAATGGTTATCCCGGCTTTCCGCCCATCCTTTCGAGTATGCTCACCCAAGCCCTTGGCTGTAATACTAGCCCGGTGTATCTGGTGTTCCAATCGGAACCCGTCCCTCACCTTTGCCGATTCTATGCGAATGCGCATATCTGCCCAGGTCCAGCAGAGGATGGGAAGCCCATGACTTTTCAAGGCAAACCCATGCCCACCCCCGCATTGGCTGTCCAGACAGCTGCTGCGGAAACCATCGCACGTCTTCGTTTCCAGTTCTCGCAAGTAGCGGAGATGCGGGAGTTCCGCTACTTTCCCTCTGCATCCAACATAGGTGGCGAGTTCTCCAGCATAGTCGAAGATGCCGACCCGGCAATGGCTTGCCTGGTTCAGTTCATTGCTGCCCAGGGACTGCTGCTCTCCGGTATTCTTGGAGAGTTTAAAGCCATTGACCGTGACACCATTCGGGTTGTTACAGAAGCATACCATGAGGCCCGTCAAACTGCATCCCAGGCCACCAGTTCCCTGATGCCAAACCCAGTGCCACCTTCGCAGCTAGTGCCACCCTCGCAACTCGAGAACCAATATCGACCAGGCATCATTTCCGCAAGTTCCTTCTTCCAAGCTTTTCGGCGTCTTCGTCGTCGGGATGTGTTTCGTCAAGTTCCAGCCGTAGCTCCAGCAGTTGAACCCCAACCCATAGAGGTGTCCGACGATGAAGACGAAAGTTGGCTCAGCCTACGTCCCCTAGGAGAGCCCCAGCAAGAGTAGAACCCTGTAGCCGGGAGTGAGTTGTTGTTCTTAGCTGCCTAGTGAGGTTGCGTGTTGTTGTATGCTTGTATTGCTTGTAACTCGTGTGCTGTTGCAATGTTATGTATGCCTATTTGCTCTGTGTGTTTGGTCCATTGCCTCTCTGTTAAGCAAAAAATGCTTAACAGAGCCGGCAATGGCTTCTTAACAAGATTTTAGTCAGTAGAGCACTTACACCTAATAACAATGGACTCCCTCGGAGTCCCTAATGAAATGCGAGCTGGTGAAGGTATATGTATACCAGGAGTACATACATCCACTAGCATTAAAACACCTTAGTATAATCTGCTGGATGTGTTCTTTTTCCCTTGCATGTATTTTGCTCCTATATGCATTTCACATTTGCCTGCATATTGGTTCGAGTAGATTGCGCATGTATTGTGTGAGCAATGTTTGCACGCCAAGTTCATCCTCCTGAGTTCAGTCGCGGCAGTACATGGGTGGAATGCAAAGCCGCATGCCCACATCCATTTGTGCTTTCTCCGTTTGCCAGCCTCCCAGACCCAGCACTCTGGAAAGCCAGTTCTTCCCAAAAATTCCCCCGTCCCTAAATCTTTTTCCCAGAGGTTTTTATAGGACGTGTAATATTTGTTTTGACCTAACTCTAGGAATCTCGAGGACGAGATTATCTTAAGGGGGGAAGGTTTGTAACACCCCAAAAATCGGGTTATCGATTTTTGTGCTGTTATTCCTTCCTAACTTTCCTCTCCCAAATTTTTCCTCTGGAATCTGGTGAGTGACTAGGTGAATCCAGACAATCCTCAGCCTCTGCATACCTTTCCCATGCTCTTGTGCCAGTCAAGCTCCCGTCAGTAAACCCCGAACCTCATTCAAACCCTAGTTCCAAAATATTGGAACTGGAAATCCTACCTTTGTGTTTACAAAGGAGCTATCATTTTCCTTGCTCAGTTGATCCTCCCAAAATTTCCAGAGATCCTTCTTCATTCATAAACCCTAGATGTGCAAAAATATTAGCAAGTTTTATGCAATACTTTTTATCTAGAATTAATTCCTTTTTCTGCCTTTCTAAGGAATTAAATCCAGGAAAATATTTTCCCATCTCCAAAGTTCATGAAAACTTGTGGAGATATTCATTGAGATCATATTGAGCTCTCACAAAAATATTGGCCATAATTAAAAAAGGGAAATTGCATTTTCCTATTTAAAGCCAATATTTCAATTTGGGGCCTTTCCAAAGGAACTACCATTTTGGCAGCCAGGAAAAATACCAAATAATTTGTGGAGCTTATCCTACCCATGTATTCACCATTTCCATCAAAATCTCCAGTTCCACAATTCAAATTTTGAGCACAACATCCATTTGCAAATTCTGTCCAGATTTCTAGTTTGCAAAGGAAGTGCTTGCTCCTTTGATCTTTTTGGGCTGAAATTTTTCAGGGTGGTTAACAATGATAAATCACCTCTGGATACGAAAAACCATCCCATTTCATCTAGCCAATGTTCCCCAGTAAATTATCTAAGTTTCTGTCCAGATTGCATCTCTATGTAGGAAGTACCTTCATAGTTGATCAATTTGAGCTGAAATTTTTCCAGCTATCTCTCATGACCAAATAATCACCCTACACCAAAAATCAGCCAAATCCATTTAGCCATTTCTCCCCAACATCCTCATTTTCATTTCTGGCCGGATTGCAAGGTTACAAAGGAAGTACTATATAGAGTTGTCCATTTGAGCTGAATTTTGGCCAGAATGGTCACCTTGGTAGATGATTGACCTCTGCCAAACATCATGCCAAGAGGAGCACTGTGGTGGCCACACCGCGTGTCAAAACTTTGCTGTCACTTTGCATTTGAGGCCAAATCGATCACTCTAGAACTCCTTGTTGCTGTCCATTGGAGTAACCCATCTATTTGAGGATCAACACACGCGATAGACACGGTTGGAGGGCGTTGCAGTGCCCAGGCCACGTGGTGCCGGTGGTGACCACGCCTGGCCAGGCCGAAAACAGCGCTCTACACTGCGCCGTCGCGTCCCTCCCCAGTTCCTTTCGCCGTCGCCTTCTGCCGATGTCTACGACGACGTACGGCACCCCATCCACCTCCCAGCTACTCCTGGAGCCTAGCTCATGGCCGTTCTTGCCGACATCGGGGAACTATTGGGACGCGGCCGCGGCACCGCGTGTCCCGAGCTTTCTGGTTGCCGGCCACAGCTCGTCCGGGAGCGCCGACGACCTTCCCGCCGCACACGCACCGAGCTTCCCGGAGCTTCCTCCGTCAGCTAGCTCCTCCCCGCGACTATAAATAGGTGCCTCGAGCCTCTCCCGAGCAGCAGCAAGCACAAACCCTCTCCCCTTGAGCTCCCGGAGCTCTCTCCTCGCTCACAGCAGAAGCTCTGCCGCCGCCCATCCCCCTCATGCCAACCCAGCCCTGGCCTTCCCCATCCTCTCCATCCTCGCCCTCGGCCTCTCCTAAGCGCCCGCGAGCCGTCACCGTCCTCCATTTCTTCGGGGAAGCTCTGCCGGCGCGGCTCTCCTGCCGTGGTGCGGCCGCCGTGCCCCGGTCAGTGGCGGCGGTGCTGCAGGCCGTTCCCCGAGGCCATGCGACCACCCCCGGATGCGGTGCGGTGCCCTGGTTCCGGTGAGACTCGCGGCGGCCCTCCCCGTGCTACCAGTCGACGGCTACATCGACAGCAGCGGCGCCCCAGTCCTATTTCTGTCGGAGGTGGAAGAAGATGACCAGGGGAGAGAGATAGAGATAAGGCGGGGCCCGCCCATCAGCCGGAGGAAAGAAAGTCAACCCGGGCCCAGCGGGTGTAAGTGGAGGCGCACTCAGTGCGTTGCGCTTTCTGTTCACTGAAAGCGCATTTCCAAAAATGCGCTTTCGTTTTTTTAGCCGGCGGCCGAAACATCTACTTTGCGAACGTTCATGTTCATTCGTTAAGGGCCGAAATGCACAGTTTTTTGTCTGTTTCTCTGCTTAACGAACGAACGGCCATTTCTCCGCGACCGTAACTCCGATTGAGGTAAATCCAATGCCCAGGTGCTCAGTTCGTCAAGCCCGTTCCGTTGGCATCATTTTTATAATGTTTTCACACCGTGAAAATGACCATTTTGCCCTTGCCCTTAATCAGCCCCCTTCGAGAGGGGAACTTTTCTGGCAAATCTTTCCGCGAGTTCATCGCACTTCTTCCCGGTGACTCCATCAACCCCAAGGCAAGCCAACCTCTTATCATGAGCTCCGGACTTGCGTGATGACTTTGCTTGCACCCTGTGTGTGTGTTGCAGTATATTTCAGATCATCTGTTAGTCTGCACTGACACAGCCTTGTTATTTCGTCTGTGCCAGATGCTAGGGTTATTTACCATGTAATATCATGAATTGCTTTCATGTCATATCTTTACATGCTAGTAACAATACTTTTAATACCATTATCATGTTAGTACTATGATTTGATCTCGTGCCATGATTGTCAGCACTGTTACGATTTTGCTATGCCGTTGTTAAGTGATTGTTCCTGCTTATAAATGTTGATGTGAGGGTACGATGATGGAAGTGTTAAATTGAACTTATAAATTAAACCTCCTCCGTCATCGATGGGATCGAGTCATAGTGCCACCGAACCGAGCTTACCAGTGCAGCCACATTTGCCGTTATGGGACGGGCTTGACTTGGTCTAGCTTTGTGCTCTTTTGTCGGTACCACCAAAGAGGGAAGGTTATGCGCGCGTGCTACCCTGATCAGGTAGGCGACGATAACCTTGTGAGACCAGTTGATTGTTTAACCCGGGAGTCCCCGTTTGGGACAGTTTAGTTTGGCCACGATGGTGGCAGGTGTCAGGAGTGACACAGGGGCCACCCAGGGCATGACTCCGGGGGAGGATGATTGTCGGTGGTACGGTGGAGGAGTCATGGGTTAGGCAAGTTTCGTTGGAGCAGCACCGGTCCACCCGGAAGGGAAGTGTACCGAGGTACGGGACCAGGAGCTTCATGGTGTGGGAAAAGTGCGCAACCTCTGCAGAGTGTATGAATCTATTCGAATAGCCGAGTCCACGGTATTGGACACAGTTCGTACTAGGTCACACTATTTGGTCTTGATTGAGCTGGAGGACGAACCTGTTATTATAAACTTGTTAAAGAATGTGCTACTAAGTAAATGTGGTAACTTGGGCTATGGGGATGATTGTGAGTAGTCACCATGTTGTTCTGACATGATCACGAGATGGGATCTCGGTGAGTCATAAGTTAGCCCAGAGGGGCAGTAAAGCTGAATGATGTTACAACATATCACTTTAATGCTTCACGGAAGGTAAGTGTAGCATAGGTTCCAGTTTAACTGTGGATACCATGCTTCGTAGAAGTAGTCATGCCATGCTATGATATGTAGTTGATATGCCTGATCCATGTTATGCCATGTTGTCATGCCATGCTATGATATGTAGTTGATATGCCTGATCCATGTTATGCCATGCTTGATCCATGTTTTACCGTTAATTCCATGCCATGCTTAGAATAAGTTCTTACATGAGCATAGGGCTTGCTTTGTTATCTGCTTGTTTGGATGCTATGTATCTGGTTGTCTTGCGAGTAAATTCAAAGTACTCACCTGGCCTTGCACGTGGCCAGTTGCAGGAGAAGATCCGCCGTGCTAGATCGTAACCCAGCCAGTCCTGTGAGTTGTGGAGCCCAGCCAGAGACGTCCTTGCCGCTGAACCAAGACCTCCGCTGCCATTTAATATTGTTGTAAGCAACAGTATTGTAATACTCCATTTCATATAATAAAGCCATTTTGTGCCTGGAATTGCTGTATCATGTCTCGGACGTGCGCCAGGTCTTATCCTGGGACTGGCGTGCGTCGGCCCTCTATCGTGGTGCCACACACGGGCTGAGGCCCATTAGCGTTGACCGTTTGCTAGCCAGCAAATCGTTAAAGATAAACAAATGGGTCAAGAAAAAAAAAATCCATTTTTTCAAAAGATGAAACAAATTTGTGCATTCAGAAAAACTGAAAAGGTTCACGCATTACAAAAAGAAATAAAAAATCTCATGAATTTTAAAAATGGTCTCAAATTTAGAAAAATGTTCAAAAATTGGAAGAAAAATCATGAATTTTTAAAATGATAGCAAATTTCAAATTAGTTCATGAATTTTAGAAAACTTCGAATTTGAAAGTAGTGCAAAATTTTTAAAAATGTTCTCAAATTGGAAAAAGGTTCATGAATTTGAAAAAATATTCAAAAATTTAAAAAATGTTCACGGATTTTGAAAAGTACAAAAATTGGCGAAAAATGTTCATGGATTTTATAAATTATCATTGTGTTTATAAATTATCACATTTTAAAAAAATATGACTTTATAAATATTCATTAATTAAAATTAAAAAGGAAAATAAAAAGGAAAGGAAAACCGAACAATACCTGGCCCAAAATCGAGAGGAACTGAACGTCCGTAAAACCAGTGAGGGGAAAGTACAAATGGGTGGTGTGGTACGTTTTCGTGACGCTCTTTGCTTTTTGAAAGGGCTTTCTGAGAAATAAACTGCTTGTTTGTTCTTCAACCTTTTTCAGAAGCAGAAAGAAATGAAAGTAGGTAAAGAAACAACAAAAACAATGGTGTTCCTATCTCACAACCTGTACTACAATAAAAAAGAGACATGTGCAGCAATGCATATACACTACTGGCGAACATTTTGGCCATCTTATAATGGGCACGAACAACACACAAAAAAGTGCTGATGCTTGTGGTTTTGCTGACAGGGTGCAGGATACTTGTGGTTTATTTCAAAAATGTTTGGATTAGTGCTTGCAAAACTACATTTTACAGGTTTAATATCAGTGTTCATTCCAGATGATGGAGCATGAATACGAATCCCATGAATACACCCATTAAATTATTCGTGTACTATTTAGAGAATGTCCTTTGGAATTACATAAGCTGCTGCTCCTACTGTAACTGACAAAATTTAAGAGAAGACGCTGCTGAAATTATTTATACAAAGAACCAAAGAATTTCAGCAAGCATGACTAATAATTTCTTTGTACAAGCATGACCAACAATTTCTGCAAATCTAACACAAGCATATTGTTCCCGACAAAAACCAATTGTGACAAGCACTCCAAATATTCAAGTCATCAGTATCTGCATGCCTACTATCTAGCGCAATTGCAACGACGAACCATCAGTACATTGGGTGGAGCTAAATATCCAAATCATCCTACCAACTCAAACAACAGAAATTACAATCCATGCTTTTGGTTTGAGTTGAAGAAATTGAAGAATCTAACTCTTCTCTTTGCAAAACAATCTGGTGAATTCCATTCTGCACAACATCTCCACAGAGGAAGCAAACGACCGTGTTGAAAAGCTAATTAACCAGAGAGACGTTGCTGGTGAACTAATCCAAGAACCCAAGATACTTTGGTGAAGTATTACCTTGGAGAGAAGCCCCACATCGACCGGAAGAAGAGGGGTGTCGGGGCGAGCATCCAAACGAGGTGGCCGCAACTTGGCATCCGCGGTGGAGGGTTGGGGCCAAGATGCACACTGAAGAAGGGGGCGCTCGGAGAATGGAGACGAGGGAAGGATGTGGGCCTTTCTCTCTAATTAAGTTCACCTTATTAGAAGACACACACGATGGAATCCTTGACGAAGTTGTAGAATTTGGACTTGTGTTTGACCATCTGCAGTGTTTTTTCGCCGCGCACCACCTCCACACCAGAGATCACAGCAACCATCTCAGTCGGATGGCCCGTGTCTTCGTCCTCACCGAACTCAAAGACTTTGGTGATGCAAAACCTCCCGGCTCCCAAGTAGACAAAGCTGCAATCCAGCAACACCCAGTCCTCGGGCAGATCGAGCTCCTGCCACATGTACAACAAAGACGGAGCCCAGTCAGGGCAAATAGATGACAGGTCCATTGCGCAAAAGTTGTTGGGGCTATATTTGCAGATGCCAAACCAAAGGTTGTCGAGCTCCGGCACATGCTCAGCACGGTTGAAGAAGGGCAGCGTCCAGCGGCCGGCCTTGAACCACTTGCGGGTGACTGTGTTGAAGCAGTGGGTGCCGATGTCACTTCCTTCGGGAGATGAGACAAGAAAAACTGGATCGCCGTCGATGTGAAGCAGCGCATGTCACTTGACCATGGAAGCCTCGAGATGGGCCATCGGTGGTGGGAGTTCCAGCCTTCCATCTTCCCGCCGCCGGAAGGGTCGGTGTACTTGAGGACCTCGAAGTTGGAGGGATTGCGAAACCTAGGGAACTGTTTCATGACGTACAAGGCATCGGCTCGCTTGGGGTCGAGGGCGTCGGGACTACTGACGGAGAAGCAGATGGGGTTATCCCCCTTGGGACTATTGAGGCATGGAACTGGCTGGGAGGAGCCGGTGTCGATGTCATGTATGAAGGAGCGACCCGCGGCGTCCACGCAGAGGATCTTGCTAGCACCACCGCCGCCACTGCCTCGTTCGTAGAAGGGCAAGAAATCGAGCTTCGTGCCGTCTGAGATGGATCTCTCGAACCTGAGCATGGCCGGAGGCATCCGCGACATGATCTCCATCCATGCGGGAACCATGGCTGATGGCAGCGCCATATTGAACTTCCCTTTTCGCGGTGACGCTACTGCTGCTCGTGCTTCCGCCGTGGATCCGTAGAAGAGTTGCTCCCCGGCCTTGATACGACACATCGTATACAAGTTGCTGCTTCTGCCATACTTTTGCGTCACCACATTCACGAATTGCCGCACCTTCATTTTAATTCTCCCCGCTCGAACAAAAAAGAGACCAACGGGGAAGAGTCAATTCCGCCGGCAGCGGCAGCCGCGGCGGAATCTAGGTTTTCTTGCCGTCTTACCCTTTCCTTCTCCACCACCTTTTTTTTGAGGATTTCCTTCGCCACCATCTATATGGATCGACTGCTGGATAAACCCATGGGCTGGCTGGGCCATAGTACAGCGTGGGTGGCGCGCGCTTTAGCCGGCCAATCACAGGTTTCAGCGTTTCTTACGTTTTTTAAAACACAGTACAGACCCAAGCGCTCATATATACATGCGCATACACTCACCCCTATAAACGCACACACGCCTACTTCACATCCAAGGGTGGTGGCGAGAGCTCGATGGTTGGCTCCTCCGGCGGACAAAGATCAACGTTGATAGTGCACTTGCAAGGGATAGTGCAAATTATGATGTTCATGCCTTGTGCAAGGATACCAATGGCACCAAGGGTGTCGTGGTTTTGTCACGGCAGATGTCCTCGTGAAAGGACTTAGTGGTGAGGCCATCGCAACTATGTGGAAGCTTGAAGGGGTTGGTCGGAATCAAGAGACGCGAATTTTTACCCAGGTTCGGCCCCTCACGATGGAGGTAAAAGCCTACATCCTGCTTGATTGCTATTGATGATGATGATGATCTTCATTACAAGGGTGCTATTTCGCTACCTCTAATCTCGAGAGCTTCTACTTTGATCTTGTCTAAAACTTGTCTGTATCTCTTCACCTGTCCCTCTTGGGATGCCTTGCCCCTCCTTATACAAGTTGAAGGGGCCGGATTACATGTAGAGTCCTAGTAGGACTACAACTAGTCTATTTTCTATTACAAGTCAGATCCTAGTCCGGGTCTTTTCTTCCGAACTGATCTACCCAGGCCGGGTCTTCTCTCCGAGCCGGGTCTCCCCAGGCCGGGTCTTCTCTCCGGGCCCTTTGGTCCTGCCGGGTTATGCCTTGGGATGCCGGGTCTAACTGCGGGTAATTCCCCGACATTAGCCCCCAGGTTAACTTAAATTTATTCATGCTAAACTCCTGAAATAAGAATAATTAATATGTTAAAGGATCGGCGCGCTCAGCTTGCCGGTTAACTCAATGAACCGACTCCTCGAAAAATCCGGGTCTGTTTGTCATATCAACATGCCGGCTTCAGAATCAACTTGCTGACGCTGGTTCCACGCAGAAAAATATTGAAAAAAATAACCCATCTGACATTTTGAATCGGCTTCAAGTGCTTCGGTTTGATAAAAATGTTGGGAAAAAAGAAATCCGTCTGATGTTGAGCCGGCTTTCAATGCTTTTAGGCCTTCTATGAATAAATTAGAGGAGATAATCTTTGCAAGCCTTCACCAAGAAAATGAGACCCGACTCACTTCAAAATTGACAGCTTGAAGGTGTTCTTCTGTTTTTTATCTTCATATTACCTGTAGCCCACAAGCTCCGAGTTTACCAGTTCATCATGACTTGGTGCTTTACATAAAAATAATATCTTGACCGTGTAGCCCCCAAGTGCCGGGTCGCATGCCTGCAGCGACTTGGGACTTACATGTACTTCCCATTTGGAAAGAATAACATCATATGATATAGCCCCCAAGGGTCGGGTCACTATTGATATAGTAGATTGGGGCTTGTGTTTTTGAACTTTTGAATTTTGACAGGAGCAATTAGTAGCCCCCAAGGGCCGGCTCATCATTATTTGATGGGACGGGTCTTCAATGAAACCAGTACAATTGACCATACATTAGCCCCCAAGTGCCATGTCAGCAACCTGTGGTGACTTGGGACTTCCAATAAAGTATGTAATGTTGTAGTAAACATCTTATGTAGGATATGTTAAATCCAGCCGAGTCGCAAATTGCCGACTTGAAGAAAGAAGTGAGCTCGGAAAAGAAACTCCGAGAGGAGAACAAACCAACATCAACCTGGGAGACTGCCGGGTCTCAACCATCAACCACTCCGCAAGTTTTGAATTTGTTTTGAAAAACTTGATAGAAAATAGCCCAGTCGTGGCTTGTAATAGCTTTTGAGCTGAAACTCCATAGTCTGCTAGTGCCATCAAGCACTTAGTATTTTGCCTGTGAACTGATGATGCTTTTGCAATGAAAGAAATCCTTGGCCGTGATTGCAGTGCAACCCGGCAATTTATGCTCTGTATTTGACTTCACAAGCTTGCTTTGATCGGAAAAGAAAACCATAAACCCTGGTTGTCATGCAACTCGGCAATTCATGTTGCCGTTGTATTAAAATCATAACTGATGAGCCCCGGCTTTTCTGGAAAAAAAGGCCAATTTCTGCAAAAAAATGCAATATGTACAAATAATTGTAATATAAATGCAAAGTATTATTTAACAGGATAATTATAGTAATGCAAACTGTAAAATAAAAAGCCGGCTTTCGAGGCACGACATAAAGACCGGCTTTTGAGGCTCGAGTCTGATTTGTTTCGGTGAAGCAGGCTTTTTGGCCTCTTTTGATTTGTCCTAGCTCTCTGAAAGGCGGCTCTCATGTGACTTAACCACTGTTTTAACTTTGATGAGTTCAGGGTCACCTCTGTGATTGACTCATCAGACGTTCACCGGGTCACCTTTTCGGAGTAGCATCTTGCTAACAGGCAGGTATAACCAAGTATATAATGGCATATGCCGGGTTAAGAGGGATGTTAATAGCTAAACTCGATGAGTTGGAAGCCCCCAAGTAACCACTGATCAAGGAATAAATACTCAACACACAGCTTTGGAGGTGAAACGACAAAACTCTGGGGTCCAGAGATACCGGCTTTATTCCATTGATCATTTTTTAGCAGGATACCCATGTTTAGACCGTGCATCATGGTAACTAGTCTTCTTTGGTAACCTTACTTTTCACCAATATGGCAGGGTACCCATGTTTGAACTGCGCATCGTGGCAGCTAGTTCTCTTTGCCAACCTTTACTTTTTCGCCAATAAGGCAGGATACCTATGTTTGAACTACGCATCGTGGTAGCTAGTCCTCTTTGGCAACCTTTACTTTTTCGCCAATAAGGCAGGATACCTATGTTTGAACTGCGCATCGTGGCAGCTAGTCCTCTTTGGCAACTTTTACTTTTTCGCCAATAAGGCAGGATACCTATGTGTTGAACTGTGCATCGTGGCAGCTAGTCCTCTTTGGCAACCTTTAATTTTTCGCCAATAAGGCAGCAGCCCCCGGGACCGAGTTGTCTTCCCTACAACGATCCGGGGTTCTTGTATTTGTTGAAACCGACCAAGTCTGCCGAGTCATGTCTGTGTAGCCCCCGAGTCATAAGTCGACTCGAGGAGTCGGCTTTGAGATTCTTCATACTTGGCTGTGGCATAAGCCGGCGTAGAGTTGACAGTTGAAAGATGGAATTTATTGAAGCTGGAAGCGATGTGGTGAGTTGATGATCTTCGCGATGCTCGTCGTATGTCCTCCCATTCTTTGCTATTCTCTCTTGATCCGGCTCTCCTGGTTCTTCCAGGGCCATTTTCTTTTATGTTTTCTTCGCTGCCGGATTTTAAATTGCCGGCTCTACTGTTGCCGGCTCTCTTTGCTCTTTCGGGGACGTTTCCCCCATGGCCGACTCTCCTGTTTCTTCGATGTTTGGAAGCAGACAGGACCGTGGGGATGGCAGGCCAATGCGGCTATCCATTGGGCAACCCGGCACGGGTGGAGGATGGCGCGGGCTCCGGCGACGTCGCACAAGACAAGATTCCGAATATCACCCTTTTTTTAGTGAATTTCTTGGGCTTTTTTTTGCTCCAGCGTTGTTGGAGTAGACCGGGCCGCAGAGGCGGCGACAATCTGCGCGCATCCATTTGGGCAGCTCGTACGGGCGGGCGCGGCCCCGACGTGTTGATGTAGACCGGACCGCAGGGGCGGCGGCTGCGTGCGTCCGTTTGGTACATCGGCGAGGTGCGGACGCTGGTGCAGCCTCCCACTTATAAATTAATCTGCGCATAAACATGAACAAATTAAAAATACAAAAACTTCTTGATAGAATTAATCCGCGCGAACAATTTTACTAGAAAAAATATCACCTGATGATAAATTTTATTCAACGGCCGATGCGACTGGCTGAAGAAAAACATAGCAGAAATATGTGTGCTTTCGTCTGATAGAGCGGTGCGGACATACGCTGGCGCAGTCTTCGATGTGTCGTTGTACACTGGACCATTGTGACGTGACCTGCGCGCCTGTCCATCGGGTAGCACGGCACGGACGGACGCTGGCGCATGATGATGTTGGCACGAGCTCCGTATTCGCGATATAACGCCACTTTTGTAATGAATAATTGTCCTGCGTAGAATAGGTTGCAGGCCAGAGTAATTGTCCTCGGACAAAATTAATATGTGCTAATAAAGCAAACTGGATGTATAGCACCTGTTTTATTTAGACGACAGATGGGTCCGTGTGCAACGTCTGCGGGATGACTGGCTGTGCGCGTTCGTCGGCCGTCCAGGCAGGCCCTAGTGCAGCCTCCGACGCGTAGACTGGAGCATAGGTACAGTGAGCTGCAGACGAACGTGTCCGTCAGGCAGTGATACGTCTCCAACGTATCTATAATTTTTGATTGTTCCATGCTGTTATATTATCAATCTTGATTGTTTTTATATACATTTACAACAATTATATATCATTTTTGGAGACTAACCTATTAACCTAGTGCCCAGTGTCAGTTGCTGTTTTTTGCCCTGTTTTTATTTTACAGAAAATCAATACCAAACGAAGTTCAAATGCCACGAAACTTTTTGAAGATTTTTTTCTGGATAAGATAAACACTAGAAGCTTCGGGAGGAGGCCAGAAGCCTCAGGGGGTGCCCACGAGGCACCAGGGCGCGCCTGGGGGGGGGGGGCAGGCGCGCCCTGGTACCTCGTGGGGCCCATAGAGCTCCGTTTGACCTAATTCCTCCACTATAAATTCCCAAAAAATCAGAAACCCTCAGGGGAGTCCACAAAATACTTTTTCCGCCGCCGCAAGTTTCTGTTCTCAAGAGATCCCTTCTGGAGGCCTTCTCCGGTACTCCGCCGGAGGGGGAATCAATCACGGAGGGGCTCTACATCAACCTTGCTGCCCTTCTGATGATGCGTGAGTAGTTTACCACAGACCTTCGGGTCCATAGTTAGCAGCTAGATGACTTCTTCTCTCTTTTTGATATTCAATACAATATTCTCCTCGATGTTCTTAGAGTTCTATCCGATGTAATCACTTTTTGCGGTGTGTTTGTTGGGATCCGATGAATTGTGAGTTTATGAACAGATTATCCATGAATATTATTTGAGTTTTCTCTGATCTCTTTTATGCATGATTATTATAGCCTCGTATTTCTTCTCCGATCTATTGATTAGGTTTGGCTAACTAGATTGATTTATCTTGCCATGGGAAGAGGTGCTTTGTAATGGGTTCGATCTTGCGGTGCTCAATCCCAATGACAGAAAGGGACATGACACGTATGTATCGTTGCTATTAAGGGTAAAAACATGGGGTTTATTCATACGTGAGTTTATCTTGTGTACATCATGTCATCGTTCTTAAGGCGTTACTCCGTTCTTTATGTACTTAATACACTAGATGCATGCTGGATAGCGGTCGATGTGTGGAGTAATAGTAGTAGATGCAGGCAGGAGTCGGTTTACTTGTCTCGGACGTGATGCCTATATACATGATCATTGCCTTAGATATCATCATGATTATTTGGTTTTCTATCAATTGCCCAACAGTAATTTGTCTACCCACCGTATGCTATTTTTTCGAGAGAAGTCTCTAGTGAAAACTATGGCCCCCGGGTCTATCTAAATCATATTACTAAAACCCTAAAAATATTGCTGCCATTTTCTTTTATTTATTTTATTTTGTATTTTTGTTTCAATATATCTATCTATCATATACAATTTAATCTTGCAATTGACCGCCGAGGGACTGACAACCCCTCGTTTGTGTTGGATGCAAGGATTTGTTGTTTGTGTGCAGGTGCTGCTAACGAGGTGTTGCGTGATCTCCTACTGGTTCGATAACCTTGGTTTCATAACTGAGGGAAATACTTATCTCTACTGTGCTGCATCATCCCTTCCTCTTCGGGGATAATACCAATGCAAGCTACAAGTAGCAGGCCGCCCGGACGGAAACTGGCATGGCCTCCATTGTATTGGTGCGGAGCGGCGAGCTGCGGGCGAAGTATTGACGTGGCTAGTGCTTCATGTGTGATGCAGCAATAGACCGGAATATCCATCCGATCTTGAAGTCTGCGCCATAACTAGTATTTAAAACTAGCACTTGGGGGCTCCGGTCGACGACCACAAACGAAGGAAAACTACCTCCGCTAAAAGCGGATCGTAGCGAGGCGAGGAGGCGACCGTGCGCGGCTTCCCTTTGTGCTCCGCCAGCGCCGCCGTTGGTTCCCTCTCCCTCCGCTGGCCGCTCCGGCGGCGGGAGGGAGAGGGGACCTCGGATCTGTGCATCGGTTGTGTTCACAGTAGGGTTAGGGTTGAGGGAGACGTTGCCGAGTCCGTTGCGGCGGCGTCGCGTCTGAATAAGTCAGGCGGGGCTCTTGCCTCTGTCTAGGAGCCAGCGGGGTTGGGGATCCCCGGATCTCATTGGGGTCGCGGGTTATGGTGTCTCGAGGTCGATCAGCACTGGCCGGGCAAGTCCTCGGGTGGTGGAGCTTCTTCTTCCTCCTCGTCGGTATGATCTACTGTTGCTGTTCATCCTTTTTCTCTGTGCTGCTGTTGGAGGAATGTCCTGCTTTGCCCGGGCGGTTGGCCCGGCCGTGGCGCTGGAACCGGACCCTAGTTCTCTTCCAACCGGAAGGGGCACATATGGCGGTACTCAAAGCCACAGATGGCGATGGCTGGTGCAGGCTTGTTGGATACACAGGTGTGTCCTTGTCCTTTTGGCGCTGGAGCAAAGAAAATGTGGAGCAGTGTGGCGGTGATGGTGCTGTGGTTGAAGATGATGTCCTGCTTAGGTCTCGTTGTAGATTGTTGTTGCAGGGGTCTTTCGCAAGGTTTAGGGGTGATGACACAGAGCTCCGGAGATCTTCGTGTTTTTTTAGTTGTGTTAGGGTGCTCTTTGTTATTTTGCTTAATCATGAGTGTGTCAGTGTGTGCTTGTACGGGTTCAGGACTATGTACTGTTTGATGATATGAATACAAGCATACTTTCTAAAAAAAAACTAGCACTTGGTCACATGGGCTCCTAATTTTGATTTGGTACTACTTGGTCCACGTGATGTTGTTTTTCCACCTAGGAGTAGCACTTTTTTACTCGGACTTGTTGTGTCTGCTTGAATCCACCACGTGCATGGGTCTTGCCTTGGGAGTTGATCTGCTGGTGGATGACAATAGTACGCCACGTGATGTTGCTTTCCACTTAGGAGTAGCACTTTTTTACTGGAACTTGTTGTATCCGGCTTGTAATACGCTTTATGGAGTTGCCTTGGGACTTGATTCCTGCCCACTCACGCGCGTCTTGATTGGATTGGTACGACACGGCGTACGGCGGCTGCAATAGAATTCTTGTCGGTCTCGGCGACGCATGGCAGCAGCAGCAACAGCAGATCCAAACAAAACTTTGTCTCGCTCGTGATCAGCAACAACATGGAGTTGCCTAGGGATCTTGGGGCTCCAGCTAGATCGCCTAGGCCGTGTACCACGACTGTGAGATTACTTTTCCCTAATCTGATTTGTCTCGTCGCAGAATTTTTCCATCTCGATCGACGAACTTGGAAAGGCAATTTTTTGCTGTCGCTCATTTTTTTCCAATCTCATCGGATGAACTCGGAGTCGATGTAGATCCTTTCGTGCCGACTCTTTTTCATCCGGCTAATGGCGAGTTTCTCGATCCCTGAAGAGCTCCCTTCAAGAACACAACACCACCATGCGCTGGCCCCACGATGGGCGCTAACTGTCGTGGTTTTGTCCTGGCAGATATCCTCGTGAAAGGACTTAGTGGTGAGGCCATCGCAACTATGTGGAAGCTTGAAGGGGTTGGTCGGAATGAAGAGACGCGAGTTTTTACCCAGATTCGGCCCCTCACGATGGAGGTAAAAACCTACATCCTGCTTGATTGCTATTGATGATGATGATGATCTCGATTACAAGAGTGTTATTTCGCTACCTCTAATCTCGAGAGCTTCTACTTTGATCTTGTCTAAAACTTGTCTGTATCTCTTCACCTGTCCCTCTTGGGGTGCCTTGCCTCTCCTTATATAAGTTGAAGGGGCCGGAATACATGTAGAATCCTAGTAGAACTACAACTAGTCTATTTTCTATTACAAGTCGGATCCTAGTCCGGATCTTTTCTTCCGAACTGATCTACCCAGGCCGGGTCTTCTCTCCGGGCCGGGTCTTCTCTCCGAGCCGGGTCTACCCAGGCCGGGTCTTCTCTCCGGGTCCTTTGGTCCTGCTAGGTTATGCCTTGGGATGCCGGGTCTAGCTGTGGGTAATTCGTCCGACAAAGGGAGTATTCTCGACATGAGTAGCATTGAAAATCACTATGCAGGGTATCGGATAACAATGGCATCAGTATCAGTATATGGGGTTCCTCAGAATTGGTCATCAAGGGGGTCACAGATCCTGTGTCGAAGGCTCGAAGCGCTTGCCTGCCGGGAAGGCTATACCCCGGCGGCAGATTTATCACTTTAGAGAGTGCACGTTGCCTGAGGTTGCACGGATGTCATCGATAACATCAAACAAGGAACCAAAGGGATATATGGAGGGAGGCAGACGTTTGGAACTCGGCGCTATATACGCCAGCAACCGTGTCCGTCAGTGGTTGTTTGCTGATTATTTGTGCTTCAATAAACTGATATTGCAAGACGGGTTCACAGAAAGTAGTTGGGAAAGAGCTATACATCCATTTACAGTACTGACGCTGGTCTAGAAACATGTCAGAAATCTAGCTAGAGAGAGAAGAGTTGTATCATTATGCTATTAGCTGAGCACATCAGGGGGGGTAGGTGACAAGGATGGACCATTTTTTTCTCTTTTAGATTATAGATAGATTACATGTTAATGATTTGTACTGACAGAGTGCCACTGATGTTTTCTTTATTTACACCAACATATTTAAAAAAAATTAACTCTAGATCAATTAAAGTAATTTCCACAATAGAGGAAGCTCCATGCTATTTTCAAAAAAAAAAATTTGAGGAACCAGCAGGAGCTCTGCCTTTTCATATAGAAGAAGAAGAATTGGCCAGTTAATAAGGAAAACTGGCCGAAAACCAATACAACAACGACGCACACACGCCGACCCCGAGGCCACGCACGAGACGAGCTGCCGGCTCCGTCGCCCTTGCAACCCGAAGCCGACACCCTACAACCATATCCGGAGCCGTTGCTCCGACATCCACGCCAACCCCAAGGCCGCGCACCAGACGAGCCGCCTACTCCGTCGCCCGAGCAACCGAAGTCGACACCCTACAACCCCTCTCCGGAGCCGCCGCTCCGACTTACAAACAAAACAACACACGCCGACCCCGAGGCCACGCACCAGTCGAGCCGCCCGCTCCATCACCCTAGCAACCGGAGCCGACACCCTACAACCATCTCCGGAGCCGCCGCTCCGACATCCACACCGGCCCCGAGGCCGTGATCCAGCCGAGTAGATGGCTCTGCCGCCCAAGCGGCCAAAGACAACACCAAACGCGTAGGAGATCTCCGGAGCCGCCTCTCCGACTTCCACACCGGCCCCGAGGCCGCGCAAACACCTGGCCGACGACAAAACTCCAAAGCCACCATAGCTGACGAAGGACCGGACCTCCAAAGGCATCGCCCCCAAGGAGGAAGCGACCGAACGCGTCGATGCCCGCTGCAGCCAAGGCCTGAGCTTAGGTTTTCACCCGGAAAGTCCGAGACTGAGACGACGAGGGAGGTGAAGGGGCTCCACGACGATGCCTCCAAGGAGGGAAACGACGTCCAAGGACGCCGTCGACGCCGGCATCAACCACGGTCGAGCTAGGCTTTCGCCCGGAGCTCACCAAACCCATCACCATTGCGGCCTGCCAACGTCCCTCGCCAGATTCCATGATGCGCCAGAGAGCTTGCCACCGCCAACCACCAGTCACACACGGCCGGCAGAACCACCACAGCACCTCACGCCGTCGTAGCCGCCCCGCTCGTACCCCCAATTGCAGCGCCGCCGCGCTGCCGCCCCCCACACCCGCCGCAGCGGAGCAGACCGGCCGCCGCAGCCCACTGAACCTCCGCACGAGACCACACTGGCCAGATCCGGACGCGTCAAGCCCGCATCCGCGCCCACAGGAGGCCGCCGCGGCCACAGCCAAAGCCATGGCCGAACTTCATGCAGAGCAGCACCCCGCGGCTGGTGCAGCACCACCGGCGCGGGCCACGCGCCTCCGCCCAGTCGACGCCCGCCTCCCCGCCAGATCCGGGTGCGGGGGCCCTGGATCCGCCCACGCCGGACCACCCCGAGCGGAGGGAGCACGGGCTGGCCGCCACCGCAGCAGCAAGAGCACGCCGGCCGCTCACTGCCGGCCATCCTCGCCACCGGAGCACATCTCCACCGCCGGCGCCAAAAGGGTGGAGATGTGCTCCCAAACAAAATGTTTAGGACAACAAATCAAATTGATCATGTACTGCATTTTTATTTCGAAGTCAAATTTCCAGTGTACACTTGAATGTTTTCTTCAAAATATCTTTACACCAACTAGTATACTTTTTTTCGTAGAAGTGTACATTAGCAGAAACAAAAAAAAAATCAAGACAAATAATTTTTGCAGGAACCAAGAAAAATATCCCAATTGTACGTTTTCTACAAAATATTCTTTACACCAATTTGTTTATAGTGATCTCCAGGTCAATCAAAGTAATTACCACAATCAAGAAACCTCCATGTTATCTTGCATCATTTTTTTAAAACAAACTGTTCAAAACAACAATCCAATTTATTATGCACTGCATTTACATTCCCAAGTCAAATTTCCAAATGTTCTCTTGTATGCTTTCGTCAATATTCTTGATACCATTTTAAAATAATGTACATACATTCCGAAAAATTATATACTGCATTTAACAAGGGGCAAACATTTTTTTAACACTGGATGAACATTTTTCCAGAATGTATGAACATTTTCTTACAAGAGACAAACATTTTTTGGAATGTGCAAACAGTTATTTTTAATACATATGCAACTCATATTTAAAAATGTTCCTATGCTAAGAAGATGTTGATGTATTTAGAAACATGTTCATGTTAAAATGAACCGTTTTTACGGCGCATGTTAAAATGAACGTGTGTGTTAATCACAAAACTCTTAACAGGGAAAGCAAAAATAAGCTTTCCCTGTTGTACCTTCAAGCTAACAATTGAAAGTTGGTAGTTGGAAGATTTGTGAAAGTTGGTAGTTGGAAGATTTGTGACTCATCAAATCAGTACGTGCAGGCGTTTATTTCACAATGATCTAGTGACGTCTTTCGGCTTATTTTCCCTTGTGGCATATGGTTCCCATTATCGTGTACAGTGCATTAGTACAATTACAACGACAGATGCACCCACACCCATCAGTCGCGATTGTGCTAGCTGAGCACAGAACGCAACTTCAGCAAAGTCTCGATCGGCCTACACCTATAGCACATAGCAGCGGTGCCGAACGTGTACGATAGTCAACAGTGGAAGTGAGTTAATGAAGCATCAGTGTACAATTTGTCTTTCTCTATGGGCTTTGGTTGGCACATGAAACTCTGCATTTAAAGATCAGCCTCACAAATATGCTCTTTGATCTTTGTACGACTCACTATAGCAAGGAAAAGCATAAAGCTAGTTGCGCATTATTCACCTTTCATTACAAGATTGAGATTTTGGATGGAACTACCAACCGAGTTTTTAATCAGATTGGATCGGATGCGCGCGTCAGCGAGGGCTGATGCAGTTAGCTAGCGGCATGCAATCTAGTAAATCAATCTAATGATCAATCCATAGAGTAACAAGTCACAAAACTTATGAGCTCTTAGTGTTGTGCCATTTGGTCACTGGTTTTGTACTTGTTAATAGGCGTCATAAAACTTGTTGACGGCCTCTGGAATGATGTATTATCGATGGCCTAACGACTTTGGATTGCGATTATGGATCACTTTCATGCGGTAGAGATCGCAACACTTTTGCTCATGAAACCAACCATACACACTCTGCCAAAATTCGTGCCCTTTTGCTCCATGCCATGCAACGTATCCACACCAGTGGCCAACCATGCCTCGCAGATCAATCATCCTCCTTGTTCGAGTATGTGGTTCCCCTACTCTTCTTCTTTGGGTCGGCACCCGACGGCCAGTGGTCGTCCTACTTAAAGTCCGGCTCCTTGGTGTACGCCTGTTGGGTGTCTGGCTGTGGCTCGTCTGTCTTCGTAGCCTTCTCCTCCATGGATGATCTTCATCATCGCCTTGTCGTTTGCCACCGTCGTGCTTGGTTGAGTCATTCCAGAAAATAGTTCCCATACAAAGGTGGACGAGAGCTCCATAGCGGGAATCCTCGACCAGACAAGCATCAGCGACTCCGTGAGGACGTAGTCGCTGTTGAGGCCCTGGAGTACTGCGAAGATTGTTGCGTACCAGGCGTACCACGATGTTAGGCGGCGTAGTAGTAGGACGGCTTCAGCTCGGTGGGGCAGGGCTGCAATTGACCGGGCTGCACCGGCTTCTCTACCACCTTCTTTGAGCTACGGTCTGATCGGCCGCCACTGCCTTCTCCTTTGCTTTGACCCGTTGGCCTTGGTGTAGTGCGGACACGACCTTGCGGGCGACCTCCTCTGGGTCCTTCTGGACGACGAACATCATCTTTGGCTCCTCTGGCAGCTCCATCTGGCAACGGACGGTGAAGAACCAGATCGGGCTTTCACACGGGAGGACTGGAAGGATCGTGAGAATGAGCGGGCTTCGGCTCGGTCTTGCATGGATCCGTGTTGTCGAAGCCGATGTGACGAACGTCCAGACTCTCCCAAACCTCCCCTTAGTTTGGTGCCAGTTCACGGAATTTCGGGCGTCAAGTCGGTCCGAACAATTTTGACAACCTTTGTTGAATGGCTAAAAGCGTCAGGACGATCCAGTCAAGATATTTGTAGGCGATTTAATGATTCGCCTTGGAGTTGCCCTTAGCTAGCGGTGTGTATCTAAAAAAAGTTAGCTAGCCGCGTGCTACAGCTAGAGTCAGTCAGCACGCGCATCTACCTTTAGGCAAGACGGCTGTGTCGTGCCTGTTACTGCGATCCAATCAACACATAATTTCAAAATAATATATTAGAAGTCCAGATTGTTTTTCTACTACATATACATACAGACACATGCCTATATAGGTGGTGCCAAGGGAAGCCTTTGACGCTGAAACATAGCCCATTGTCGTCACACCATATGGCTGGAAGAGCACTGCTGGCGGTTGTCCTCCCATTTCTCCTTCTGATTGTCGCTTCCAGCACCAACGACGGCGCCTATGGCCAGCAACCGATAAGCCGGAGGAGCTTCCCCAAGGGCTTCGTCTTTGGGACAGCCTCCTCGTCCTACCAGGTTTCCACTCGTTTTTCCTTCATTGATCCATGGTTTCCTTTCTTGGTTCAGCACAATCTGTTGACAAGTATGAAAGCTGTAGCATAAGCCGATGCTGCGTGATAGTCATTCACCGGCCGGACTCAAATTGATTGCATGTTTTAGGCCAACAACCTGTAAAAAGAAATGTTGTATATATACTGTACGCTGCATTTCATATACAAACAACTTGATGTTCTAGTGATCAGCAAGCTTGGATGGCATTTTATTTTATTTTCCTCAATACGGATTTTCAACAGAATCAAAGCAATTTGCTAATCGGATCAGGCTGGCGCTGTTTTGAAAAATGCCCCCTGTAAATATTAGGGGGCTTACCACGTGGCCGTTTTTCTGCCTCGAATTGGTTTCGGTCTTATTTGATCAAATAAACGAGTTTATGGTATAAATCTGATCACTTCTCGAGTTGTTGGCTTAAATCATGCAATCAGTTTAAACTCATGAACTTTTTTCTCTTTCTTTTCGAAAAGGAGGATTGCCCCGGCCTCTACATCAAGCGATGCACACAGTCATTTTATTAAACTCATGAACTAATGACGTATTTCATTCTTAATTAGTGATATCTACATTATGTTTTTTTTTTTTGGTTCGAGCATCATCTTGTTACAAATATGGTGGATATTCACATGCTGCAGTATGAGGGAGGTGCAATGGAGGGGGGCAAGGGATCAAGCATCTGGGACAACTTCACTCACCAGCACCCAGGCATGTACAGTACATAAATCTTTTATATGCAGTGTATCTATCTTTTTTATTAGCAAAATGTTTGTACATATCTTGTTAATAAGAACATTATCAAAGATAGAGGTCAAGAGCTATAGAAAATCACCTTTTTATTTAACCGCGTGAAGCAATCATAGTGTTTAACCATGGATGGAAAAAATCACACGCGCACACCTCAAAGCTAATCTAGGCAACTTAGAATAATAAACATGGTAGTAATGATATACTATATACTACTCACACCTACAAAGCATAAAATTACTTCTCCAACTTCGACTAGTAAAAAAGTTGTTTAGAATAGTGAGGTGAAAAATAGACACATGAGATTTATTTGCGAAACTATTTGCATAGTAAATTTTTTTATAAACACAATTGTAAGAAAAATTGAGTCAAAGTTATGTGTTGGAGACGGTGCATACTAACAAAAGGAGTAGTATTATGGTAATATTTTCTCAAGGGACGTACGTCTCAATATCTTACGAACTTTCAATGCCAATATTTTAATTTTCTTTTTTTGCAATTATCTAATATTTGTAGTTATATGGACAACTAGGCCATTCTACCCACCAATGGTGTGATCGCCAACAAAGTTATTTGAATTTAGAACTGAGTTAAATCATGATGTTACTTTCAACAAAATGAATATAAATGAGGAAAATAGCCCTTTTTCAATAAAACTCTACTGAGTAAATAACTTTTTGCAGATAAAATCACCGACCGGAGCAATGGGGATGTGGCAGTGGACTCCTGCCATCTTTACAAGGTAGGGATAATTTATATATCTTGCTTTTCAACTAGATCTTTAAGATTTTTCACAAATTATATGGTCAAAGTTGTTGTTCAGGTCACACTGTGACAAGATCTTTGAATTTTAGTTCCAATCCAACAAAAAGAAACTAGGTATTCCCTCCGTTTAAAAAGTAATACATTGTCCTAAATAAAACTTTTTAAAGTTTGACCAAATCTATAAGGAAAATGTGCAAGGATCTACAATATGAAATATATATTATATGAAAATATATTTCATAATGCATCTAATGATGCAAATTCGGTGTTGTAGATGTTGATGTATCCTTGTATAGATGTGGTCAATCTTAATGAAGTTTAACTTAGGACAAACATAGAAGTTCAATTATCTTCAAACGAAGGGAGTAGTACCGATCCTAATTTGCCAAAAAGGCAGGAAGATGTGCGCCTCATGAAGGATATGGGAATGGACGCATACAGGTTCTCCATCTCATGGACGAGAATTCTTCCAGGTATGACATTTTCAAACTGGATACCTCCACTCTCATTTTTGTTCCAAGTAGAATAATCTACTTTGCCTCATCTTCCAATTTCCTAGTCGATAGAGAATGTGCAATCGATCTTAATTAATGTGTTAATGGATAACAGATGGAACTCTGAGAGGTGGAGTCAACCGAGAAGGCATTAAGTATTAGAACAACTTGATAGATGAGCTGTTATCCAAAGGTATGATGTCGATCCGTCAGCATTTAATTAGATTTATTACCTAATATATTAAACTACATGGAACATCAGGTCCTTTCTTTATTTTATCAGACTATTCTTAAGATTTGAGATCTTTTGTATATCTGCAGGGGTGCAGCCATTTGTGACCCTTTTTCACTGGGACTCTCCACAGGGATTGGAAGATAAATATGGAGGATTTCTTAGCCCTAATATCATGTAAGTCAACCATTATTTATTCTCTAAGAACATAACTCCCTTGGGTGATGTTTTAGATATGAGCACAATGCAACACTGTCTGAATAACTAAATTACAAAACAATTACATAATATATTGTACATTTTTTATGAGAAGTCAAACAGAAGAATTCCCCCTAATATAACTTAATACTCCATCGGTTTTACACATTAGTTGTTGAAGATTGAAAAAGTGTGGCTACGCGCTTTGTAAAACTATTTCAACTTTTATGATGGTAGTATCATGTGTAAACATGTTACATTAACTTTCAAAATAACCAACTGGCACTATTGCAGAAATGACTATAAAGACTTTGCCGAAGTATGCTTCAGAGAATTCGGAGATCGGGTGAAGCATTGTATCACATTGAATGAGCCCTAGTCCTTCAGCGTTTCAGGTTATGCTGGGGGCGTAGCTGCACCAGGCCGGTGTTATCTATGTGAGGAGGCAAACTGCAACGCTGGGGATTCAGGGAGGGAGCCATACATTGTCGGCCACCATCAGATACTCGCTCATGCAGCAGTCGCGAGATTGTATACACAGAAATATAAGGTGACTGATCCAGCCCTTCATCATGTCATGCAACTGCAATTCATCCATGAACATGATTGATATGGTGTACATCAACAAAATGCAGGGCGTGCAGAAGGGCAAGATAGGAATAACTTTGGTCTCATACTGGGTTACTCCCTTATCCCATTCAAAATCAAGTGTTGCCGCGACGAAACGTGCTATAGAATTCATGCTTGGATGGTAGACACTTTACGTTTCACGTTGGCATAATTTCATTGTATGAGTCTAGAAGAGAATGCAGATTGATCTTATGCTAGGAATAAAACCCCTATAGGTTTTTGGACCCGCTCAGCAGAGGAGACTACCCCCGGAGCATGAAAGTATTGGTCGGAAACCGCCTGCCACAGTTCACCAGAAAACAATCTAAATTGGTGAAGGGTGCATTTGACTTCATTGGAATCAACTACTATAGTACAAACTACGCTAGTAGCCTTCCTCCGTCAAATTGCCTGAGGAATAGCTATTCTACTGATGTTCAAGCTAATCTTACGGGTGAGTCGATCATGCTAAATCAATGATCAATCTATCTCTGTGGAAATTATTCCCTTTTAGAAATAAATATTAAGTGAATAATGGAGACTTTGCTACTGATTACATATGTTAATACTGCATACTAACATTGCCAAATTATGTCAGGTGTTCGAAATGGTGTCCCCATAGGTCCTTAGGTAACTTGCAACTTATCCAAATAAACGGACAAATCTTCCTTCAATTTTTTCCCAACTTTATTTTTCAGATCGAGTAAATGACTTGCATGTAGGCTGCTCCGCCTTGGCTCTACGTCTACCCTCAAGGCCTCCGTGATCTGCTACTTTATCTCAAGGAGAAGTACCACAATCCAACCATCTACATCACTGAAAATGGCAAGTGCATTTTCCTCCCCTAGATAGGAACAATGAGATCAAAACTAATCTAAACTATTATTTGTCTCTCTGTGTATTTTAGGAACTGATGAAGCCAACAACAAGAGCCTACCACTCAAGGAAGCCCTCAAGGATGACGCCAGGATAGACTACCACCACAGGCACCTTGATGCCCTGCTTAGTGCGATCAGGTCGGAGGTAGCAACTTAATCTTATAATCCAATCTATCAACAAGTCTCTAAATCTGGCATCAACTGATTTACTGCAGGGAGGGGGCAAACGTGAAGGGGTACTTCGCGTGGTCGCTGCTCGACAACTTCGAGTGGTCGAGCGGGTACACAGTGCGGTTTGGTTTACACTTTGTGGACTATGACCATGATCTGAAGCGGTACCCCAAGCGCTCTGCTGGCTGGTTCAAGAAGTTTCTGAAGGATGATCTCACAGATAACCTGGAAACAAGCGACAAATAATGGAGGCGTTGTACGTGTTGTAGATTGCAATAGATGCTTGACTGAGTGTGCAGTTTGTTGGAACAATAAAATACTCTGTAGTGTAAAGATCAATGCAACAATAGGTTCATGCGAGAATGTATCTAGTGACACCAAGGTTTATCAATACTTGAACCTTCAAAATTAAATTACCAGACTATAAAATATTAACAGCTAATATGATACGAGATCTAATACAATAAAATATTTAATTCAACATACCGCTCTTTAGCTTCATGTTTTATATAAAAAATATGATTATAGATTGAAGTAACAATAGGAAACAAAATAAAATTTTGTTTTCGTTAAGTCATCCAAGTAACTTGACAAAGAAATTCATGTACTACTACGCGACACCGTAATTAACTTAACTAGATAAATTTCATAACTAGTGCCTACATTTCAATTTACAATCTAATATTAGTCATTTCCGCTAGTTCGAATAGCCGGCTTCCTCCCCTTCCGCTCAAGCTAAAGGTTCTGGGAAAGTCTCTGAAAGATTATACACAATATCTATAAAAAATGATGTATCCATTAAGTCACAAAAGTCAAGTCAATAATATAATAATACCAGCTTAAGTTTCATTCACTGTAAGTTAAGTCAACACTGATTTGTATTAAGTGTCCGTGTCTATAACTTACATGCTCATTAAAACCGTCCAAGTTTCCCTTTCCCGAACTTATAACACATTTACGTACGTGTACTTACCAGCGATTATTATATGCGTTATAACATTCGACATCCAAAATTTTCTTAGTACAAATATTCAATAAGTCCAAGATGCAACTTCTTGGAAGAGAACAAACCAGTAGAAGCACAATAACTTAACTCAACACTGATGTACCAATTAATTTTTTATTTCTATACTAACATGGTCGTTAAAATTGTCTAAGTTTGTTTTTTCGGACTTACAAACACATTTTACATTCATAAACTAAGTACTTCCATTATTATTTGCGATCTAAGATTTGACATAAAAAATTTCCTTACTATAAAGACTCAATAAGTCAATGATGCAAGTTCTTGGAAGAAAACAAGCCAGTAGAAGTACAAACAAGAAAAATAAGATTGAACACATAGCAAACATAAGCAACAGTTGTACTAACATAAATCTTCAATGCAGATCGGACATACAAGAACAACTAACCTCATCCGCAAAAGGTTCGGATATACCTCTGCTATTGTTGTTACTATCATTGACGTCTATAAGTCGTTGCGAACGGAATCGCTTTGGTCCCTTTTCCTCTACACCATTGGTTCTCGAACACAAGAATTCTAAGAAAATAAAAAACACTTGAAGAACAGACAATCATGAAGAAGAAAAACATAGTGAATGGTTTTCCTCAACAGTACTGTTTCACTACAAAAGTTGTTGCACAGACTGTTTATGAAAATATGTGTACCCTCGAAACTTGTCCCATAGAAACATGTATATTGCTTTCCATTTATGCTCAAATTAAAAATATTTGGGGAGAGCTATATGAGGGAAAATATAGATGATATGCATAAACAAGTTTTCAAATTTTGGCGTAGATTGGCGGTCGACAATTTGCGTGCCCCCGCTCTCGTGTTTCACAAATCCTCTTCCCCTATCTCATCAATGTTGAAGTTAGGACTCACCGGTACTTCACCAGCAGAGGGAGGGAGGGTGGTATCATTAAGCTATTAGACGAGCATGTCAGGGGAGTAGGTGATAAGGATGGATCATGTTTTTTATTATAGACTACATGTTAATGATTTGTAGTGATATTCTTTACACCAACATGTATTTTTTTAAATAACTCCAGATCAATCAAAGTAATTCCACAATAGAGGAAGCTCCATGCTATCTTCAAAATATTATTTATAACAACAATCCTGTTCTTCCAAACAAAATGTTTAGGACAACTAATCTAATTGATGTAGTGCATTTATATTTGAAAGCCAAAAATTTCTGTGTACACTTGTATGTTTGTTCAAAATATTCTTTACACCAACTAGTATATTTTTTCTTTAAAAATGTGTACTTTAGAAAAAACAAAAGAATTTCCAAGACAAATACCACAATCGTATGTTTCCTATAAATATTATTTACACCATTTTTTATAATGATCTCCAGATCAATCAAAGGAATTACCACAATCAAGAATGCTCCATGTTATCTTGCATCAATTTTTTTTGGAAATAAATTGTTCAAAACAATAATCCAATTTTTTAGAAAATATTTTGGTGTCAAGCATATCTTGAAGAAAACATATGTTCATGTACTCTGGACCAATCAAAGTAATTTCCACAACAGAGGAAGCTCGATCTATCTTCAAAATATTCTTTATGACAACAATCCTATTCTTCCAAACAAAATGTGTAGGACAACAAATCTAATTGATTATGTACTAATTTATATTTGAAAGTCAAATTTTCCAGTATACACTTGTATGTTTTCTTCCAAATATTCTTTACACTAGCTAGTATATTTTTTCCTTCAAAAAACTTACTTTAGAAAAAACAAAAGAATTTCCAAGACAAATATCACAATCATATGTTTTCTACAAAATATTCTTTACACCAATTTTTTTATAATGATCTCCAGATCAATTAAAGTAATTGCCACAATCAAGAATGCTCCATGTTATCTTGCATCAATTTTTTTTGGAAATAAATTGTTCAAAACAATAATTGAAATTATTATGCACTGAATTTACATTCCCAAGTCAATTTTCCAAATGATCTCTTGTATGTTTTATTCAAGATATTCTTGACACCAAAATATTTGTTTTCTAAAAAATATTTTTTAGGCTATGCAATGTTCATACCGTTCTAAAACAATGTACACACATTCCAGAAAATATGTACTGCAGATTTTTGTTGCGGGGTAATATGTACTGCATATTAACAAGGGGCGAACATATTTTGGAATGTATGAACATTTTTTAACACGGGATGAACAATTTTTTTTTTGCAAAAATGATCCAAATCTATTATCAAAGTTCAGCGGAAGTACAAAGCATCTCGAACATAATAAAAATTACATTGAGATTCCAAGACCCCCAAACAACCACTACTGCCGCCAGAACGAGCCGCCGACGCGCCGCTGTCGCCGCTCCCCTACCGGAGTCGGCTTGACCTTGTCGATGACAGCCGGGAATGTATGAACCTTTTCTACAAGAGACGAACTTTTTTTCGAATGTACAAACATTTTTCTAATACATATGCATCTCGTATTAAAAAAATGTTCCTACGGTAAGAAGATGTTGACGTATTTAAAATAATGTTATTGTTAAATTGAACTTTTTTTACGGGATATGTTAAAATGAACCTGTGTCCTGATCATAAAACTCTTAACAGAGTACAGTCTAACTAAGTCAAGAGTTTCAAAGAAAAAGAAGCTATCCCTGTTGTACCTTCAAGCGAACAGTTGGAAGTAGTTGGGAGCTTTGGATTAAATGACTTTGGGCATGCCAGGGTAGGACATGTGCGGCGTAAAGATCAGATCAGTACGTGCACGCGTTTATTTCACCGTGATCTCATGACGTCCTTCGGGCCTTTTTTTCTTTGTGGCATACGGTTCGCATTATCACGTACAGTACATTAGTACAACTATTACAACTTACAAGGACAGATGCACCCACACTCATCAGTCGCGATTGTGCTAGCTCAACACAGAACGCAAAATCAGCAAAGTCTCGATCGGCCTACACAAACTTGGCAGCGGTGCCGAACGTGTACGGTAGTCAACAGTGAAAGTGAGTTAATAGATCATGTCGTACACAAATTTCGCCATCCGCACGATGCGCGTAATCATTTTCTTGAATGTTGACAGGAGAGCTGCCAAATTCATTGATCACCGACGATCTGCTGCCGGCACCCGCTTGGAAGTTATCTTGCTGGTGCTGGGGCATCTTTTCGAGTACAGCACAAGCTGTACAAGGCTCTCACCCTATCGTGGATCACTTTTTTTTTTTGAGTAATCCCTATCGTGGATCACTTGTGTGACGAATCGCTGGTACGCAGCACAAGTACACAGCACGTCCACGTCCACATTGGAAGTAACGAAGCATAAGTGTACAATTTGTCTTTATGAAGTTTGGTTGGCACATTAAATTCTGCATTTAGGGATTACCCTCACAAATATGCTCTTCGAGCTCTGTACGACTAAAGCAAGTTGTGCATTATTATTATTATTATTATTATTATTATTATTATTATTATTATTATTATTATTATTATTTAGAAAGAAGGCCTAGGTATGACCTTTCATTACAAGATTGAGATTTTGGGTGGAACTACCAATCGAGTTTTTAATCAGATCGGATGGGCGCTTGAGCGTGGGCTGATGTAGTTAGCTAGCCGCATGCAATCTAGCAAATCAATCAAATGACCAACCCATAAAACAACAAGTCACAAAACTTACAAGCTCTACGAATGTTGCGCCACTTGGCCACCGGTTTTGCACTTTTTGTATGCACCATAAACTTGTTGATGGTTTTTTGAATGATGTACCATTGATTGGTCTAACAACTTTGGATTGCCATTGTGGATCACTTGCGTGCAGTAGGGATCGTAGCACTTTTGTTCATATAACCAATCATGCATACTTTGCCAAAATGTCGTTCATTTGCTCCGTGCCATGAAATGGATCCACACTAGTGGCCAACCACGTCTCTTAGATCAATTGATCCGCCTTTGTTCAAGTAGGTGGTTCCCCTACTCTTCTTCTTTGGGTCCCCATCCGGCGGCCAGTGGTCGTCCGGTTGAAAGTCCGGCTGCTTGGTGTATGCCTGTTGGGTGTCCGACTGTGGCTCTTTTCCGGTTGGAAGTCATCCACTTGTCCTTCTTCGTAGCAGTCTCCATAGTCAATAATGTTTATCATTGCCTCGTTGTTTTCCACCATCGTGCTTTGTTGAGTCATTCCGGCAAACAGTGACCGGGAACCGGCAGACGAGAGCTCCACAGCAGGAATCCGCGACCAGACAAGCATCAACGACTCCATGAAGAGGTAGTCGTTGTTGAGGTTAACGGTAAACAGCACTCAATGGCCGGAGCGAAGGAGGCCGCTGAGTGTGCCGTGATTGCTGCATGCCGGGCATACCAAGGTGCTGGGCAGTGTAGTGCTAGGGCGGCTTTAGCTCCACGGGCCAGGGCTGAGATTGACCGGGCGGCACCGGCTTTTTTGCCACCTTCTTCGCCTTTCGATGAGGAGCTATGGCTGGACCGGCCGCCACCGCCTTCTCCTTCGCCTTGACGCGTCGGCCATGGCATAGTACGAACGCAACCTTTCAGGAGACCTCGCCCAGCTCCTGCGGGATGACAGACATCATCTTCGGCTCCTCCGGCGGCTCCACCATGGCGACAGACGGCGGAACCGGGGGTGGAGGGGGAGCAATCGGGGCGGTGGCAGCGGAAAGGGCGGGCTTTCGCGTGGGAGGACGGGAAGGATTGTGAGAATGTGTGGCTCCAGCTCGGTTTGGGCGGGTCCGCATTGTTGGAGTCCGACGTGGCGGACGTTCAGACCCCCAAAACCTTCTCTTAGTTTAGTGCCAATTTGCGCGATTTCGGACGTCGAGGCGGTCCGGACAATTTTGTAATCGTTGTTGAATGGCTAAGTGTCTGGACAGACATTTACAGGCGGTTTAATGATCCATGGAGCTTTTTTTTTTGACGGGTTGATGATCCATGGAGTTGCCCTTAGCTAGCCGCGTGTATCTAAAAAAAAGTTAGTTAGCACGCGCATCTTCCTTATGACAAGACGCCTGTGTCGTCCCTGTTACTGCTATCCAATCAGCACATGCAAGCATGTGTCGTCTCGGCCATTTCAGAAAAAGAAATTAGAAGTCCAGATTGATTTTTCTACTACATATGCATACAGAAACATGTTGCCTATATAGGTGGTGCCAAGGGAAGCCTTAGCCGGTTGTCATCACACCATATGGCTGCAAAAGCATTTCTGGCGGTTGTCTTCCCATTTCTCCTTCTGGTTGTCGCTTCCAGCACCAACGACGGCGCCTTTGACCTGCAGCCGATAAGCCGGAGGAGCTTCCCCAAGGGCTTCATCTTTGGGACTGCCTCCTCGGCCTACCAGGTTTTCACTCGTTTTTCCTTCATTGATTCATGGTCTCCTTTCTTAGTTCAGCACAATCTGTTGACAAGTTTGAAAGCTGTATTTTTGCAAAAAGAAAAGTATGAAAACTGTAGCATAAGCTGATGCTGCGTGATACTCATTCACCGGCCGAGACTCAAACTGATAGCATGCTTTAGGCCAACAACTCATTAAAAGAAACGTTGTAATATTAATTATACTATACGCTACGTTTCATTCACTAAAAACTGGATGTTCCAGTGATCAGCAAGCTGCTTTCTTTTGCCCTCAAATTGTTGGTTCCAAGCCCACACAATGCATATCATTTTTTACCCTCGATATGATTTTCCAACTGAATCAAAGTGATTTGCTAATCGGATCAGGCTGGTGCTGTTTTGCAAAAAAGAACCCTATAAATATTAGTCTATTATTGAGCGATTAAAGAAATGCTGATGTGGTAGCCATGTAGCCTTTTTTTCCGCCCTGAATAGGTTTTGGTCTTATTTGATAGAATAAACGAGTTTATGACCTAAATTTGACCTTTTTCGAGTAGTTGGCCTAAAACGTGCAATCAGTTTGAGGTCATGTACTAATGGCATATTTCACTCTTAATTAATGATATCTATCATTATGAAAATTTTGGTTCTTGCATCACCTAATTACAAATTTGGTGGGCATTCACATGCTGCAGTATGAGGGTGGTGCAATGGAGGGGGGCAGGGGATCAAGCATCTGGGACAACTTCACTCACCAACACCCAGGCATGTATATACATCTTCTATACACAGTGTATATCATTTCTATTAGCAAATTTTTTGTACATATCTTGTTAATAAGAACATTATCAAAGATTTTTTTTGAGAGGCCAAGAGCTATAGAAAATCACCTTTTTTCACCGAGTGAAGCATTCATAGTGTTTAACCACTGGATGGAAGAATTACACGTGCACACCTCAAAGCTAATCCAACGCTTGGGAAACCAATTCTGATTTAACAAAGTATTAGGCAACCTAGAATAAGAAACATGGTAGTAATTATATATTATATATACCACTCACACCTACAAAGCATAAAATTTAAACTTCTCCAACTTCAACTAGTAAAAAAGTTGTTTAGAATAGTGAGGTGAAAATAGAAAATGAGATTTATTGCAAAAATATTTGGATAGTATCATAATTTTTACAAACACATTTAAAAGAAAAATAGAGTCAAAGTTAAGTGCTGGTGATTGTGCATATTAACCAAGGGAGTAGGATTATGGTAATATTATCTCAAGGACGGTACGTCTGAGTACCTTACAAAATTTAAATACCATTATTTGTATTTTTTGTTTGCGATTAGCCAATATTTGTAGTTATATGGACAACTAGGCCTTTATATCCACTAATGTTGTGATTACCAACAAAGTAATTTGAATTTAGAACTGAGGTTAAATCATGATGTTCCTTTCAAAAAAATGAATATACATGAGCATAATAGCCTTTTTCTCATAACACCCTACTGAGTAAATAACTTTGGCAGGTAAAATCGCAGACAGAAGCAATGGGGATGTGGCAGTGGACTCCTACCATCTTTACAAGGTAGCGATAGTATATCTGTCTTGCTTTTTAACCAGATCTTTAAGATTTTCCACAAATTATATGGTCAAAGTTGTTGATCAAGATCACATTATAACAAGATCTTTGAATCTTAGTTCCAATCCAACAAAAAGAAACTAGGTACTCCCTTTGTTTAAAAAATAATATATTGTCCTAAGTAAAAAAAAAAAAAGTTTGACCAAATCTATAGAAAAATCAGCAAGGATATACAATATGGAATTTATATTATATGAAAATATATTTCATAATGCATCCTACGAAGCAAATTTGGTGTTGTAGATGCTGATGTATCGTTTTATAGATTTGGTCAATCTTAACGAAGTTCGACTTAGGACAAACATAGAAGTTCAATTATCTTGGAAAGAAGGGAGAACTATTGATCCTAATTTGCCAATAACATAGGAAGATGTGCGCCTTATGAAGGATATGGGAACGGAAGCATACAGACTCTCCATCTCATGGACAAGAATTCTTCCAGGTATGATATTTGAGACTGGAAACCTCCACTCTCATTTTTGGTCCCAAGTAGAATAATCTATTTTGCATCATCTTCGCATTTTCTAGTCGACAGAATGTTCACATCGATCTTAATGTCTTAATGCATAACAGATGGAACTCTGAGAGGTGGAGTCAACCGAGAAGGCATCGAGTATTACAACAACTTGATCGATGAGCTGTTGTCCAAAGGTATGTTGTCAACCCGTCGGTATATAATTTGATTTATTAGCTAATCTATTAAACTGCACGGAACATTAGGTCCTTTATTTATTTCATCAGACTATTCTTAAGATTTGAGATCTTTTGTATATCTGCAGGGGTGCAACCATTTGTGACACTTTTTCATTGGGACTCTCCACAGGGATTGGAAGATAAATACGGAGGATTTCTTAGCCCTAATATCATGTAAGTCAACCACTATTTATTTTCTAAGAACATAACTCCCTCGCGTGACATTTTAGACATGAGCACAATGCAACTCTGTGTGTGTAACTTTTGAATAAGTATGTTACAAAAAATACAAAACATATTGTATATTTTTTGATGAGAAGTCAAACGGAAGCATTTCTTCCTAATGTACCTTAATACAACGTAGGTTTTACACATTAGCTGTTGAAGATTGAAAAGGTGTGGCTATGCGCTTTGTAAAACTATTTCATTTATGATGAAGGTAGTGTCATCTGCAAACACGTAGACAATTAACTTTCAAAATAACCAACTCACAATGGTGCAGAAATGACTATAAAGACTTTGCTGAAGTCTGCTTCAAAGAATTCGGAGATCGCGTGAAGCATTGGATCACATTGAATGAGCCCTGGTCCTTCTGCGTTTGGGGTTATGCAGAGGGCATATTTGCACCAGGTCAGTGTTCTCCGTGGGAGAAGGCAAACTGCAGCGCCGGGGATTCAGGGAGGGAGCCGTACATTGTCGGCCACCATCAGATACTCGCTCATGCAGCAGCCGCGAGATTGTATAAACAGAAATATAAGGTGACTGATCTAGCTCTTCATCATATCATGCAACTGCAATTCATCCATGAACGTGATTGATATGGTGTACATAAAAAAAATACAGGGCGTGCAGAAGGGCAAGATCGGAATAACTTTGGTCTCAAACTGGGTTACTCCCATATCCCGTTCAAAATTAAGCATTGCCGCGACGAAACGTTCTATGGAATTTATGCTTGGATGGTAATTCTTTTCATTTCACACTGGCATAATTTGTTGTATGAGTCTAGAAGAGAATGCAGATTGATCTTATGCTAGGAATAAAATCCTTAGGTTTTTGGACCCGCTCTGCAAAGGAGACTACCCCCGGAGCATGAAAGTATTGGTCGGAAACCGCCTGCCGCAGTTCACCAAAACACAATCTAAATTGGTGAAGGGTGCATTTGACTTCATTGGACTCAACTACTATACTACAAACTACGTTGGTAGCCTTCCTCCATCAAAAGGCCCGAGGAACAGCTACTCTACCGATGCTCAAGCTATCCATACCGGTGAGTCGATCATGCTAAATCCATAGTCAATATGTCTCCGTTCTTCGTCTGCCAGACTAATATTATCAAGGAAATTATCCCCTTCTAAAAATAAATATTGGGTGAATAATGGAGACTTTGCCGCAGATTACATATGTTAATACTGCATGCTAAAAATTACCCAATTATGTCAGGTGTTCGAAATGGTGTTCCCATAGGTCCTCAGGTAACTAGCAACTTATCCGCATACACAGACTAATCTTCCTCGAGTTTTCTACCAACTTTCTTTTCTGGATCGAGTAAATGACCTGCATGTAGGCTGCTTCGCCTTGGCTCTACGTCTACCCTCAAGGCTTCCGTGATCTGCTACTTTATATCAAGGATAATTACCACAATCCAACCATCTACATCACTGAAAATGGCAAGTGTATTTTCCTCCCCTAGATAGGAACAATGAGATAAAAACTTATCTGAACCATTATTTGTCTCTGTGTATTTTAGGAATCGATGAAGCCAACAATAAGAGCCTACCACTCAAGGAAGCCCTCAAGGACGACGCCAGGATAGACTACCACCACAGGCACCTTGATGCCCTGCTTAGTGCGATCAGGTCGGAGGTAGCAACTTAATCTTATAATCCAATCTATCAACAAGTCTCTAAATCAGGCATCAACTACTGCAGGGATGGGGCAAACGTGAAGGGGTACTTCGCGTGGTCACTGCTCGATGACTTTGAGTGGACGAGCGGGTACACGGTGCGGTTCAGGTTACACTTTGTTGACTACAGCCATGGTTTGAAGCGGTACCCCAAGCGCTCTGCTGGCTGGTTCAAGAAGTTCCTCAAGGATGATCTCACAGATCAACTGGAAACCAGCCACAAAGATGGAGGCGTTGTACGTGTTGCAGATTGCAATAGATGCTTGACTGATTATGCAGTTTGTTGGAACAATAAAATACTCCGCGATTTAAAGATCAATGTAACAGGAGGCTCGTGCGTGAATATATCTAGTGATACCAAAGTATAGATGATATTGTGGTATGAATGTCAAATGACCTTAAATTTGAATTCAAAAAAGGGAATAAATAAATATTTGTTGCATTATATTATATTTTACATATCTTTGAATATATTGGAAAAAAGTACCACTCATTTTGTAGTAAAATTGAGTAAGATCGATTTTTCTCACGGTCTAAGAGAATTATCACAAAATTTGTAAATATAGTGTCGAAGTCAACCACCACATGTGCCTGACATTCACGAGGAGAATTAACAAAAATTGTCCTGCTTCTGTTGTTGGTGATAGTAAGGAGGATGGAGTTTTTGTCACCACTATCCCCAAGTTCATCATAACTGATGGTCTGCAAGTTGCTCCTGCTTCCACAAGGATTCTGTTTCCGTTGATTGAAAAATATGGGATACCGGAAAAGGAGAATATCCAGGAAAAGGTCCACCGCCGTAGCCGCCACCACCAAGCCCTCACGATCCTATCTCCGGCCGTACTATCCGCCAAACTCCAAAACCCCAAACATGGCACTGAATTCAGCTACAATAGCGCATTCTCTTTGGTGCTGCCCACCCGGGGCTGCAATCCGTCGATCGTTATGTACGCGCGCCGGCAGTTTACTCGGAGGCCACAATTATAGCAGCGGTAGAATAAGCGTGAAGATGGCTCGCGTTTCCCCTGCCTCCTCCGCCCCGGAACCTGTGCCGGTGGGCAGAGGACATGACTGCAGAGGACGACAATTACTTCCCCCTCATGGACGTCGATCCGGCCGGACTGGGACGAGAAGAGCTGAGTGCCATATGGGGTGCCCTCGTCGCCTCCCTGCTTGAATCCACTTCCCTCGCGCTGCGCGAAATCGTGCCCGCCGGCAACGTCTTCCGCTGCCGCAGCTTCAGGCCGGTGCCTTCTTCGGTAAAAAGAAGAACACTCTTTTGTTATTTGGATTTGGCTCCAAATTTTACTTTGTCACTCACTGATATTGGATATGATCTGATACTGTAGTTTCAGTACTACTCTATTTTTTCTGGCACTTCAGAATTAGGACTAGTACAATTACCTATTATTTGAAGTTAGCCGCCATGGTGAAATTGGTAGACACGCTGCTCTTAGGAAGCAGTGCTCAAGCGTCTCGGTAGGCTACTAGCACAAGGATGTGATTCGGATTAGACAAGAAAACACATATCTCAACTTCGTTATGCTTTGTCTGTGAACAAGTAAATACAATTCTGAAGTAATTACAAGCAGCCGGCATGTTTGAGTAAATTGCTTGTCTTTGGTTGCAGGTGCATTGTTAGTACTCGCTGGTGTCTGCCAGCTCTGGCAGGTGGCACCTACCCTTTTTCTGGACGATGTTCTCGGATATATGCTCTACAAGTTAAGTGCTTTAGCAGCAGAGCTGAAAAGGAATGGCGGGGCAAATGATATTGGTGCACGAATACAACTAGGTGAGTTCAAAACACTTCAATTTACATACTTTTTCATTTTCATAAATTTAATGTACTCCCTCAGTCCCACAATGTAATAGCTTGCCAAAACGTCTTACATTGTGGTTCGGTGGGAGTATAATGTAAGATATAAACACGTACATGAGAAAGACACAATTCTGAAGAACTTGACTATAAGGTTGTTTAATAATTGAAACTGTGCTCTAGTTAATTGTTTCATGATACTTTAAAGTTTTCTTAGAATATTCATCATCTGAGACGACTGATTGTTCGTTATGTGATGTTTTACTATGTCTCACCTATGTATTTGCTGGTTTTTCTCTAGTCCCTACTATATTTACTGTTGCACTGCTGAACCTTTGTTGATATCACAAGTTTTGTTCTCCTTGCAGCTCTTTTACTTATATTGTCTTTCAAGGACAACAGTGCTTATCAGGTGTGATATTTCTTTCCTAGAAAACAATTACAATTCTCTACACACTTTTAAGGAAGGTTGTGCAGTTACATGCTTGACTAATTATTATATTGGTTTGTGTTTGTGGTAGGGTTTCTACGGTGTTCTTGTGGATTTGATCTGGTTAGTATTTGAGCATAACACTTCAATTATCTGCTATGTTTTGTTTTCAATGCATCGTAGTTACAAATAGTCATTCTCTTACTCTGGTTTTTGACTCGAGAGACTGTAAGGGTTTATTAATGAGATTAGTAGAAGGGAACGAAACTGTACAGAGACTTTACAAAGCTAGGACTACATGAACAGAGGGAAAGGGAGTTAGGGATTAGGTGTATGATAACCAGAGAGATTATATCCAAGCCTTTAAACCTTCCATCAGCCATCTGCTGAAGCTAGGTGGCTTGTTATCGTTGATATGATGAGTGATGAGATGCAAGCCTCTCTTGAATTGAACCTTCCATCTGCCAAAGCTAGGTGGCTTATACTCAATGATAATTCCATTTCTATCTTCCCAAATATTACAAGCCGTGCATACTACCCGCTCAATGAAGCACTGTCCCTAGAATACATCCTTGGTCTTATTGAATTTAAGAGTCTGAGGTCGAAGTACAAGGCTTGTCAATACTCCAACATTTATGTGCAAAGCCACATTCAAAAACGGGTGATCTCAGGGCTCATGTGAATTTTGCAGGCACAACACACAAGTTGAAGCAGAATTTAGTTGCTAGTGCCTTCTTTGCATCATGTCTCTAGTGTTTAACCGATCCCTGAGAAGAAGCCAAGCAAAAACCTTTTGCTTATGTAGGGAGCAACTCTTCCACAGTTTTTGAAAAATGGAATCAACCTAAACACCTTAGAACTGCACATACTATACCACCTCACTTTCATGAGCCAATTGATCGTATCTATTGGTTCTTCAGATATAATTAGGCATGGTCCTGTGAGTTGCTATTGTTTCATGCTGATTATAAATGTAGCTACATACCCTTTATTTACTTATAATTGATGATTATAGTTCCATAAGGATGACAGTGCTTGTTGCTTCTTATTTTGTGAGAAACCAAACTTGGTTTGAAAATTAGGTGCCATGTTCTGGTTTGAAAATTAGGTGGCAACTGACTCTCTATTCATTCAGTATGGGATAAAACTGAAGCCGGAACATAGAAAATTGTTCGATTACGCATTGGACAAAGGCTTGATTTCCCACAAAGAAATCTAATTTTATTCTCTCATTTTTTCTACTTCCAACCTACAATTGTGCTTTTTTTTTATCATGCTTACTTTTTGTATTGAAAATAATTTTATGTTTTTCTGTCTCAGGACGCTTAATCTATACCTAATAATAAAGGGGCTATTGCTTCTTGCCGTACGTCACAGAAATTGCCCCCAAAATATTAACCACCAATGCCACATATAAGTGATTAAAAAAAACGTTTCACACAGGGGAATCCCCCGCCTGGGCCGGCCCATGTAGTAGGGACCTCCTATACTGCGCTCTGCGCGCTGCGAGAAGACGCGGCGCGCCCGTTTTCGCTGGCCCATGTCCGGACGGCCTGTTTTTTAAATTTCATTTTTTTTCATTTTTGTTTTTTTCTACTATAAATAACCTAGGACTTCAAAAAATTCCAAAATTTTAAAAAATATGAGAATTTTGAACTAAAATGTTTAATAAATCATAAAATGTTTGTGGATTCAAAAAATGTTTGTGATTTTATAAAAAATGTTTCCTTATTCAAGAAATGTTAAAAATTTGAAAACAAATGTTCGGGAAATCAAAAAATGTTCATGATTTTTTAAAAAGTTCGTGTATTAAATTTTTTTAATGAAATTGAACAAAGTTTCGCCAATTCAAAAAATGTTCATGAATTAAAAAATATCCTAAAAATTCAAAAACTGTTCATGTCTTACAAAATAGTTCATTCATTCATAAAATGTTCGCTAATTCAAAAAATGATCATGCATTTCAAAAAATGTTCGTTAAATAAAAAAATATTCGTTAAATAAAAAAATGTGAATTTCAAAAATTGTTTCACCAATTTCTAAAACAATGTTCATCCATTCTAGAAATGTTCGCCGATTCAAGAAAACTGTTAAAAAATATGTTCACAATTTTAAAAAATGTTTGCAAATAGTATAAAATGTTCATGAATTCAAAAAATGTTCTTGATTTTAGAAAATGTTCGAAAATTTGTAAAGGTGTTCATGAATTTGAAAAATGTTCATGATTTCAAATATGTTCATGAGTTTAAAAAATGTTCATGATTTCACGAAATTGAGTGTGATAGTGTATCTCGGTGATGCAGCAAAATGTGATCACGGCCATTGGAGATTATGATATATTTTTTTCTCCCGTTGCAACGCACGTGCCCTTTTGCTAGTATATATCTATACATCATAACAGTTTACTACGAATTCGTCGCCATAAAGCACCTCAGATGCTATTGGCTTGGGATTTACAGAACTCTGCGAACCAAAGGTGGCCTGATGAAGGTGGTGAAGCTTACCACGCGTGATATGTTTGGATGGATAAAGAGTGCCACTAGGATGATGCAAATGATCGTCAGAATTGGGATGCCATAAATGGAGTGGTCACTCGCTTAGTTAGTTTGTTGGTAACTCTGTTTTCTGCAATCACTTATATTTGACAGTGTTATAGCACAGTGGTGCCTCAAGCCACCGGAATCCGTCCCAAGGCCCCTAAGGCCGATATACGACCCTGGCCATCAACCCGGCTAGTGGGCCCTCTACAAGGAAGAAACCGGTTTGTTGTACAAGACATATCAAGATGGAGATCGCGGAGGACTCTCCAACCATATAGCGGGCTAGGTTTCCATGTAACCCGCCTCACCATCCATTATAAGGCAAGGTCGGGCTAGTCGATCGACCATATACTCAATCCCTTGATACACCTACGATCCTAGCGATAAACCTTGTACCTTGTACACCCCATCAATCCAACACAACACAAGCAGGAGTATCGTTTTACCTCGAGAAAGAGGGCTCAAACCTGGGTAAATTTGTCTCATGTTATTCCTCTAAGCTTTCCGATTAGTCGCTGCACCCTGACAATATTTATGCCTAAGTAGATACCACTACTAGTTTGGTAAAGATGAGATGTGCATATAGTATGGACCTCTGCTAGTGGTGAAATGTTCTAATAGGGGAGATTTAAAGTTTATTTCTGAAGAAATACCCCTCATCTCTGGCTTGGCTGATCAACACTTTCTCCGTTGTAAATTAGTTGGAGTTCTAGCTTTATCCTAATTCAAACTTTAATAACTTTGAAGTGCACAGAAAAATATATCAACATCTACAAAACTAAACTAGTTTCATCACGTTCGTCATAAACATATTTTTCTATGGACCTGGTCAAACTTTAAAAGATTTAACTTACGTACTTTGGTTAATTTAGAATGGAGGAAGTACATAATAATTCCGTGGCACTTTTTTAGTAGATATATGATGTAGCTTTTTGTTAGAAGATGTGATGTAGCTATTACAGAGGTGGTCTACGAATATGAATGTGATTTCTATTACTTTCCGTGTTCTTTGTACTGCCATGATGTTTGATGAATGGATTGAAAGTTTTTTCCGCAAAAGAAAAAAAAATGCGAGCAATATTGGGTCTCGTTAACAGTATTTATGTAACACCCTTGTGTAATGTGTTACAGTGATCATTCGTGATTATACTAAGTCACTTTGCTTTGCTATGCTTGATCACTTTGGATTCATATCTCATTTCAAACTCCATTACTGAATTCAATTCAAATTGCAATTGAAATTTGAAGTTGCACAAAAATTGTTGCAAAATAGTTCATCATTTATCAACTATTCCATAACAATTATTTGTTAAGGAAGCAACATCACCTATTTGCTTAAATGGGCTATAGCAATTAAAACAGTGCCAAATCAGCATATTTAAATGCTTTTCCAATTATGAAAAATTTAAACAAATTCATATGGGTTCGGCTCAGGTGCAGGGGTCACCGCACCTATTATGGTGCAGGCCCAATCAATGCATGCCACGTCTACTTGTAGGCCCAAACAATTAATTAATTAACTCTTTTAATCCTTCCACTAATCTATTTTCTTCTGAACTCTCCATGCTCCCTCTAATTTCTTTGTCGTTTATTCTTCTTCCTTGCTGCAATTGCAAATTGCAAATCCCCATCTCCGTTTGTCTATGCAGCAGCTAATCTCCATAGGCCACGGTGAGTGCATGCTCGAGGTCCGTGTGAGAATCATGGCGACCCCATGTGCTTGCTAAGCTGCTGAAGAATCTTGCCGTCGGACAGTCAAAAGTACTGGCTAACCGGATTTTTTTTTTTTTTTGCGCTGGGCTAGCCGGAGTTGGATGCCATGAGAAAGCAACGTGATAGATCTCATTTGATCAGTAGCGTCGAGGAGTGTGTGTTCTGTGCTCAGTTCGATGGCATGTGCTGCATGCCTTGAGCATGTCATAAAAAATATACAGCACGTTGTAGTTGTGAAGGTTGGGGTGATAACGTGTTTAGGAACCTGGCGAGCATATGCTGCCGTGTGCTGTGCGAAGCCGGAGGAGTTCGTCCTGAGATTGGAGAGAGCATGGAGAGTTAATAATGAAAGGGATTAGAGGAGGATTAAAATTAATTAATTGTTTGGGCCTACAATCATACGTGGGACACACTGATTGGGCCTGCGCCATAATACGTGCGGTGACCCCTTGTACCTGAGCCGAACTCAATTCATATGCCTCCCAAACTTTTTGTGACAGTGCCAAATATTGCAATCTATTTATGTGGCCAAGTCCCACATTTTACAAAGTCCATTTCGCAGCCCAAAGAAATGCAAACAGTTTCTGTAAAAAGAAAACAGAAAAGGAATAAAAAAGAAATATAAGCAAGCCACTGTGCACTGGGCCTTAGTGCACAGTGACAGGCCCAGCTGGCCCAACCTGGCCTCCCGCGCGGTCGTCGTCCTCCTCGCCTCTGTGTCGCCACGCCCATGGCCAGAGCGCGCGACGCAGGCGCCTGGCCAACACGGCGACGCTACAGGGCCGCCGAGGGGATAAGAACGAGCCCCTCGGCCTCGTCATCGACCCCATCCACTTCCCCCACCATCTCCGTCGCTCTCTCTCTCTCGCTTTCCGCCTCGTCCGACGCGGCTGACGCCATGGATCACCTCGCCGCCGTGGCCACCGACCTCTCCGACGCATAGGACTGCGCCACGAGCTTCGCCTGCCTCCTCTACTTCCTCTCCGACCCCGAGCTCGAGCTCTGCGCCACCACAGCTCCGGGATCGAGCTCTTCTTCGTCCACAGTCGCCGGCGCTTCTCCGACGAATGCCGCCGCTCTGCTGCCCCTAAGCCACCAACGGGCCTACGTGCGCCTTCCCGGTGAGTTGCCGCTCCTTTCCCCTCCCTTAGCGCTGCCTCCCGTCGCCCGTAGCCGTAGTTGCCGTCATGCCCGAGCTCGCCGCCATTTCCTCGCCTCACCGTCGCGGCCACAGCCATCGGAACTTTTGTCCGGGCACGGCATCGTGCTCCTGGTGCTTCCAGGAGCCCAGCAAGCACACGCGCGCGCCTCCCTGTGCTCTCTATGCTCGAATCCGTCGACGCCCGAACTCCGTCGCCCGCTACGGTGGTCGTCGTCGACGTTTCCGTCCACCTCAGGTCGCGCCCGTAGGCTAGATCGACGCGGCGCGGTTCGCTCGTTCGAACGCGCCGTCGCGCGGGCCAAATGGTGCCCCGTAGCGAAATTCCGACGAGGTCCGACGCGCGCCGCCGCAGAAATGGTCGCCGGAGCTAGCTCCGGCGCCGCCGCTGACATGGCCGGCCATGGGCCCACCCTGGGTCACTGCAGGTGGGTCCCATAGGCCCCGTTGACCGCGTTGACTAAGTCAACTGTGCTGACTGGGCAGCCCCATCCACTGACCAGTGGGTCCCAGTTGACTGGTCAACCGGTCAACTGTTGACCGCTGACTCAGCTGACCGGGCCCACCAGTCAGCCTCTGTGTGCACAGCTGGGTGCACTGCACCGGGTGCACCTAGCAATTTCCCATTTATTTTCGAATTTGGATTAATTCCAGTAATTCCAGAAATTATTTAAAACTTTGAAAAATCACATAAAATAATCCGTAACTCGGATGAAAATAATTTATATATGAAAAATGATCAGAAAAATAAGACGAATCTGAATATGCCATCCACATACCTGTCACATGCCTCCAACACTGCAAACATGGAACCTTCCCCTCCGGATCGTCTGTCCGATAATTGCCTAAAACCAGGAAAATATTCCCAGATATTTTCCCGCACCGCCTGTAACGTGTAGCTTTGCATTAGGTCACCCCTAGCATAGCATACTGTCATGTCATGCAATGTGATGCACTTGTTTGCTTTATATTTACTATTTCTTCCCCCTCTTCTCTCCGGTAGATCCCGAGACTGCTGTTGACCCCGAGTACGACTACGTCGCAGACGCCCAGCCTCTTTCAGCAGAGCTTCCAGGCAAGCAAACCCCCTTGATCATTTCAATATCGCCCATTTCTTTCTATCCCGTGCTTGCATTAGAATTTGCTACTGTTGTCCGAAAGCTCCAATTCTGATGCGTAGCCTGTTTTTGTAACTGCTGTTGATACCTTACCTGCTATCCTAAATACTTAGTATAGGTTGGTTAGTGATCCATCAGTGGTCCCGCACCATTGTCCATGTTGCCATGCTTTACTTCCGGATGCTCGATCAGTGTGGTCGACGTGCAGAGACCGACACATCACCGCACACCCCCTTAGTTGTACGACTCTGTAGAGCTAATATCGAGTGCCGAGGGTGATACCTCCTACCTCACTCCCGATGATATCTCTGTAGCGTAGCTAGTCGGTTGTGGGTTACCAAGGGTGATTCCTATTTCACCACCTCTGATGATGCCTCTGTCGTGCAACCCCTCAAGTGTGAACCCATCGAGGGTGATTCCTCCAAGTTCACCTTGACGGTTACATCGAGTGGGAATCCATCGAGGGTGATTCCTCGGATTTCCCCCTTGATGTTATGGACACACTGTTACCTTGCACTGTTCCCCGTTTACTGTTACTGCGGGACTGAAGGGACAGGCGGTACCACCCCGGTAGAGGTGGATCTGAGTTCCCGACAGCCTCTGGATAAGTCAGGTTGATCAGGAGGGTACCCGCGAGATAATTACGCGGCACGGCCGGGCAGGCAGAGACCGCCCTAGAGAGGGATGGGCCTGGCCCTTGTCGTAAGTCCACGAGACGGGACGACAGGATCACTGATCGTTTCCGCGAGCTCCCAATACGCTAACGGTTTGGATATATGATCTGAGTAGGCCTCCGGCCTTTTCGCACTAACCACCACGCGGGATAAGATATGGGCACTCGGCGGCGTATGATTCTCCTGAAAGCTCTGTCAGACGTCCAGTTCAGCATTGTGGGCCTGTCGGGCCAGTGCCATCCAGGATGAGGTGGTGCTCGTCCCGGCTCATCGCACAACGACCCGGAGTGCTTAGGACGATTGGCGCATGACCCCTTCACACTTAGGATGTAGACCGGCGGGGACTTCTCTGCGGAGTCTAGGTAGGACTACGTCGTGTTTATCAGCCGAGGCCAGGCATAACCCAGAAAAGTGTGTCCGGCCAGAGTTAATCGAGCGTGTTGGGTAAGTTGGTGCACCTCTGCAGGGAAGTTATCTATTCGAATAGCCGTGTCCACGGTAACAGGACGCTCGGAGTTGTATCCCGATCTACTACAACTAGAACTGGATACATGTGTCACTAAACTGATATGATGGCTCCGGGATCGCTTCCTCGCGGGGTAGACGAGGAAGGATCTCTGCGCGTTACTAATATATATTTGTTACTACATGTTATGTTATTCTACTCTCTTCTGTTGCTGCAAGACGCTGCAAGATGCTAGTCTTCGATATGCTAGGCCTTCCCCTCTATTCAGGCATTTCTGTAGTATATATAGTCCACAGATACAGCCCCTTCCCTTTGATACCGATGCATACTTAGCATAGTTCTGATGTAAGTCTTGCGAGTACTTTGGATGAGTACTCACGGTTGCTTTGCTACCTTTTTTCCCTCTACCCGGTTGCTGCGATCAGATGACGGAGTCTCGGAGACAGCTGATCCCGTCGATGACTACTACTACTCTGACGGAGCCTACTACTACGTGGAGACAGATGACTAGGAGTAGTTTCGGAGGCTCCCAGGCAGGAGGCATGCGCCTCTTCGATCTAGATATCGTTGTTTTGCTCAGCCTTCTTAAGGCAATCTTGTCTAATTATGTCTGTACTCAGATACTGATGCTTTCGCTGACTCTTCTGTAACTCGAGCTTATGTATTCGAGCCCTTGAGGCCCCTGGCTTGTAATATAAAGCTTGTATTATTTTATTTTTGTGTCTAGAGTTGTGTTGTGATATCTTTCCGTGAGTCCCTGGGCTTGATCGTGCGCAATTGCGTGTATGATTGGTGCACAATTGAGTCGGGGGCGTCACAATTTAGATCTTTTTTTTAGGTGCATCTCTTTTTTAGGCATTCGGTTCTCTTTTACTCGCAGATGAAACCCTAATATATGTGGGCTAGCGAGGCCCATCTCCACCATATAGTATTCCCAGCCCAAACCCCAATACTTCTCTACTCTTATAAAAACCAGAGTTGGTGATGATGGTGTGTCTGCCTCTGAGCCACGTCAGCCATTCGATCTAGATCAATGGTTGGGATGAGCAGAATCATAGTTAGTCGGATCTGGATTCATTGGGATTAAACAAGGATCTGGATTCATCTGGATTCAACTGTTGGGATATCCTTGCCATTGGACATTGCAGATATTTACCCACCTCTGCCACCATATGAAGTACGGAACTCTCCATTCTGGTCTCATTTCTCCTCTGGTTCAGGCTCCTTGCGTTACTGCCGGCGGCGACTAGGGTTTTCTGCCGACGAAACAGGAGTTCATAGCCCGCCGGCACACCCTCCCGCGGTCGCCGGATTCGCTTGCATCCACTTGTTGCCGTATGTATATCCCTCCACCACGCCCCGTCCTCAATCTTCCTCACGGCATTGCCACCTCCTCTCTGCCCTCCATTGTCACTGGCGACATAGTGGAACCACTCCAGCCAGCTGCCTCTTCCTATCAGCTGCCATAAATGGTGGCCCGGTCCCAATCACAACGAGTGACACGCAAGGCTGTAGGTGGGCAGCCGGCGGCCGATTGCCCATCTAGACTGACAAGCGGAGATGGCGTCTCAGTCCGGCGCGCCCATCCCGATGCCGACGCACCCACCACGTGGCTGCGACCATGCCTACCGCGAGGCAGCAACACCACGACGCGTGCGTGATACCCGTACATATGAAGAATAATCACTCTCCTACACCAGCAACCTGGGGTTTCGGCATCTTCATGGTTCCATCTCAGTGATTAGCCTCCCAGCCAGCAAATTGAAAGCCCATGGCCCGTGTGAGTAGGATTAGCACCAGGGTCGTGTTCGCCTGCACCTCAGCTGGCCCCGCGTTCGTCTACGTGATCTCCACCCCCAACTTCGCAGGTGATTCCCCTATCCCTTAGCGGAAGCGGTACTCTGTTCAATTTCTAAATATCTTCCTTGTTAATGTGATCTATTCAAATTTTGCCCTTTCAGAAGAAGTAATGGGTTTCTTTACCTACTACCTATTTGTTGAGGTTAGTACAGAAAGATTTTCCCTTGGTTTCTATTGGTTCCTTGGATTTTCCTATAAGTATAGAATAATTAATGAATTCCCCTGATTTTATCTACAGAAAGCTGTATGTAAACCTTTGCTTCCATGTTTGTGGCTCAGATTTGTGACAAATTTAGTAGCAAAATGATGAACAGGTTGATATTGCCAATGCTGATGCATTCAAGGCAATATACAAAATGACAGGATTAGTTTTGAGGAGCAGATAATAGCTTTGTGATATTATTCTAAAAATTCATGGCATTATCCTTGCTAGCTATGATAGTGATATGTTTGCATTAGTGCAGAAATTCATGGAATAATTGCTTTCCCTTATTGCTTTATTATTATTATTATTATAAACACCGATTCAAATTTATCTCTCGGTTTGACTAGATTATTCAATTGGATGGAGAGTTGATTACTAATACTAGAGGTTGCACAAATATTGGTAATTTTGCACTTCGTTGGATTCAGTCAGATTTACTTAGTTAATGGTACTAATTTGTGACATGGATTATTTTGGTGAAGTCATTTTGCAGAAGCATTCCTTGACAACTGCATCATCAAGATTTTCAAAGACAACAACACTACTGCATCTGGTGTACATTCTTAGCAGGTAGTTTCGTGTGCTTGCTGCGAGTCACGAGACTTGTGGAGGTAAAAATTGTTGTAGTTTATAGCAAACAAAATTAAGGTTGGCACTTTGCAACCGAGATTAGTATATTACGATGTGAGTGGAGCAGTAATTCAGTTGGCAATTTCAGGACATGATGGCTCTAACATGATAAGAAAATTGAAACTAATGATCTAACGGACAACACAAAAGGAGGATTTAACATCAGGAACAGATGATCCACTGATCTCTGCTTTTTTGGGTATTAGATAAGGATGTAGTTGATCAGCTTATGTAGTAGTAATAGAGATTATAGAGTTCTCTGGGTTTAGCATCAGAAAGAGATGATCCTCTGATCTCTAATCTTTCCTGTAGGATAGGATGTAGTTCATCAACTTAAGCAGTAATGGACTTCTACTGGATTCCAATCTTTCTTTAAGTGCACTTTAGAAGCTTCTATAACTTTCGATATCTATAACAATAGAAGCACTTTAGAAGTTAATCTGTTTTCCCTTTGTTGCTGTTGGGATTGATTCCCTTTTGGTGTCGGCGGTTCTCAACCCCAACATGAGGCCTTTCCTTCCGTGCATCCCATGGAGGCTACTAGCGGCAGAACAGCCACGAGTAGGGCCCGGGTGTTGCAGGCGCGGAGAATTCTGCTTGTGGCGAGCTACCCGTTCCCGCGACGCTGGTGCCAACTACCTCGAGCCACAATGTCCGTTCCCAACCACACTCATCCCACCGTAAGTTCCGTGTTTCTCCTGTCAGATCGGTAAGAGATGTGTATGAGATTTGTGCATTTGTGTGATTGAAACCATGGTATCTCATAAACATGTGAATTTGTGAAATAATTTAAAACAAATCGGTTGTGGATCTGCAAAGTACCTCGTGAACTTCGGATTTAACCTTTTTAATTGATTATTTACAGAAACTTGTAGTTCATCCTTGGTGAAATTCTTTGTACTCCATCCCTTCGAGTTGTTGCCAGATTTCCTATTCAATATTCAGACTGTTTTTTCACTGCGGCCTGTGTCAGATTTTTGTGCATGGCATGATTTGGTGCAAGGGAAGTAGAGCAGCATGATCAAGCATGACTACATATCTTCTTAAGTAGAGAAGTTGTCAAGTCCAACACAATGAATAAAGATAAGCTTTTCCTCTTTGTTGTATCAAGATCAGAGGCATCAAGTATGCTCTACACATCACCCGCAAAAAAAAAAAGTATGCTCTACACATGGTTAAGGAATCTTACAAGGTAGTGTTTTTTTGTTTGTTCGTTCTTTACATTGGGAGAGGTAAAGGAGTAGAGGGAAAGGCAAAGGCTGGTCCATGAAGTTGAATTTCAGTTCAGGGAATAGTACACGTTTACTTGCAGATCACTGAAGAGTGCACTGTACCCAGCGTCAGAACTCTGCAATCTTTTAGTTGTAGAAGAAGACAGAAGAGGGATTCGATTAGTCTTCCCTCTTCTGATAAAAAAACAACAACCTTGTGACGATGATCGAAAGGGGTCATATTATATATTAATACAAAGGCTACTGGACTTTCTTAAGCAACAGTCCTTTCTTGATTTATCCAAGAAAATAGGGGAGGGCATTAACACCAGGAATCGGTGTGAAATGGTTGTACATGATTGATTACAATATGGTCAAGTTTTATAACTGTATGTATGGCTGTGAGAAACTGTACGTATATATGGTCTAATTTTCTAATTAATGTGCGATACTGTCATAATTTCTGGTCCACTAATGCCCCTCTATTCATTTCCCTTCTGTTCAACCGAGTTGAATTGTGTAATCAACCATAAAATTTGTGAGTCGTTAGTTAATGAGTCTTTTTTACTTATTTAACAAGATTAGAACACCAAAAACAGAGTAGTTTGTAGTTCATTCACATTGTTTTCCGTAGTATACAGTCACTCTAATATATGAACATTCGAACCATGGCAAATTTCGTATTCCAAAATTTGTGCTCAGTTCATTGTTAGGTCCTGCAAGATTTAAAAATGATCATTTTGTTCGCAAGTTTGCACCATCCGAGTTTTTTTTTCCTTTGAAGTTCAAAATATTCAATTATTTCCAAAGTTAAATCTTCAGTAAGTAACTATGTTTCATGGTCTCTCAACGTGTTCTGTATAAACCAAGTTTAATTTTTGGCTCTTTCATATATTTAGCATAAATCTTCATTATTTGATTATGCTTGATCTTCGCCTTCATTATCACATTGAACATCACAACATCCGTTCCGTTGCAACGCACGGGCAACTAACTAGTACTCCCTCCATTCCTAAATATAGTGCGCATAAGAAATTTTAAAAGTCAAACTTCCAAAACTTTGACTACATTTATAGAGAAAAATGTCTACATCTATAATATTAAATAAATATCATTAGATACATCATTAAACATATATTTATATTATATTTATTTGGTATTATTTTTGTTGATACTTTTCTCACTAAACTTGGTCAAACTAAACAAGGTTTGACTTTTAAAAAATCTTATGCACACTACATTTTGAAACAGAGGGAGTAGTATATAAAGCCGCCTCCGTTCTTCAATCTTTACACCACGGCCCAGCCCACGAGATGTTCCCCATCCCGGCGCACGCGAAGGTCCAGACGCTGCCGATACGCCGTCAGGTGCCACGAATCCAGCCCTTCAACCGCCATGCCGCGGCCGCCGACCCCGACCTCGCCGTCAACTCGTGCCTGGCGCTCTCCTCCGCCTTCCGGCAAGTGTACGCCGGAGACGCCAACGGCCTCAACTTCGAGACCCTCTACAGGTTCATCATCGTTCACGTTCATCATCGTCTCGCCGGTTATGTCGATCTGATCGAGTCCTGCCTTTTCGATCCCCTTCAGGTGCGCTCACGACTTGGTCAATCTCCGCCACGGCGAGGTGCTCTACACCCAGGTCGCGACGAGCATGGCGGCGGGGGTTGAGAAGCTCGCGGAGTCTCTGGACCGCTCCGCCTCCGCGCCCGACGCCGAGTTCCTGCGGGAGCTGCTGGGCGAGTGGAAGAAGCACGGCCGTGCCGTCCTCATGATCCTCGACATCGTCATGTACATGGAACGGACATTCGTCCTGAAGAGGGGCAAGGCGTCCGTGCGCGAGCTGGGACTCCGGGCGTGGCGCGACGGCGTGGTCCGCCGCTCCGCCGGCGAGGTGCGGCCGAGGCTGCGAGCCGCACTGCTCAGGATGACACGGCGGGAGCGGGCCGGCGAGGTCGTCGACATAGCGCTTTGCGACCTGATGGTCAGTGCGACCAAGATGCTGGTGGAGCTGGGCGACAACGTGTACCAAGAAGTCCTCGAGACGCCGTTCCTCGACGAGACCGGCCGGTTCTACGCCCGCGAGTTCGTCCGGCTGCTCCCCACGCAGTGCGACTGCGGCGAGTACCTGGGCAAAGTCGAGTCCATGGTCGACGCTGAGAAGGCGCGAGTCTCCCGCTGCCTGGGCGCTCCGATCGACGACAGAGGAGAAGGTGACGGCGGTGGTGCTGCGGGAGATGGTGAAGAAGTACGTGGCGCGGCTGGTCGGCATGGAGGGCTCCGGGCTCGCGTCCATGCTGGTGTACGGCAGGTACTGGGACCTGACCAGGATGCACCGGCTGCTCGGGCGCGTCCAGGGTGGCGTACCGGCGATGAGGGACGTGATGGAGGCTCACTTCCGGTTGGTCGGGAAGGCAGCGGGCGACAACGATAGGTTGTTGTCCGGCGAGAAAGCCAGGTATGGTGAGATGATCGACGGCGTGTTCCACGGCGAGGAGTCCTTCCGTGCCGCTCTGGACTCCTGCTTCACATGATTTTCCAGAGAGTTTAGCCAGTAGCCACGTATGGCCTTAGGATCCATCACAACATAGAAGGTGTTTGGTATCCTTATTAGATGAGTTTTAGAGATCACATTTCTTTGTGCTTGCAACTTTGAGAATAAGCCTATTCAAATTAGTGGGGAGAACCTTTTTTTGTCGACCATCAAAGAAAAAAAAGTGTGAATTTTTCCAGTTGTCCCTTTCGGGAGATCAGGACACGGTGGGCGATGAGCGCTTGATGTCCGGCGTAAAGCACACACTATTGGAATCGGTAAGTTTGCCTAGTGCGGTCTGCCGAGTTCCTTTTATTGGGAACTCGGCAAAGCGGCGGAAAGCAACACTTTGCCAAGTAGTTTCTGGCCATTGTTGGGTGCCCCAGGCACTCGACAAAGTTGCCGGTTCCAGTAGTGACATGTACAGGGAGATAATCGACGACATGTTCCATGGTACCCACGTCGATCGAAAGTTTATTGGTACTCGGAGATCAGTAATCAAATCATATTTATTTTGTTCAAAAAAACTTATTTAGTCAACCGCATTAGCTATCTTACTCTGGAAGAACATGTAGAGATGCTTGTTATTCTACATTTGAGATTAAGTGGATTCAAGTAAGTGATCGAGTTTGTCAAATAAAGAGAAGAGTGATTGAGAGAATATGCTGAGTCAATTCGTCACATAGAAGATGTCCGAGGTTGTTGGTGGGGTGGGGTGGGGTGGGGTGGTTATAGGTATATACCGGATGGTTACCGCATGATTTTGAAAAAATAAATTTGAATTTAAATTTGTTTAAATAATAAAAGGAACGTGAACCAGCAAACATAACCATGGTGGACGTCTGGGGGAAAAGATGCTCCAAGAGGCTTCCAAAATTTGTCTTTTTGAATCATTGATTTTGTTTTTTTGTCCAGGCCTCCACAAATGACGTAACATCACAAATTTTTGCACGAAGGGGAAGCATTCATCAATGTTTGTCACAAAAACAGTTCAAAAAAAATGTTTGTCACAAAAAGAATATCAAAATTGTTTGAAATTTTCCTTATTTTTTTTTGTATTTTACTGTTTACCCAGGTGCATGTGAGCTCAGGACTAGAAACTCCATGTCCCCTTATAGGCTCATATTTCAGAGTATTGGCATGTAACAGGGTTCATTAGAGCCTTAGAGGGATTTTTTTCACTCTTCTAACATTCATGGCCAATGGCTTGACCTCTGCACATGTGTTTCACTACAATATTCGTACAGATATTGTACATGTTGACAGGTAGAAACTGCATATATAGAACAAAATCGTACAGGGAGATTTGCTCCAACTTGGCTGCCAATCACTTCAGTTGGACACTTCGCCTTTCAGAGTCTTATATGCAGCCACTAGTGGAAAACAGGGCTATAATCCCGGTTTGGGAGGGCCTTTAGTGCCGGTTCTACAACCGGCACTAAAGGGGGGGGACTAAAGGCCCCCCCCCTTTAGTCCCGGTTCGTCACGGCCCGGCACTAAAGGGGCTCCACGTGGCGCTGCTGGGGCGGGGGAGGGAGGACCTTTAGTCCCGGTTGGTGTTACCAACCGGGACTAAAGGCTCCACGTGGCGCTGCTGGGGCGGGGGAGGGAGGACCTTTAGTCCCGGTTGGTAACACCAACCGGGACTAAAGGTCCTTGCCGGGGGCTGCCTTGCCGGAGCCGGCCTTGCCAGGGGCTGCCTTGCCGGGGGCCGTCAGGAATTTTTAGAAAAAAAAAATTGAATTTTTTTTTTGAATATTTTTTTGATTTGTTTTTAAGTTTTCTTCCGATTTTCAAATCTTTGAATTATTTGACAATTTAATCTCTAATCACCCGTCCACACTGCTCCAGCGTGGAGCACTCATTTCAAATCGTCTAACTTCCCGGCCGGTCACCCATCCTCTCACTGCTCCAGCCCCAGCACGCTTAACTTCCCGACCGGTCACCCATCCTCTCACTGCTCCAGCCCCAGCACGCTTAACTTCCCGACCGGTCACCCATCCTCTCACTGCTCCAGCCCCAGCACGCTTAACTTTCAGGTTCTATCGACCCTAGTTTCCAAGTCTGCACTTGCTGTTTTCCTGACAATAGTAAGCTATCAATCCTATTAACACTTAGGTCTTGGTGTCACATGATTTAATTTTTTGAATTCTAAACAATTATTAAAATAAACAAAATAAGTACTAATAATATTGAATTTCAATGAAAATAAAATAAGTAATAATATTATTTTATTCATTTTTTTGTCATTTATTCATTTAATATGACATAATTAATATCTTTAAATCTGTAAATCGAAATTCGACAAATAATATATCCATTATTATCAGAAAAATGTGAGGAATCCAAATTTGACATCATTTATTTATTTTAATTTAAGTTTTAGAAAATTTAAAATTATTTTTTTTGATTTGAAATAACTTTTTTTCCTTTTGGAATTTTGAGAATCTGAGAAAACTTCACCGGGTAAACCCGGGTGAAATCGAGTCCCAATTTTTCTCTAATTTTTTTTGATATATTAAACTCTTTTTTTCGACGTCGTATGCAAAAGTTATGGCCGTTTTACATTTTTTTCGTTTTTTTTGCAAAAAAGGTCAAAATTCATATTTCAAAATTTCTATACCAACTAGACACTAAAACCTAACTACACCTCAAAGGATTTTATTTTTTGAAGATTTTATCATTTTTGTTTATTTTCTACAAAACTAAAAAAGGCGGTCCACGGGGGGGGGGGGGGGGGGTTAGAGTTTGAAAATTTCAGAACCCCTTTAGTCCGGGTTGGTGCCCATCCAATCATCTGTTAGCACCGTCCCAGCCAGAGTCACAACTAAGGTTAACCAAGTCAGAAAGGTATGCGGCCGTCGGCTTCGAAGTATCAGGGTTTCAGACGAAAACTCGTCTGTTACAAAGGCATTTCATTTTTTTAAACTTATTTCAACTCCAGACTTTTTGTGTGTTCATTATGCACCATTCGAAGCCACGCCCTCAAATTTCAACCCTTTCTGACTTCATTTGCTATTTTCATGCATTTAATGATTTTTTTGAGCTAAATGACCCTGAAATTGAAAAGCACTACAAATGAACTCTGAAAAGGTTGAAACTTGGCATGGTATCATCATTTCAGCCACATAGCATGTGCTAAAAAGTTGAGAGGGTTACGGCAAAAACTGGATGCACTTCGTATACAAAATGGACAATCTCTTTCGAAGTATCAGGGTTTCAGACGAAAACTCGTCTGTTACAAGGGCATTTCGTTTTTTTAAACTTATTTCAACTCCAGACTTTTTGTGTGTTCAATATGCACCATTCAAAGCCACATCCTCAAATTTCAACCATTTCTAACTTCATTTGCTATTTTCATGCATTTAATGATATTTTTGAGCTAAATGACCCTGAAATTGAAAAGCACTACAAATGAACTCTGAAAAGGTTGAAACTTGGCATGGTATCATCATTTCATCCACATAGCTTGTGCTAAAAAGTTGATAGGGTTACAGCAAAAACTGGATGCACTTCGTGTACAAACTGGACCATCTCCTTCGAAGTATCAAGGTTTCGGACGAAAACCCATCTGTTACAAAGGCATTTCATTTTTTTTTAACTTATTTCAACTCCAGACTTTTTGTGCATTCAATATGCACCATACTACAACATGTTAAAATCTACAGAAAGAACTAACTAAAAATAATAAAAAACAACAATTAAATGACTAAAACAACTATATAAGCAAAACAGTATTGTTTTAATTAAAATCCTAATTTAAATTATTCTAAAAATAACCAAATAAATCTTACTGTGACAACAATCTAACACGTGACTAGGAGCAAAAAGAATTAAATTAAAAACTATTTGTAAACTCAAGTTATTCACAATCTAGGGTTTGAAGCAAATTTGAACAAATTCAAATTCAAATTTAAACCATTCAAATTTGAAAACTAATGGCACAAACAGAAACTAGACAAAATTTTGAATCTAATGCAAAAAGAATCACTCAAAAACATCAAATATCTTAAAAGATATAAGCAATTTAAAACAGAAACTAAAAACAGAAAAAAAAAATTCAGAACCCCTTTAGTCCCGGTTGGTGTCTCCAACCGGGACTAAAGGTCCAGCCTCAACCCCTTTAGTCCCGGTTGGTGTTACCAACCGGGACTAAAGGGGGGGGGCCTTTAGTCCCGGTTGGTGATACAAACCGGGACTAAAGGGGCTCGTGGGGGCCCCAGCTGACACCAGCCTGGCACAACCCCTTTAGTCCCGGTTCGTGTTACGAACCGGGACTAAAGGTCCGGAACGAACCGTGACTAATGATGCCCGTTCCGAACCGGGACTAATGGTCACATTAGTGCCGGTTCAAAACCAAACCGGGACTAATGCTGCGGACAAAAGGTCCGTTTTCTACTAGTGCAGGAGGGAAAGTGACGAGCAGGACTGTTCCGACGCCGCCGTCTCCCTCTACAAGCTCGACCTTTGAGAGGACGTGTGGGAGCAACTGGGGGACTAGACCTCCCACACGTCGGCGGCCGGGAGGTCCGTCTCGTACTCGTGCCAGAGGCTCCCCCCTTCCATTGCTCTCTGGGCTGCTAGGAATTCTGTTTCTGTAAATTTTGGATGTTGAAATGCTCAAATATCTCTACTCCTAAAGTCTCAGTTGGTAGGCCGGTACCCGCGGTTTTTTTTCGCCTCACCTGCCATCACCCCCCTCCACGCTGATTTTCTTATCTATCGGTTTATTTTTCTCTCCATTTTTTTTTGCAAATCAACACTTTCCTAACGTACAAAATATCACGGATCTAAATCTAAACTTTCCTAACTTGTCCAAATCAACCGATCCCTCTCATTAGTGCAATTTATTTTAGGAAAAAAATAACAGATTTTAAGAAAATTAACATGTAAATCATGACAATCAAATCTCATTATGAAAGCATTTATGTATTCCTATACTTGTTTGCACGTCGTTCGTTAGTCCTCATACCCTCGTTCGTATCGATCAACCCAGCCCATCGTTTTTTTTTCACCATTGCAACTCCCGTCTTACGTCTTGTTTTCGTCGGTCTCCTCCCGCCTCTACCGATTTTTCTGACGATGTTTTCTTTCCATCGACTTTTTTACGATCGATCTGGTTCCAGATCTCCCTCCCTCACACGTAAGGTACGCACCGTGCATTTCTTCTCCCGTCAATCTCGCTATATCTTCCACCACGATCATCACGGCCCATTCCCTCGCCCTGTCGCCTGCTTTTTTCTACGTCTCAGAGTGACGGAGGCGGCGGCGGCAGCGGATGACGCGCATAAGCGCCCCACACCGCGGAGCCATCGAGATTCACTTCCCTGACCACGGACGTGGGCGCGACGGCGATGGGGACAGAAGAGACGAGACGATGTGGATGGAGATGATGGTGATGTGTACGGATGGTAGCGGCCGTCACCCCGGGTCGCATTGTGGAGGCACGGTGGTGTCGCGGAGCTGTACAACGCTCTCTCCTTCTACACGGAGGACGCTCGGAGCCTCTTCCCGATGATGGCGGCGGCACGACTTTGGTGCGGCTGGCCGGCGGCGGGATGGCGTGACTACTAGCCCCGACGAGATCTCTTCTTACGTGTCGTCACTTATCTATGTGGTGCCATGCCACGCGACTCCGCCACGTCTTGCTCCATGTACTATCTGCTCCCGGCTCCATGATCGAATACCTTGATGCAGCTGATCAGGTAATCCATCAGCTGTGAAAACTAACCACACCATCGCACAGAACTGACGTCTTAACTTGATTATGTATTTTCTCATGAGCAGGGAAGGGTACAAACAATTTAAAGAAGCAGCGTCTAGCAAGTCTACGAGCTTCATTTGTTGAAGATTCAATTTTTTTCTGACGAAGAGCAGCAGCGCTGCTTTGCTTTCAGTTATATATTAAGGTAAGAGGTAAAAGGTACTCCTGGGTCGCCAGCAACTACAGGAAAAAGGAAAAGGGGAGAGGAAGATTATGGTGGCTTCCATCGCACGCGCGCAGTTCTGGCCGCCGCCAACGAAGAAGACAACTGGAACATAGTGCGGAGGGCGTCATTGGTGAACGGGAGACGACAACAGCGCCCATTTATCCTAGCGCCATTCCATTCCAACAATTCGTCAGATATCCTGTGCAGTGAAGATTCAATTTGCTTATAGTTGCACACACCGATTTCCATACACACACAAGCTTGACCATATTGTTTTGATCTAATATATAAATTGCTAATTTGTTTGACATCAATTTTTTGCTTTAAATATACCATATTATTTCAATTTTTTGACTGCACTCCTACTTTTTTATGTGTGCGCCTGTTCCGTGCTTTATTGTTCCCAGCAGGCTGTTGTGTGGATCCGTGGGGATTCCTTTTTACCTCTGCCATTGTTTTGCTCTATACAACGCTGGTGTTCCCAGTACTTTGCTTTTATAAAAAAAAAAAAAAATGGGCAGCCATAGCCTTTTCTGTGGAAGCTTTGATTGTTAAACAACTAAAATGTCTTCTGTAGGTTTTGCTTACTCGTGGCTGTATGTTTGCTTCGTGCTACGTTTTGTGGCGGTCTATGGTTCTCCTGTTACAAATCATGGAGACATTCATCCTCGCAGATTTCTGCTCCTGCTATGTGAAAAGGTAAATTCTCTATCACAGGCACATTCCTACAATCTGGCCTTGAGCATTACTAATGCCAGCATTTATAGTGGTGTTGCCGCTTTGGCAGGAAGTAGGTGTCGCGGCTTCCCCTTGGGCTTTCTTGTCAAACTAGACCTTTTCTTTTGTAAACAAAAACTAGAACCATGGAAGAAGTTACTGAGTTAGCCTAATCTAAGATAGAATAGATGCACTTTTGGACTGATCATATGATTGCTACATCCGGTTATCAGAGCTAAGAAGCAACTTTTCTAAACATATAGTTTGACAAGATGTTACTCTCTGTGCACTGTGTGTGCTGCTTCTTTTGATCATTTTGAGCTGAAGGTCATCTCTGCTCTGATGTTATACATTTACATTAGCATGTTGCAAGGTTAATTTATTTCTTCTTATCTTGTGTTATTTATTGTTCAAATTTTATAAACCACTGATACCCGAATCCTGCTTCATTCAATTGAATGTAAAGTTCTCTCCTTCAATTTTCTAATACTTTACTAATTTGTTGTATGTGAGAACCTGAGAAGAAGATTTGGGCTTATACACAATTTATACCAGCATCACATGCCAAATTGGTTTCCCTTTGTGTTAGTTTTCTTCTCAAATTGGCAAGTTGTAGAGATCAGATTCTTTACCCTTCATTTATTTATTTTTGTTGACACCCTGTTCATTTAAATTTTTTGGAGTTCAAATGAATAGGTATGTTTTTATTGTGTAGTTCTGATAGATGAAGTAAGAGCTGCAATTGCTCATATTGCTCAAACAAGGCTTGATCCAACAAATAGAAGCACTTGATTAATGGGCTTATAAGTTGGTTGCATCAACTGATAAATGCCCTAATATATGTAAGCGGAATTATCTCTGTGAGTCATGATTGGCATATTTCCTTGCTTTGTCCATTGTTCACTTGACTACATGATCTATTACTCCCTCCAATCCATATTAGTTGTCGCTGAAACGGATGTATCTAGACGTATATCAATGCTAGATACATCCGTTTGAGCGACAAGTACTCCCTCTGTATCAAAATATAATATGTTTTTTGATACTCCCTTTGTATAAAAAAACATCTTATATTTTGATACGGAGGGAGTAATATGGATCGGAGGGAGTATCAATTTTATACAATGCTCTATGACCAATCGGCTGAATAAGTTCCATTTCATCATTTTCTGTTTACGTGCCTGTTTATTCACGTTGATGATCTGCACAAAGAAAAGAGCATGCTCCATCTTCATTTGTATGATCTCTTTCATTCTTATTTTCCAGACTGTAGGTAGATATTTGAACCAATTTGGTACACTCATACGGAAGTTAAAACTTGAGAAACAATAATTAAGACTGTACCGTTTGTGTCTTCATGGACTTTACTTTTATATTTTCATGACTTCTGTTCATGTTCAAATACTACACGGTCACATAATTCTTCCTGTTGCAGATGCTATGTAACGCACATAATCCTTCCCTGACGTGCAGAGCTATCTAAGCATTTGTGTTCTTAACAGAGATAAATTTCCTTTTTCGTTAAATCAAGAAGAGGAGCACAAAGTCTAGGTCCCTGATGCGACGGCACACACAAGGAGGTTGAGGAGAGGAGATGTTGTGGTGATATATTTTGATGTAACACATGGCAAGTAGTGTATGCCCGTTGAAATATGTCGACGATATGTATACAAGTTTCAACAAAAACATCATTTAACCCTTAATGACAGATGTTTCTATGATTGTTAGCTGACAGAGCATTTGTTGTGATGTTGCTGGAAGCGTCACATATGGCAAAGGTAGAGCCCGTTGTAGTGCAGAGCAGAGTTAGCGCCATTCAACTCCTTGTTGAATGTGTGGATGTTACCAAATGATGTATGTCTCATTTTCATATTAAAGTGTGGCGTTTATTGCAAATACTGAAACTTGTGGCAAAGCCGAGGAGACGGATTGCAAGGAGGAAGAGAAGATGTTTTCATTGATTGAATTTTGTAAGGAAAGTAGTGTGTACTCTCTCTGTGATTTAACTTTGACCACCAAACTTAATTGATAATATTTGTGTCATAAAATTATACCATTAGAGTTTTTGTAATACGAATTTGATGATAAATTTTGTGACATGTAAGCCTCATTTTGTTGATCAAATTGCCTGTGTAAATTTAAATTTTGAAATGTGTGACGCGTGTGCGGTAGGTAAATTGTGTGAGAGAGAGAGTAGTATTTATTTGTTCGAGTTGGGTGGAGAAGAGACCTCATTAGTGTATCCTAGAGTGCATGGCCAAATTGAAGGCAAGTCAATTGTCGTCTTTGTCATCATCGCGGAGTATAAGGCAAGAGTTCACTAGATTTAGTCATGATGGTAAATATGTCCACCTCAAATTGGAATACAGTCATGGATTTTGTCTTGATTTTGTCTTAACAGTAATACAGAGTGATATTTATCGCAAAGCAATCATAAGCCGCAAGCTACATGTTGTGAATTACAATGGTTTTTTAATCAATATTTTAAGTTTGTTGTTCTGTGGCAACGCACGGGTATTCAGATGACAACGCTCTATCTAGCTGGCAACGTTTATTTCCGCTTGGTATTCCAATGAGCATAGACAAGTAAATTTATATATTTCATTATCATAACATTCAAAATACAAACATTTATTTTTGTTATCACTATATTCAAGATAAAATTAATTTAGGAAATTACAGGGATGTGTTTGGCTATTTTGTTTTTTTATTTTATGCTCGGGTGGAACGGTAAAGAATTGGTTCATCCGGTTTGCACGAGTATTCTCCATTACAAATTTTAAGACCTTCAACGTGAAGTATTCGTGCTAACTACATATAGTGTTTGTGCAGGATGGGTATGAATCAAGAAAGAAGTTTTATTATACTTGCACAAATATTGCACGAATGAAGCTAAAACAAGATTTCTGATATTGTGCGAGAATTTCATAAGTACATCAAGTAGATCTTAATTTGTAACAGATTTTTAGTTCGTTAATCGCTCTATATGTATACGTCTTCAAATTGCCTTTTTGTTATCAATTTACATTGCAATTGAAGTGGACTTCAATTATTACTCGATTGTGCCCGTGCTATCTTTTCTCTACATGTGAAATTTAACATGCGTTATGTTTATATAATTCCAGCAAAATATTTTAAAAGCCCGTGGCAACGCACGGGCATTCTACTAGTGGTATTCTGTAGGCCAGATCGCATCCATCCAACACTGATCGACTCTATCTGTACACTGTTACACATGACATGATTGCATACGGACCACTCAAAGTTTTTCCAAAAATAGTATTCCCTTCTTTTCCAAATGCTATGCTACGTAGTTCATGACTATACCATTAACCAACATCATATAAAGTACTCCCTCCATCCCAGTGCAGTGTCAAAAACGCTGCTCTTGTAACAGGACCCTTATTGCAAAAGCATCTCCGGCTCGTGGTCGTGTCTGTCGCCATTGCAACAAGACCCTTGTTGCAATTGCAATAGGACCTTTGTTGCAAAAGAAAAGCATCTCCGCTGGCGGATCTGACACTGGGAGGCCGACGCCGTCGGGGACCTGCACCATCGTCGTCGCTACCAACCGCAAGCACGTCGACCCCGAGCTCCCATCCCGAGCGCCGCCAACCTTCGCCGCTTGCCTCGTTTGCCGGCAAGCTTGTTGGAGCAGCACGCCGCCGCTCCCCTCTCCTTCCTCTCTCCACTGCAGATATTCGAAATTGCCCGAGCTCGGCTTGCTGTAGCCCCTGGCAATGGCGCCGCCACACGCTGGCAACCTCCCTACCCTCCCCTGGTCGGTCTGCAACAGTCCTCTTGTTGTGCTCGAAGGGATTGCAACAAGGGCCGCATTGTAAAAGCTATCCTATGGTGAGTTGCTGCGGGCCGTACGCTGAAAGGCAGATATAATGGTTGTGGAGGCGGTGGACGGCGGGCGAAAATCAATCGATTGAGTGAAAGCGTTTCCGTTTGTCTATGGATGCTTGCCAATTTTGATTTCTTGATGGGTTTCTAACAAAAAAAAAATCAATTTTACTCAAAATTTGATTCACCACGGCACCGGCAAGGTCGGTAGCCTATCACCAGAACCTTAGCAATAATTCAACGGGAGTGTTCACAACATCTTCGAATAGAAATACACAATCACTTGTAGCAGATTTTTGTTAGAGTGCGTGAGTAGGTTTTGTCTCTCATGGAGCATCTTTCCCACGAACCTGCACTCCGGACAAGATATGCAGGAAAGGCGGCAAAAGGGTGGGCGCCGAAAGTCAAGGAAGTTTGGCACTGCTCTCACTCTGGTAGTGGAGTGGTAGTTCGTATGATCACATCATCTTCCTCTTAAATCTTATATACTCCGTGCGCTGCTCTTGATTTGTTCTTGAGCTACCGGCGTCGCGTGTTCGTCAACCCGCTCCACCGCCATGTCCACCGGGCGCCAACAATGGAAGACCGCGTCTTTCCAGCGCCGGGAGGAGGTGGACGCGACGACCCACGACGTCGTCGCCGGCATCTGCGAGGTGGTGACGGGCGCCATCCGCGACATCTACGCCCAGGACACGGCGAACGTCAGATTCGAGGACCTCTACAGGTGAATCCCTCGACCGTCTCCTCCCTCCCTCCGGTCCTTCTGGCCATGCGTTGACTCTAAATTTCTTTGGCGGGCCGGCAGGAGCGTGTACACCGTGGTCCTCAGCGAGCGCGGCGAGGAGCTCTACTCCGCGGTGGAGGCCACCATGGCCTCGGAGGTGCAGGGCCTCGTCGGATCCCTCACCGCCAACGGCGCTCCGTTCCTGCAGAAGCTGCTGGCGGCATGGCGCCGGCACACGGCGGCCGTCTCCGTCATCCAGAACATGCTGATGCACATGGACCGGACGTTCGTCCCCGCCACCGGCAGGACGCCCGTCCGCGCGCTGGGGCTCGGCCTGTGGCGCGACGGCGTGGTCCGCTCCGAGAAGGTCCGGCCGATGCTGGTCGAGGCGGTGAGGCTTGAAAGGGGACGCGCGGAGGCGGCCGAGCCCGGCGCCAGGGACCTGGTGACTGGCGTGACCGAGATGCTGACGGAGCTTGGCAGTCGTAGTATGCGGTCAGCCACCGGAAGGGCAGTCGTAGTATGCGGTCAGCCACCGGAAGGGCAGTCGTAGCAAGACGGAGCCCAAGGAGAAGCCCTCGAACTGGCGCGCGGTGAAGGCGAAGAATGTGAACGCCAGGGAAGGGTCCAGCGCCGATGCGGCGCAGTGCATTGGTGTGCTTCCTTCGATGTCTTGTTGCTTGAGCAGCGCCCTGTTCCACTGCAGCAGCAACCTTGTCATTTCTGCGGTTGCAAGAAATTGTGTTAGCTGGTACCTATATGATCAAATGAGGTATGTATATGAACCTAAGATGAAAGGGATTATGAAAAAAGATACTAACAATTCAAGCCATGCTATTTAGTGTTGCATCTAACCGTTGTGGCCCGTTTGGTGCACGGCCTCGTTGACACGTCGACGCGGAGCTGCAGCGGAGCGCGTCGTCCGGGTGTGTGCGTGCGTAAATTTAGAAATGTTTTCTTTGCTAGAAAATGGGATCATGGGATAGCATGATTCCTTATATAAGCGATTGTAATCTTAATAGAGATCAATATATCAGAGAAAATGTAACCCAGTCAGGGCTACGCCAAAAACTACCGTGTGTTCCACTTCGCATGAGTTCATCGTGTTCTAGGCTTTAGCCACCATACACTAATACAGAATGGGCTAATAGTGATGGCGTCATTGCCGACGGGCAATTAATACCCGTCACCAATGTCCTCAAAGTCGACAGGCATCTTAATGCCCGTCACCTATGAGATCTCCCGGGGACAGGCGGCAAGGTCACTGGCGACGGACGTTTAGAGTGCCCGTCGCCAATGTGTGCCCCCAACATTGGCGACGGCTGGGAAATGCACCATCTAGAGGTGAAATCAGTTTTCCTGCACGGTGAGCTGACAGAAGAAGTTTATGTATCTCAACCTGAAGGTTTCAAGGTGAAGGGAAAAGAAGAGACGGTGTTGAAACTCCGCAAAGCACTGTATGGACTTCGACAGGCGCCCTGTGCGTGGAACACTCGTCTCGATCGCAGCATGAAGCAACTTGGTTTCACCAAGTGTGCACAGGAGCAGGCAGTGTACAAGAGAGGCAAGGACTTCACCGGTATCATCGTTGGGGTTTATGTGGGTGACTTGATTGTCACCGATGCAGACCCAGCTGCAATTAGGGGATTCAAGCAGCAGATGATGGTGGAGTTTGAGATGAGCAACCTAGGGTTACTCACATACTATCTCGGTATAGAGGTGGAGCAGCAAGCTGAGGGGATCACCATCAAACAAAGTGCATATGCAACGAAGGTGCTTGAGCTGTTCGGGATGGCAGACTGCAATCCGGAGTGAAGATTCCCATGGAGCCAAGGTTGCAATTACACAATACTCCCTCTGATCCATTTTTTTTGCGGGGCCGATCCATATTACACATAGTACAACTTTGTACTAAAGTTGTACTAAGTGCGCGTCAATTAATTTGGATCGGAGGGAGTACTTAAACTCTCTTTTGATAGCTTCTCATCCTATCCCCAAACCCCAGAGATTCGTTACTACGCTGAATTTTTATGGCTCTTTAGTTGTTTTTGATGGAAATATGCCCTAGAGGCAATAATAAAGTTTTTATTATTTTATATTTCCTGGTTCATGATAAAGGTTTATTATTCATGCTAGAATTGTATTGACCGAAAACTTAAATACATGTGTGAATACATAAACAAATACCGTGTCCCTAGTGAGCCTCTACTAGACTAGCTCGTTGATCAAAGATGGTTAAGGTTTCCTAACCATAGACATGAGTTGTCATTTGATAACGGGATCACATCATTAGGAGAATGATGTGATGGACAAGACCCATCCGTTAGCTTAGCATATGATCGTTCTGTTTATTGCTACTGCTTTCTTGAATGTCAAATACATGTTCCTCAGACCATGAGATCATGCAACTCCCGGATATCGGAGGAATACCTTGTGTGCTATCAAACGTCACAACGTAACTGGGTGATCATAAAGATGCTCTACAGGTATCTCCGAAGGTGTCCGTTGAGTTGGCATGGATCGAGACTGGGATTTGTCACTCCGAGTTTCGGAGAGGTATCTCTGGGCTCTCTCGGTAATGCACATCATAAGAAGCTTGCAAGCAAAGTGACTAAGGAGTTAGTTACGGGATGATGTATTACGGAACGAGTAAAGAGACTTGCCGGTAACGAGATTGAACTAAGTATGGAGATACCGACGATCGAATCTCGGGCAAGTAACATACCGACGGACAAAGGGAATTACGTATGTTGTCATTGTGGTTCGACCGATAAGATCTTCGTGGAATATGTAGGAACCAATATGGGCATCCAGGTTCCGCTATTGGTTATTGACCGGAGAGGCGTCTCGGTCATGTCTACATCATTCCCGAACCCGTAGGGTCCGCACGTTTAACGTTCGTTGACGATATAGTGTTATATGAGTTATGTGAATTGGTAACGGAATATTGTTCGGAGTCCCGGATGAGATCCCGGACGTCACGAGGAGTCTCGGAATGGTCGAGAGGTAAAGATTTATATATGGGAAGTCATATTTTGGGTTCCGGAAAAAAGTGCAGTTTTTTCGGTATTGTACCGGGAAGCTTTCAGAAGGTTCCGGAGGATTCCGGAGGGGTCCGGAAGTCCACAAGTGGGTCCACCACTTCCCAAGGGCTGGCATGGGCTAACGGGAGGCGCCCTGGCCTTATTGGGCCAGGCGCCCCAAGTCCTCAAAAGCCCACGCAACTAGGGAAAGAAAAAAGGGAGAGTCCTAGTAGGAATAGGATTGGACTTTGGAGTCCAAGTGCACGTGTGTACTATTCACGGTTACTGTTCACGTGGCACTATTCCTTCTACTCCAAGCCCCTACACATATATAAATAGAGGAGAGGGGGCGCCCCAAAGGATATACAACATTATCTTAGCCGTGTGCGGCGCCTCCCTCCACAGTTTCCGTCCCTCGCTCATATTTTCGCAGTGCTTGGACGAAGCCCTGCGGAGATAGCATTACCATCACCGTCACCACGCCGTCGTGCTGCCGGAACTCATCCACTACCTCGCCGTCTTGCTGGATCAAGAAGTCGAGGATGTCACCGAGCTGAATGTGTGCTGAACGCGGAGGTGCCGTACGTTCGGTACTCGGTCGGTTGGATCGTGAAGTTGTTCGACGACATCAACCGCGTTGTTCTAACGCTTCCGCTTACGGTCTACGAGGGTACGTAGACACACTCCCCCTCTCGTAGCTATGCATCTCCATGGATAGATCTTGCGTGTGCGTAGAAATTTTTTTGTTTTCCATGCAACGTTCCCCAACAGTGGCATCATGAGCCAGGTCTATGCGTAGATGATATGCACGAGTAGAACACAAAGAGTCGTGGGCGGTGATCGTCATACTGCTTACCACCAACGTCTTATTTTTGATTCGGCGGTATTGTAAGATGAAGCGGCCCGGACCAACCTTACATGTCCACGTACATGAGACCGGTTCCACCGACAGACATGCAACTTGTTTTGCATAAAGGTGGCTGGCAGCTGTCTGTTTCTCCTACTTTAGTTGAATCGAATTTGACTGCGGCCGGTCCTTGTTGAAGGTTAAAACAGCAAACTTGATAAATCACCGTTGTGGTTTTGTGCCGTAGGTAAGAACGGTTCTTGCTAGAAGCCCGTAGCAGCCACGTAAAACTTGCAACAACAAAGTAGATGACGTCTAACTTGTTTTTGCAGGGTATGCTGTGATGTGATATGGTCAAGACATGATGTGATATACGTTATTGTATGAGATGATCATATTTTGTAATTTATCGGCAACCGGCAGGAGCCTTATGGTTGTCTCTTTATTGTATGAAATGCAAGCGCCATGTAATTGCTTTACTTTATCGCTATGCGTTAGCAATAGTTGTAGAAGCAATAGTTGGCGAGACGACCACGACGCAACGATGGAGATCAAGGTGTCGAGCCGGTGACGATGGAGATCATGACGATGCTTTGGAGATGGAGATCAAAAGCTCAAGATGATGGCCATATCATGTCACATATTTTGATTGCATGTGATGTTTATCCTTTATGCATCTTATTTTGCTTAGAACGACGGTAGCATTATAAGATGATCCCTTCACTAAATTTCAAGATAAAAGTGTTCTCCCTGAGTATGCACCGTTGCTAAAGTTCGTCGTTTCGAAGCACCTCGTGATGATCGGGTGTGATAGATTCTACGTTCACATACAACGGGTGTAAGCCAGTTTTACACAAGCAGAATACTTGGGTTAAACTTGACGAGCCTAGCATGTACAGACATGGTCTCGGAACACTGGAGACCGAAAGGTCGAGTCATATAGTAGATATGATCAACATGGAGATGTTCACCATTGATGGCTATCCCATCTCACGTGATGATCGGACATGGGCTAGTTGATTTGGATCATGTATCACTTAGTTAACTTGAGGGATGTTAATTTTAGTGGGAGTTCATTAGTAATTTGATTAATTGAACTTAATTTATCATGAACTTAGTCTTGATAGTTTTTGCATATCTATGTTGTAGATAAATGGCCCGTGCTACTGTTCCGTTGAATTTTAATGCGTTCCTAAAGAAAGTTAAGTTAAAAGATGATGGTAGCAACTACACGGACTGGGTCCGTAACTTGAGGATTATCCTCATTGATGCACAGAAGAATTATGTCCTTGATGCACCGCTAGGTGATGGACCTGCTGCAGGAGCTGCTGCAGACGTTGTGAACGCCTGGCAGGCTCGATCTGATGACTACTCGATAGTTCAGTGTGCCATGCTCTACGGCTTAGAACCGGGACTACAAAAGCGTTTTGAACGCCACGGAGCATATGAGATGTTTCAAGAGCTGAAATTGATATTTCAAGCTAATGCCCGGGTTGAGAGATATGAAGTCTCCAACAAGTTCTTCAGCTGTAAGATGGAGGAGAACAGTTATGTTAGTGAACACATACTCAGAATGTCTGGGTACCACAACCACTTGACTCAGCTGAGAATTGATCTTCCGGTTGAAAGTGTTATTGACAGAGTTCTTCAGTCACTGCCACCAAGCTATAAAGCCTTCGTGATGAACTATAATATGCAAGGGGTGGAGAAGACAATTCCCGAGCTCTTCGCGATGCTGAAATCAGCGGAGGTAGAAATCAAGAAGGAGCATCAAGTGTTGATGGTTAACAAGACCACTAGTTTCAAGAAAAAGGGCAAGGGAAAGAATGGGAACTTCAAGAAGAACGGCAAGCAAGTTGCCGCTCCCACGAAGAAACCCAAAGCTGGACCCAGGCCTGAAACAGAGTGCTTCTACTGCAAAGGGACTGGTCACTGGAAGCGGAACTGCCCCAAGTATTTGGCGGATAAGAAGGATGGCAAAGTGAGCAAAGGTATATTTGATATACATGTTATTGATGTGTTCCTCACTAATGCTCGCAGTAGTGCCTGGGTATTTAATACTGGTTCGGTTGCTCATATTTGTAACTCGAAACAGGAGCTACGGAATAAGCGAAGATTGGCTAAGGACGAGGTGACGATGCGCGTCGGGAATGGTTCCAAGGTTGATGTGATCGCCGTCGGCACGCTACCTCTACATCTACCTTCGGGATTAGTTTTAGACCTCAATAATTGTTATTTGGTGCCAGCGTTGAGCATGAACATTATATCTGGATCTTGTTTATTGCGAGACGGTTATTCATTTAAGTCAAATAATAATGGTTGTTCTATTTATATGAGTAACATCTTTTATGGTCACGCACCTTTTGTGAATGGTCTATTCTTGTTGAATCTCGATCGTAGTGATACACATATTCATAATATTGATGCCAAAAGATGCAAAGTTGATAATGATAGTGCAACATACTTGTGGCACTGCCGTTTAGGTCATATTGGTGTAAAGCGCATGAAGAAACTCCATGCGGATGGACTTTTGGAATCTCTTGATTATGAATCATTTGATACTTGCGAACCATGCCTCATGGGCAAGATGACTAAAACTCCGTTCTCCGAAACAACGGAGCGAGCTACTGATTTGTTGGAAATAATACATACCGATGTATGCGGTCCAATAAATGTTGAAGCACGCGGCGGGTATCGTTATTTTCTAACCTTCACAGATGATTTGAGTAGATATGGGTATATCTACTTGATGAAACACAAGTCTGAAACATTTGAAAAGTTCAAAGAATTTCAGAGTGAAGTAGAGAATCATCGTAACAAGAAAATAAAGTTACTACGATCTGATCGCGGAGGCGAATATTTGAGTTACGAGTTTGGCCTTCATTTAAGAAAATGGGAATTGTTTCACAACTCACGCCACCTGGAACACCACAGCGTAATGGTGTGTCCTAACGTCGTAACTGTACTTTATTAGATATGGTGCGTTCTATGATGTCTCTTACCGATTTGCCACTATCGTTTTGGGGTTATGCATTAAAGACAGCTGCATTCACGTTAAATAGGACACCGTCTAAATCCGTTGTGACGACACCATAAGAACTATGGTTTGGCAAGAAACCTAAGCTGTCGTTTCTTAAAGTTTGGGGATGCGATGCTTATGTGAAAAAGCTTCAACCTGATAAGCTCGAACCCAAAGCGGAGAAGTGCGTCTTCATAGGATACCCTAAAGAAACAATTGGGTACACCTTCTACCACAGATCTGAAGGCAAGGTCTTTATTGCCAAGAATGGGTCCTTTCTAGAGAAGGAGTTTCTCTCGAAAGAAGTGAGTGGGAGGAAAGTAGAACTTGATGAGGTAATTATACCTTCTCTCGAATTGGAAAGTAGCTCATCAGAGAAAACCGTTCCCGTGATGCCTACACCAATAAGAGAGGAAGATAATGATAAAGATCATGAAACTTCAGATCAAGTTACTACTGAACTTCGTAGGTCGACCAGAGTACGTTCCGCACCAGAGTGGTACGGTAATCCTGTTCTGGAAGTTATGTTGTTAGACAACAGCGAACCTACGAACTATGAAGTAGCTATGATAAGCCCGGATTCCGACAAATGGCTTGAGGCCATGAAATCTGAGATATGATCCATGTATGAGAACAAAGTGTGGACTTTGGTGGACTTGCCCGATGATCGGCAAGCCATTGAGAATAAATGAATTTCTAAGAGGAAGACGGATGCTGATGGTAATATCACTGTCTACAAAGCTCGACTTGTCGCGAAAGGTTTTCGACAAGTTCAAGGGGTTGACTACGATGAGACTTTCTCACCCGTAGCGATGCTTAAGTCTGTCCGAATCATGTTAGCAATTGCCGCATTTTATGATTATGAAATCTGGCAAATGGATGTCAAAACTGCATTCCTTAATGGTTTTCTCAAAGAAGAGTTGTATATGATGCAACCAGAAGGTTTTGTCGATCCTAAGGGTGCTAACAAAGTGTGCAAGCTCCAGCGATCCATCTATGGACTGGTGAAAGCATCTCGGAGTTGGAATATACGCTTTGATGAGGTGATCAAAGCATATGGTTTTGTACAGACTTACGGTGAAGCATGTATTTACAAGAAAGTGAGTGGGAGCTCTGTAGCATTTCTAATATTATATGTGGATGACATATTGTTGATTGGAAATGATATAGAATTTCTGGATGGCATAAAGGGATACTTGAATAAGAATTTTTCAATGAAAGACCTCGATGAAGCTGCTTATATATTGGGCATCAAGATCTATAGGGATAGATCAAGACGCTTGATAGGACTTTCACAAAGCACATACCTTGACAAAGTTTTGAAGAAGTTCAAAATGGATCAGTCAAAGAAAGGGTTCTTGCCTGTCTTGCAAGGTGTGAAGTTGAGTCAGACTCAATGCCCGACCACGGCAGAAGATATAGAGAAAATCAAAGTCATTCCCTATGCCTCAGCCATAGGTTCTATTATGTATGCCATGCTGTGTACCAGACCTGATGTGTGCCTTGCCATAAGTTTGACAGGGAGGTACCAGAGTAATCCAGGAGTGGATCACTGGACAGCGGTCAAGAATATCCTGAAGTACCTGAAAAGGACCAAGGACATATTTCTCGTTTATGGAGGTAACGAAGAGCTCGTCGTAAAGGGTTACGTCGATGCAAGCTTCGACACTGATCCGGATGACTCTAAGTCACAAACCGGATACGTATTTATATTAAATGGTCGAGCTGTCAGTTGGTGCAGTTCCAAGCAGAGCGTCGTGGCGGGATCTACGTGTGAAGCGGAATACATAGCTGCTTTGGAAGCAGCACATGAAGGAGTCTGGATGAAGGAGTTCATATCCGATCTAGGTGTAATACCTAGTGCATCGGGTCCAATGACAATCTTTTGTGACAACACTGGAGCAATTGCCATAGCCAAGGAGCCCAGGTTTCACAAGAAGACCAAACACATCAAGAGATGCTTCAACTCCATTCGTGAATATGTCAAGGATGGAGACATAGAAATTTGCAAAGTACACACGGATCTGAATGTGGCAGACCCGTTGACTAAGCCTCTTCCACGAGAAAAACATGATCAGCAACAAGACTCCATGGGTGTTAGATTCATTACTATGTAATCTAGAATATTGACTCTAGTGAAAGTGGGAGACTGATGGAAATATGCCCTAGAGGCAATAATAAAGTTGTTATTATTTCATATTTCCTTGTTCATGATAAAGGTTTATTATTCATGCTAGAATTGTATTGACCGGAAACTTAAATACATGTGTGAATACATAAACAAATACCGTGTCCCTAGTGAGCCTCTACTAGACTAGCTCGTTGATCAAAGATGGTTAAGGTTTCCTAACCATAGACATGAGTTGTCATTTGATAACGGGATCACATCATTAGGAGAATGATGTGATGGATAAGACCCAACCGTAAGCTTAGCATCAGATCGTTTAGTTATTTGCTACAGCTTTCTTCATGTCAAGTATCTGTTCCTTCGACCATGAGATCATGCTACTCCCGGATACCGGAGGAATGCCTTGTGTGCTATCAAACGTCACCTCGTAACTGGGTGACGGGATCTTGTATTGCTACTGCTTTCTTGAATGTCAAATACATGTTCCTCAGACCATGAGATCATGCAACTCCCGGATACCGGAGGAATACCTTGTGTGCTATCAAACGTCACAACGTAACTGGGTGATCATAAAGATGCTCTACAGGTATTTCCGAAGGTGTCCGTTGAGTTGGCATGGATCGAGACTGGGATTTGTCACTCTGAGTTTCGGAGAGGTATCTCTGGGCCCTCTCGGTAATGCACATCATAAGAAGCTTGCAAGCAAAGTGACTAAGGAGTTAGTTACGGGATGATGTATTACGGAACGAGTAAAGAGACTTGCCGGTAACGAGATTGAACTAGGTATGGAGATACCGACGATCGAATCTCGGGCAAGTAACATATCGACGGACAAAGGGAATTACATATGTTGTCATTGCGGTTCGACCGATAAGATCTTCGTGGAATATGTAGGAACCAATATGGGCATCCAGGTTCCGCTAGTGGTTATTGACCGGAGAGGCGTCTCGGTCATGTCTACATCATTCCCGAACCCGTAGGGTCCGCACGTTTAACGTTCGTTGACGATATAGTACTATATGAGTTATGTGAATTGGTAACGGAATATTGTTCGGAGTCCCGGATGAGATCCCGGACATCACGAGGAGTCTTGGAATGGTCGAGAGGTAAAGATTTATATATGGGAAGTCATATTTTGGGTTCTGGAAAAAAGTGCAGTTTTTCGGTATTGTACCGGGAAGCTTCCAGAAGGTTCCGGAGGATTCCGGAGGGGTCCGGAAGTCCACAAGTGGGTCCACCACGTCCCAAGGGCTGGCATGGGCTAAGGGGAGGCGCCCTGGCCTTATTGGGCCAGGCGCACCAAGTCCTCAAAAGCCCACGCAGCTAGGGAAAGAAAAAAGGGAGAGTCCTAGTAGGAATAGGATTGGACTTTGGAGTCCAAGTGCACGTGTGTACTATTCACGGTTACTGTTCACGTGGCACTATTCCTTCTACTCCAAGCCCCTACACATATATAAATAGAGGAGAGGGTCGCCCCAAAGGATATACAACATTGTCTTAGCCGTGTGCGGCGCCCCCCTCCACAGTTCCGTCCCTCGGTCATATTTTCGCAGTGCTTGGGCGAAGCCCTGCGGAGATAGTATTACCATCACCGTCACCACGCCATCGTGCTGCCGGAACTCATCCACTACCTCGCCGTCTTGCTGGATCAAGAAGTCGAGGATGTCACCGAGCTGAACGTGTGCTGAACGCGGAGGTGCCGTACGTTCGGTACTCGGTCGGTTGGATCGTGAAGTTGTTCGACGACATCAACCACGTTGTTCTAACGCTTCCGCTTACGGTCTACGAGGGTACGTAGACACACTCCCCCTCTCGTAGCTATGCATCTCCATGGATAGATCTTGCGTATGCGTAGAAAAATTTTTGTTTTCCATTCAACGTTTCCCAACAGTTTTTTCTGCTTTGCGTGCTAGTAGTTCCTTTTCTACTTTGATGGCTTGATAGTAAGGGTCAGTATTCAACTAGATCTCTGTATAGGATTACTCAACTAGCTCTCTGTATTTAACTTTAGAGTGATGAGTGGTCCAACATGTTTATAATCATGTTGTCTGAAAAGTGTGTGTTACCCCAGGATACACATTTTCCTCTAGCTTTTACAGTAGCTAATAACAAACTTATGACTAAAGACCACTTGAACAAGAGAAACACGACTAAACAGAAGATTGCCTATTTTGTTCTGAGCAGAAGTCTATGCAGCATCTTTTCTTTGGCTGTGTTGTAGCTACTGATATCTGGTCAGCCAATGCCTGTTATTTCAAGGTTTCCATAGGCAATTCTTATGAATCTATTGCTAGGTTCTGGATTGCTACTAAGAAACATCCAGTGATTAAACCTAGTTAGTGTTAGTGCTGCTATGATGTGGTGTGTCTAGAAATAGAGAGAATTCCTTATTTGGCCCTTTCTTAAATTTTGCTTCCCTATTTGGCCTAAAATAAATTTTCTTCCCTATTTGACACCTAAAGTAAATTTTGTTCGTTATATGACATTTCCGTCCATTTTAGATACTAACAGTGTTAAGTGTGAGGTGAAAATACCATTTTGCCCATAGTGCGTTGTGTAAAACAGTAATCAGTTCACCCATGTTTTAGGTATCAATGGATGTTGTGCATGTGTATGTATGCTCCAATATTTTGTTCCTTAGATAAACTGATATGTGCTTGTACGTACAAAACATCCGTAGAACTTGTACTAGCATATCTATGATCCGTATAGTAGCTATTTTTGCGAATAAGTACATTACCATATACCATATTTTGGTTACTTCATCACGTGCGAGTGCGGCTATGGAGTGGTCGACCCACGGCGCTGAGGCGGGCTCGGGCTTGGGCGTCCATGTGGGCATGGCTCCACGGGCACGGCGCCGACATTGCCTGCGGTGCGCGGCAGTCGCAATTATATGCGCCAACGGTAGTCACATAGCACAGCGACGTCCGAGCTCGCGTGTGAGGCCATGAAGATACCACACCGTCGACATCTACAGCCGCGACGCCTTCGAGGCTGGAAGCACGTTCCAAAGTATTACACATGAGCTTTGCTAGAGTTACGGACAGCTTTTACGGATTGCAATCTACAGGGTTACGTGCAGGAAGCTAACTGGGAATCAGCCAGGCCCCACCACTAAATTCAGAGGGGAGGGGAGGGGAGAGAGGAGAGGTTACAGGTGGGGTCACCTCGTCCGTAGAGGGTAGCCTGTATCGTTCTGTCCGTAAGTTTAGAATTTTCGATTACACATACTACTAATTCTTCTAACTAACACATGCTAGAACTAGTACGATCCGCATAATAAATCCTTGAAATAAGTACTGTAGAACACGACGCATACCGCAGCTATACACCACACCACGCACATGACAGGCAAACGAGGACGACGAGAACGCATACTGCTGGCCACGAGCAACCGAACTCCATGGACACGGCCCGGTAGCTGGGAGCGACGGCAGCCAACCACGCGAGGCCGGACAGATGCTCGCCCGAACTGAGGCAGGCAGAGAAAGCCGTGCGATTCTATCAAGAGACCATCGATGGACGCAGCTGTTCTGATCCCGAGCTCATGTGAGCTCGGGTGAACAGTAAAATCAAAAAAAATAGTAAAAAAAATCAAAAAAATCTGATTTTTTTTTGTTAGAAACATTGATGTTTTTTCCACATGCGTGCAAAATTTCATCACTAGATGACATTCGTGGAAAATGTTTTTTACTATTTTTTTCGATTTTACTATTCACCCGAGCTCACATGAGCTCGGGATTAGAAGAGCACTTTCGACCATGGATCTAATAGATCCAGTTGAAGCTAGCCAAGTCATTCACGTGTACGTGCATGTGCGGTGTGCCACTACTAGAAAATTAATGAAGCGCGTACAAGAATCAATCAAGCTATCTGTGTGCTTGTTTGAGCCTAGCTTTGCACGTAGGGGCAAGATGGTCTTTTCACCTCACACTTAACACCGTTAGTGCCTAAAATGGACGGAAATGTCATATAAGGAACACAATTTACTTTAGGTGTCAAATAAGGAAGAAAAATTAATTTTGGGCCAAAAAGGGAAGCAAATTTTAAGAAAATGCCAAATAAGGAATTCTCTCCTAGAAATACAGGAATGGCATGATTTATTACAACATTGTGTGGATGGGCATCAAACAGGTTTGGTGGAAAATTCTGAAGACTGTAAAAAAACCAAGCTATTCTTTGCCCTGTGCAAGTGAAAGAGCTATTTTGTGCCCTGTGCCCTGTGCAAACCTGACTCTCAAGGGTTGCTGAGCTTGGATTCCATTAACCAGGTGAAGCTGGTGCCCTCTACCCCAAGCATCTCTGATGGTATCTTGAAGGCGCTCAAGATACTGGTGGTGAGGAACCAGCCTCCCCACCCAGAAGCGGTAAATCTGGCGAGAAGCACTTGTTCCTGAGCCCACGCCTGTTCTGTTCTTCAGGTTGCTGGTCGCCGCCGGCAACAGATTCAACACCGGCAAGGCAAAGAAGGCCAAGACGTCGACGTTGGCCGCAGCGCGTGTGGCTGAGCTGTGACTCCCCTACGGTGGTTGTTGTTTTGGATTGCTAATAAGAAACATTCTAGTGCTTAACCTGGTTAGTGCAGCTGTGTTGTGGTGTGTCTGGAAATACAGGAATGGCATGATTTATTACAACATCTTGTGTGTGGGCATCAAACATGTTTGGCGGAAAATTATAAAGACTTTTAAGAACTGGGCTATTCTCTACCCTGTGCAAGTGAAAGAGGAAATTGAGCATTTATCCGACGGTGACATGGTCTTGTTGTGTTGGAAATATGCCCTAGAGGCAATAATAAAATGGTTATTATTATATTTCTTTATTCATGATAATCGTTTATTATCCATGCTATAATTGTATTGGTTGGAAACACAAATACATGTGTGGATACATAGACAACAGCATGTCCCTAGTGAGCCTCTACCGGACTAGCTCGTTGATCAAAGATGGCCATGGTTTCCTGGTCATAGACATGAGTTGTCATTTGATAACGGGATCACATCATTAGGAGAATGATGTGATGGACAAGACCCAAACTATGAACGTAGCATATGATTGTGTCAAGTTTATTGCTATCGTTTTCGCATGTCAAGTATCTGTTCCTATGACCATGAGATCATGCAACTCACTGACACCGGAGGAGTACCTTGTGTGTATCAAACGTCGCAACGTAACTGGGTGACTATAAAGATGCTCTACAGGTATCTCCGAGGGTGTCTGTTGAGTTGGCATGGATCAAGACTGGGAATTTGTCACTCCGTATGACGGAAAGGTATCTCAGGGCCCACTCGGTAATACAGCATCACAATAAGCTTGCAAGCAATGTGACTAAAGAGTTAGCCACGGGATCTTGTATTACGGAACGAGTAAAGAGACTTGCCGGTAATGAGATTGAACTAGGTATGGAGATACCGATGATCGAATCTCGGGCAAGTAACATACCGATGGACAAAGGGAACTGCATACGGGATTGACTGAATCCTTGACATCGAGGTTCGACCGATAAAGATCTTCGTTGAATATGTAGGAACCAATATGGGCATCCAGGTCCCGCTATTGGTTATTGACCGGAGAGGAGTCTCGGTTATGTCTGCATATTCCCGAACCCGTAGGGTCGCACGCTTAACGTTCGGTAGCGCTAGGGTAGTATTGAGATATTAATAGAGGAAAGTCCGAAGGTTGTTCGGAGTCCCGGATGGGATCCGGGACATCACGAGGAGCTCTGGAATAGTCCGGAGGTAAAGATTCATATATGGAAAGTTGTTATCGGGGTTCCGGAAAAAGTTCGAGTTTTTTCGGTATTGTACTGGGAAGGTTCTAGAAGGTTCCGGAGTGGGACCCACCTGCATGGAGGACCCACATGAACGTGGGTAGTGGGAAAAGTCCCCACAACCCTGGTCTAGGCGCACCAAGATCCTCCCTTAAAAGGAATAGTATCATATCCCAAAGGGATAAGATCAGGATCCCTAAAAAGGGGGATAGCGATCGGTGGGGAAGGAAAGGAGGGATTTCCTTCCTCCCCCTTTGGCCAACGACCCTAGGGCCTTGGAGGGCAAGCCACCAGCCCCCCCCCCCCCCACGCCTATATAAAGGTGGGGAGGCGTTGGGGGCAGCCACCCCTTGGACCCTTGCCCGTTACCTCTCCCAACTCCTCCCACGTTTCACCGGTACGCGCTTGGCGAAGCCCTGCCGGAATTCCGCTGCCACTACCACCACCATACCGTTGTGTTGGTCCCGATCTCATCTACCCCCTATCTCTCGCTTGCTGGATCAAGAAGGAGAGGACGCCGCCGAGCCGCACGTGTGCTAAACTCGGAGGTGCCGTCCGTTCGGCACTCGATCGGGAGTTCGTGGACGGATCGTGATTGGATCGCGAAGACGGTCGACTACATCAATTGCGTTTCTTAACGCTTCCGCTTAGCGATCTACAAGGGTATGTAGATGCAATCTCTCCTCTCGTAGATGTTCATCTCCTAGATCGATCTTGATGAGCGTAGGAAATTTTTTGTTTCCCATGCAACGTTCCCCAACATGTTGGAGATGCCCTAAGTCGTAGAGATCCGAACAGACCTGGTCACTTATCTATTTCCTTTCGTGTTCATTTCTTCCTTCCCAGTTCCCACTTATTTCATGTAAGTAGTATCCAAGTTTTGTCACTCGTTAGATATTGAAATACCTGGTAATATAGCATACATATTGATAATCATCCAAAATTTCTTCCCTGTTCTTGTACTATCTGGTAATACACACGCAAGAATTGTGAAAAGGAGATGCTGCTAGCCAATGATCATCGGGTATTCGCTTATACCACGTCTTTTGATGTATTCCACCACAAGGGCAGCTACCGTGAGGAACTCGCCGCCGCTGCTGAGCTGCTTGGCATGGGAGTCGGCGCTGCATCGGTAGCCCGCGAAGCAGAGCATCTCCACCCACACCTGGGCGATCACCTCCAGGATGCCGTGTTCCTGTAGGCCAACGAGCTTGGCGCCGAGCTGAGACCCCCTCGTTAGCAGATTGTCGTAGAGAAGGGAAGTACGGCTGTTGGGAAGCCGAGTGGTATAGGCGAAACGGTTCTCGGGAGCAGTGTTGAGGGCGTCCCCGTGGCGCCGGAGCAGATCCTGGCTTGGGCCGTGCTCAAGACCTGTGAGGCCATAGCACATGTCAACGTACGCGTTGCGGCTGGCGGGGGGCGGCAGCATGTGGGGACGCTCAGCCAGGAGGAAGAGCATGTAGTTGGAGAGCGCGCCGGCCGCCTCCGCGAGAGCGGTGTCGTCCTGCCCTCCCTGCTCCTTGTGCCAACCGAGGTAGATATCGGTGGCCATGTGCCAGACGAGGATGCTCCGCTCCAGCTCAAGGTCTTGAACGATCCAGGCGAGGCCTTGGCACAGACCCGGCCTCCTGTTCAGAGCCGCCCGTCCCCTCGAGTTGATGACGTGGTCCGGGCTCGACTCCCGGACGCCGTCGCTCTGGAGCACCCGTGCCACCACCAGCTGCTTGATGCGCCTCAGAGACGGGGACGGCCGGGCCCAAGTAGGCCAGCGTGTTCCACAGGTCCTCCAGTCCCAGCCACCTCGCGACCTTGCTGATTCGGCTGACCCTGCTGCGGGCGCACAGCCGGAGCAGGTTGTGCTGCCCCATGGAGCCCGACCAGTACCTCCTCCGCCACTCCGCCGCGCGGACGAGCCGGCGGATCCACGCGACTCCCTGGGCAAGAGAGTCCCATGTTTTCCTTGCCTTGGCTCCCCGCGCATGGAAGCTCCTCTTCACCAGTAGCGAGCACGTCCAGCTCGAGAACGCCGCCCTCAGTGCCGACGTGACCTCCAGGACGACGGCCCCGACCAACAGTACGTAAGTAACGGCGACGTCTGCTCTGTCGCCGCCATCATGATCTTGATCACCCACCAACAGCAACGCCAGCGCCGCGGCGGCGCCCAGCGGCGCAATTGTGTGGATGCAGAGGCCATACCAGGTGTGCATCACTTCAGTCTTCGTGTATAGGACGTCGTGCATCAGGGAGAGCTGCATCTCCACCACCTCGATCGTACACCTCCTCCCTACTCAAATCCAAGGTGCCGCTGTATGCAGCTACGTCAGGCAGCGGCCCATTCAAGAAATCCCTGGCGACATCCAACAGTAGGTGAGCTCTCAGCAGGAAGCCCTCCCTATCCCAACGGCTTGGAGAAGGCCTAGCTGTAGATCGTGACTTCTTGTAAAGGACCGGTAGTTGCCGCCTGATGGGCTACTACCGGCGCACCTGAGCGCCCACACCCTCTCCCCGTACTTGACAAGACCGACCACAAAAATTAGGATGGCTGCCGGCCGGATCAAGGACGATCCGCCGCCGACTATCGAGGATTCGTAGAGGACGTAGGCGGCTGCGGCGACCTGCACGGCCAGCGTCTGCAGGTGGCGCAGCCATAGCCGGTTGTCCTCGATAGTGTAGGCGGTGATGTTGTCCTGCCCGCCAAGGTGCAGAAGCAGGAACGCTGCCCAGAATGCCATCAGCTCATGTTCCGGTGACCTGCTAGTGACAGACAGATGGCCGAGCACGTAGATCGCTGTCGCGTCGGCTAGCATGTACGCCGACCACACAAAGGCCCTTAGTACGCCGGAGTCCATGCGCCGGCGGAACTCCGCCAAGATGAGGAGCGCCACCTGGAGCGTGAAGCTGAGCAGCACCAGCGCTTGGAGACCCCATTGTTTCCATGCAGACGCCACAATAAGCGCTCCTCCTGCCATCGATTTCTCCCTGACATGGATACATCATCAGCACAATTAAAAGCCATTGTTGGATTCTTTTCGATTTCCAGACATCGATCAATTCTGTAAAAGACGACTCTTATATTAGAACCAAAAGGGTGTCTCCAACTTTCCATAGCAACCCAAGCCATGCGAGATGGGCTTACCCAAACCCAAAGAGCTGCCATGCCAAATTGAAACATGGCAGTTTACAGTTCAAACTGAAACATCACAAAGTTGCCATGTCATGACAAAACCGCAGTCAAGGATGAAACCTACCGGTTATATATAGTTGAAGGATAAAATATGCACCAATACAAAATTCAGGCACTCTGACAATAGTTTAAGGACAAAAACTACATATTCTTTTTTGCAATATGACAAGAACGTGATGGATTTTTTTTGCATAAAGAACATATACTGTACTTCCTTACCATGGGTATTGTTGCTAAATTATCTAGAGCCGCAAGTGTGAAATGCCGTGAGAAGGCGCACACATAATATGAGAATAATACCAGAGCTAGCGATTAAGCGATGTAAACATATGGACAACTTACGTATATAGGATGACAGGAGAAGATCGAGCTAGCGATTAGGCGGGGATATATGAACACAAGCCAAGTGGTGCATGTATATAGCTGGACATTGAGGGCCTGGTGCGTGGCCTCCCACTAGGAGAAGAAGACTAAAGGCTCAAGTCGATCATCTGATACCCGGCACAGCCAGCAAGCAAAGGCAAAAGTAATTTATTCTCTATTTTTTCTGCCAAATGAAGAAGTAAGGTATTCACTCAGGTCAGGTGAAGCTGACGCTAATCTTCTCCAAGTTTATGCCCGGTTATCCAGCCGACCGCTCGGGCCATTTGGAGACCTGCGTGGCTGGCTTGTGGGACCTCCAACGTTGGATTGTGTGATTTTGTGGGACACATTATCCGTCTCTATCCAGTAGTCCTGAGTGTTGGGTTGTAGGCTGGCCATTGTGGTTATTTATTCAGCAAAAATGTTACACCTACGGAGCCCTCTTACATACCCTACGAAAACCGAAAGATAGAACAAAAGAAAACGAAAAAGAGAACAAAACGAAACGCAAAAAACAGAGCCAAAACTAGTAGTACAGCGACTGAAAGAAACACCATGAGCGACCGTCTCAATCGAAAAACCATTGAACCAAAAAAAGAAAAAAGAAAAATGGGCCTGCCTAGTTAGCTACACGTGGGGGAAAAATCGTCAAGCGATAAGCGAGATACAGCTCCCATGGCTTGACACCAATCTACCCTGAATAGGATTTGCCGCGCTTCATGCACACCAGAACGCGTGCCATCACTGCACGGGCTGAGGCCCATTAGGTTTGACCATTTGCTAGCCAGCAATTCATTAAAGATAAACAAATATGTCTCAAAAAAAATAAAGATAAACAAATGGGTCAAGAAAAAAAAAACAATCCAATTTTTCTAAAGATGAATCAAATTTGTGCATTCAGAAAAGCTGAAAAGGTTCACACATTAAAAAAGAATTTCAAAAATCATATGAATTTAAAAAATGGTCTCAAATTTAGAAAAATGGTCAAAAATTGGAAGTAAAATCATGAATTTTTAAAATGATTACAAATTTGAAATTATTTCATGAATTTTATAAAACTGCGAATTTGAAAGTAATTCAAGAATTTTAAAAATGTTCACAAATTTTTAAAAAGTAAATGAATGTGAAAAAATATTCACGAATTTTAAAAATATGCGCGGATTTTGGTAAGTACAAAAATTGGAAAAAGATTTTCATGATTTTATAAATTACCATTGATTTTATAAATTATCACATTTAATAAAATAGGTTTTTATAAATATCCATTAATTAAAAATGAAAAGGAAAAGAAAAACCGAACAGTACCTGGCCCAAAAATCGAGAGGAACCGAACGTCCGTAAAACCAGTGAGGGGAAAGTACTAATGGGTGGTGTGGTACGTTTCCTTGATGTTCTTTGCTTTTTGAAAGGGCTTTCAGAGAAATAAACTGCTTGTTTGTTCTTCAACTTTTTCAGAAGCAGAAAGAAATGAAAGAAGGTGAAGAAACAACAAAAACAATGTTGTTCCTATCGCACAACCTGTACTACAATAAAAAAGACACATGTGCAGCAATGCATATACACTACTGGCCAACATTCTGGCCATCTTATAATGGGCACGAACAACACACGAGAAAGTGCTGCTGCATGTGGTTTTGCTGAGAGGATGCATGATACTTGTGGTTTATTTAAAAAACGACTGGATTAGTGCATGCAAAACTACATTTTCACGCTCAATATCAGTTTTTGTTCCAGATGGAGCATGAATACACCCATCTAAATTATTCGTGTACTATTTAGAGAATGTCCTTTAGAATAACATGAGGTGCTGCTCCTACTGTAACTGACAAAACTTATGAGAAGACGCTGCTGAAATTATTTGTACAAAGAACAAAAAAAAATCAGCAAGCATGACAAATAATTTCTTTGTACAAGCATGACCAACAATTTCTGCAAATCTAACCCAAGCATATTGTTCCCAACAAAAAACATATGTGTACAAGCACTCTAAATTTTCCAATCATGGTTCTTTTTACAAGCATGACCAACAATTTCTGCAAATCTAATCCAAGCATATTGTTCCCAACAAAAACCATTTGTGTACAAGCACTCCAAATATTCCAGTCATTGGTATCTGCATGCCTACTATCTAGCTCAATCGCAACGACTAACCATCGGTACATTGGGTCGAGTTAAATATCCAAATCATCGTACCAACTCAAACAACAGAAATTACAAGCATCCATGCTTTTGGTTTGAGTTGAAGAAATTGAAGAACCTAACTCTCTCTTTGGAAAACAATCTGGTGAATTCCATTCTGCACAACATCACCACAGAGGAAGCAAACAACCGTGTTGAAAAGCTAATTAACCATAGAGACATCGCTGGTGAACTAATCCAAGAACACAAGATACTTTGGTGAAGTATTAATCACCTTGGAGAGAAGCCCCACATCGACCGGAAGAAGAGGGGTGTCGGGGCGAGAGCTGGCTGTGACTTGGCATCCGCGGTGGAGGGTTGGGGCCAAGATGCACACAGAAGAAGGGGGCACTCTCACTAAGTTCACGATTAATTAGAAGACACACGCGATGGAATCCCTGACGAAGTTGTAGAATTTGGACTTGTGTTTGACCATCTGCAGTGTTTTTTCGCCGCGCACCACCTCCACACCAGAGATCACAGCACCCAACTCAGTCGGATGGCCCGTGTCTTCGTCCTCACCGAACTCGAAGACTTTGGTGATGCAAAACCTCCCGGCTCCGAAGTAGACAAAGCCGCAATCTAGCAACACCTAGTCGTCCGGCAGATCGAGCTCCTGCCACATGTAAAGCAAAGACGGAGCAAAGTCAGGGCGAATAGATGACAGATCCATTGCGCAAAAGTGGTTGGGGCTATAATTGCAGATGCCGAACCAAAGGTTGTCGAGCTCCGGTACATGCTCAGCACGGTTGAAGAAGGGCAGCGTCCAGCGGCCGGCCTTGAACCACTTGCGGGTGACCGTGTTGAAGCAGTGGGTGCCGATGGCGCTTCCTTCGGGAGATGAGACAAGAAAAATCGGATTGCCGTCGATGTGAAGCAGCGCATGGCACTTGACCATGGAAGCCTCGACGTAGGCCATTGGTGGTGGGAGCCGGTGCCAGTTCCAGCCTTCCATCTTCTCGCAACTGGAAGGGTCGGTGTACTTGAGGACCTCGAAGTTGGAGGGATTGCGAGCCACAGGGAACTGTTTCATGACGTACAAGGCATCAGTTCGCTCGGGGTCGAGGGCGTCGGGACTACTGACGGAGAAGCAGATGGGGCTATCCCCCTTGGGACTGTTGAGGCATGGAACTGGCTGGGAGGAGCCGGCGTCGATGTCATGTATGAAGGAGCGACCCGCGGCGTCCACGCAGAGGATCTTGCTAGCACCACCGCCGCCACTGCCTCGTTATACCGGTTGCAAACTCCATCTCGTGCATACCCTCTCCCAGATGCTCCCATGTGTCCCACCTCCTCATCTGACGATATCTGCTCCTCCGCTCCGTTCGTGGCTTCTCTCGGCTTGGAAACGAACGCTCGGCTCCGAACGTCATGCGATCCCGGCTCATCATGTGAGCAATCCCGGCTCCCGTCAATTATGCATCTAGGATCGCTTCCGATCAGATAAACGTCTATAATTGCAGCTTCTGCTTCCCCGTCGAGCGGTGATCCGATCAAGTTTTATCATGGCCGAGCGACCGGAGCACTGTCCCCGTGATGTGATTGGTGGCCACGTTTCTGGTCTAACACTCGCTGCACCGAGCGAAACTGCAGCCATGTCCGCCGCGCGCCCAAACACCTCGCCGTCCTCTCCTTCCCATGGCCACATCGGGTGGGAAGAATATCCATGGCCGTCGCGGGCCGTCCTGCCGCAGGTAGGACGGTCGAGATGGACGGCAGTGGCCATGCCTGAATCCAAGAACAAATGTAAAGCAAAGACGGAGCAAAGAAAAACTGGATCACCGTCGATGTGAAGCAGCACATGGCACTTGACCATGGAAGCCTCGAGATGGGCCATCGGTGGTGGGAGCCGGTGCCAGTTCCAGCCTTCCATCTTCCCGCCGCCGGAAGGGTCGGTGTACTTGAGGACCTCGAAGTTGGAGGGATTGCGAAACCTAGGGAACAGTTTCATGACGTACAAGGCATCGGCTCGCTTGGGGTCGAGGGCGTCGGGACTACTGACGGAGAAGCAGATGGGGTTATCCCCCTTGGGACCATTGAGGCATGGAACTGGCTGGGAGGAGCCGGTGTCGATGTCATGTATGAAGGAGCGACCCGCGGCGTCCACGCAGAGGATCTTGCTAGCACCACCGCCGCCACTGCCTCGTTCGTAGAAGGGCAAGAAATCGAGCTTCGTGCCGTCTGAGATGGATCTCTCGAACCTGAGCATGGCCGGAGGCATCCGCGACATGATCTCCATCCATGCGGGCACCACGGCTGATGGCAGCGCCATATTGAACTTCCCTTTTCGCGGTGACACTGCTGCTGCTAGTGCTTCCGCCGTGGATCCGTAGAAGAGTTGCTCCCCGGCCTTGATGCGACTCATCGTATACAAGTTGCTGCTTCTGCCATACTTTTGCGTCACCACATTCACGAATTGCCGCACCTTCATTTTAATTCTCCCCGCTCCTACAAAAAAGAGACCAACGGGGAAGAGTCAATTCCGCCGGCAGCGGTAGCCGCGGCGGAATCTAGGTTTTCTTGCCGTCTTACCCTTTCCTTCTCCACCACCTTTTTTTTAGGATTTCCTTCTCCACCATCTATATATACGGATCGACTGCTGGATAAACCCATGGGAAACAAATTCTATGCATACCGGTTGCAAACTCCATCTCGTGCATACCCTCTCCCAGATGCTCCCACGTGTCCCACCTCCTCATCTGACGATATCTGCTTCTCCGCTCCGTTCGTGGCTTCTCTAGGCTTGGAAACGAACGCTCGGCTCCGAACGTCATGCGATCCCGGCTCATCATGTGAGCAATCCCGGCTCCCGTCAATTATGCATCTAGGATCGCTTCCGATCAGATAAACGTCTATAATTGCAGCTTCTGCTTCCCCGTCGAGCGGTGATCCGATCAAGTTTTATCATGGCCGAGTGACCGGAGCACTGTCCCCGTGATGTGATTGGTGGCCACGTTTCTGGTCTAGCGCTCGCTGCACCGAGCGAAACTACAGCCATGTCCGCCGCGCGCCCAAACACCTCGCCGTCCTCTCCTTCCCATGGCCACATCGGGTGGGAAGAATATCCATGGCAGCCGCGGGCCGTCCTGCCGCAGGTAGGACGGTCGAGAAGGACGGCAGTGGCCATTCCTGAATCTGACACTGTCTCCTACAAGGACGACCATGGTGGCCCTGGCCACATGCTCCATGGACTTGCCGTCGCCGCACATGATGCCCGGAGGAGGAGGAGGCCAGGAGGATGGCTGGATGAGACAACCGCCATGATAGGAAAAGGGGTACAGCAGTGATCCAAATGGATTTCTGACAAATTACATTGATCGTGTGACAGAATGTACAGTGTTACATCTAAATCAAATTGAGTAGCGTGCCTGTTGTAGTGGTTTTGGTGAGCTATATAAAATTTCCTACACTAATCATCAACCACAATTTGTAGTTAGAGCAGCTGTAGAAGTTTCGGAATTTTTGGACTCCTGATTTGGAATATAATTATAATTATTATCAAAATTGCCAGTCCTAAAAGGTTGTCATATTCATAGTCAAAATTGAGCTTTGTTGTTGGCCATCTTAACGAGGTTTCTTCGATACAAAAATATCAAAATTGCCAGTCCTAAAAGGTTTCTCCGGTGGAATTTCACGAATTATGTTCTTGTGGTTTAGAAGCTAAAAAAAAGAAGAATGAAATGTCTGAATTTTTAGACATATTGTGTTATCTGACTTCAACTGAAGCTAGGTCTACTTAATGACAAGGCAAACGAAAATAACATATTTGCTACAGTGTATAGCAAATCAGAGAAATTAGAGAAACAATCACATTTCGCTAACACATCCATCAAGTTGAAGATTTTAAATCATCCATATGTATTTCAGATGAGAAGGTACATCATACACAAGTTATTGTACACTGTCAAGGAGAGTAATCAGCTCTAGACTGATACAGCAGTTGTTCAACTCCAAATTTGCAAAATTTGATATTCCTAGGCCAAGTCTACTCCATCAGCAAGCATTGCATCTTCTCCAACGGTTTCCTCGGCAACTTTTTTGTTGCAGCGGTGTACTTGAGGGTCTTTGTCCAGGAGAACGACGGCGGAGCGTGGCTGCTGCGCGAGTATGTGGCGCCTCGTTCGCTCTTTGTTCCCTCGTCCCTCCTTGCAGATTTGACAATTTCTCCTTGAAGTCTGCCACAAGCTTTTGTACATGAAGCTGCTTCAAGATAGTAACGGACATGCACAGAATGTGAGTTTGGTCATATACTTGTTAGACATAGTGAAAAATCATTGGAATTACGTATACTATAAGCAGGCAAGGTTCAAATAAACAAACACAAAAACCAGATACAAGGCATTGAACTTTCCCCCTTATGCTTCATCTGTTTATTCTATCAAGCAGTCGGAGTTACAGAACTAGAACTTGTGTTCACTGCCCAACAAATGAATACATCTCATACAAGGTAACTGAATCATTCTGATTGTTGTCTATTTGTTTCGCTCAAAATCCGAGTAAATTTTGAAGTTGTCTTTTATATAAGATAAAACTTTCATTGGTCAATGAATAGCCTTGTGGCAGCGTGGTCCAGATTCATTGCTGTTGGTAATTTGGTGGTTTGCATTGGTGAATCATTACGCATGCTTTCCTGAAGCAACTGCTATCTAAGGCTCCGCTAAAAAAAACTGCTATCTATGGCTGTCTTGTACGCACTGAATTGTTGTTTTCAGTAACAATGCAATCACATCAGGAGTCACCACCGGATAAGCAAATTGAAGGACAAAGTTTATTGTTCAGAGTGCCATAATGAATCAGGACATCGCACCAAACGATAACAGGCCATGTTATGTGCAGAACCACCAATTGAATCGGCAGTTTGTAAACCACAATTCAGTATCTAACAACCGTAGCAACCTAGCACATATAGTTAAATAAGACCATTTTTTATAAGATTTGTGGTCAATTGGGGTGTTTAGGGAGGGGCTTACCAGTTTTGGGTGAGATGGAGTAGGTGCGCGTGGTGGAGAGAGAGGCCGCCACCTGAGGCGGAGGAGGAGGGGTCGAGCGGCGAGGCCATTAATCGTTTGAAGAAGTCGCCTGCTTGATACAGGGTCACTCGGGATCTGGCATGTCCTGTCCTCCATCGTGGCGCATGAGGGGGCGGGACAGGCGACTGCGGCGGCGGGGCAGGGCAATCGGCGGCGGATGAAGTAACCGGACCTTGGAGCGGGCAACTGGGAGAGAACGGAAAGGGATGCGCCGAGCCGACTCGGCTGCGCTGGCCTCCACCTCAGCCGTCCTCGTCTCATCAGGGAGCCGGGATCGCATGACGTTCGGAGCCGAGTGTTTGTTTCCGAGCCGAGAGAAGCCACGAACGGAGAGGACGAGTAGATATCGTCAGATCGGGAGGTGGGACACGTGGGAGCATCTGGGAGAGGGTATGCACGAGATGGAGTTTGCAACCGGTATGCACGGAAAAAATTTTCCAACCCATGGGCTGGCTGGGCCATAGTACAGCGTGGGTGGCGCGCGTCTTTAGCCGGCCAATCACAGGTTTCAGAGTTTCTTACGTTTTTTAAAACACAGCACAGACCCAAGCTCTCATCTTTTACCTAATAACCAGTAGAATGCCCGTGCGTTGCAACGGGCTGCATTGGCAACTTCTTTTTTATCGTTAAAGTGCTCTCCTTTTCTTTCTTTTTTCATTTCCCAACTAAAATTGTTTCTCGAAGTGATATGTGAATGGATAAATTTACAACCATACTAAAATATCAAAAACTAAACACATATTTATCGAAGAACATTTCTAGAACACATTCGACATGAAAGTTCTGGTGTGACAGATTGAGAACAAACACAATGATGACTTACCACCAAATCTCATTTATATTTCAGAATGTGGTTGTCCTACCAATGTGTACCTGCAAGATCTCTCTCCCCCTTCCTCTCTCCCTCACTCCCTCCCCACAATTCTCCATCTCATTCGTTCACATTTTTTGCCTTCCCTTTCTCTTTCCCACATCCAACCAGCATGCTTGCTGCTGTCGGCAAGGCCCTGGCCATCCTACACCAGAACGTCTATAGATGTTCCCTCTCTTTTCGTGGCACTGCTAGCCAGGGGCTGCTACAGCACGAGGCACCAGGCGCTACAATGTGGGTCGCCGGTGCTGCAGATATGGGCGCTGACCGTTACAAGGCCGACACCACTCGCTGCGGGGCTGCTATAGATCAGGAGCACCAATGGTTCGAAGTGGTCGCCGTCACTCATGGCATTCTTGAGCTAATTACTTCATCAAGCCTAAATAGTAATCTCAACATAATACACAGTAGTAGAAATTTGCAGTCAACTTACGATAGCATCCGAAGTGATGGAATCATTGTACTTAAGACCTTTAAAGTAAAGCGAGACATTAAGTCCTTCAGAATTCAAATATTCACTTCAGTTGTATCAAGTCTGCCAAAGAATGGAGGGTGACAGCCCCACCTAGCACAGAGCCTAGTTTGCAAAATAAATATGAATTAGCCGAAAGGTACAACACAAAGATATTTTCCAACAATCGTCCAAAAATATGTAACATCTCTAGAGATATGTCACTCATGCAACTAACCAACTAAAATAAGGAATATCAATCAATTTTTGGATTACGAACTTTACTGCATCATTCGTGGTTCGTGGGGTTGCAGATTGGCCTGCTGTACTGCGTAATTCAACTTGGTAAAGCTCGCCACATCAAGAGTGATATGATTTCTCTTTTGTAGGTGCAGCTACAGTTTGATTTGCTTTGGCTTCACTGTGCATGTTCCGAGGCAATGTGCCGATGAATCAGGTGGTTCTAGAGAAGTAAAAATTAATGAAACAGCACCATTTGTGCATTGCATAAAATATATCCGGATATATGACTAATATTCTAACATCACTTTATTTCCTTCCTTTACCTCACATTGTAAACCTGAGACAAACTATGTGACCTCACCTGATTTCTGATCCCCATGGCAACTGGGTATCTCTATCCTCCTCTCATCGCAAAGCAAAACTCCAAAAGACAGAAAAAAAGAGGGAGGGAACAAAAAATTCTTACTCACTGAAGTCTCTTAGCTAATGAGAGAAACAAAAAAGGGCCAAAAGGAGGTGCCCATTAAAAGGCTAGCAAGTATCACTATATCTAGCTCTCTTCCTCCTGGGCTTGCTGCGGAAGATATGGGCTCCTAACAAACCTCCCTGAAATGACAAAAAACAGAGAACATGAGTAAACCTGCAGACTCTGTTTAAACAAAGTAGATACGTAGGTGATGGTGATCTGGTGTGAGGAGTGAGCTTTTCCAGTGCTTGGCTTACAAATATTATAGAACTTTTTATTCTTTCAAGCATCAGTTCTAGTAGAATGCCTATGTACATATAGAACAATTTCTAACTGTTATTCACCCACGTGTTTAGCAGAATGTAAAATAGAAAAAATAACTCTTAGAGCTAAAATGAGCTCATAGAATCTAGGCAGTAGGTTTGCTGGGACTCACTATTTAGTTTTTTTCCTTACAAACTAATTTTCAGTACTTCCATTTTATGGGTTACTGGAGTATTAGTGATACTCTTAAAAGGTGTGTACTTACAGATATGCAGTAGTACAGGACTGGGTACTTCTTGTGAGTTGTGGCTTTGTGAACCATCAGTTGTATATACAATTTTCCTAGTTTATGGGCTTAATAGTTGATACCAGTTCAACAAATGTCTCTAAATGCATCAAGTGTAGCTCTAGGATCTGCAAACAAACATCAAATGAGAAAATAAACGTCAAAAACGACTATTTCCAATACAATCAAAAAAGGGTATCCATCAAGAAGCCACCCTCTTTCTCGCACATCAGGCTGTGATAGTCCTGAGACAACCATCTATATGAAATAGAACCATCATTATTAGCTCATAAAATTCTACCAGCTACAAAGAACCTGAGAATTGAACCACATACATCTATCAGAGCTTGGTCCGGGATAAGACGCCATCGTCCATATACTCCCTCCATCCTAAAATAAGTGTCGCCGATTTAGTACTAAATCTGCGACACTTATTTTGGGACGGAGGGAGTATTATTTTGCTTTCTTGCCTATATCTATTCCAGAAGATACTTCAGACTGTAGAAGATCCCCAGTTGACATATGAACTAAACCATACTACAAGAAATTAAAAAAAATATCAGATTTAGATCATAGCAGGTTATTGATCAAAATAAACATGTTTACTGCCAAAAACAGAGCCTAATTTTGCAGCAAATATCAGAAAAGAAAGACTGATTAATCTGTCAACTACTTTCAGATACATGCCTACCATTTAGTAAGAGTTTATATTTTTATAAAATGTTGAATAGATCCAGATAATATGTTTGTGCCACATGAAAATGGAATTATGTGTTAATATTATCTTAAAAGTATAAAATGTTGAACAGATCCAAGTAAAAAATTTGTGCTACATAAAAATAGAAGGAATATAAAGGTGAATTCATGCGATAAACCCAGAATCCACTAACGCGTAGCACAGATAGATCCCCGCATAGTGTTATGTCTGCCTCACGTGAAATACATAACACAGCAAAATAGAAAGAAATGAACTTGGGATCGGCACTGAAGCTCACACAATGGCTATAAGCACTGACGACATCAGCATTTTTTCAGCACAAATAGAAGGAATCGAAGCAATAGTTTTCTATTAAAAAAATTACCTTGTCGACAATCATATGATATTGCGTCCCCCTGCCTGATGCGGGCGCCCCAGAGATCGTCACCTTCAGCGGTGCATCCGCCTGTGCCGACAATGGGGGTTAAGAATGGGTAGGTTGGCAGCCCCATCTCCTTAGCCATGTGCACTGCCGAATCCCATGGCGCCGTCGGCGACGACGCAGGTCACCGAAGGGACTCCCTCCATCCTTCCGAGCGTCTCGACGAGCTCCCTGACGTGGCTAGGGCACGCCGGACCCGTGGAAAAATATACTTGTTCTGTAATTAGTTCTCATACCGCTCAGTACATGTTATACGGTATGAATAACCTTGTAGCATTGGAGGGCGGTGACGACCTATTGCGGTACATCTTCAGCTCCACTTCCACTCATGACCAGCTTGCTGTCATCTATGGAGCTGCATTCTGTATCTTGAAACATGGTGTGAATAAAAAAAATTAGAAGGCACGAACAAATATTAGCTGCAAATAATCTATAATTAGGTGCCGCACCAATGTAACTTCAAACGAAGATACATCGTGGGAGACTCTACCATAAAAAGTACAAATTATAGACCAACTTAGATTTTGGATTATAGGAGAAGAAAGCGCTAAACTGGTACAAAATGAAACCGATCTTGCGGATGTTCCTTCCAGCGATCTTGGCAAGCGTGATGTGGAGAAGATTCACATGGAGTAATGGCTCCCTTGATCATCACAACTTTAAGATCATTGACGAACTTGAGCTTCCTTGGTTCTGCCCATCCTCCTGGGCGTCATCTTCCACTTGTACACCCGCTTTGGGTTAGTTCCCGTGCCGATCGAATCTAATTAAGGCTTGTGGCTCTTGGAACCATGAGTCATCAGACCAAGCTTGAAGTTGTGCCTCCTAATTCCACCTGCACAACAACGACAAACCATGAGGCAAAAATTAAGTGCATAAGTGTCGCAAGTTATTAATCTTCTTAACCATCAGAAAAAATGAATCAAGGGCACAACTGATGATGTCCCATGTTAGCGATCAGAATGGGCATGAGCAAAACTGATACCCATGTTAGCTATCAGAAAATGAACCATCAGCATGTCACAAGCTGTCAGTATTCCAAATTAAGAGCACAATGGATGTTGATCAACGTTGCTACTTGCTAGCCATCAGAAAATGAACAATGGGTATGTCAGAAGCTGTCAACATTATTGACCTTCAGATCAGAAAATCAATTAAATAAAACATGGTCAGGTCACAAGTTGTCAATGTTCTTAACATTCAGAAAATTAAATCAAGGGAAATCTATAACCAATGCCAATTCTTGCATTAAGCTGTAATACAGGAACTGTAAATGATGTCAAGCATTGACATGCATGATTGTTGGAGATACTGCAAATTGCAAGGAAGTGACATTGCTTTGTTGGTAATTTCATGCGTTCATACACCAGATGGTTCAAGCATTGAGAGGAAATAAGATAGGCATCAATACATTGCTCACCTTGGAATCCCTTTGGCAGAGACGTCTGGCAAGGTTCGCCCTCCTTGAAGACCTCACTGAACATGAGTGCCTGCCCGAGGTTGAAGGCGTGGATGACCATCAGCGGTCGTGAGCTGGCCCTACCGAGGCGGCCCAGCAGCCGGAACTGCTGCAGGCGCGCTGGCATTGCAGAGGTGCCCCAGCTCCGAGCGGGTGAGCTTATCCTCGCCGTGTTGCACACGCCATGGTAGCCAACTTGCACGGCGTCCTAGCTGTCCGTGGCGGCGGTCTTCACCTGCGTCAGCACGTGCCGGCCACTATCGTCTCTCCACCGCGGTTGCCTACGGTGTCGGTCTACTGAGCCAACGACCACGACAGTTGTACCCAGCAGAGGCGGTCCCGGTTCCGGCACCGGATCCCTGCGTGGAGCGCGGCAACGGCGTCCAGGCACGCGATATGGAGGTGGACGGAAACGTTGAGGCTGCGCGTCCTGACAGCGCGATGCGGGTGTCATGGAGGCGCTTGGTGGCGGTCGGGCGCGTGGTGTGGTCGTCCTGCGGTGCCGGGGTGCAGGGAGGCGAGCGGGCTGGGCGGGGTGGGGAGGTGCACGGGGGAGGCTAGCGGGGTCGCGGTGCAGGGAGGAGCGCGAGAGGAGGCCGGCGACGGCGCGGTGCAACGAAGCGCGGGGGAAGAGGCCGACGGCACCGGTGTGCAAGGAGGAGTGCGGGAGGAGGCTGGCGGCGGCGACCCGGGAGGCAGGGGAGAGAGATTAGGTTTGGTCGGTTAATAAATTGGTATAAATCAGATGGCGTTTGCGATGGAAACATCGATGGTGGGGTTGGTGACTTCCTTCGTTCGATGGCAACGAACGAACGAACGACGACGTACGAACTGCGCTTTTAGGAGTATATATATATATATATATATATATATATATATATATATATATATATATATATATATATATATATATATATATATATATATATATATATATATATATATATATATATATATCTTACCTAATAATAATAAAGCACGGAACGCTTCTTATACCCCTGATTTTCGTTCGTTTCGTCCGTCCGCTATTTCTACCGTAGATTGACTTCGTACCTCAGTTTCCTTATATACTCAGCGACCGAGGCCAAGTGAACGAACCAGCCCATGTGTTGTGGCCCAGGAAATCCGGCCCACCTATCCCGATTAATAAGAGGCAAAAATAATGCTAGCGACGGGAATTGAACCTCCAGTCCAGTAAGTAATATGTCAGCCAACTAAGCTAATAACATCCGGTGTGCACAAGGGAAGGTTGAGGTCGATATTAAATAGTCCCACATCGCTGATTTACATCCAATCTATCTCATTTATATACGTGTTTAATGTCCTGGGTATCAGGAAGTCTCTCGGAGATCATGATCAATGAGGAAGGAAAGAGGGGCTAATTACATACATGAGAAATAAAGAAGGAAAGAGGGGCTACTGACATACACGAGAAAGGAAAGAGATCTTTACAAGAGAAATAAAGAGGGAAAGAGATGCTAGAAATAAAGAAGGAAAGAGAGGCAAACGCTTCCATATGTGGGCTGGCCCTAAATCTCGCGGATCTGACCGCCTCCACACCAAATCCGCCGAAAATGGATCCACCCCGTCCAGATCCGACCGGGCCTCGCTGTTGTCACCACCGGAGCATCACCCCGCTCAACCTGCTGCCCGCCGTTGCCTACCCCAGCCGTCCCGGCATCAAGCCAAGGCCCAACCCAAGCCGAGCTGTTGCCGTACTAAAAAACCGGACCATGTCGCCGCCCGCAGCTCCCTCCTCCCCGAGCTACCCTCGCGCTCGCGAGCCGCCTCGCCGGCGATCCCCACACCTCCGCCATGCCCTGCCGCCGGCGACCTTCTCCGTCGTACCTCCGGCCGCTCCGCCGCCTAGCCCCTCTCCCATTTCCTCCTTCCTCGACCGCCATTCTCGACTGACGCCATATGTCCGCTACGCCGCTCTCTAGCAACGTAAATCGGTCATTTTTGCTTCGGGCGAATCCCCACATGTTCTCCGTATGCGGCCTTGAGGCTAACCTTATCCACTTGGGTTGCTACCGTGTTGTCTCCTTGGATGCCGGCATGGCTTCCCCAGCTGGACCTCCTCGACGCCGTTCATGTGGTTTAGACCATGTTATTAAGCTACGAATTGTGATTTTTTTTCTCCCGTTGCAACGCACGGGCATTTGTGCTATAGAGAATAAAGCACCTATTGTTTCTGCCCGCATACCCGTCGTGACACTTTTGCAAAAAAAGTCCCTATACTTTTTTGTATTCAACCCGCACTACATGAATAAGTGGCTTCAGGGAAATAACGTTTCGCGCGATCTATTGGGCCTGGCCTGCAGAATCGGCTTGCGCATTGTATTGGGCCATGGGCTGTAGAATAAGCACGGCCTGACCTTGGCCTGAAAAAAAACGCATTGCCTGAACGCACAGGGACACGCACGGCGTACGGCACTGCCAGTCTTCCTCTCCGGCTTCTATCCAGCGCCGCCGCCGACGCCCCCGCCGCCGACTCCGCCGCCGCCCTATTCTCCTTCCCCTTCCCACCCAGCCCCAGTCTTCCCCGGTGGCACCCCCAGTCTCCTCCATGTCCAACCTCCTTCCGGCGGCCCTGTCTGTTTTGGATCGGATCCGCGCAGGAGAACTACTCCAATAAATAGCCATGGGTTTCTTTTGGTACTGCCACCGATGGTCTAACAAGGGAGTTGATCTGTTCATGTAAAGATTGACACTCCCTCTTTTTCCTTTTTATCTTCTTCCCAGCTCACGTGCAGGGACTAGATTGCTTGCTAGATCTTCCTAACTCAGTCACTTGATGTTAAACTCTGTACGTGTATAGCTAGATTGCTTGCTAGATCTTGCTTTATGAATTAGTCATTGCCTGTCATACAAAGGTTCCGGTTTTGAATTTTGTTTCAGATTCTAATTTTTGTTCCAGCTCTTTTTGTATAGACAATGCGTAAGCCGTTTAAACGGTGATTATGACATTGCGAGGCATGGTACAGATTGTATTTAGAATTTATTTATTTCCAGTTTGGTTAAGAGTTGTTACCTGATACACCTACGTGCTTTTCAATTGCAGGTCCATGAGGCAGTTCTACCTCTCTCAGTAGCACAAAAACTTTCTCGCCACACATCATGCAAGTCATCCTCATCGACCATACATTTATAATTTCTTCACGGTTCAGTATATCACGTATATTAGGATGCTAACGCCACTCATGAGTTGGATGCTATAGCGTAAGGAAAATTGATAGCCAGCCATGATCGTCCATCCATCAATTTAGTTTGCTTTTTCTTCTGTTGTTAGTTTCTACTACTTTGCTAGCTAAGTGATGTCTATCTGAAGCTGTGAACCTTATGAACCCTGATCTGAATCTAGGTATTTGCGAATTCTGAATGAAGGGCATGCAACCAGTCTTTCTGAATGAATTTGCTGATGAGTGTGTTGCATTGTTGATTTCATGGTTATTCTTCAGTTTGGATGCATGGCTATTCTTGGGTTTGAGCCATAGGCATGCAGCAATGAAATCTAATTGCATTGATGCCGAACGGAAAGTTCTCGCATTGGGCTTGATCCAGGTGAGGGAGGATTGGAGATTGAATGAATTTGCCGGGATTTTTATTCATTCTAGCAGGGTTCAATCCTTTATTGGAAACCATACACATCAATTTTGTACAGAAATCTATCCCAATATTTTTTACCACTACTGTACTTCGATTTCGACAACAAAAATTGTTTCAGTTTGCTATGTGTCAGTTCACCAACAGGAGAGAAACCATGCAACTTGGAACATTAAGTAAGAGCATATCCATGTTTACTTATTATGTTTTGCAAGTTACTTTGTTTTCTGAAGAACTGAGCAGGAGCTCTGCCAAAATACTATTAAGAGGGAATGGAGTACTTACTGTATAAAATTATGATTATAACATAGACGTGCTAAGCAATCCAAATCTTATTCATTGAATTTTTTTCATGTTTATAAGATAACAGCTCCTATAAGTATCGGTATAGATGGAATTCCTGCTGACTTGCATTTCCATAAACTTTGAGATAATGGTACTACTGCTTAAAGCCTTACAACACAAAGATTGTATATCAAAGTATTTTGCAGTATCCGAGAGCTTAATTGCCCAGACCATAATCGAATCATAACTGAAATTACCACATGCTCGGGCAGAAGCTCAAGGTCTGCAACGCCACCGTCGTGCACCATCCAAGCTGCTGTCCAGCTATCTTTGACACCTGCCGAGAGAGCATCCATCACGATGATCACGGGAGAGCAGGTTAGGCGTGTTATCACTTATCAGCATGATTTTGAATGTATCGGTTTGACATAATGCCTGGCCATGGTGCCATGTGCAAGTCACTACTGCGGCATGCCAGGTTGCATATAATGCATTTTTTATTCTACTTTCCCAAATTTGGTATCTCTAGGACTCCCAATTAGCCCTCGGACAAGATGGATTTGCAATTTACATGGCTTTACCTATTTCTTGAACTGAATAGGGTGAATTGTAGCAAAAACGTGAACAATAATGTGTTCATGATGGTATTGGCTACAGTATGTATGTTTTGCCTTTGTAAAAGTATGTTTTGCCTTTGTAAAAGTTATCTGACACAGAAAAACTAAAGCACATGGTTTCTTAGTTGCCAGTCTATATCTCAAATGCTTTTTGAGTTTTATGTTTTGATAAATGCATTGTCGTTGATAATTATTCTTTCTAAGTAACCTCCTTAATTTTCAAGCTAATAGAGCAGAAAATGTCTATTGTTCAGAATAACCAGAAATTGCGACAAGAGCTGGTAAGTGCTTTCACAACTGCTACAATTCCGAACCAATGTTGTATTCTACGGTGTTATATTCTTGGAAAAGAATTCCATCATTTATTTATTTCTTAACGATTCCATCTCAAAGGTGACTTAAGGAATTGTTTATCTCTGTTATTGATGTAATGTTCAACTGATTATAGAAATGGTCTCTTTTATGTTCACTACAATCATGAATAAAGGAAAATGTATAGGATAATGTACTGCACTTTGGCTTCTTGCTTGATCATCCTAACCAAGAAGACTTTGATAGCGACATTCGCTTTTTATATGTGCCAATAAAATTATTATGTCTAACAATTATTCAGATTTCTCAAATTCGTTCTTTGTTGGAGATAGTCACGACTCACTAGAACATGTAGTGATTGATAACTGTGTGTTGTCTGGTCTGAATCTGATGTTAGTGTGTCTAATAAATTAGTTCCTTCCTTTTTTTCTATTCTATGCCTTTCCTTGATTTCATCGGACAAAAAAACAAGGTTCTGCTTGCTGATGATGTTACTCTAGATTTGTTGACAATGATATTTCTTTTCTATTCTATTTTAAATTTTTAAAATGAACTAATAATCTGAATTTAACGTTGTTCACCCAAAGCAGACATCATATCCCATGTTCCAAACTAGCATCCAAATTATTTTGCCTTCAATCGATCCATCAATTTTTTTTCTCCCGTTGCAACGCACGGGCATTTTTGCTAATATATATATATATATATATATATATAGGCAAAATACATCCTACTACCGGGTGTAGTTACACACATATCTCATATACTACCATGTGGTAGTATATATACTACTTTATCATTTTTAGTATGTTCATATACTATATCTAAGATACTTCAAAACGAGTTATGTGACATATCTAGTCGGCCATGGGCGCGCCCTGTTACCTCAGGGGGGGGGGCCCAGAGCTCCGTTTGACCTAATTCCTCCACTATAAATTTTCAAAAAAATCAGAAACCCTCAGGGGAGTCCACGAAATACTTTTTTCGCCGTCGCAAGTTTCTGTTCTCGAGAGATCCCATCTGGAGGAGTCCACGAAATACATTTTCCGCCGCCGCAAGTTTCTGTTCTCGAGAGATCCCATCTGGAGGCCTTCTCCGGTACTCCGTCGGAGGGGGAATCGATCACGGAGGGGCTCTACATCAACCTTGCTGTCCTTCCGATGATGCGTGAGTAGTTTACCACAGACCTTCGGGTCCATAGTTAGTAGCTAGATGGCTTCTTCTCTCTTTTTGATCTTCAATACAATGTTCTCCTCGATGTTCTTGGAGTTCTATCCGATGTAATCACTTTTTGCGGTGTGTTTGTTGGGATCCGATGAATTGTGAGTTTATGATCAGATTATCCATGAATATTATTTAAGTCTTCTCTGATCTCTTTTATGCATGATTATTATATCTTCGTATTTCTTCTCCGATCTATTGATTTGGTTTGGCCAAGTAGATTGATTTATCTTGCCATGGGAAGATGTGCTTTGTAATGGGTTCGATCTTGCGGTGCTCAATCCCAGTGACAGAAAGAGACATGACACGTATGTATCGTTGCTATTAAGGGTAAAAAGATGGGGTTTATTCATACGTGAGTTTATCTTGTCTACATAATGTCATCGTTCTTAAGGCGTTACTCCGTTCTTTATGGACTTAATACACTAGATGCATGCTGGATAGCGGTCGATGTGTGGAGTAATAATATTAGATGCAGGCAGGAGTCAGTCTACTTGTCTCGGACGTGATGCCTATATACATGGTCATTGCCTTGGATATCGTCATGATTATTTGCTTTTTTATCAATTGCGCAACAGTAATTTGTCTACCCACCGTATGCTATTTTCTCGAGAGAAGCCTCTAGTGAAAACTATGGCCCCCGGTCTATCTAAATCATATTACTAAAACCCTAAAAATATTGCTGCCATTTTTTTTTATTTTTTTTATTTTGTATTTTTATTTCCATCTATCTATCTATCATATACAATTTAATCTTGCAATTGACCACCGAGGGATTGACAACCCCTCGTTTGCGTTGGGTGCAAGGATTTGTTGTTTGTGTGCTGGTGCTGCTAACGAGGTGTTGCGTGATTCTCCTACTGGTTCGATAACCTTGGTTTCATAACTGAGGGAAATACTTATCTCTACTGTGCTGCATCATCCCTTCCTCTTCAGGGATAATACCAACGCAAGCTACAAGTAGCAGGCAGCTCGGCCGGAAACTGGCGTGGCCTCCATTGTATTGGTGCGGAGCGGCGAGCTGCGGGCGAAGTATTGACGTGGCTAGTGCTTCATGTGTGATGCAGCAATAGACCGGAATATCCATCAGATCTTGAAGTCTGCGCCATAACTAGTATTTAAAACTAGCACTTGGGGGCTCCGGTCGCCGACCACAAACGAAGGAAAACTACCTCCGCTAAAAGCGGATCGTAGCGAGGCGAGGAGGCGACCGTGCGCGGCTTCCCTTTGTGCTCCGCCAGCGCCGCCGTTGGTTCCCTCTCCCTCCGCCGGCCGCTCCGGTGGCGGGAGGGAGAGGGGACCTCGGATCTGTGCATCGGTTGTGTTCACAGTAGGGTTAGGGTTGAGGGAGACGTTGCCGAGTCCGTTGCGGCGGCGTCGCGTATGAATAAGTTTCCTCGGGCTTCGTACACGGTCAGGCGGGGCTCTTGCCTCTGTCTAGGAGCCAGCGGGGTTGGGGATCCCCGGATCTCATTGAGGTCGCGGGTTATGGTGTCTCGAGGTCGATCAGCACTGGCCGGGCAAGTCTTCGGGTGGTTGGTGATTTCGCGGAGATGGAGCTTCTTCTTCCTCCTCGTCGGTATGATCTACTGTTGCTGTTCATCCTTTTTCTCTGTGCTGCTGTTGGAGGAATGTCCTGCTTTGCCCGGGCGGTTGGCCCGGCCGTGGCGCCGGAACCGGATCCTAGTTCTCTTCCAACCGGAAGGGGCACATATGGTGGTACTTAAAGCCACAGATGGCGATGGCTGGTGCAGGCTTGTTGGATACACAGGTGTGTCCTTGTCCTTTTGGCGCTGGAGCAAAGAAAATGTGGAGCAGTGTGGCGGTGATGATGCTGTGGTTGAAGATGATGTCCTGCTTAGGTCTCGTTGTAGATTTTGTTGTTGCAGGGGTCTTTCGCAAGATTTAGGGGTGATGACACAGAGCTCCGGAGATCTTCGTGTTTTTTTAGTTGTGTTAGGGTGCTCTTTGTTATTTTGCTTAATCATGAGTGTGTCAGCGTGTGCTTGTACAGGTTCAGGACTATGTATTGTTTGGTGATATGAATACAAGCATACTTTCTAAAAAAAAACTAGCACTTGGTCACATGGGCTCCTAATTTTGATTTGGTGCTACTTGGTCCACGTAATGTTGTTTTTCCACCTAGGAGTAGCACTTTTTTACTGGGACTTGTTGTGTCTGCTTGAATCCACCACGTGCATGGGTCTTGCCTTGGGAGTTGATCTGCTGGTGGATGACAATAGTACGCCACGTGATGTTGCTTTCCACTTAGGAGTAGCACTTTTTTACTGGGACTTGTTGTATCCGGCTTGTAATACGCTTTATGGAGTTGCCTTGGGACTTGATTCCTGCCCACTCACGCGCGTGTTGATACGGATTGGTACAACACGGCGTACGGCGGCTGCAATAGAATTCCTGTCGGTCTCGGCGACGCATGGCAGCAGCAGCAACAGCAGATCCAAACAAAACTTTGTCTCGCTCGTGATCAGCAACATGGAGTTGCCTAGGGATCTTGGGGCTCCGGCTGGATCGCCTAGGCCGTGTACCACGACTGTGAGATTACTTTTCCCTGATCTGATTTGTCTCGTCGCAGAATTTTTCCATCTCGATCGACGAACTTGGAAAGGCAATTTTTTGCTGTCGCTGATTTTTTTTTCAATCTCATCGGATGAACTCGGAGTCGATGTAGATCCTTTCGTGCCGACTCTTCTTCATCCGGCTAATGGCGAGTTTCTCGATCCCTGAAGAGCTCCCTTCAAGAACACAACACCACCATGCGCTGGCCCCACGGTGAACGCCAACTATTGTGGTTTTGTTCCGACAGATATCCTCGTGAAAGGACTTAGTGGTGAGGCCATCGCAACTATGTGAAAGCTTGAAGGGGTTGGTCGGAATCAAGAGACGCGAGTTTTTACCCAGATTCGGCCCCTCACGATGGAGGTAAAAACCTACATCCTGCTTGATTGCTATTGATGATGATGATGATCTCGATTACAAGGGTGTTATTTCGCTACCTCTAATCTCGAGAGTTTTTACTTTGATCTTGTCTAAAACTTGTCTGTATCTCTTCACCTGTCCCTCTTGGGGTGCCTTGCCCCTCCTTATATAAGTTGAAGGGGCCGGATTACATGTAGAGTAATACTAGGACTACAACTAGTCTAGTATTTTCTATTACAAGTCAGATCCTAGTCCGGATCTTTTCTTCCGAACTGATCTACCCAGGCCGGGTCTTCTCTCCGAGCCAGGTCTTCTCTCCGGGTCCTTTGGTCCTGCCGGGTTATGCCTTGGGATGCCGGGTCTAGCTGCGGGTAATTCGTCCGACAAAGGGAGTATTCTCGACATGAGTAGCATTGAAAATCACTATGCAGGGTATCGGATAACAATGGCATCAGTATCAGTATCTGGGGTTCCTCAGAATTGGTCATCAAGGGGGTCGCAGATCCTCTGTCGAAGGCTCGAAGCGCTTGCCTGCCGGGAAGGCTATACCCCGGCGGCAGATTTATCACTTTAGAGAGTGCACGTTGCCTGAGGTTGCACGGATGTCATCGATAACATCAAACAAGGAACCAAAGGGATATATGGAGGGAGGCAGACGTTTGGAACTTGGCGCTATATACGCCAGCAACCGTGTCCGTCAGTGGTTGTTTGCTGATTTGTGCTTCAATAAACTGATATTGCAAGACGGGTTCACAGAAAGTAGTTGGGAAAGAGCTATACATCCATTTACAGTACTGACGCTGGTCTAGAAACATGTCAGAAATCTAGCTAGAGAGAGAAGAGTTGTATCATTATGCTATTAGCTGAGCACATCAGGGGGGTAGGTGACAAGGATGGACCATTTTTTTTCTCTTTTTGATTATAGACTACATGTTAATGATTTGTACTGACAGAGTGCCACTGATGTTTTCTTTATTTACACCAACATATTTAAAAAAATTAACTCTAGATCAATTAAAGTAATTTGCACAATAGAGGAAGCTCCATGCTATTTTCAAAATATTTTTTTTGAGGAACCAGCAGGAGCTCTGCCTTTTCATATAGAAGAAGAAGAATTGGCCAGTTAATAAGGAAAACTGGCCGAAAACCAATACAACAACGACGCACACACGCCGACCCCGAGGCCACGCACGAGACGAGCCGCCGGCTCCGTCGCCCTTGCAACCCGGAGCCGACACCCTACAACCATATCCGGAGCCGCTGCTCCGACATCCACGCCAACCCTGAGGCCGCGCACCAGACGAGCTGCCTACTCCGTCGCCCAAGCAACCGAAGTCGACACCCTACAACCCCTCTCCGGAGCTGCCGCTCCGACTTACAAACAAAACAACACACGCCGACCCCGAGGCCACGCACCGGTCGAGCCGCCCGCTCCATCACCCTAGCAACCAGAGCCGGCACCCTACAACCATCTCCGGAGCCGCCGCTCCGACATCCACACCGGCCCCGAGGCCGCGATCCAGCCGAGTCGATGGCTCTGCCGCCCAAGCGGCCAAAGACAACACCAAACGCGCACTACAAGAAAATTGAGATACTGTGACGATAATCGTCGTGACGATGGTTGACAACGTCACATAAATACCTAATGTGTGACATTTTGGAGGCTGTGTCACCGATTACCTCAAATCAGTGACGATTAATGTCACTCAATCAACTCGGGCACTAAGCGCCACCTGGATGCCAATTTTTATGACGTTTTGGTAATTTCCATGATGAACCTGCTAGTGTCACATATTATTATGAATGTGTGATGCTCTTTTTCTTGTCATGTAACGACTAGCAGTAGGAACCGCCATAGCGGCTTCACCAGTTATTGAGCGGTAGGACCCACACATCAGTATTATGTTTATGGGACCCATGCGTTAATGTTGGTAGTGGCAACCCCCATAATTTCACAAGTTATTTTGTGATATAATTATTTCGTTCAATTGGCCAAAAAGAGTTTATTGGTGGTGTTCATGAGCTAATGAATATGGCACTGCACTTGTTTCATTTTATCTAAAAGAGGATATTGGACGAGGAAAAGTTTGATAGGAGTTTTATATGGGACTCATTCATTAGTATTTTATGGCACCCACATGTTAATGTTGGTAGTGGGAGCCGCCATAGTTTCTTCATAGGTTATTAAGCGATGTTGTTATTTTGTTCAATCTAATATAAATAAGTAGTGACCAAAAAAGCTTATTGGCTATGTTCGTGAGCTCACGACATTGTAGTATGGTGGTGTACTTGTTTTGTTCTTTCTGTCTAAAAAAAAGAAAATAAGTGATTGGAGGATTTTAAACCTGCAACCTCCATGGTCTTTCCTAAATTGGTTGTCATTAGGCTAGAGCTCACGTGTTAATAAATAAATGTGCAAACATATAATGGTCTAAAACCTATACGACCTACAATATCAAGTTAGTAGTAATTTCTTTTGGGAGGCGTGCATGACTTGATCTGTTACATGAGCTATATGGAGACTAGGAAATATTGAAAAACAAAAATGTTTTACTAGTAAACCATCTCAAAATATAAATATATAATCTCACAAAAAAAAGAAATATATAGATGCCGTGTATGCACCATACTATCCCATCTAACCCATGTTTTTTTTGAAGGTATGTGAAAAAACGTGATGTGGACTAGAATGTACTTTAGTGTTCACGTACAGGTTGCACCATTTTTGTGTAGCAATGTAAACACTTCAAATCACCCTGACGAGGCGAACCAACCTGTGGTTGGATGGTTAGAGGGACTATGGTATCCCCAGCCCACCAGGGTTCAAATCCTGGTGCTCGCATTTATTCCTGGATTTATTTTCAGGATTTCCGGCAATGCGCATTCAGTGGGAGGAGACGTTCCCGTCGACGACGAGGTGCCTACGGTGACTTCGTAAATTTCAAGATGATATGCCGGCTCAGTCTCTCGGAGGTGCTCATAGGGGTAGGGTGTGCGTGTGTGCGTTCATAGGGGTGAGTGTATGCGCGTGTATATGAGCGCTTGCGTCTGTACTATGTTTAAAAAAAAATCACCCTGACGAGATCCCTCAAAAGAAAAAGAAAAAAAAATCACCCTGACGATCACGATGTCGAAAAACTTCCTTTTTTTCAGCCGCGCGAAACCACCTCCCCCGATTTCTACCTTATCTCCCCACCCCCACGCCCCCCAGAACCGCATCCAGAGGCGAGGCGAGATTGGAGGATCCCGGTAGCGCACCCTGCTTGTAGCCGCCGCCGCGCTCTCGAGCGCCAGCGCCCTGCGCCCCGCGCCTTCTCCCAGATGGCTGCTCGCCCGCGCTCCCTCGAGCCCTGGCCGCCGCGCTCGCTGCCCGCGAGGACCAGCCGCCACGCTTGGCCAGCCGACATCGGAGCTGCCAGCCTCTACAGGCAACATTAATATCTCGCCTCATCCTCGCCGGATGTGGTCAGAGGCCCCCGCGTCGACCCGACCGTAGCGCCGGCACCGCCACAATTTTCTCCAAGTCCAGCTCTCACGACCATGTGAGGTTCTTCTGGTTGCCAATGGCGTTGGGAGGCTATGACTGACGACCCTAAGGACGATGGCATTGAGTCCTATGTATGCGACTTGTTGTTCGGGCAGCTCGCCGTCACCGTGGACGTGGAGTACGAGGCTCTGGCTAAGGACGGTGGTGGTCACAGATTCTTTCCTGTTTGCTACGTATAACTTTCCTTTTTTGTACTAGGTATTTTCTGAAAATTCCATCTGTTGTGGGCAAAACTAATTAGTTCATCTTAATTTCTGGGTGTCATTTTACTCTTTCCCATGTTAATAGCGGAGGTCATCTTTGTAGGTTGAGACTTGCGAGGCATATACTCAGATTTAAACTAGAAGACTAGGTAAGCTAGATCAAAGATGTGATTCATTGCGAGTGAAGAAACAATTCGCATTGCCTTTTTTTAATCCCTTTTCAATGTATTAGTTGCACAATTCTGCGTTGAAGTTTATTTCCAGCTACTCTCTTAGCCTCTGTCAATTATATGCGACGCATGCAACACTCTGTACTAATAACACTGTTATGAATGTAGATGTTACTCCTTCACTCTTCCAAACATTTGGTAACTGTACTCTACCAAGCAGATGGTATTGGTCGTGAAGAACTCATGCTAAAGAATTTTCTTAGGAGACCTCTATTTTTTTGTTAGTCTCCTGTTATAACCTGAAATTGGATTTTGGCCACTGTTGTTACTACTTAGTATTCACATTATAGGCCTATTTCTATTTTGCCAATCTAACATCATCACAATTACAGCATTTAGTTGGATAGAAATTTGATCTTTTTGTCTTCCATATTGTTTGTTTTTTATTGAGCCATTATTTATCTTTATGGAAAAAAACATGGAGGCTTGACATTACTATTCTCGTGCAAGAACTCCAAGTAATCACTTCTTGCAAGCTAAAATTCTTATTTCATGATTAAATATATATTTGAGAGACTAAGAGGAGGCTGCTCTTGCTATGTCCAACACAATAATGCTAATATACTGTGCGAACCTACATCTTAAATAATATGTACATCAGTGTGGATTCATTTACTTTAATTCCGTCTTCCTCGTATCATGTGTATGCCACTGTGCACTATAAGTATTATAAATATTTGACTAATTACCAGCAGATTGATTCTCAATTTCTGTCTCTCCACTCTTTTACTCGTACTAATTAATCTAGTTGATGCTTTCTATGCTCTGTACGTGTTCTGTACGTTTTTGAACTGGTGCTAACTTGCATAAGGCAATGTTGATTCACTGCCTTCTTTTTCTCTTAACTTGTTTGACCCAGGCACATGAAGGTTCTACCATGCCAAAGACACAAATCCGGAGGTCCGCTTCATCAGCACAGATCCGAGATCTAGAAGGGAGAATTGAATGAAAGGGTACGCAGGAAAGAAATGCAAATGACATCTACTTCTATTTTTTCTCTTTAAGCTCTTGTTGTTTCTTATTTTTCTGCTTTTGTGTGCATTGTGCACTCATGATAGTGAAAATGAAAACACAATTGGGTTACTGACTTACTTTCTTTTTTATGAAGTTTGCTGCTTTTCAAGATTAATAGATGGAATCTTGCTCTTCCTTATGCATGTTGCATAACCACTATAACTTATTATTGCATTTTACTGTTTCATTGGCCCATCCGCATGTTTGTCTATACATTTAATAAGGTACTTTTCATTTCAGATTCATAATTTAATAGATTGTAAGCTTCTTAGTGGTACTCTTGTACCATGTAGTCTTGTCTGTTTTCATCTAACGAACATGCAACACTGCTGTGTTTCGTCAATTTATAGGCACCGGGAGGCTACAAGACTTGAAACACAAGATAGAGCACTTGAAGAGATGGAGAGGAAAAATCAAGAACATTTGAAGTTATGAAGAAGAGCCAGCAAGACAAGAGTGAAGCCTGGGAAAAGAAGCAACAAGAAATGGAGAATCTGATTGCTTTTCTCTCCAGGGCCTGAGAAACTTAGTAGTCCTGATCCAAACTAATGTTGCATAAGGTTCATCCTTTTGTCAGGGAAGATAGTTGCTGAATGATACATAACAATCATCAGGACAACACTTTTGTGGTGTTTAGTTGTCTAAATATTAGTTTCCAACTTGTATATTGTCGTGATTGTCAAACTTGTGAATCAATGTTGTTTTTTACTGTCATTTCTATTTGGAGGATGATTTGGCTGAGATGATTGAACTTATAATATGATTTGGTTGTCAAATACGTTTTGTAGCCGTGGGATAGTTTGGTTGGTGATGACATGGCATCAAGTCAGTGACCTTGCTTCGTTAGAGATGGGAGATTATGCCATACTTGCTCCTAACATGTGACATTTATTGGGCGTCACACAAATGCCAAGTCGATGATGTTCTAGAAAACATCACCGAAGGTCACATTTTTAGTGACATTTTCTTCGCGCGCTGTCACTAGGAGTAATCTGTGACGGGGATTCTATGACGATGCTTGTGACGCCGATAAAATGTCACTTGGTAGTAATTTGTGACGTTATTGGCCATTCGATGACATATTTTGGCTCGTCACAGTAGGCCCGATCTTTTGTAGTGGCGTAGGAGATCTCCGGAGCCGCCACTCCGACTTCCACACCGGCCCCGAGGCCGCACAAACACCTGGCCGACGACAAAACTCCAAAGCCACCATAGCTGACGAAGGACCGGACCTCCAAAGGCATCGCCCCCAAGGAGGAAGCGACCGAACGCGTCGATGCCCGCTGCAGCTAAGGCCTGAGCTTAGGTTTTCACCCGGAAGGTCCGAGACTGACATGACGAGGGAGGTGAAGGGGCTCCACGACGACGCCTCCAAGGAGGGAAACGATGTCCAAGGATGCCGTCGACGCCGGCATCAACCACGGTCGAGCTAGGCTTTCGCCCGGAGCTCACCAAACCCATCGCCATTGCGGCCTGCCAATGTCCCTCGCCAGATTCCATGATGCGCCAGAGAGCTTGCCGCCGCCAACCACCAGTCACACACGGCCGGCAGAACCACCACAGCACCTCACGCCGTCGTAGCCGCCCCGCTTGTACCCCCAATTGTAGCGCCGCCGCGCTGCCGCCCCCCACACCCGCCGCAGCGGAGCAGACCGGCCGCCGCAGCCCACTGAACCTCCGCACGAGACCACACTGGCCAGATCCGAACGCGTCAAGCCCGCATCCGCGCCCACAGGAGGCCGCCGCGGCCACAGCCAAAGCCATGGCCGAACTTCACGCAGAGCAGCACCCCGCGGCTGGTGCAGCACCACCGGCGCGGGCCACGCGCCTCCGCCCAGTCGACGCCCGCCTCCCCGCCAGATCCGGGCGCGGCGGCCCTGGATCCGCCCACGCCGGACCAGCCCGAGTGGAGGGAGCACGGGCTGGCCGCCACCGCAGCAGCAAGAGCACGCCGGCCGCTCACCGCCGGCCATCCTCGCCACCGGAGCACATCTCCACCGCCGGCGCCAAAAGGGTGGAGATGTGCTCCCAAACAAAATGTTTAGGACAACAAATCAAATTGATCATGTACTGCATTTTTATTTCGAAGTCAAATTTCCAGTGTACACTTGAATGTTTTCTTCAAAATATTCTTTACACCAACTAGTATACTTTTTTTCGTAGAAGTGTACATTAGCAGAAACAAAAAAAAAAATCAAGACAAATAATTTTTGCAGGAACCAAGAAAAATATCCCAATTGTACGTTTTCTACAAAATATTCTTTACACCAATTTGTTTATAGTGATCTCCAGGTCAATCAAAGTAATTACCACAATCAAGAAACCTACATGTTATCTTGCATCATTTTTTTAAAACAAACTGTTCAAAGCAACAATCCAATTTATTATGCACTGCATTTACATTCCCAAGTCAAATTTCCAAATGTTCTCTTGTATGCTTTCGTCAATATTCTTGACACCAAATGCAAATGTTTATACCATTTTAAAATAATGTACATACATTCCGAAAAATTATATACTGCATTTAACAAGGGGCAAACATTTTTTTAACACTGGATGAACATTTTTCCAGAATGTATGAACATTTTCTTACAAGAGACAAACATTTTTTGGAATGTGCAAACAGTTATTTTTAATACATATGCAACTCATATTTAAAAATGTTCCTATGCTAAGAAGATGTTGATGTATTTAGAAACATGTTCATGTTAAAATGAACCGTTTTTACGGCGCATGTTAAAATGAACGTGTGTGTTAATCACAAAACTCTTAACAGGGAAAGCAAAAATAAGCTTTCCTTATTGTACCTTCAAGCTAACAATTGAAAGTTGGTAGTTGGAAGATTTGTGAAAGTTGGTAGTTGGAAGATTTGTGACTCATCAAATCAGTACGTGCAGGCGTTTATTTCACAATGATCTAGTGACGTCTTTCGGCTTATTTTCCCTTGTGGCATATGGTTCCCATTATCGTGTACAGTGCATTAGTACAATTACAACGACAGATGCACCCACACCCATCAGTCGCGATTGTGCTAGCTGAGCACAGAACGCAACTTCAGCAAAGTCTCGATCGGCCTACACCTATAGCACATAGCAGCGGTGCCGAACGTGTACGATAGTCAACAGTGGAAGTGAGTTAATGAAGCATCAGTGTACAATTTGTCTTTCTCAATGGGCTTTGGTTGGCACATGAAACTCTGCATTTAAAGATCAGCCTCACAAATATGCTCTTTGATCTTTGTACGACTCACTATAGCAAGGAAAAGCATAAAGCTAGTTGCGCATTATTCACCTTTCAGTACAAGATTGAGATTTTGGATGGAACTACCAACCGAGTTTTTAATCAGATTGGATCGGATGCGCGCGTTAGCGAGGGCTGATGCAGTTAGCTAGCGGCATGCAATCTAGCAAATCAATCTAATGATCAATCCATAGAGTAACAAGTCACAAAACTTATGAGCTCTTAGTGCTGTGCCATTTGGTCACTGGTTTTGTACTTGTTAATAGGCGTCATAAAACTTGTTGACGGCCTCTGGAATGATGTATTATCGATGGCCTAACGACTTTGGATTGCGATTATGGATCACTTTCATGCGGTAGAGATCGCAACACTTTTGCTCATGAAACCAACCATACACACTCTGCCAAAATTCGTGCCCTTTTGCTCCATGCCATGCAACGTATCCACACCAGTGGCCAACCATGCCTTGCAGATTGTTCGAGTATGTGGTTCCCCTGCTCTTCTTCTTTGGGTCGGCACCCGATGGCCAGTGGTCGTCCTACTTAAAGTCCGGCTCCTTGGTGTACGCCTGTTGGGTGTCTGGCTGTGGCTCGTCTGTCTTCGTAGCCTTCTCCTCCATGGATGATCTTCATCATCGCCTTGTCGTTTGCCACCGTCGTGCTTGGTTGAGTCATTCCAGAAAATAGTTCCCATACAAAGGTGGACGAGAGCTCCATAGCGGGAATCCTCGACCAGACAAGCATCAGCGACTCCGTGAGGACGTAGTCGCTGTTGAGGCCCTGGAGTACTGCGAAGATTGTTGCGTACCAAGCATACCACGATGCTGGGCGGCGTAGTAGTAGGACTGCTTCAGCTCGGTGGGGCAGGGCTGCAATTGACCGGGCTGCACCGGCTTCTCTACCACCTTCTTTGAGCTACGGTCTGATCGGCCGCCACTGCCTTCTCCTTTGCTTTGACGCGTTGGCCTTGGCGTAGTGCGGACACGACCTTGCGGGCGACATCCTCTGGTTCCTTCTGGACGACGAACATCATCTTTGGCTCCTCTGGCAGCTCCATCTGGCAACGGACGGTGGAGAACCAGATCGGGCTTTCACACGGGAGGACTGGAAGGATCGTGAGAATGCGCGGGCTTCGGCTCGGTCTTGCATGGATCCGTGTTGTCGAAGCTGATGTGACGAACGTCCGGACTCTCCCAAACCTCCCCTTAGTTTGGTGCCAGTTCACGGAATTTCGGGCGTCAAGTCGGTCCGAACAATTTTGACAACCTTTGTTGAATGGCTAAAAGCGTCAGGACGATCCGGTCAAGATATTTGTAGGCGATTTAATGATTCGCCTTGGAGTTGCCCTTAGCTAGCGGTGTGTATCTAAAAAAAGTTAGCTAGCCGCGTGCTACAGCTAGAGTCAGTCAGCACGCGCATCTACCTTTAGGCAAGACGGCTGTGTCGTCCCTGTTACTGCGATCCAATCAACACATAATTTCAAAATAATATATTAGAAGTCCAGATTGTTTTTCTACTACATATACATACAGACACATGCCTATATAGGTGGTGCCAAGGTAAGCCTTTGACGCTGAAACATAGCCCATTGTCGTCACACCATATGGCTGCAAGAGCACTGCTGGCGGTTGTCCTCCCATTTCTCCTTCTGATTGTCGCTTCCAGCACCAACGACGGCGCCTATGGCCAGCAACCGATAAGCCGGAGGAGCTTCCCCAAGGGCTTCGTCTTTGGGACAGCCTCCTCGTCCTACCAGGTTTCCACTCGTTTTTCCTTCATTGATCCATGGTTTCCTTTCTTGGTTCAGCACAATCTGTTGACAAGTATGAAAGCTGTAGCATAAGCCGATGCTGCGTGATAGTCATTCACCGGCCGGACTCAAATTGATTGCATGTTTTAGGCCAACAACCTGTAAAAAGAAATGTTGTATATATACTGTACGCTGCATTTCATACACAAACAACTTGATGTTCTAGTGATCAGCAAGCTTGGATGGCATTTTATTTTATTTTCCTCAATACGGATTTTCAACAGAATCAAAGCAATTTGCTAATCGGATCAGGCTGGCGCTGTTTTGAAAAATGCCCCCTGTAAATATTAGGGGGCTTACCACGTGGCCGTTTTTCTGCCTCGAATTGGTTTCGGTCTTATTTGATCAAATAAATGAGTTTATGGTATAAATCTGATCACTTCTCGAGTTGTTGGCTTAAATCGTGCAATCAGTTTAAACTCATGAACTTTTTTCTCTTTCTTTTCGAAAAGGAGGATTGCCCCGGCCTCTACATCAAGCGATGCACACAGTCATTTTATTAAACTCATGAACTAATGACGTATTTCATTCTTAATTAGTGATATCTACATTATGTTTTTTTTTTTTGGTTCGAGCATCATCTTGTTACAAATATGGTGGATATTCACATGCTGCAGTATGAGGGAGATGCAATGGAGGGGGGCAAGGGATCAAGCATCTGGGACAACTTCACTCACCAGCACCCAGGCATGTACAGTATATAAATCTTTTATATGCAGTGTATCTATCTTTTTTATTAGCAAAATGTTTGTACATATCTTGTTAATAAGAACATTATCAAAGATAGAGGTCAAGAGCTATAGAAAATCACCTTTTTATTTAACCGCGTGAAGCAATCATAGTGTTTAACCATGGATGGAAAAAATCACACGCGCACACCTCAAAGCTAATCTAGGCAACTTAGAATAATAAACATGGTAGTAATGATATACTATATACTACTCACACCTACAAAGCATAAAATTACTTCTCCAACTTCGACTAGTAAAAAAGTTGTTTAGAATAGTGAGGTAAAAAATAGACACATGAGATTTATTTGCGAAACTATTTGCATAGTAATAAAATTTATAAACACAATTGTAAGAAAAATTGAGTCAAAGTTATGTGTTGGAGACGGTGCATACTAACAAAAGGAGTAGTATTATGGTAATATTTTCTCAAGGGCCGTACGTCTCAATATCTTACGAACTTTCAATGCCAATATTTTAATTTTCTTTTTTTGCAATTATCTAATATTTGTAGTTATATGGACAACTAGGCCATTCTACCCACCAATGGTGTGATCGCCAACAAAGTTATTTGAATTTAGAACTGAGTTAAATCATGATGTTACTTTCAACAAAATGAATATAAATGAGGAAAATAGCCCTTTTTCAATAAAGCTGTACTGAGTAAATAACTTTTTGCAGATAAAATCACCGACCGGAGCAATGGGGATGTGGCAGTGGACTCCTACCATCTTTACAAGGTAGGGATAATTTATATATCTTGCTTTTCAACTAGATCTTTAAGATTTTTCCCAAATTATATGGTCAAAGTTGTTGTTCAGGTCACACTGTGACAAGATCTTTGAATTTTAGTTCCAATCCAACAAAAAGAAACTAGGTATTCCCTCCGTTTAAAAAGTAATACATTGTCCTAAATAAAACTTTCTAACGTTTGACCAAATCTATAAGGAAAATGTGCAAGGATCTACAATATGAAATATATATTATATGAAAATATATTTCATAATGCATCTAATGATGCAAATTCGGTGTTGTAGATGTTGATGTATCCTTGTATAGATGTGGTCAATCTTAATGAAGTTTAACTTAGGACAAACATAGAAGTTCAATTATCTTCAAACGAAGGGAGTAGTACCGATCCTAATTTGCCAAAAAGGCAGGAAGATGTGCGCCTCATGAAGGATATGGGAATGGACGTATACAGGTTCTCCATCTCATGGACGAGAATTCTTCCAGGTATGACATTTTCAAACCGGATACCTCCACTCTCATTTTTTGTTCCAAGTAGAATAATCTACTTTGCTTCATCTTCCAATTTCCTAGTCGATAGAGAATGTGCAATCGATCTTAATTAATGTGTTAATGGATAACAGATGGAACTCTAAGAGGTGGAGTCAACCGAGAAGGCATTAAGTATTACAACAACTTGATAGATGAGCTGTTATCCAAAGGTATGATGTGTCGATCCGTCAGCATTTAATTAGATTTATTACCTAATATATTAAACTACATGGAACATCAGGTCCTTTCTTTATTTTATCAGACTATTCTTAAGATTTGAGATCTTTTGTATATCTGCAGGGGTGCAGCCATTTGTGACCCTTTTTCACTGGGACTCTCCACAGGGATTGGAAGATAAATATGGAGGATTTCTTAGCCCTAATATCATGTAAGTCAACCATTATTTATTCTCTAAGAACATAACTCCCTCGGGTGATGTTTTATACATGAGCACAATGCAACACTGTCTGAATAACTAAATTACAAAACAATTACATAATATATTGTACATTTTTTATGAGAAGTCAAACAGAAGAATTCCCCCTAATATAACTTAATACTCCGTAGGTTTTACACATTAGTTGTTGAAGATTGAAAAAGTGTGGCTACGCGCTTTGTAAAACTATTTCAACTTTTATGATGGTAGTATCATGTGTAAACATGTTACATTAACTTTCAAAATAACCAACTGACACTATTGCAGAAATGACTATAAAGACTTTGCCGAAGTATGCTTCAGAGAATTCGGAGATCGGGTGAAGCATTGGATCACATTGAATGAGCCCTGGTCCTTCAGCGTTTCAGGTTATGCAGGGGGCGTAGCTGCACCAGGCCGGTGTTCTCCGTGGGAGGAGGCAAACTGCAACGCTGGGGATTCAGGGAGGGAGCCATACATTGTCGGCCACCATCAGATACTCGCTCATGCAGCAGCCGCGAGATTGTATACACAGAAATATAAGGTGACTGATCCAGCCCTTCATCATGTCATGCAACTGCAATTCATCCATGAACAGGATTGATATGGTGTACATCAACAAAATGCAGGGCGTGCAGAAGGGCAAGATCGGAATAACTTTGGTCTCATACTGGGTTACTCCCTTATCCCGTTCAAAATCAAGTGTTGCCGCGACGAAACGTGCTATAGAATTCATGCTTGGATGGTAGACTCTTTACGTTTCACGTTGGCATAATTTCATTGTATGAGTCTAGAAGAGAATGCAGATTGATCTTATGCTAGGAATAAAACCCCTATAGGTTTTTGGACCCACTCAGCAGAGGAGACTACCCCCGGAGCATGAAAGTATTGGTCAGAAACCGCCTGCCACAGTTCACCAGAAAACAATCTAAATTGGTGAAGGGTGCATTTGACTTCATTGGAATCAACTACTATAGTACAAACTACGCTAGTAGCCTTCCTCCGTCAAATTGCCTGAGGAATAGCTATTCTACTGATGCTCAAGCTAATCTTACGGGTGAGTCGATCATGCTAAATCAATTATCAATCTATCTCTGTGGAAATTATTCCCTTTTAGAAATAAATATTAAGTGAATAATGGAGACTTTGCTACTGATTACATATGTTAATACTGCATGCTAACATTGCCAAATTATGTCAGGTGTTCGAAATGGTGTCCCCATAGGTCCTCAGGTAACTTGCAACTTATCCAAATAAACGGACAAATCTTCCTTCAATTTTTTTCCCAACTTTATTTTTCAGATCGAGTAAATGACTTGAATGTAGGCTGCTTCGCCTTGGCTCTACGTCTACCCTCAAGGCCTCCGTGATATGCTACTTTATCTCAAGGAGAAGTACCACAATCCAACCATCTACATCACTGAAAATGGCAAGTGCATTTTCCTCCCCTAGATAGGAACAATGAGATCAAAACTAATCTAAACTATTATTTGTCTCTCTGTGTATTTTAGGAACTGATGAAGCCAACAACAAGAGCCTACCACTCAAGGAAGCCCTCAAGGATGACGCCAGGATAGACTACCACCACAGGCACCTTGATGCCCTGCTTAGTGCGATCAGGTCGGAGGTAGCAACTTAATCTTATAATCCAATCTATCAACAAGTCTCTAAATCTGGCATCAACTGATTTACTGCAGGGAGGGGGCAAACGTGAAGGGGTACTTCGCGTGGTCGCTGCTCGACAACTTCGAGTGGTCGAGCGGGTACACAATGCGGTTTGGTTTACACTTTGTGGACTATGACCATGATCTGAAGCGGTACCCCAAGCGCTCTGCTGGCTGGTTCAAGAAGTTTCTCAAGGATGATCTCACAGATAACCTGGAAACAAGCGACAAATAATGGAGGCGTTGTACGTGTTGTAGATTGCAATAGATGCTTGACTGACTGTGCAGTTTGTTGGAACAATAAAATACTCTGTAGTGTAAAGATCAATGTAACAATAGGCTCGTGCGAGAATGTATCTAGTGACACCAAGGTTTATCAATACTTGAACCTTCAAAATTAAATTACCAGACTATAAAATATTAACAGCTAATATGATACGAGATCTAATACAATAAAATATTTAATTCAACATACCGCTCTTTAGCTTCATGTTTTATATAAAAAATATGATTATAGATTGAAGTAACAATAGGAAACAAAATAAAATTTTGTTTTCGTTAAGTCATCCAAGTAACTTGACAAAGAAATTCATGTACTACTACGCGACACCATAATTAACTTAACTAGATAAATTTCATAACTAGTGCCTACATTTCAATTTACAATCTAATATTAGTCATTTCCGCTAGTTCGAATAGCCGGCTTCCTCCCCTTCCGCTCAAGCTAAAGGTTCTGGGAAAGTCTCTGAAAGATTATACACAATATCTATAAAAAATGCTGTATCCATTAAGTCACAAAAGTCAAGTCAATAATATAATAATACCAGCTTAAGTTTCATTCACTGTAAGTTAAGTCAACACTGATTTGTATTAAGTGTCCGTGTCTATAACTTACATGCTCATTAAAACCGTCCAAGTTTCCCTTTCCCGAACTTATAACACATTTACGTACGTGTACTTACCAGTGATTATTATATGCGTTATAACATTCGACATCCAAAATTTTCTTAGTACAAATATTCAATAAGTCCAAGATGCAACTTCTTGGAAGAGAACAAACCAGTAGAAGCACAATAACTTAACTCAACACTGATGTACCAATTAATTTTTTATTTCTATACTAACATGGTCATTAAAATTGTCTAAGTTTGTTTTTTCGGACTTACAAACACATTTTACATTCATAAACTAAGTACTTCCATTATTATTTGCGATCTAAGATTTGACACAAAAAATTTCCTTACTATAAAGACTCAATAAGTCAATGATGCGAGTTCTTGGAAGAAAACAAGCCAGTAGAAGTACAAACAAGAAAAATAAGATTGAACACATAGCAAACATAAGCAACAGTTGTACCAACATAAATCTTCAATGTAGATCGGACATACAAGAACAACTAACCTCATCCGCAAAAGGTTCGGATATACCTCTGCTATTGTTGTTACTATCATTGACGTCTATAAGTCATTGCGGACGGAATCGCTTCGGTCCCTTTTCCTCTACACCATTGGTTCTCGAACACAAGAATTCTAAGAAAATAAAAAACACTTGAAGAACAGACAATCATGAAGAAGAAAAACATAGTGAATGGTTTTCCTCAACAGTACTGTTTCACTACAAAAGTTGTTGCACAGACTGTTTATCAAAATATGTGTACCCTCGAAACTTGTCCCATAGAAACATGTATATTGCTTTCCATTTATGCTCAAATTAAAAATATTTGGGGAGAGCTATATGAGGGAAAATATAGATGATATGCATAAACAAGTTTTCAAATTTTGGCGTAGATTGGCGGTCGACAATTTGCGTGCCCCCGCTCTCGTGTTTCACAAATCCTCTTCCCCTATCTCATCAATGTTGAAGTTAGGACTCACCGGTACTTCACCAGCAGAGGGAGGGAGGGTGGTATCATTAAGCTATTAGACGAGCATGTCAGGGGAGTAGGTGATAAGGATGGATCATGTTTTTTATTATAGACTACATGTTAATGATTTGTAGTGATATTCTTTACACCAACATGTATTTTTTTAAATAACTCCAGATCAATCAAAGTAATTCCACAATAGAGGAAGCTCCATGCTATCTTCAAAATATTATTTATAACAACAATCCTGTTCTTCCAAACAAAATGTTTAGGACAACTAATCTAAGTGATGTAGTGCATTTATATTTGAAAGCCAAAAATTTCTACGTACACTTGTATGTTTCTTCAAAATATTCTTTACACCAACTAGTATATTTTTTTGTTCAAAAATGTGTACTTTAGAAAAAACAAAAGAATTTCCAAGACAAATACCACAATCGTATGTTTTCTATAAATATTATTTACACCATTTTTTATAATGATCTCCAGATCAATCAAAGGAATTACCACAATCAAGAATGCTCCATGTTATCTTGAATCAATTTTTTTTGGAAATAAATTGTTCAAAACAATAATCCAATTTTTTAGAAAATATTTTGGTGTCAAGCCTTGAAGAAAACATTTGTTCATGTACTCTAGACCAATCAAAGTAATTTCCACAACAGAGGAAGCTCCATCTATCTTCAAAATATTCTTTATCACAACAAGCCTGTTCTTCCAAACAAAATGTGTAGGACAACAAATCTAATTGATTATGTACTAATTTATATTTGAAAGTCAAATTTTCCAGTATACACTTGTATGTTTTCTTCCAAATATTCTTTACACTAGCTAGTATATTTTTTCCTTCAAAAAATTTACTTTAGAAAAAACAAAAGAATTTCCAAGACAAATATCACAATCGTATGTTTTCTACAAAATATTCTTTACACCAATTTTTTTATAATGATCTCCAGATCAATTAAAGTAATTGCCACAATCAAGAATGCTCCATGTTATCTTGCATCAATTTTTTTTGGAAATAAATTGTTCAAAACAATAATTGAAATTATTATGCACTGAATTTACATTCCCAAGTCAATTTTCCAAATGATCTCTTGTATGTTTTCTTCAAGATATTCTTGACACCAAAATATTTGTTTTCTAAAAAATATTTTTTAGGCTATGCAAATGTTCATACCGTTCTAAAACAATGTACACACATTCCAGAAAATATGTACTGCAGATTTTTGTTGCGGGGTAATATGTACTGCATATTAACAAGGGGCGAACATTGAGATTCCAAGACCCCCAAACAACCACTACTGCCACCAGAACGAGCCGCCGACGCGCCGCTGTCGCCGCTCCCCTACCGGAGTCGGCTTGACCTTGTCGATGACAGCCGGGAATGTATGAACCTTTTCTACAAGACACGAACTTTTTTTCGAATGTACAAACATTTTTCTAATACATATGCATCTCGTATTAAAAAAATGTTCCTACGGTAAGAAGATGTTGACGTATTTAAAAACATGTTATTGTTAAATTGAACTTTTTTTACGGGATATGTTAAAATGAACCTGTGTCCTGATCATAAAACTCTTAACAGAGTACAGTCTAACTAAGTCAAGAGTTTCAAAGAAAAAGAAGCTATCCCTGTTGTACCTTCAAGCGAACAGTTGGAAGTAGTTGGGAGCTTTGGATTAAATGACTTTGGGCATGCCAGGGTAGGACATGTGCGGCGTAAAGATCAGATCAGTACGTGCACGCGTTTATTTCACCGTGATCTCATGACGTCCTTCGGGCTTTTTTTTTCTTTGTGGCATACGGTTCGCATTATCACATACAGTACATTAGTACAACTATTACAAGCAGTGGCGGAGCTTCTTGAGGGCCAAAGGGGGCCATTGTCCCCCCTACTCTAGAAAACTCTTAAGTGTACCTTTAATATTATTAGACTTAAATATCAAAAATTTCTCAGCGTTCATACAAATCTTATCTTCTTCGCCCCCTCAACTCTGATTAGCCCCCTCAACAATCTTCATCAAGCTCCGCCACTGATTACAAGGACAGATGCACCCACACTCATCAGTCGCGATTGTGCTAGCTCAACACAGAACGCAAAATCAGCAAAGTCTCGATCGGCCTACACAAACTTGGCAGCGGTGCCGAACCTGTACGGTAGTCAACAGTGAAAGTGAGTTAATAGATCATGTTGTACACAAATTTCGCCATCTGCACGATGCTCGTAATCATTTTCTTGAATGTTGACAGGAGAGCTGCCAAATTCATTGATCACCGAACGATCTGCTGCCGGCACCCGCTTGGAAGTTATCCTGCTGGTGCTGGGGCATCTTTTCGAGTACAGCACAAGCTGTACAAGGCTCTCACCCTATCGTGGATCACTTGTGTGACGAATCGCTGGTACGCAGCACAAGTACACAGCACGTCCACGTCCACATTGGAAGTAACGAAGCATAAGTGTACAATTTGTCTTTATGAAGTTTGGTTGGCACATTAAATTCTGCATTTAGGGATTACCCTCACAAATATGCTCTTCGAGCTCTGTACGACTAAAGCAAGTTGTGCATTATTATTATTATTATTATTATTATTATTATTATTATTATTATTATTATTATTATTATTATTATTATTATTATTATTTAGAAAGAAGGCCTAGGTATTCACCTTTCATTACAAGATTGAGATTTTGGGTGGAACTACCAATCGAGTTTTTAATCAGATCGGATGGGCGCTTGAGCGTGGGCTGATGTAGTTAGCTAGCCGCATGCAATCTAGCAAATCAATCAAATGACCAACCCATAAAACAACAAGTCACAAAACTTACAAGCTCTACGAATGTTGCGCCACTTGGCCACCGGTTTTGCACTTTTTGTATGCACCATAAACTTGTTGATGGTTTTTTGAATGATGTACCAATGATTGGTCTAACAACTTTGGATTGCCATTGTGGATCACTTTCGTGCAGTAGGGATCGTAGCCCTTTTGTTCATATAACCAATCATGCATACTTTGCCAAAATGTCGTTCATTTGCTCCGTGCCATGAAATGGATCCACACTAGTGGCCAACCACGTCTCATAGATCAATTGATCCGCCTTTGTTCAAGTAGGTGGTTCCCCTACTCTTCTTCTTTGGGTCCCCATCCGGCGGCCAGTGGTCGTCTGGTTGAAAGTCCGGCTGCTTGGTGTATGCCTGTTGGGTGTCCGACTGTGGCTCTTTTCCGGTTGGAAGTCATCCACTTGTCCTTCTTCGTAGCAGTCTCCATAGTCAATAATGTTTATCATTGCCTCGTTGTTTTCCACCATCGTGCTTTGTTGAGTCATTCCGGCAAACAGTGACCGGGAACCGGCAGACAAGAGCTCCACAGCAGGAATCCGCGACCAGACAAGCATCAACGACTCCATGAAGAGGTAGTCGTTGTTGAGGTCGACGGTAAACAGCACTCAATGGCCGGAGCGAAGGAGGCCGCTGAGTGTGTCGTGATTGCTGCATGCCGGGCGTACCAAGGTGCTGGGCAGTGTAGTGCTAGGGCAGCTTTAGCTCCACGGGCCAGGGCTGAGATTAACCGGGCGGCACCGGCTTTTTTGCCACCTTCTTCGCCTTTCGATGAGGAGCTATGGCTGGACCGGCCGCCACCGCCTTCTCCTTCGCCTTGACGCGTCGGCCATGGCATAGTACGAACGCAACCTTTCGGGCGACCTCCCCCGGCTCCTGCGGGATGACAGACATCATCTTCGGCTCCTTTGGCGGCTCCACCATGGCGACAGACGGCGGAACCGGGGGTGGAGGGGGAGCAATCGGGGCGGTGGCAGCGGAAAGGGCGGGCTTTCGCGTGGGAGGACGGGAAGGATTGTGAGAATGTGTGGCTCCAGCTCGGTTTGGGCGGGTCCGCGTTGTTGGAGTCCGACGTGGCGGATGTTCAGACCCCCAAAACCTTCTCTTAGTTTAGTGCCAATTTGCGCGATTTCGGACGTCGAGGCGGTCCGGACAATTTTGTAATCGTTGTTGAATGGCTAAGTGTCTGAACAGACATTTACAGGCGGTTTAATGATCCATGGAGCTTTTTTTTTTTGACGGGTTGATGATCCATGGAGTTGCCCTTAGCTAGCCGCGTGTATCTAAAAAAAAGTTAGTTAGCCGTGTGCTAGTTAGCACGCGCATCTTCCTTAAGACAAGACGCATGTGTCGTCCCTGTTACTGCTATCCAATCAGCACATGCAAGCATGTGTCGTCTCTGCCATTTCAGAGAAAGAAATTAGAAGTCCAGATTGATTTTTCTACTACATATGCATACAGAAACATGTTGCCTATATAGGTGGTGCCAAGGGAAAGCCTTAGCCGGTTGTCATCACACCATATGGCTGCAAAAGCATTTCTGGAGGTTGTCTTCCCATTTCTCCTTCTGGTTGTCGCTTCCAGCACCAACGACGGCGCCTTTGACTTGCAGCCGATAAGCCGGAGGAGCTTCCCCAAGGGCTTCATCTTTGGGACTGCCTCCTCGGCCTACCAGGTTTTCACTCGTTTTTCCTTCATTGATTCATGGTCTCCTTTCTTAGTTCAGCACAATCTGTTGACAAGTTTGAAAGCTGTATTTTTGCAAAAAGAAAAGTATGAAAACTGTAGCATAAGCTGATGCTGCGTGATACTCATTCACCGGCCGAGACTCAAACTGATCGCATGCTTTAGGCCAACAACTCATTAAAAGAAACGTTGTAATATTAATTATACTATACGCTACGTTTCATTCACTAAAAACTGGATGTTCCAGTGATCAGCAAGCTGCTTTCTTTTGCCCTCAAATTGTTGGTTCCAAGCCCACACAATGCATATCATTTTTTTCCCTCGATATGATTTTCCAACTGAATCAAAGTGATTTGCTAATCGGATCAGGCTGGCGCTGTTTTGCAAAAAAGAACCCTATAAATATTAGTCTATTATTGAGCGATTAAAGAAATGCTGATGTGGTAGCCATGTAGCCTTTTTTTCCGCCCTAAATAGGTTTTGGTCTTATTTGATAGAATAAACGAGTTTATGACCTAAATTTGACCTTTTTCGAGTAGTTGGCCTAAAACGTGCAATCAGTTTGAGGTCATGTACTAATGGCATATTTCACTCTTAATTAATGATATCTATCATTATGAAAATTTTGGTTCTTGCATCACCTAATTACAAATTTGGTGGGCATTCACATGCTGCAGTATGAGGGTGGTGCAATGGAGGGGGGCAGGGGATCAAGCATCTGGGACAACTTCACTCACCAACACCCAGGCATGTATATACATCTTCTATACACAGTGTATATCATTTTTATTAGCAAATTTTTTGTACATATCTTGTTAATAAGAACATTATCAAAGATTTTTTTGAGAGGCCAAGAGCTATAGAAAATCACCTTTTTTCACCGAGTGAAGCATTCATAGTGTTTAACCACTGGATGGAAGAATTACACGTGCACACCTCAAAGCTAATCCAACGCTTGGGAAACCAATTCTGATTTAACAAAGTATTAGACAACCTAGAATAAGAAACATGGTAGTAATTATATATTATATATACCACTCACACCTACAAAGCATAAAATTTAAACTTCTCCAACTTCAACTAGTAAAAAAGTTGTTTAGAATAGTGAGGTGAAGATAGAAAATGAGATTTATTGCAAAAATATTTGGATAGTATCATAATTTTTACAAACACATTTAAAATAAAAATAGAGTCAAAGTTAAGTGTTGGTGATTGTGCATATTAACAAAGGGAGTAGGATTATGGTAATATTATCTCAAGGACGGTACGTCTGAGCACCTTACAAAATTTCAATGCCATTATTTGTATTTTTTTGTTTGCGATTAGCCAATATTTGTGGTTATATGGACAACTAGGCCTTTATATCCACTAATGTTGTGATTACCAACAAAGTAATTTGAATTTAGAACTGAGGTTAAATCATGATGTTCCTTTCAAAAAAATGAATATACATGAGCATAATAGCCTTTTTCTCATAACACCCTACTGTGTAAATAACTTTGGCAGGTAAAATCGCCGACAGAAGCAATGGGGATGTGGCAGTGGACTCCTACCATCTTTACAAGGTAGCGATAGTATATCTGTCTTGCTTTTTAACCAGATCTTTAAGATTTTCCACAAATTATATGGTCAAAGTTGTTGATCAAGATCACATTATAACCAGATCTTTGAATCTTAGTTCCAATCCAACAAAAAGAAACTAGGTACTCCCTTTGTTTAAAAAATAATATATTGTCCTAAGTAAAAAAAAAGTTTGACCAAATCTATAGAAAAATCAGCAAGGATATACAATATGGAATTTATATTATATGAAAATATATTTCATAATGCATCCTACGAAGCAAATTTGGTGTTGTAGATGCTGATGTATCGTTTTATAGATTTGGTCAATCTTAACGAAGTTCGACTTAGGACAAACATAGAAGTTCAATTATCTTGGAAAGAAGGGAGAACTATTGATCCTAATTTGCCAATAACATAGGAAGATGTGCGCCTTATGAAGGATATGGGAATGGAAGCATACAGATTCTCCATCTCATGGACAAGAATTCTTCCAGGTATGATATTTGAGACTGGAAACCTCCACTCTCATTTTTGGTCCCAAGTAGAATAATCTATTTTGCATCATCTTCGCATTTTCTAGTCGACAGAATGTTCACATCGATCTTAATGTCTTAATGCATAACAGATGGAACTCAGAAGGGTGGAGTCAACCAAGAAGGCATCAAGTATTACAACAACTTGATCGATGAGCTGTTGTCCAAAGGTATGTTGTCAACCCGTCAGTATATAATTTGATTTATTACCTAATCTATTAAACTGCATGGAACATTAGGTCCTTTATTTATTTCATCAGACTATTCTTAAGATTTGAGATCTTTTGTATATCTGCAGGGGTGCAACCATTTGTGACACTTTTTCACTGGGACTCTCCACAGGGATTGGAAGATAAATACGGAGGATTTCTTAGCCCTAATATCATGTACGTAAGTCAACCACTATTTATTTTCTAAAAACATAACTCCCTCGCGTGACATTTTAGACATGAGCACAATGCAACTGTGTGTGTGTAACTTTTGAATAAGTATGTTACAAAAAATACAAAACATATTGTATATTTTTTGATGAGAAGTCAAACGGAAGCATTTCTTCCTAATGTACCTTAATACAACGTAGGTTTTACACATTAGCTGTTGAAGATTGAAAAGGTGTGGCTATGCGCTTTGTAAAACTATTTCATTTATGATGAAGGTAGTATCATGTGCAAACATGTAGACAATTAACTTTCAAAATAACCAACTCACAATGGTGCAGAAATGACTATAAAGACTTTGCTGAAGTCTGCTTCAAAGAATTCGGAGATCGCGTGAAGCATTGGATCACATTGAATGAGCCCTGGTCCTTCTGCGTTTGGGGTTATGCAGAGGGTGTATCTGCACCAGGTCGGTGTTCTCCGTGGGAGAAGGCAAACTGCAGCGCCGGGGATTCAGGGAGGGAGCCGTACATTGTCAGCCACCATCAGATACTCGCTCATGCAGCAGCCACGAGATTGTATAAACAGAAATATAAGGTGACTGATCTAGCTCTTCATCATATCATGCAACTGCAATTCATCCATGAACGTGATTGATATGGTGTACATCAAAAAAATACAGGGCGTGCAGAAGGGCAAGATCGGAATAACTTTGGTCTCAAACTGGGTTACTCCCATATCCCGTTCAAAATCAAGCATTGCCGCGACGAAACTTTCTATGGAATTTATGCTTGGATGGTAATTCTTTTCATTTCACGCTGGCATAATTTGTTGTATGAGTCTAGAAGAGAATGCAGATTGATCTTATGCTAGGAATAAAATCCTTAGGTTTTTGGACCCGCTCTGCAGAGGAGACTACCCCCGGAGCATGAAAGTATTGGTCGGAAACCGCCTGCCGCAGTTCACCAAAACACAATCTAAATTGGTGAAGGGTGCATTTGACTTCATTGGACTCAACTACTATACTACAAACTACGTTGGTAGCCTTCCTCCATCAAAAGGCCCGAGGAACAGCTACTCTACCGATGCTCAAGCTATCCGTACCGGTGAGTCGATCATGCTAAATCCATAGTCAATATGTCTCCGATCTTCGTCTGCCAGACTAATAATATCAAGGAAATTATCCCCTTCTAAAAATAAATATTGGGTGAATAATGGAGACTTTGCCACAGATTACATATGTTAATACTGCATGCTAAAAATTACCCAATTATGTCAGGTGTTCGAAATGGTGTTCCCATAGGTCCTCAGGTAACTAGCAACTTATCCGCATAGACAGACTAATCTTCCTCGAGTTTTCTACCAACTTTCTTTTCTGGATCGAGTAAATGACCTGCATGTAGGCTGCTTCGCCTTGGCTCTACGTCTACCCTCAAGGCTTTCGTGATCTGCTACTTTATATCAAGGATAATTACCACAATCCAACCATCTACATCACTGAAAATGGCAAGTGTATTTTCCTCCCCTAGATAGGAACAATGAGATAAAAACTTATCTGAACCATTATTTGTCTCTGTGTATTTTAGGAATCGATGAAGCCAACAACAAGAGCCTACCACTCAAGGAAGCCCTCAAGGACGACGCCAGGATAGACTACCACCACAGGCACCTTGATGCCCTGCTGAGTGCGATCGGGTCAGAGCTATCAGCTTAATTTTAAAGTCAAAATCTGTCGACAGGCCTCTAAATCAGGCATCAACTGCTGCAGGGATGGGGCAAACGTGAAGGGGTACTTCGCGTGGTCACTGCTCGACGACTTTGAGTGGACGAGGGGGTACACGGTGCGGTTCGGGTTACACTTTGTTGACTACAGCCATGGTTTGAAGCGGTACCCCAAGCGCTCTGCTGGCTGGTTCAAGAAGTTCCTCAAGGATGATCTCACAGATCAACTGGAAACCAGCCACAAAGATGGAGGCGTTGTACGTGTTGCAGATTGCAATAGATGCTTGACTGATTATGCAGTTTGTTGGAACAATAAAATACTCCGCGATTTAAAGATCAATGTAACAGGAGGCTCGTGCGTGAATATATCTAGTGATACCAAAGTATAGATGATATTGTGGTATGAATGTCAAATGACCTTAAATTTGAATTCAAAAAAGGGAATAAATAAATATTTGTTGCATTATATTATATTTTACATATCTTTCAATATATTGGAAAAAAGTACCACTCATTTTGTAGTAAAATTGAGTAAGATCGATTTTTCTCATGGTCTAAGAGAATTATCACAAAATTTGTAAATATAGTGTCGGAGTCAACCACCACATGTGCCTGACATTCACGAGGAGAATTATCAAAAATTGTCCTGCTTCTGTTGTTGGTGATAGTAAGGAGGATGGAGTTTTTGTCACCACTGTCCCCAAGTTCATCATAACTGATGGTCTACAAGTTGCTCCTGCTTCCACAAGGATTCTGTTTCCGTTGATTGAAAAATATGGGATACCGGAAAAGGAGAATATCCAGGAGAAGGTCCACCGCCGTAGCCGCCACCACCAAGCCCTCACGATCCTATCTCCGGCCGTACTATCCGCCAAACTCCAAAACCCCAAACATGGCACTGAATTCAGCTACAATAGCGCATTCTCTTTGGTGCTGCCCAGCTGGGGCTGCAATCCGTCGATCGTTATGTACGCGCGCCGGCAGTTTACTCGGAGGCCACAATTATAGCAGCGGTAGAATAAGCGTGAAGATGGCCCGCGTTTCCCCTGCCTCCTCCGCCCCGGAACCCGTGCCGGTGGGCAGAGGACATGACTGCAGAGGACGACAATTACTTCCCCCTCATGGACGTCGATCCGGCCGGACTGGGACGGGAAGAGCTGAGAGCCATATGGGGTGCCCTCGTCGCCTCCCTGCTTGAATCCACTTCCCTCGCGCTGCGCGAAATCGTGCCCGCCGGCAACGTCTTCTGCTGCCGCAGCTTCAGGCCGGCGCCTTCTCCGGTAAAGAGAAGAACACTCTTTTGTTATTTGGATTTGGCTCCAAATTTTACTTTTTCACTCACTGATATTGGATATGATCTGATACTGTAGTTTCAGTACTACTCTATTTTTTTCTGGCACTTCAGAATTAGGACTAGTACAATTACCTATTATTTGAAGTTAGCCGCCATGGTGAAATTGGTAGACACGCTGCTCTTAGGAAGCAGTGCTCAAGCATCTCGGTAGGCTACTAGCACAAGGATGTGATTCAGATTAGACAAGAAAACACATATCTCAACTTCGTTATGCTTTGTCTGTGAACTAGTAAATACAATTCTGAAGTAATTACAAGCAGCCGGCATGTTTGAGTAAATTGCTTGTCTTTGGTTGCAGGTGCATTGTTAGTACTCGCTGGTGTCTGCCAGCTCTGGCAGGTGGCACCTACCCTTTTTCTGGACGATGTTCTCGGATATATGTTCTACAAGTTAAGTGCTTTAGCAGCAGAGCTGAAAAGGAATGGCGGGGCAAATGATATTGGTGCACGAATACAACTAGGTGAGTTCAAAACACTTCAATTTACATACTTTTTTCATTTTCATAAATTTAATGTACTCCCTCAGTCCCACAATGTAATACCTTGCCAAAACGTCTTACATTGTGGGACGGAGGGAGTATAATGTAAGATATAAACACGTACATGAGAAAGACACAATTCTGAAGAACTTGACTATAAGGTTGTTTAATAATTGAAACTGTGCTCTAGTTAATTGTTTCATGATACTTTAAAGTTTTCTTAGAATATTCATCATCTGAGACGACTGATTGTTCGTTATGTGATGTTTTACTATGTCTCACCTATGTATTTGCTGGTTTTTCTCTAGTCCCTACTGTATTTACTGTTGCACTGCTGAACCTTTGTTGATATCACAAGTTTTGTTCTCCTTGCAGCTATTTTACTTATATTGTCTTTCAAGGACAACAGTGCTTATCAGGTGCGATATTTCTTTCCTAGAAAACAATTACAATTCTCTACACACTTTTAAGGAAGGTTGTGCAGTTACATGCTTGACTAATTATTATATTGGTTTGTGCTTGTGGTAGGGTTTCTACGGTGTTCTTGTGGATTTGATCTGGTTAGTATTTGAGCATAACACTTCAATTATCTGCTATGTTTTGTTTTCAATGCATCGTAGTTACAAATAGTCATTCTCTTACTCTGCTTTTTGACTCGAGAGACTGTAAGGGTTTATTAATGAGATTAGTAGAAGGGAACAAAACTGTACAGAGACTTTACAAAGCTAGGACTACATGAACAGAGGGAAAGGGAGTTAGGGATTAGGTGTACGATAACCAGAGAGATTATATCCAAGCCTTTAAACCTTCCATCAGCCATCTGCCGAAGCTAGGTGGCTTGTTATCGTTGATATGATGAGTGATGAGATGCAAGCCTCTCTTGAATTGAACCTTCCATCTGCCAAAGCTAGGTGGCTTATACTCAATGATAAATCCATTTCTATCTTCCCAAATATTACAAGCCGTGCATACTACCCGCTCAATGAAGCACTGTCCCTAGAATACATCCTTGGTCTTATTGAATTTAAGAGTCTGAGGTCGAAGTACAAGGCTTGTCAATACTCTAACATTTATGTGCAAAGCCACATTCAAAAACGGGTGATCTCAGGGCTCATGTGAATTTTGCAGGCACAACACACAAGTTGAAGCAGAATTTAGTTGCTAGTGCCTTCTTTGCATCATGTCTCTAGTGTTTAACCGATCCCTGAGAAGAAGCCAAGCAAAAACCTTTTGCTTATGTAGGCAGCAACTCTTCCACAGTTTTTGAAAAATGGAATCAACCTAAACATCTTAGAACTGCACATACTACCACCTCACTTTCATGAGCCAATTGATCGTATCTTTTGGTTCTTCAGATATAATTAGGCATGGTCCTGTGAGTTGATATTGTTTCATGCTGATTATAAATGTAGCTACATACCCTTTATTTACTTATAATTGATGATTATAGTTCCATAAGGATGACAGTGCTTGTTGCTTCTTATTTTGTGAGAAACCAGACTTGGTTTGAAAATTAGGTGCCATGTTCTGGTTTGAAAATTAGGTGGCAACTGACTCTCTATTCATTCAGTATGGGATAAAACTGAAGCCGGAACATAGAAAATTGTTCGATTACGCATTGGACAAAGGCTCGATTTCCCACAAAGAAATCTAATTTTATTCTCTCATTTTTTCTACTTCCAACCTACAATTGTGCTTTTTTTTTATCATGCTTACTTTTTGTAGTGAAAATAATTTTATGTTTTTCTATCTCAGGACGCTTAATCTATACCTAATAATAAAGGGGCTATTGCTTATTGCGGTACGTCACAGAAATTGCCCCCAAAATATTACCCACCAATGCCACCTATAATTGATTAAAAAAAACGTTTCACACAGGGGAATCCCCCGCCTGGGCCGGCCCATGTAGTAGGGACCTCCTATACTGCGCTCTGCGCGCTGCGAGAAGACGCGACGCGCCCATTTGCGCTGGCCCATGTCCGGGCGGCCTTTTGCTAGTATATATCTATACATCATAACAGTTTACTACGAATTCGTCGCCATAAAGCACCTCAGATGCTATTGGCTTGGGATTTACATAACTCTGCGAACCAAAGGTGGCCTGATGAAGGTGGTGAAGCTTACCACGCGTGATATGTTTGGATGGATAAAGAGTGCCACTAGGATGATGCAAATGATCGTCAGAATTGGGATGCCATAAATGGAGTGGTCACTCGCTTAGTTAGTTTGTTGGTAACTCTGTTTTTGCAATCACTTATATTTGACAGTGTTATAGCACAGTGGTGCCTCAAGCCACCGGAATCCGGCCCAAGGCCCCTAAGGCCGATATACGACCCTGGCCATCAACCCGGCTAGTGGGCCCTCTACAAGGAAGAAACCGGTTTGTTGTACAAGACATATCAAGATGGAGATCGCGGAGGACTCTCCAACCATATAGCGGGCTAGGTTTCCATGTAACCCGCCTCACCATCCATTATAAGGCAAGGTCGGGCTAGTCGATCGACCATATACTCAATCCCTTGATACACCTACGATCCTAGCGATAAACCTTGTACCTTGTACACCCCATCAATCCAACACAACACAAGCAGGAGTATCGTTTTACCTCGAGAAAGAGGGCTCAAACCTGGGTAAATTTGTCTCATGTTATTCCTCTAAGCTTTCCGATTAGTCGCTGCACCCCGACAATATTTATGCCTAAGTAGATACCACTACTAGTTTGGTAAAGATGAGATGTGCATATAGTATGGACCTCTGCTAGTGGTGAAATGTTCTAATAGGGGAGATTTAAAGTTTATTTCTGAAGAAATACCCCTCATCTCTGGCTTGGCTGATCAACACTTTCTCCGTTGTAAATTAGTTGGAGTTCTAGCTTTATCCTAATTCAAACTTTAATAACTTTGAAGTGCACAGAAAAATATATCAACAACTACAAAACTAAACTAGTTTCATCACGTTCGTCATAAACATATTTTTCTATGGACCTGGTCAAACTTTAAAAGATTTAACTTACGTACTTTAGTTAATTTAGAATGGAGGAAGTACATAATAATTCCGTGGCACTTTTTTAGTAGATATATGATGTAGCTTTTTGTTAGAAGATGTGATGTAGCTATTACAGAGGTGGTCTACGAACATGAGTGTGATTTCTATTACTTTCCGTGTTCTTTGTACTGCCATGATGTTTGATGAATGGATTGAAAGTTTTTTCCGCAAAAGAAAAAAAAAAGCGAGCAATATTGGGTCTCGTTAACAGTATTTATGTAACACCCCTGTGTAATGTGTTACAGTGATCATTCATGATTATGCTAAGTCACTTTGCTTTGCTATGCTTGATCACTTTGGATTCATATCTCATTTCAAACTCCATCACTGAATTCACAAATTGCAATTGAAATTTGAAGTTGCACAAAAATTGTTGCAAAATAGTTCATCATTTAGCAACTATTCCATAACAATTATTTGTTAAGGAAGCAACATCACCTATTTGCTTAAATGAGCTATAGCAATTAAAACAGTGCCAAATCAGCATATTTAAATGTTTTTCCAATTATGAAAAATTTAAACAAATTCATATGGGTTCGGCTCAGGTGCAGGGGTCACCGCACCTATTATGGTGCAGGCCCAATCAATGCATGCCACGTCTACTTGTAGGCCCAAACAATTCATTAATTAACTCTTTTAATCCTTCCACTAATCTATTTTCTTCTGAACTCTCCATGCTCCCTCTAATTTCTTTGTCGTTTATTCTTCTTCCTTGCTGCAATTGCAAATTGCAAATCCCCATCTCCGTTTGTCTATGCAGCAGCTAATCTCCATAGGCCACGGTGAGTGCATGCTCGAGGTCCGTGTGAGAATCATGGCGACCCCATGTGCTTGCTAACCTGCTGAAGAATCTTGCCGTCGGACAGTCAAAAGTACTGGCTAGCCGGAGTTGGATGCCATGAGAAAGCAACGTGATAGATCTCATTTGATCAATAGCGTCGAGGAGTGTGTGTTCTGTGCTCAGTTCGATGGCATGTGCTGCATGCCTTGAGCATGTCATAAAAAATATACAGCACGTTGTAGTTGTGAAGGTTGGGGTGATAACGTGTTTAGGAACCTGGCGAGCATATGCTGCCGTGTGCTGTGCGAAGCCGGAGGAGTTCGTCCTGAGATTGGAGAGAGCATGGTGAGTTAATAATGAAAGGGATTAGAGGAGGATTAAAATTAATTAATTGTTTGGGCCTACAATCATACGTGGGACACACTGATTGGGCCTGCACCATAATACGTGCGGTGGCCCCTGTACCTGAGCCGAACCCAATTCATATGCCTCCCAAACTTTTTGTGACAGTGCCAAATATTACAATGTATTTATGTGGCCAAGTCTCACATTTTACAAAGTCCATTTGGCAGCCCAAAGAAATGCAAACAGTTTCTGTAAAAAGAAAACAGAAAAGGAATAAAAAAAGAAATATAAGCAAGCCACTGTGCACTGGGCCTTAGTGCACAGTGACAAGCCCAGCTGGCCCAGCCTGGCCTCCCGCGTGGTCGTCGTCCTCCTCGCCTCCGTGTCGCCACGCCCATGGCCAGAGCGCGCGACGCCGGCGGCTGGCCAACACGGCGACGCTACAGGGCCGCCGAGGGGATAAGAACGAGCCCCTCGGCCTCGTCATCGACCCCATCCACTTCCCCCACCATCTCCGTCGCTCTCTCTCTCTCTCTCGCTTTCCGCCTCGCCCGACGCGGCCGACACCATGGATCACCTCGCCGCCGTGGCCACCGACCTCTCCGACGCGTAGGACTGCGCCACGAGCTTCGCCTGCCTCCTCTACTTCCTCTCCGACCCCGAGCTCGAGCTCTGCGCCACCACAGCTCCGGGATCGAGCTCTTCTTCTTCCACAGTCGCCGGCGCTTCTCCGACGAATGCCGCCGCTCTGCTGCCCCTAAGCCACCAACGGGCCTACGTGCGCCTTCCCGGTGAGCTGCCGCTCCTTTCCCCTCCCTTAGTGCTGCCTCCCGTCGCCCGTAGCCGTAGTTGCCGTCGTGCCCGAGCTCGCCGCCATTTCCTCGCCTCACCGTCGCGGCCACAGCCATCGCAACTTTCGTCCGGGCACGGCATCGTGCTCCTGGTGCTTCCAGGAGCCCAGCAAGCACACGCGCGCGCCTCCCCGTGCTCTCTATGCTCGAATCCGTCGACGCCCGAACTCCGTCGCCCGCTACGGTGGTCGCCGTCGACGTTTCCGTCCACCTCAGGTCGTGCCCGTAGGCTAGATCGACGTGGCGCGGTTCGCTCCTTCGAACGCGCCGTAGCGCGGGCCAAATGGTGCCCCGTAGCGAAATTCCGACGAGATCCGACGCGCGCCGCCGCAGAAATGGTCGCCGGAGCTAGCTCCGGCGCCACCGCTGACGTGGCCGGCCATGGGCCCACCCTGGGTCACTGCAGGTGGGTCCCATAGGCCCCGTTGACCGTGTTGACTAAGTCAACTGTGCTGACTGGGCAGCCCCAGCCACTGACCAGTGGGTCCCAGTTGACTGGTCAACCGGTCAACTGTTGACCGCTGACTCAGCTGACCGGGCCCACCAGTCAGCCTCTGTGTGCACTGCACCGGGTGCACCTAGCAATTTCCCATTTATTTTCGAATTTGGATTAATTCCTGTTATTCCAGAAATTATTTAAAACTTTGAAAAATCACATAAAATAATCCGTAACTTGGATGAAAATAATTTATATATGAAAAATGATCAGAAAAATAAGACGAATCTGAATATGCCATCCACATACCTGTCACATGCCTCCAACACTGCAAACATGGAACCTTCCCCTCCGGATCGTTTGTCCGATAATTGCCTAAAGCCGGAAAAATATTCCCAGATATTTTCCCGCACCGCCTGTAACGTGTAGCTCCGCATTAGGTCACCCCTAGCATAGCATACTGTCATGTCATGCAATGTGATGCACTTGTTTGCTTTATATTTACTATTTCTTCCCCATCTTCTCTCGGGTAGACCCCGAGACTGCTGTTGACCCCGAGTACGACTACGTCGCAGACGCCCAGCCTCTTTCAGCAGAGCTTCCAGGCAAGCAAACCCCATTGATCATTTCAATATCGCCCAATTTTTTCTATCCCGTGCTTGCATTAGAATTTGCTACTGTTGTCCGAAAGCTCCTATTCTGATGCATAGCCTGTTTTTGTAACTGCTGTTGATACCTTACCTGTTATCCTAAATGCTTAGTATAGGTTGGTTAGTGATCCATCAGTGGCCCCGCACCCTTGTCCGTGTTGCCATGCTTTGCTTCCGGATGCTCGATCAGTGTGGTCGACGTGCAGAGACCGACACATCACCGCACACCCCCTTAGTTGTACGACTCTGCAGAGCTACTATCGAGTGCCGAGGGTGATACCTCCTACCTCACTCCTGATGATATCTCTGTAGCGTAGCTAGTTGGTTGTGGGTTACCGAGGGTGATTCCAATTTCACCACCTTCGATGATGCCTCTGCCGTGCAACCCCTCAAGTGTGAACCCATCGAGGGTGATTCCTTCAAGTTCACCTTGACGGTTACATCGAGTGGGAATCCATCGAGGGTGATTCCTCGGATTTCCCCCTTGATGTTACGGACACACTGTTACCTTGCACTGTTCCCCGTTTATTGTTACTGCGGGACTGAAGGGACAGGCGGTACGACCCCGGTACAGGTGGACCTGAGTTCCCGACAGTCTCTGGATAAGTCAGGTTGACCAGGAGGGTACCCGCGAGATAATTACGCCGCACGGCCGGGCAGGCAGAGACCGCCCTAGAGAGGGATGGGCCTGGCCCTTGTCATAAGTCCACGAGACGGGGCGACAGGATCACTGATCGTTTCCGCGAGCTCCCAATACGCTAACGGTTTGGATATATGATCTGAGTAGGCCTCCAGCCTTTTCGCACTAACCACCACGCGGGATAAGATATGGGCACTCGGCGGCGTACGATTCTCTCGAAAGCTCTGTCAGACGTCCAGTTCAGCATTGTGGGCCTGTCGGGCCAGTGCCATCCAGGATGAGGTGGTGCTCGTCCCGGCTCGTCGCACAACGACCCGGAGTGCTTAGGACGATTGGCCCATGACCCCTTCGCACTTAGGATGTAGACCGGCGGGGACCTCTTTGTGGAGTCTAGGTAGGACTACGTAGTGTTGATCAGCCGAGGCCGGGCATAACCCGGAAAAGTGTGTTTGGCCAGAGTTAATCGAGCGTGTTGGGTAAGTTGGTGCACCTCTGCATGGAAGTTATCTATTCGAATAGCCGTGTCCACGGTAACAGGACGCTCGGAGTTGTATCCCGATCTACTACAACTAGAACTGGATACATGTGTCACTAAACTGATATGATGGCTCCGGGATCGCTTCCTCACGGGGTAGACGAGGAAGGATCTCTGGGCGTTACTAATATATATTTGTTACCACATGTTATGTTATTCTACTATCTTCTGTTGCTGCAAGATGCTGCAAGATGCTAGTCTTCGATAGGCTAGGCCTTCCCCTCTATTCTGGCATTTCTACAGTATAGTCCACAGATACAGCCCCTTCCCTTTGATACCGATGCATACTTAGCATAGTTCTGATGTAAGTCTTGCGAGTACTTTGGATGAGTACTCACGGTTGCTTTGCTATCTTTTTTCCCTCTACCCGGTTGCTGCGATCAGATGACGGAGTCCCGGAGACAGCTGATCCCGTCGATGACTACTACTACTCTGACGGAGCCTACTACTACGTGGAGACAGACGACCAGGAGTAGTTTCGGAGGCTCCCAGGCAGGAGGCCTGCGCCTCTTCGATCTAGATATCGTTGTTTTGCTCAGCCTTCTTAAGGCAATCTTGTCTAATTATGTCTGTACTCAGATACTGATGCTTTCACTGACTCTTGTGTAACTCGAGCTTATGTATTTGAGCCCTTGACGCCCCTGGCTTGTAATATAAAGCTTGTATTATTTTATTTTTGTGTCTAGAGTTGTGTTGTGATATCTTCCCGTGAGTCCCTGGGCATGATCGTGCGCATTTGCGTGTATGATTAGTGCACGATTGAGTCGGGGGCGTCACAATTTAGATCTTTTTTTTAGGTGCATCTCTTTTTTAGGCATTCGGTTCTCTTTTACTCGCAGACGAAACCCTAATATATGTGGGCTAGCGAGGCCCATCTCCACCATATAGTATTCCCAGCCCAAACCCCAATACTTCTCTACTCTTATAAAAACCTGAGTTGGTGATGATGGTGTGTCTACCTCTGAGCCACGTCAGCCATTCGATCTAGATCAATGGTTGGGATGAGCAGAATCATAGTTAGTCGGATCTGGATTCATTGGGATTAAACAAGGATCTGGATTCATCTGGATTCAACAGTTGGGATATCCTTGCCATTGGACATTGCAGATATTTACCCACCTCTGCCACCATATGAAGTACGGAACTCTCCATCCTGGTCTCATTTCTCCTCTGGCTCAGGCTCCTTGCGTTACTGCCGGCGGCGACTAGGGTTTTCTGCCGATGAAACAGGAGTTCATAGCCCGCCGGCACACCCTCCCGCGGTCGCCGGATTCGCTTGCATCCACTTGTTGCCGTATGTATATCCCTCCACCACGCCCCGTCCTCAATCTTCCTCACAGCATTGCCACCTCCTCTCTGCCCTCCATTGTCACTGGCGACATAGTGGAACCACTCCAGCCAGCTGCCTCTTCCTATCAGCTGCCATAAATGGTGGCCTAGTCCCAATCACAACGAGTGACACGCAAGGCTGTAGGTGGGCAGCCGGCGGCCGATTGCCCATCTAGACTGACAAGCGGAGATGGCGTCTCAGTCCGGCGCACCCATCCCGATGCCGACGCACCCACCACGCGGCTGCGACCATGCCTACCGCGAGGCAGCAACACCACGACGCGTGCATGATACCCGTACATATGAAGAATAATCACTCTCCTACGCCAGCAACCTGGGATTTCGGCATCTTCATGGTTCCATCTCAGTGATTAGCCTCCCAGCCGGCAAATTGAAAGCCCATGGCCCGTGTGAGTAGGATGTGCACCAGGGTCATGTTCGCCTGCACCTCAGCTGGCCCCGCGTTCGTCTACGTGATCTCCACCCCCAACTTCGCAAGTGATTCCCCTATCCCTTAGCGGAAGTGGTACTCTGTTCAATTTCTAAATATCTTCCTTGTTAATGTGATCTATTCAAATTTTGCCCTTTCAGAAGAAGTAATGGGTTTCTTTACCTACTACCTATTGGTTGAGGTTAGTACAGAAAGATTTTCCCTTGGTTTCTATTGGTTCCTTGGATTTTCCTATAAGTATAGAATAATTAATGAATTCCCCTGATTTTATCTACAGAAAGCTGTATGTAAACCTTTGCTTCCATGTTTGTGGCTCAGATTTGTGACAAATTTAGTAGCAAAATGATGAACAGGTTGATATTGCCAATCCCGATGCATTCAAGGCAATATACAAAATGACAGGATTAGTTTTGAGGAGCAGATAATAGCTTTGTGCTATTATTCTAAAAATTCATGGCATTATCCTTGCTAGCTATGATAGTGATATGTTTGCATTAGTGTAGAAATTCATGGAATAATTGCTTTCCCTTATTGCTTTTTTTTATTATTATAAACACCGATTCAAATTTATCTCTAGGTTTGACTAGATTATTCAATTGGATGGAGAATTGATTACTAATACTAGAGGTTGCACAAATATTGGTAATTTTGCACTTCGTTGGATTCAGTCAGATTTACTTAGTTAATGGTACTAATTTGTGACATGGATTATTTTGGTGGAAGTCATTTTGCAGAAGCATTCCTTGACAACTGCATCATCAAGATTTTCAAAGACAACAACACTACTGCATCTGGTGTACATTCTTAGCAGGTAGTTTCGTGTGCTTGCTGCGAGTCACGAGACTTGCGGAGGTAAATATTGTTGTAGTTTATAGCAAACAAAATTAAGGTTGGCACTTTGCAACCGAGATTAGTATATTACGATGTGAGTGGAGCAGTAATTCAGTTGGCAATTTCAGGACATGATGGCTCTAACATGATAAGAAAATTGAAACTAATGATCTAACGGACAACACAAAAGGAGGATTTAACATCAGGAACAGATGATCCACTGATCTCTGCTTTTTTGGGTATTAGATAAGGATGTAGTTGATCAGCTTATGTAGTAGTAATAGAGATTATAGAGTTCTCTGGGTTTAGCATCAGAAAGAGATGATCCTCTGATCTCTAATCTTTCCTGTAGGATAGGATGTAGTTCATCAACTTAAGCAGTAATGGACTTCTACTGGATTCCAATCTTTCTTTAAGTGCACTTTAGAAGCTTCTATAACTTTCGATATCTATAACAATAGAAGAACTTTAGAAGTTAATCTGTTTTCCCTTTGCTGTTGGGATTGATTCCCTTTTGGTGTCAGCGGTTCTCAACCCCAACATGAGGCCTTTCCTTCCGTGCATCCCATGGAGGCTACTAGCGGCAGAACAGCCACGAGTAGGGCCCGAGTGTTGCAGGCGCGGAGAATTCTGCTTGTGGCGAGCTACCCGTTCCCGCGACGCTGGTGCCAACTACCTCGAGCCACAATGTCCGTTCCCAACCACACTCATCCCACCGTAAGTTCCGTGTTTCTCCTGTCAGATCGGTAAGAGATGTGTATGAGATTTGTGCATTTGTGTGATTGAAACCATGGTATCTCATAAACATGTGAATTTGTGAAATAATTTAAAAACAAATCGGTTGTGGATCTGCAAAGTACCTCGTGAACTTCGGATTTAACCTTTTTAATTGATTATTTACAGAAACTTGTAGTTCATCCTTGGTGAAATTCTTTGTACTCCATCCCTTCGGGTTGTTGCCAGATTTCCTATTCAATATTCAGACTGTTTTTTCACTGCGGCCTGTGTCAGATTTTTGTGCATGGCATGATTTGGTGCAAGGGAAGTAGAGCAGCATGATCAAGCATGACTACATATCTTCTTAAGTTGAGAAGTTGTCAAGTCCAACACAATGAATAAAGATAAGCTTTTCCTCTTTGTTGTATCAAGATCAGAGGCATCAAGTATGCTCTACACATCACCCGCAAAAAAAAAAGTATGCTCTACACATGGTTAAGGAATCTTACGAGGTAGTGTTTTTTTGTTTGTTCGTTCTTTACATTGGGAGAGGTAAAGGAGTAGAGGGAAAGGCAAAGGCTGGTCCATGAAGTTGAATTTCAGTTCAGGGAATAGTACACGTTTACTTGCAGATCACTGAAGAGTGCACTGTACGCAGCGTCAGAACTCTGCAATCTTTTAGTTGTAGAAGAAGACAGAAGAGGGATTCGATTAGTCTTCCCTCTTCTGATAAAAAAACAACAACCTTGTGACGATGATCGAAAGGGGTCAAATTATATATTAATATAAAGGCTACTGGACTTTCTTAAGCAACAGTCCTTTCTTGATTTATCCAAGAAAATAGGGGAGGGCATTAACGGAACCGGATCCTCTAACATCCACAAGGGATGTCACGTAAGCTACAGTAACCGTGACTTCCCTCCTTCACATCCATATGATTAAGGCTAAAATGATTATAATAAATTTGCAAATTACAAATCTACTGTATACATTTACAAAAATTACATACAAACAAAATTATGGTACAATAAAATTAATTTCAGATTTATTTTTATACATGCTACAGTAAATCCGCACAGTTGGCGCTACAGTGCCCTGACATCCCTTCTTCGTTTTACACACATAGTTCACTGTAGCTTCGTGACATCCCTTGTGAATGTTAGAGGATCCGGTTCCGGCATTAACACCAGGAATCGGTGTGAAATGGTTGTACATGATTGATTACAATATGGTCAAGTTTTATAACTGTATGGCTGTGAGAAACTGTACGTATATATGGTCTAATTTTCTAATTAATGTGCGATACTGTCATAATTTCTGGTCCACTAATGCCCGTCTATTCATTTCCCTTCTGTTCAACCGAGTTGAATTGTGTAATCAACCATAAAATTTGTGAGTCGTTAGTTAATGAGTCTTTTTTACTTATTTAACAAGATTAGAACACCAAAAACAGAGTAGTTTGTAGTTCATTCACATTGTTTTCCGTAGTATACAGTCACTCTAATATATGAACATTAGAACCATGGCAAATTTCGTATTCCAAAATTTGTGCTCAGTTCATTGTTAGGTCCTGCAAGATTTAAAAATGATCATTTTGTTCGCAAGTTTGCACCATCCGAGTTTTTTTTCCTTTGAAGTTCAAAATATTCAATTATTTCCAAAGTTAAATCTTCAGTAAGTAACTATGTTTCATGGTCTCTCAACGTGTTCTGTATAAACCAAGTTTAATTTTTGGCTCTTTCATATATTTAGCATAAATCTTCATTATTTGATTATGCTTGATCTTCGCCTTCATTATCACATTGAACATCGCAACATCTGTTCCGTTGCAACGCACGGGCAACTAACTAGTACTCCCTCCGTTTCAAAATATAGTGCGTTCGCGCTTCCCGAGGTTCAACTTTGACCATAAATTTAACCAATGAGACCGACTGCGGCGGGAGCAAAAATTATATAATTGAAAACTTCTTTCGAATACGAATTCACTGGTATAATTTTTGCTCCCGTCGCAGTCGGTCTCGTTGATTAAATTTATGGTCAAAGTTGAAGCGCGAAAACCGAAGACGCACTATATTTTGAAACGGATGGAGTAGTATATAAAGCCGCCTCCGTTCTTCAATCTTTACACCACGGCCCAGCCCACGAGATGTTCCCCATCCCGGCGCACGCGACAGTCCAGACGCTGCCGATACGCCGTCAGGTGCCACGAATCCAGCCCTTCAACCGCCATGCCGCGGCCGCCGACCCCAACCTCGCCGTCAACTCGTGCCTGGCGCTCTCCTCCGCCTTCCGGCAAGTGTACGCCGGAGACGCCAACGGCCTCAACTTCGAGACCCTCTACAGGTTCATCATCGTCTCGCCGGTTATGTCGATCTGATCGAGTCCTGCCTTTTCGATCCCCTTCAGGTGCGCTCACGACTTGGTCAATCTCGGCCATGGCGAGGTGCTCTACACCCAGGTCGCGACGAGCATGGCGGCGGGGGTTGAGAAGCTCGCGGAGTCTCTGGACCGCTCCGCCTCCGCGCCCGACGCCGAGTTCCTGCGGGAGCTGCTGGGCGAGTGGAAGAAGCACGGCCGTGCCGTCCTCATGATCCTCGACATCGTCATGTACATGGAACGGACATTCGTCCTGAAGAGGGGCAAGGTGTCCGTGCGCGAGCTGGGACTCCGGGCGTGGCGCGACGGCGTGGTCCGCCGCTCCGCCGGCGAGGTGCGGCCGAGGCTGCGAGCCGCACTGCTCAGGATGACACGGCGGGAGCGGGCCGGCGAGGTCGTCGACATAGCGCTTTGCGACCTGATGGTCAGTGCGACCAAGATGCTGGTGGAGCTGGGCGACAACGTGTACCAAGAAGTCCTCGAGACGCCGTTCCTCGACGAGACCGGCCGGTTCTACGCCCGCGAGTTCGTCCGGCTGCTCCCCACGCAGTGCGACTGCGGCGAGTACCTGGGCAAAGTCGAGTCCATGGTCGACGCCGAGAAGGCGCGAGTCTCCCGCTGCCTGGGCGCTCCGACGACAGAGGAGAAGGTGACGGCGGTGGTGCTGCGGGAGATGGTGGAGATGGACGTGGCGCGGCTGGTCGGCATGGAAGGCTCCGGGCTCGCGTCCATGCTGGTGTACGGCAGGTACTGGGACCTGACCAGGATGCACCGGCTGCTCGGGCGCGTCCAGGGTGGCGTACCGGCGATGAGGGACGTGATGGAGGCTCACTTCCGGTTGGTCAGGAAGGCAGCGGGCGACAACGATAGGTTGTTGTCCGGCGAGAAAGCCAGGTATGGTGAGATGATCGACGGCGTGTTCCACGGCGAGGAGTCCTTCCGTGCCGCTCTGGACTCCTGCTTCACATGATTTTCCAGAGAGTTTAGCCAGTAGCCACGTATGGCCTTAGGATCCATCACAACATAGAAGGTGTTTGGTATCCTTATTAGATGAGTTTTAGAGATCACATTTCTTTGTGCTTGCAACTTTGAGAATAAGCAGATTCAAATTAGCGGGGAGAATCTTTTTTTGTCGATCACCAACAGAGCAAGTGTGAATTTTCCAGAGTTGTCCCTTTCGGGAGATCAGGACACGGTGGGCGACGACGAGCGCTTCATGTCCGGCGTGAAGCACAGGCACAGGGAGATAATCAACGGCATGTTCCATGGTGAGGTGTCTTCCTGAGAATTCGACCAGTACCCACGTCGATCGAAAGTTTATTGGTACTCCGAGATCAGTAATCAAATCATATTTATTTGCTCGACCGCAGTTGCTATCTTACTCTTGCGCAGAGATGCTTGTTATTCTATATTTAGACGGCGCTTGCAATGTTGAGATTAAGTGGATTCAAATAAGTTATCGAGCTTGTCAAATAAAGAGAAGAGTGATTGAGAGAATATGTTGAGTCAATTCCTCACATAGAAGATGTCCGAGGTTGGTGGTGGGGTAGGGGTAGCGTGGCTATCGGTATATACCGGACGGTTACCGCATGATTTTGAAAAAAGAAATTTGAATTTAAACTTGTTTAAATATTAAAAAGGAACTTGAACCAGCAAACATAACTATGGTGGATGATGCTCCATAAGGCTTCCAAAATTTGTCTTTTTGAAGCATTGATTTTTCTTTTGTCCAGGCCTCGGCGAATGACATTACATCACGAATTTTTGCACGGAGGTGAAGCATTCATCAATGTTTGTCACAAGAAAAATCAAAATTGTTTGAATTTTTTTCCTATTTTTTCGTATTGTACTGTTTACCCGGGTGCATGTGAGCTCAGGATTAGAAACTCCATGTCCAGGCTCATATTTCAGAGTATTTGCATGTAACAGGGTTCATTAGAGGGATTTTTTCACCCTTCTAACATTCATGCCCAATGGCTTGACCTCTGCACATGTGTTAAACTACAATATTCATACAGATATTGTACATATTGACAGGTAGAAACTAGTACAGTCTAAAACATACAAACATTAATTCCAAAGGCATGAGCACTGCGTATATAGAACAAAATTGTACAGTCTAAAACATACAGTCTGATCTTACTCGGTGGCTTGCTTGGGGCTCTGCTTCTGCTCTTTGATGTACTTGGTGATGGTCTCAGCAACAGAAGCCAATGCTTCTGTACTGACAAGGGAGACATTCTTTGTATGCTCTGCATCAACTTCATACTCGACGGTCGATCTTATAACGGATGTGCCATCTTCTTTTCCTACGACCTCGATGCGCATCAAATGTTTCCGAAAGCCGAGATCTAGAAAGCCTCCTTCGATCGTTTCTGCCTCCTTGATGTACTTCTCATTGTCGATTACGTTGAACTTCTCCTTGTAGCTTCTTGGTTCGGAATCTCCTAGCAAAATGGATGAGATAAAGGTTGATAAAAATTACCTGTTGGGCTTAATAAAAATTTACCTGAAGCTGGGATTACAATTTGTACTGTACTGTACTGTACTGAAGCTCAGCTGTTGAGAACTTGAGATTCGAACCTTCAGGAGGGAAGGTGACGAGCAGGATTGTGCCGACGCCACCGTCTCCCTCTACAAGCTCTACCTTTGAGAGGACATGTGGAAGCAGTTGGGGGATTAGTCGCCCGACGGCGAGGCCGCCATAGACCTCCCATACGTCGGCGGCCGGGAGGTCGGTCTCGAGCTCGTGCCAGAGGCTCCCCCCTTCCATTGCCACGCTGATAAGGAATGTAAGATGCGAGGAATTCTGTTTCTGCAAATCTCCTTTCGTGTATGTTGAGACACTCGGGTCAGTTGGGATAATGGCATCCTGTAGACCACAGGTTCGGATCACAACCACGCGTTGCAGTAGGCGAACACCGGCGTGATTACATCCATCCATTTAGGCAACTCCAACGCATTGACACATTTCGTTCCTTTTTGTCTGTTGTAATCCGCGTGGACAGAAAGACGGCCCAACGCACGGACGCAAACCCATTTCATATCCATCTGCTGTCCGTGTGGACACAAATTCGTCCTAAAATCAGCACATGGACGTGACACCGACTGGCCCCATTTGCCAGCCACTCAACTACCACGCGCCCGTCCTTTTAAAATGTGCGCGGGCGCGGGGGGGGGGGGGGGGGGGGGGGGGGGATCTGCCCTGCAGCCAACAATCAACCCTTAGCCATTGCGGGCACCCATGGTGTCGTGGAAGCGCACAACCACGAGGTGGGTTCCTCCTCAGGGCGCCGCCGCACGGCGACCTTCATCATGACATCGTCGTGGACTGTGTTGCCGGAACGCGACCGCATCTACGTGCCCGTCCCCCAGTGTCGGCACTACTGGGAGAACGCCATCCGTGCCCTGGCCAGACGTGAGCCTGCCGCACGGCTGACATTTGAACCCGGAGCGCCCCATGCATGCGCGCTCCAGCACCACATCTGGTTGTGAAGGAGGGAGAGGAGGAGGCCTTGAAGAAAGCCATTGAAAACTCACAGCTCGACAAGCTCGCCATGTGTCTGGCCTGCCACTGGTGTTGGCCGAATCGGTCGGAGTATAGGTCACCACGCCCTCGCCCCCACCATCACCAGCGCCCGAGCCGGAGCAGGAGTCGTGGCCACTGGTGTGGCACTCATGGTCATGGAACTCCATGCTCCCATGCATGCCTGAGTCGGTGTCGTGCACACCCGAGTGGGTGGGTGCGGAGCAGCATGATGCCCCCGCTGCGCCAGTGCATGCGCCGGCGAGAGTACCGTGGCCGTTTCCATGGGATCCTCCGGTCTATGTTGACCTCGTGGATGAGGATGACGATGAAGACAGCGGCCATCAATAGATCTAGGGCTTTAATTTAATATTTAGTTAGAGCAACTCCAACGCGGCAACCCATTTAGTTCGCTCTTGTCCGTTTGGGTCGCGGAGGACAAAAACGCCGGGCCAACGCGCCGACCCAAACCCAGAACGCGTCCGCCAGACGTCCACGCCGACGCATTTCAGGCCCAAATTTGGGCCGTGTTTGCGTCGGCGCGGACACGAAACGGACGCGCCGCGCGTCCCCTCGGTGTCCGTCGCGGCCCCACATGTCGGCCAGCCAACCACCACACGTGGTCGTATTAAACGCCAGCACCTACCTCGGGCCCGCTTGGCAGTGTGTGGAAGGGCCGCGTGCCCGTCCTTTTTAATGGAAGCTTGCGGCGGGGCCGGCCTCATCCACTTCCATCTCCCCGTCCACATCTGGCCACGCTTGCTCCCTCGCCGGCGACCAGAAACCCTAGCCTAGCTCGAAAACCTAGCAAGCCACCCAGCAGCAATGGGTGTCTTCAGCTGCCAAGGCAAGGGCAACCTCACAGACGGCGCCAGCTCCTCCCGCTCTCCTCCTCCGCCACCGCCGCCGCGGCCTGCACGCGCGCCCGGGGCGGGAGCGTTTGCACATCCCGGTGCACCAAGCCGAGTGGCATTGGAGGTACCGGATCCCTCTCCAGTAACCCGACGTGATGCTACCGCACGACTGGCACCTGGATCCGCAGCGCATCCCGGTGCCGGCGGTTCCGCGGTCGCGCCGGGCTCACGCGGAGGAGGTACGCAGGTACCGGGCGCGGCTCACGCCGGAGCAACGCGCCGACCCTGCGTATGCGGCGGACTCCCCCGAGTGGGAGTTCTGGTTTGCCCTCGAGCACGAGGAGCAACGCCGCCGCGGTGTCGGCGCCCACGTCCCCTTCCCCCCACCACCCCTCGAGGTCAAGCCGGAGGATGAGGCGGCGGAGGCGGCATATCAGGAGGCGCTGGCGGCGGCCATGCAGTCCTCCATCGAGGAGGAGTGGCGCAAGGCGGCTGAGGATGAGGCGGACTACAAGCAGAGGCTGGAGGCGGCCATTGCCCTTTCGGCGGCGGGGGACACCGTCCACGCTCCCCTCGTCGAGCCGCCGCCACCGCCGCCTCTCGCCGAACCCAAGGCGGAGGAGACCCCGCGTAAGCGGTCGCCGGAGCCGCCCTCTTGGCCCGAGAAGAGCTACAAGTGGGACGGCGTGCTGCGGGAGTGGGTCAGCGCGCCCCCCGTTTTGCTCGGCGCGACGCCGGCGCAGGAGGCTGCCTACCTCGAGCAGTGGAGGAAGCGCTGGCTGGCGGAGGAGCGCGCCGACGGCGAGCGCCAAGAGCGCCTGGAGCGGGAGGCGGAGGAGGAGCGCCTGGAGATGGAGGCGGAGGAGCGCGCTCGCGCCGCACAGGCGGAGCAGATGCCTGAGGAGGCGGCGCATGAGGCGTGGGAGCGCGCCTTCGGCGCGTTTGGGCCGCCGCCGGTGTTCATCGACCTCACCGGCCCCGGGAACGACGACGACGATGACGCCGCCTAGGGTAGCGCGCTGACCGCGCTAGTTTTAATGATGGTTTTTTTAGTTTTATTAAAATTTAAGTGGACTTTGGCCGGCGGTTGACCGGCCTTTTTATGTATAATTATGTGAAGTTATGTTTATATTTTTGCATTTTTTTTGGGCACGCGGGGGAAATGGGTCTGGCACCCGTTGGGCGCACTTGCCGACCCAAATGAAAAAGCGGACGCGCCCGTCCGCTTCGCCGACCCAAACGGACAAAAAACAGACATAGCGCGCGTCCTTTTGGGTCGGCGCGTTGGAGTTGCTCTTATGTTTTTATTTTAATTATGCAGCAAATGGATTTTTGGCAGTAATTGTGTATATTATTAATTTGAAAATTGGTCAAAATCTGAAATGCGTCCTGACGCGTTGGGCGCACCTATGGGCTGGCGGACACGGCCGGACTTTGGTGTTCGCCTGGCCGACCCAAACGTTGAAGTTGCCCTTAGTGACTCTATCATTGCGCAGTTAAACATGGCAAGATTGCACACAAACCACTCAAAGTTTTTCTAAAATGGTATTCCCTTCTTTTCTTTTTCTTTTTTGTGGGGTAGTATTCCCTTCTTTTCAAAATGCTATGCTACGTAGTTCATGACTATAACATTAACCAACATCACATAAAAGTGTAAAAGTATTTTCAAAGATAAATCTATACGAGAAGTGCTAGAATAAAAGGGAGATATTTTAGAAATTCTCATAAAAAACAGAAATATCCTGCCATCACCACATCGCGCTTGTCTATATAGTCACACCGATATTCACCTACTACATCTTGCATGGCGTCCGTGTCACAAACATGAACCTATCAATCACCCATGGCAATATAATCATTTTTGGTGGCGAGCTCGTGTGTCACCGTCACCTGCGGCCGCGGGGTCATAGCTGCCGCCGTCTCTGTTTGAAGTAGAAAGTAAAGAACAAGAGGGTTGAATGAAAGATGATCCATTAGTCTTTATTGATGATAGAAGTGGGGTATTTATATCCGGACGAAAGTACACATGTTGCTTGGGGGTCAAGTAAACACATAGTTACTTGAGAGCCAAGGAATTACATAGTTGCCTTGAGAGTCAAGGAAGTATATGGTTGCTTGAGAACCAAGCAACCAATCTAACAACTAACTTAATCCTAATTACCTTAATTAATAAGCAACTAATCTATTCTTAACACTCCCCCTTGTACAATACCTCTTCTTGGGTATATGCATCATCTTGACAAATACTTTGTATAATTTTGAAAGTCTCCTCCAAAAACCCTGTGGGAAAAATATGACGAGAATAGTGCAGATATGTTGCTAAAACTCCTTTAAACCCAGTGGGAAAATAATAAGGAGAAAATGATGCAACATATAATGATTATTGTCTCTTGATAACTCATATGAGAAAAACCTTTGAAGAAGGAGAAAACTCGTTTGTGAGTTTAGAGAACAATCAATATGCTTTGTATACTATCCTTTAAAAACCCCGATGGTAAACTCCTACTTAGGGTCAGTAGTTGTTAATATATATCTTCATCGAGTAAATACTACTCCCTTTGTCCCATAATATAAGATGGCATTACGGCCAATATATGAGTATATCTCGTTTGTTTGCAAACCGGCAAGCTCATCCCCGTCTATCTCGTTTGCTTGCTCTTGCTCATGATTGTCAGTTGTACATTTTTTTTCTGTTTTTCCTGCAATTTCTAGTTTTGCCCAAAAATTGATTTAAAACTTGATAACTTTTTCATGTGAAATAAAAGCTTGATAACTTTATTTGCTTGAAGTACTGAACATCATCGGGCGTTTATGATTCACAGTAGTTGTTTCTTTTTCTTTTTTTTAAAAAGTTCCAATTTTTGTTTTTTGGTAGAAAAATGATAATTGAATTATCTAAAACTACTACCCAGGATCGACCGAATGATACCGTCATAGTGGGGACACCATTCATAATTTCATGGAGAATTTTTAGTTTTTCTATAGAAGTTCTAAATTTTCCCCAAAATTTGATCATTTTATTGATAATTGATTTTCTCTAAAACTATCGCTCAGATTTTGTTCACAGTTAGAATAATAGTAAGGACACCATTTTATGATCTAGTCTGATATTTTCAATTTCATTAAAAATATCAAGTTTTGGGCGAACTTTGATTATCTAGCCCTTTCAACACAAGTTATATGGCCAAGGGCAAAATCATCTTACCAACAACCGCTTGACAGAATCTAAAAGAGCACTTCATAGTCAAAACAGCTTTTTTGAACAATCACCGCGGGCCAGGGGGGTCCCACCTGAATCATCACTACCTAGTTTACAGAGTGCGCTGGTGCGCGAGGGCAGGTATAGATGCCATGGCATGTCAACATCCTTGTGTTGAGGCACTCTAAATCTACCCAACCAAAGAGTGAAATCCAAAATAAGTTGTGGTAATCACCGAAAAGCAACCACCCAAAAATTTGCACCTTTATGGTTGCCTTAGATGACCAAATGGGGTGGGCGTTGGTGTTCGTAGTCTCCTCGTCGCAGTCAGTAAGCATTCTGGGCGGAGAAGGTCAAGCCGTGAGTGAGGTATTGTTCGTTAGCATCGTCATTGGGCGCAAAATCCTTCAACAGAAAGAAGACCACAACAAGCTTGGAGGAAGCAACAACAATTAGGCCATTCCACCTGTTAGATAGCAAGCCTTCCTGCATGATTTGCGAGACCAAAATGGTGGAGTTGGTGGTGTGGGAGTGTAGGTGGGGGAAAGCTTTGACGACGGGTTCAAAGAGAAGCCAAGTGTTGTTCCAAACAAAAGTTGAGCGGCCGTTGGTGGTGAAACCAAAATACATGCTTTGTAAGGTTGGTAGGTGGCGGTTGACAGTTTTCCAGAAGGAGGGGTTTGAGGTTTTGTTGGCAATGGCTAGGGAGTAGTAACGGTGAAACTAAAGAACCCAAGGAAGGTCTGGAGACTGCAGCAGTTTAAAAACAACTTTCATTAGTAGGCAATTATTTCGAATAAACAAGGTTTTGATGTCTGGACCACCACATTTCTTAGATTCGCGCACATTTTTCCAAGCAATGAGACACGGGACACCAATGCAAGTTTCTTCCGCTGTCTGAAAAAAGACCTCGCGAATTGCGTCAATGTCTTATAACACTTTTTTGGGAGTCTGGAGACGACATAAAATAAACAACGAGTGAATCAAGGACGGAGGGCAGAAAGGTATGTCTACCCCCATCAGACAACAAATTAGCTACCCAACCTGTAAGATATATGTAAAGTTTTGAAATAATGGGCTGGAAGACAAGCAGAGGTAGCTTTTGGTGAGAGTGGAGGAAAAGTAAGTTTGTGGGAAGGAAGAGACGGAGTAGCCGAAGATGTTTGAAATCACGCGAGTGGTGTCGTGGTTAGAGTGGAGAAGGATGAAGGTAGTTTTATGGAAATTGATCGCGAACCGGTAGCTAAGGCGGAACTGTCAAAAATTCTTTAAGGCGAGTGACAGCGTCAGTAGAGGTGTCCGCAGTGATAAGGTGTCGTCCGCATATTGAAGAACTGAGGGAGGGAGATTTGGGTAGACGAGGTGGTGGAGGATGCTAACATCGTGGGCGTTTGGGATCATGTGAAGAAGGTCAACGACGATGATGAAGAGGTAGGGAGATACTGGGTCACCTTGGCGAAGGCCATTTTTATAGTTGATCCAGGATCTAGGGAGACCATTTAGTAGGACCGCAATTTTGGCAAAGGAAAGCATGGTTTTGATCCAAGAGCACTAAGAGTTCAGGGAGCCTCTGTGGGCTAGGATGCTGAGAAGGGAGTCCCAAGAAATCGAGTCAAAGCTTTTTTTTTAAATCCAGCTTAAGGACCATAGTAGGAGCTTTACATGAGTGACAACAGCTGAGGAGGTCAGCTGCATAAATGAAGTTTTCAACAATATGTCTACTGTTAGTGAAGCTCATTTGATTGCCATGCATGAGGAGGGGGGGTGAGGTTTTTTAGTCTGTTAGTGAGAAGCTTGACAATGTCCTTTGGGGGGGGGCGTTTTGCGGAGAGATAGGTTTGAAGGCGTAAATGGTTTTGGCGACGTCGTTTTTATGGTGGAGATCACGCAGGCCCCATTGAAACGACCGACGTCCGCGCTTAGGTTGTGGAAGTCCAGGAAAAAGGGAATGATGATAGTTTTGATTGAGTGCCAAAATTTCCGATAAAAACTAGGGGTGAAACCGTTAGGGTTTATTTGGAGGAAGGCGTCTTGGATTTCCTGAATACAGAAGGGAGCATCTAGGTTAGAAGTTGAGGGATTTGCTCCATATGTAGGTATATATAAGGGAGAAGTTCTAGATGGTTTTTTTTTGTGGTGCCTGGAAGATCATTATAAAAAGATTTGAGCACGAGGGGCATCACCCTCTTCCCTCATGGACAGTTAACACTATAAACCATAATAGTGGGTAATATGTACCAAATTTGAAATTTTAGTGGCATATATGAAAGAACGATTTTTTGTATAATATTTGGACATATGAGCAAGTTCTTCGTGGTATAACTGGAATGTTCCCAAAACTAGAAGACACGAGATGTGAACGTCATAAGCACCTCCTTATATCTACGGTTTGACACGGTGGTACGTGCAAACGTTTATGGATGATCCTGGAGGTGAAACGCCTTAATCGTCTTCTCACATCTACCGTGTGACATTGTGTTACGTGCGAACATTTATGGAAGATACAAATGGAGAGGCCGCTCGTTTAGTCAGTTTGTTGGCAGCTTTGTTTGCTGCAATTACTTATACTGTATTTATGCCTAAGAATATATTACTCAGTAGTAGTTTGGTAGCCATGAAATGTGTATGTAGGTATAGATCTCGGTTATTGGTAAAAATAGATGATACCTCGTGTGCTTATACATCATAATGGTTTACTATGGGTTCGTCGGCATAAAGGTAGCCTAACGGAGGTGGTGAAGTTTGCCATCCATGATATGTTTGGATGGATGAAAGAGCACTACTAGGATGGTGCAAATGACCGTGGGAAAAGAGATGATGCACATGAAGAGGTCGCTCGTTTAGTTATCTTGTTTTTTTTTAAACACAGTACACACGCAAGCGCTCACACATACGCGCATACACTCACCCCTATGAACGCACACACGCACACCCTACCCCTATGAGCATCTTTGAGAGGCTGAGCCGGCATATCATCTTGAGATTTATAAAGTCACCGTAGGTGATACGTCTCCAACGTATCTATAATTTATGAAGTATGCATGCCATGTTTATTATAGTTTTGTATGATTTTGGTGCACTTTTATATGGATTTTATATGATTTTTATGTAACATATTGACCTAGTGCCAGTTGCTGTTTTCTGCTTGTTTTTGATTTTCCAGAAAATCCATATCAAATGAAGTCCAAATGCAGCGAAACTTTTTGACGATTTTTTCTGAAAGGAAACAGACCCAGGAAGCTTCGGGGGAGCAACAGAAGACCCACAGGGGCCCCACAAGCCACCTGGGCGCGCCCACCCTTTGGGCGTGGGCGCGCCCTGGTGCCTCGTGGGCCCCCTGTGGCCCCTCTTCGCGTGATTCCAACGCCAAAAATTCTTATAAATACCAAAACCCCCAAAAATAACCCTAGAACTTCGACTCCGCCGCCGCAAACCTCTATACCTCCACGATCTCATCTACAGCCCTGTTCTGGCACCCTGCCGGAGGGGGAAATCATCACCGGAGGCCATCTTCATCATCCCGGCGGTCTTCATGACGAGGAGGGAGTAGTTCACCCTCGGGGCTGAGGGTATGTACCAGTAGCTATGTGTTTGATCTCTCTCTCTCTCTCGTGTTCTTGATTTGGCACGATCTTGATGTACTACGAGCTTTGTTAATATAGTTGGATCATATGGTGTTTCTCCCTCTCTATCTTGTTGTGATGAATTCATTTTTTACCTTTCAGGTTTCACTATTATCGGATTGAATACTTTTATGGATTTGAGAACACTTGATGTATGTCTTGCATATGAATACCCGTGGTGACAATGGGGTATTATATTGATTCACTTGATGTATGTTTTGGCACTCAACTCGCGGATTCCTGAGGTGACATTGGGGGTAATCTATGCATAGGGGTTGATGCACGTTTTCGTCCTACTTTCTCCGGTAGAAATCTTGGGGCACTCTTTGAAGTTCTTTGTGTTGGATTGAATATTATGAATCTGAAGTTGTTTGATGCATATCGTGTAATCAACTCACGGATACTTGTGGTGACATTGAAGTATCTAGGTGACATTAGAGTTGGTTGGTGTGTATCATATGGTGTTATTTTAGTTTGAACTCTAGGGCTGTTTGTGACACTTATAGGAATAGCTCAATAAATTGATCGGGAAGGATAACTTTGAGGTGGTTTCATACCCTACAAACAATTTCATCTTATGTTCTCCGCTTGATAAGAACTTTGGAATGATTCTTTATCGCACGTTGAGGGATTGTTATATGATTCAACTACGTTAGCACTGTTGAGAGATTGCACTAGTGAAAGTATAAACCCTAGGCCTTGTTTCTAAGCATTGCAATACCGTTTGTGCTCTGTTTTATCACTTGCTACCTTGCTGGTTTTTTTTCAGATTACAAAAACCTATATCTACTATCCATACTACACTTGTATCACCATCTCTTCGCCGAACTAGTGCACCTATATAATTTACCATTGTATTGAGTGTGTTGGGGACACAAGAGATTTCTTGTATTTGGTTGCAGGGTTGTTTGAGAGAGGCCATCTTCATCCTACGCCTCCCACGGATTGATAAACCTTAGGTCATCCACTTGAGGGAAAATTGCTGCCGTCCTACAAAACTCTGCGCTTGGAGGCCCAACACGAGTCTACAAGAATAAGTTGTGTAGTAGACATCAAGCTCTTTTCTGGCACCGTTGCCGGGGAAGTGAGGTTGCCTCATATTCTTCGTCTTTATCATGTCTTTCTTGAAAATGATGGATCGAAAAATTGTGCTCAATTGATAGAAGAAGAATTCAATAAAATGTTTGGCATAAAATCTTTGAATGATGAGCATGATTGCAATGTTGCTAGTATGAAGTCTCTAAATATCCATGATGCTAGTGATATGCAAAGCCATAAGCTTGGGGATGTTATGTTTGATGAAGATGATATTTTTAGTCCCCCAAGTTTTGATGAGCAAATTTATTATGATGATAGCATGCCTCCTATTTATGATGATTATAATGATGAAAGTGGGTTTGGAAGAGTGTCAACTCTAGGAAGTAATGATCCCATTATTTTGGAGGGTGTTGAATCTTCTTGTAATATTTAGGAAATTGGATTTGGAGAGATCATGACTTTATTTAATGATGATTCCACTATTTTGGAAGAGGTTTCAATTGACTATGATAAAAAAAGTTGCTATCTATAATGATTATTGTGATGACATGTATGCTATAAGGAATAATGATAATCATGAAACGTGTCATCATAATTTTAATGTTCAATTTGATTATGTCAATCAAGTATCTCATGATAGTTATTTTGTTGAGTTTGCTCCCACTACTATTGATGAGAATGAATTTGCTTATGTAGAGAGTAATAAAAATCTTATGCTCGTAGGTCATGAAAAGAATGCTTTATGTGATAGTTATATTGTTGAATTCATCATGATGCCACTGAAAATTATTATGAGGAAGGAACATATGCTTGTAGGAATTGCAATAATATCAAGTTTCCTCTCTTTATGTTGAAAGTTTTGGAGTCATGCTTGTTTTGCCTTCCTATGCTACTCCCTCCGTCACGGTTTAGAAGGCGATGTTCGGTTTTCATGCATTTCCGGAAGAGAAGAGATTTAACGCGCGTGGGCAATTAATGCTAATTTAATTAGGCTGCATCCCATGCATGTGGTCCTTTTCCTTCACGGGTGTGTCCGCGGTGTTGAATCGTTGCATGCATAGTGTGAACGCGTGGTGGGAAAGCTACATAGTGTGAACACATTCTGCATGCGCCTCTCGTTCATTCTTGACTCCTCTTCTCTCTAGCTATTCTTCTTCTTTTCTTTCATCTATACAAAGGAACGCATGTAGCACTCCATCCTGCACAGAAGGAGCATAAGCGATGGCTGAAGGTGACGAGGGTGGAAAGGCTGTGGTGGTGGCGGACAAGATCATGGCGGATTCGGAAGGAGAGGCCGTCGTGGTGGAAGGTGATCAAGTCATGGCTGATGACGATCGTAGGCGGACACGCGTCAATGAGTTGTTCGCCAAGCTTCAAGCCATCCGCACCAAGCAATTCAAACCCTCTGCACCAATCGACATGCGTTGCGTGCATAAATCCGTGGGTGTGCACCAAGTGTGGTGTCCATGGTGACCGTACAATTTTTCTTTGCATGGGATGCAGCCTGCCGGTGGCAAAAGAGTTGTGTTCTTGCGACGTGTGTGGCAACCATATCCAGCCCCGCAATACTTGGTGCAAAGATTGTGCAACGGTGGCGGCGTTGGACAAAGAAGGGTTTTGTATTCTATGCCGTCGCAGCTCCAGCGAAGTTTCAAAGGACGAAGACAATGGTGTAGTCGTGCCTGATAGTCAGGCAAATTAGTATGGAGGGTCGATGAACTTCTATCATCTAATTATGGATCATCTATGTTAGTTTGCTGCTACTATGTGCATCGATGAAAGTTTGAGGTTAATGCATTGTCTATGTAAGTTTGAGTTTAAGTGGATCATCTACTCTTATATAAGTTGAAGTCGAAGTGAGCATCAATGTAAAATTTATTTGTAGTGGAAAATTGAAGTTGAGATCAATTGGATCATCTATAAAATGTTTCATGTTTTGAGCATGTACGTATTTTTTTTTGTTATAACGCTATGAATTAAGTAAATGTTCTTGTACTCGTGGTGTGGCAAAGAATCATGATTGAGTTCAAGTCTCTTGCGCAAAGAAGCATGTTAAATGATGCAAGTTCATAAGAGTCCTCAAATTACATCAAACTAAGTTTACCATGGCACTACAATGCAACATAATCAGGAGGCTTCTCAAATGTACATCAACTAAATTTCACCATTACAATTCAAGGTGAGTTCAAATAGGCAATTGCGGCCTCAACATATTCTTTGTCGATGTTCAAATGAACCGAAAGATCGCCTTGCCTCTCTAATGATTGTTTCTTCAAGTGAGGAACCGCGTAGTGGATAGACCCCTTGTGCTTGATGATCTCCCTCATGCACGCTTGATGACTCAATCAGATCCTATTGAGCTTTTGATGGGGGTACTCCGCAAGGGATTCATTAACCTATTGCACACAATATACAAGTACTCAAATCATTACATAGACAAGTAGGAAACCTAATTATGCATATATTTGTAAGGAAAATAGTGCTAAACCTTTTGGACAATCTCAGCGAGGGTCTTGGGCATTTTCCTATGGAACATTGCTTGAATGGAGGCGAACCATCCAAGATCTAATATGTTCAGGTTAGGTGAATTAGGTGGTTGATATATCATCTTAATATCCCAACCACCCCTAGCTGCTTCCTGCACAAAAAGTTGATCATTTGGCAAGATGTGAGTCCTAGCATTGTCCTGTTTTACGTAGATGGTGTTCCATCTATCGCTCTCAGGCCACTTTTCCTTTATAGCCGGGAATACATATTTCACTAAGTACTCGCGACTTTTGTTCCTGTCCACGCTATCGGCTGCCTTCAGCTCCCATGCCCCCCTCAACCTATGGATATAGAAACAAGTAAAGTTGATACAAATGAGCATGAACGAATTTAGCTGAAATTAGTAACATGAACAAGTACCAACCTATTTTGACTTTTCTTCTTAGCCTGAACCCACTCCGTATAAGCCCAAACGCCGATCTTGCCATCAAAAACACAGTTGCCTTGAGCATCATACCTTGGTCTCGCCACTGCTGACAAGAAAATGATTTTTTGAATGTGATTTTTATGTTTACATTCGCGGTGTGGCGCCTCCTCTCTATGACTCAAATACATGTTCTGGGTCTTCCGCGTGCGATAGAGCCATTTCTCGTCGATATGAACCACATCCATATCAGCCCTAAAGGTGGGATCGTCATGCATGCTACATGGCTCGAGATGCCTTAGGCAATACTCCACACGAGCCCTATTGTTTGCATCGGTCAAAGCAGGCTTCAGTTCGCTGGTTATTCATCGGATTTCCTTCTCCTTCAACCTACAGAATAATATACAAAAAAATAACAAGAATATGTCATGCTACATCATAGTACTTATCATGTTCGGCTACCATTGTGACATGTTCTATCAAAGTATAACTCTCACCTTCGCCAAACAGTGGTTCTTGACATGTTCAAATGTCCAGCAACTTGTTCTAAGGTTGTTCTCTGTCCAGGTGGGATGGCTTCCATTGCCTCTATGTTTAACTTAATCTTCTTCCTTCCTGATTTCAGCTTTCGATTGTTTTTCACCGAAGTAATGCCACCACCTTTTTTAGCCTCCTGCCATACCCTTTGCACTATCCTCCTAGGACATTTACAAAGTAGTGCAACCGCTTTAGAAACTCCATGCTTCAATCTATTACCCGTGCCATTACGCACGAGGATCATTGCATATATATGACGCTTGTCATTGGTACGGTAGTGCCTTCTTGTCTTCTTATTCGTCAAAACATCTAAATGCATTCAAACAAAAATTAGAGAAGCAACACTAACTATACTGAATATTATTGAAACAGAAATATGCTCTAGTTGTGCTTACTCAAATCGATTGGTGGTTTTTGTGTTTGTACAGGCTTTTGCCTAGGAGGGTACTCGTCAGCATGAGCAAAATTGGGGTTGTATCCCTTGCCTCGGTAGCCAATTTTACCCGCACTGTCATCTCCACCAATACCTTAGAAACAAAAAAGCAAACAGAATATACGTGAGATTATACATGACAATTATAAAATAGTAGATGAACAAATTCTACCGAGCAGATAATAATTTTACAAATACAGAACATCATCTACTATATGCTCCAATAATAATTTTACGAAAACCAGGAGTACAAGATCCAATTATACAGTACAAAATTAGATGAACCTCTATGTGATCTACGCCTACATGATCTACAACAACAAAAAAAGTAGATGAACTACAAACACAAGAAGTACAATTATAAAACAGTAGATGAACAAATTCTACCGAGCAGATAATAATTTTACAAATACAGAACATCATCTACTATATGCTCCAATATAATTTTAGGAAAACCAGGAGTACAAGATCCAATTATACAGTACAAAATTAGATGAACCTCTACGTGATCTATGCCTACATGATCTACAACAAAAAAAGTAGATGAACTGCAAACACAAGAAGTACAGTTATAGACAGTAGATGAACTACGTGATCTATGCCTACCTGATCTAATTCGTGATCTAAAAATTGCATCTACGGGATAAAACAACAAAAATAACTTGCTATGTTAGTTGATGACCCACAAGTATAGGGGATCAATCGTAGTCCTTTCGATAAGTAAGAGTGTCGAACCCAACGAGGAGCAGAAGGAAATGACAAGCGGTTTTCAGCAAGGTGTTTTCTGCAAGCACTGAAATTGTCGGTAACGAGTAGTTTGATAGCAAGATAATTTGTAACAAGTGACAAGTAGCAATAGTAACAAAGAGTGCAGCAAGGTGGCCCAATCCTTTTTATAGCAAAGGACAAGCCGGAACGATCTCTTATAGTAAGCAAAGCGTTCTCGAGGACACATGGGAATTTCATCTAGTCACTTTCATCATGTTGGTTTGATTCGCGTTCGCTACTTTGATAATTTGATATGTGGGTGGACCGGTGCTTGGATGCTGTTCTTACTTGAACAAGCCTCCCACTTATGATTAACCCCTCTCGCAAGCATCCGCAACTACGAAAGAAGAATTAAGATAAATCTAACCATAGCATTAAACGTATGGATCCAAATCAGCCCCTTACGGAATAGCGCATAAACTAGGGTTTAAGCTTCTGTCACTCTAGCAACCCATCATCTAATTACTACTCCACAATGCATTCCCTTAGGCCCAAAGATGGTGAAGTGTTATGTAGTCGACGTTCACATAACACCACTAAGAGAATCAACAACATACATATCATCAAAATATCGAACGAATACCAAATTCACATGATTACTTATGACAAGACTTCTCCCATGTCCTCAAGAACAAAAGTAACTACTCACACATCATATTCATATCCAAGATCAGAGGGGTATTGAATAGCATATTGGATCTAAACATATAATCTTCCACCAGATAAACCAACTAGCATCAACTACAAGATGTAATAAACACTACTAGCAACCCACAGGTACCAATCTGAGGTTTTGAGACAAAGATTGAATACAAGAGATGAACTAGGGTTTGAGATGAGATGGTGCTGTTGAAGATGTTGATGTAGATTGGTCCTCCCATGATGAGAGGATCGTTGGTGATGTCGATGGCGACGATTTCCCCCTTTCGGAGGGAAGTTTCCCCGGCAGAATCTCTCCGCCGGAGGTCAAAAGTGCTCCTGCCCAAGTTCCGCCTCGAGATGGCGGCACACTGTCCCGGATGTCTTCTTATTAATTTTTCTAGGGCAAATGGGCTTATATACCAGAAAATGGTGGCCAGAGGCTGGCCAGGGGCCCCACGAGCCACCAGGGCGCGCCTGGGGGGGTGGCGCGCCCTGGTGCCTCGTGGGCACCTGGGTGGCCCCCTCTGGTACTTCTTGGCTCCAGTATTTTTTATTTATTCCAAAATAATTCTTCGTGAAATTTCAGCTCATTTGGAGATGTGCAGAATAGGTATCTCTGACATAGCTTTTTTAGGTCCAGAATTCCAGCTGCCGGCAATCTCCCTCCTTGTGTAAATCTTGCATATTAAGAGAGAAAAGGCATTAGAATTGCTCCACAAAGTGTTATATTGATTAAAAACATTATAAATAACAGTAGCAAAACATGATGCAAAATGGACGTATCATTAGTACTTGCACAGGTGCATGGTAGTACTTGATTCTTGGTTTGTCTTGCTCATGGATCGTTGTGTGTACAAGTAAATAGAGCATCAGTACATAATGGTCTCACGTTTAATTTCTGAAATAATGCCCACACTTCTCCTTTGCAATGACAGAGGGACTTCATGATCTAGATACATTAGGGTTTAGGGTTTACCTGTTGTGTTGCCACCAATGGCACCAACGGATGAACTCTCTCCGATGCTTCTGAAGTTGAAACCCATGGACTCGCTGCCACCAAACGAGATCCCCCCGCCACCATTGATGAGACTGAACTCCATGAAAGACGATGATCCTGCGCTGCCGCCACTGCCCGTCCCGCCACCGCCGACGGAGGTACTCCAATTTGAGGAACCAGCCTCATTAGGTGCCGGAGGGAGAGATGGACGTGACAGTCCAACGTGTCGTCGGGGGAAGACGGATGGAGGAGGAACACGCTCGAAGCCAGCCGTGCCGATGGAGAAAGAGGGCAGCGGTGCGCGTCCGGCAAGACCAAGAGGTGGAAGTCCTCCAGGCGGCGGCGATCTGGGTTGAAAGGCCACTCGCGAAAGGCCACAGAGGCCAAGAGGAGGAGGCCGGCGATCTTCTTCACCTTGCTGCGACGGCGCCATTGGATCGAGAAGGAGGATAGAGACTGTGCGGTGTCTGTTCGTGTGACTCCATCGGCTTAGGTATAAAAAAGAGCTGAATTGGCGCGTCTAATTTCATTTTGGATGGAAGTTTTGGATTTGGGGGCGGGGATCATCGGCGGGAGATTTTTGGAGGCGAAATTTGAGGCTCTGTAGATGGAAACTTTGCGGGAAGAAGAAAGGAGAGCGGGAAGAAGGAAGGAGCGCTCGCGGGAAGAAAGGAAAGAGAGATCGATCCGGTGGAATCGGCCTCCACCACTGCATGCGTGAGGACGGCTCGTTTACTGGCCGGGGGGTTTACTGCGCATTGATTTCTCAGCTAATTAGGCGCCGGCGTTTAACTTACGCAGCTATTTTCCAGTAGCGCGCAAAGGAAAGTGGAGCCAATCGTGGCTCACCTTGGTCCCAGAGATTTTTGATGTGCGCCTTCTAAACCGTGATGGAGGGAGTAGTTGATTCTTGCTCCCATGAATTGTTTGCTCAAAAAATCCCTATGCAGAGGAAGTGGGTTAGGCTTAAATGTGCTAGTCATATGCTTCATGATGCTCTCTTTGTGTTTCAATTCTTTACTTCTATGTGAGCATCATTAAAATCATTATGCCTAGCTAAAAAGGCATTAAAGAAAAGCGCTTGTTGGGAGACAACCCAATAATTATCCCTACTGTTTTTGTGTGTTCACATGATTAAGCTACTGTAGTAATCATGTTTTATAGCTTTTCTTTCAATAATGTGCCAAGTAAAGCCTTTGGGATAGTGTGGATACTTGTTGATTCGATTCTGTGCACAAACAGAAACTTTTGCGTCCAATGATGGAATTTCTATTCTATACTGGAGCGTGAGAAAATTTTGAAATTTTTACAGAGCATTGGGTTACAAATTTTTTACGTTGTCCTAATTTTTCAGAATTTTTGGAGGTACAGAAGTATGGTTTTTAAATCGCTCACTACATACTGTTTTGTTTTTGACAGATTCTGTTTTCGATGCATAGTTTGCTTGTTTTAGTGTTTCCATAGCTTATATTGAGCAATATAAATTGTGGAAATGATAGACTACAGTAGGCATTATGTGAGAACAATTATGAATCTTGTCTTGACAGTACCTGATACGTCTCCAACGTATCTATAATTTTTTATTGTTCCTTGCTATTATAGTATCAATCTTGGATGTTTTTTATACATTTACAAGCAATTATATATGATTTTTTGGGACTAACCTATTAACTTAGTGCCCAGTGCCAGTTGCTGTTTTTTTTGCCTGTTTTTGGTTTTCCAGAATATCAGTACCAAACGAAGTCCAAATGCCACGAAACTTTTTGGAGATTTTTTTTCTGGACATAAGAGACACTAGAAGCTTCGAGAGAGGGGCAGAAGACAGAGGAGGTGGCCACGAACCACCAGGGCGCACCCCAGGGGGGGTGGCGTGCCCTGGTGCCTCGTGGGCCCACCTCTGCTCCGTTTGACCTAATTCCACCTCTATAAATACTCTAAAATCGGGAAACCAACAGAGGAGTCCACGAAATACTTTTTTCCGCCGCCGCAAGTTCCTGTTCTTGAGAGATCCCATCTGGAGGCCTTTTCCGGCACTCTGCCGGAGGGGGATTCGATCACGGAGGGGCTCTCCATCAACCTTGTTGCCCTTCCGATGATGCGTGAGTAGTTTACCACAGACCTTCGGGTCCATAGTTAGTAGCTAGATGGCTTCTTCTCTCTTTTTGATCTTCAATACAATGTTCTCCTCGATGTTCTTGGAGTACTATCCGATGTAATCACTTTTTGCGGTGTGTTTGTTGAGATACGATGAATTGTGAGTTTATGATCAGATTATCCATGAATATTATTTGAGTCTTCTCTAAACTCTTTTATGCATGATTATTATACCTTCGTATTTCTCTCTGATCTATTGATTTGGTTTGGCCAACTAGATTGATTTATCTTGCAATGGGAGAGGTGCTTTGTAATGGGTTCGATCTTGCGGTGCTCAATCCCAGTGACAGAAAGGGACATGACACGTATGTATCGTTGCTATTAAGCGTAAAAAGATGGGGTTTATTCATGCGTGAGTTTACTTTGTCTATATCATGTCATCTTACTTAAGGCGTTACTCCGTTCTTTATGAACTTAATACTCTAGATGCATGCTGGATAGCGGTCGATGTGTGGAGTAATAGTAGTAGATGCAGAATCGTTTCGGTCTACTTGTCTCGGATGTGATGCCTATATACATGATCATTGCCTTGGATATCGTCATGATTATTTGCTTTTTTATCAATTGCCCAACAGTAATTTGTTTACCCACCGTATGCTACTTTCAAGAGAGAAGCCTCTAGTGAAAACTATGGCCCCCGGGTCTACCTTTATCATATATTGAAAATCCTAAAAATACCTTGCTGCAATTTTACTTTATTTATTTTATTTTGTATTTTTGTTCGACCTATCTATCTATCACCATACAATTTAATCTTGCAATTAACCACCAAGGGATTGACAACCCCTTGTTCGCGTTGGGTGCGAGGATTTGTTGTTTTGTGTGCAGGTGCTGCTAACGAGTTGTTGCGTGATTCTCCTACTGGATTGATAACCTTGGTTTCATAACTGAGGGAAATACTTATCTCTACTGTACTGCATCATCCCATCCTCTTCGGGGAAATCCCAACGCAGCTCACAAGTAGCAGGAAGAATTTCTAGAGCCGTTGCCGGGGAGACATCATCAACATCTATCAAGTACCTACGCATAAACTTTCATCTCCTTGCATTTATATTATTTGCCTTTGCCTCTCGTTTTCATCTCCCCTACTTCTAAAAAGTTTTTACAAAAATACAAAAATATTTTCCGTTTGCCTTTTTCTTGTTTGCTTCTTTGCTTGCTTGTTATCTTGTTTGCGTAGCCACGATGTCTCAAGAAAATACAAAATTGTGTGATTTTTCTAATACTAATAATAATTATTTTATTAGAACTCCGATTGCTCCTCCCGCCGCTAGTGCGGAGACTTGTGATATTAATGCCGCTTTGTTAAATCTTGTCATGAAAGAACAATTTTCTGGTAGTCCTAATGAAGATGCTGCATCCCATCTTAACACTTTCATAGAATTGTGTGATATGCAAAAGAAAAAAGATGTGGATAATGATATTGTGAAATTAAAATTATTCCCGTTCTCATTGCGGGATCGTGCAAAAATTTGGTTTTCATCTTTACCATGAAATAGTATCGATTCTTGGGATAAGTGTAAAGATGCTTTTATTACCAAGTATTTTCCTCCTGCGAAAATTATTTCCCTTAGAAACCAAATTATGAATTTCAAGCAACTTGATCATGAACATGTTGCCCAATCTTGGGAAAGGATGAAATTAATGATAATAAATTGCCTACTCATGGTTTAAATTTGTGGATGATCATACAAATTTTTTATGCGGGATTAAATTTTGTTTCTAGAAATATTTTAGATTCCGCCGCGGGTGGTACTTTTATGGAGATTACATTGGGAGAAGCTACTAAATTGCTTCATAATATTATGGCAAATTATTCACAATGGCATACTGAAAGAGTTCCTACTAGTAAAAAGGTGAATTCTGTTGAAGAAATTAGTACTTTGAGTGATAAAGTTGATGCGCTTATGAAATTGGTTGCTAGCAAAAATACTCCTATTAATCCTAATGATGTGCCTTTATCTACCTTGATTGAGCAAAATAATGATCCCATAGATGTGAATTTTTCTCTCGAAACAATTTTAATAGTAATGCTTATAGAGGTAATTTTAATCCTAGGCCGTTTCCTGGAAATTCCTCTAATAATTATGGCAATTCCTATGGTAATCCTTATAATAATAATAATAGGATGCCCTCTGATCCTGAAAGTAATATTAAAGAATTTATTAATGCTCAAAAAGTTTTCAACACTACGATAGAAGAAAAATTAAGTAAACTTGATGATATGTCTAGGAGCATTGATAGAATCATTCATGATGTGGAAAATCTTAAGACTAAAATTTTGCCACCCAAAATTGATATTAATGAATCAATTAAAGCTTTATATGTCTCCATGGATGAGAGTAAGAAAAGAACCGCTATGCTAAAAGCTAAACGAGAATTTTTAGAAAAAGCGATTCCTCCCGGTTTCTATCGTAGTAATGATGTGGATATTAAAATGATTGGTGTTTCATCTATTGATTCCTTGTTTAGCAATATAAAACTTGATGAAAAAGGGACTGAATAAGAATCAACTTTAGCTAGAAGGCGTCCCCATAATTCGGAGGGTGAAAATCTTGATGAAAAAATTGATAAAAGTGGGTCTGGAGAGGTAAAAACTTTAACTAGTGATGTGCCCACTCTCTTGGATTACAAAGACTTTAATTATGATAGTTGTTCTTTGATTGAATGTATTTCTTTGTTACAATCCATGCTAAATTCACCCAACGCTTATGAACAAAATAAGGCTTTTACTAAACATATCGTAGAAGCAATGATGAAAGCGTTAGAAGAAAAGCTAGAACTAGAAATTTCAATTCCTAGAAAATTATATGATGAGTGGGAACCCACCATTAAAGTTAAAATTAAAAATTATGAGTGCAATGCTTTATATGATTTGGGTGCTAGCGTTTACACAATTCCAAAATCTCTATGTGATGTGCTAGGTTTTACCAATATAGATGAATGTTCTCTTAATTTGCACCTTGCGGATTCCACTATTAAAAGGCCATTGGGAAGAATAAATGATGTGCTTATTCTTGCAAATAGAAATTATGTGCCCATGGACTTTATTGTACTTGACATTGAATGCAATCCTTCTTGCCCCATAATACTTGGTAGGTCTTTTCTTCGAACTATTGGTGCTATTATTGATATGAAAGAAGGTAATATAAGATTTCAATTTCCACTAAAGAAAGGGATGGAACACTTCCCTAGGAAAAGAATTAAAGCACCCTATGAATCCATTATGAGGGCCACTTATGGAATCAACTTGAAAGATGACAACACTTGAAACTATGCATTATGCCTAGCTAGGGGCATAAAACAATAGCGCTTGTTGGGAGGCAACCCAATGAATAAAATAATTTTTTTTGCTTTTTATTTATGTTCTTGTGTGTTTACACAATTATGCTACTGTTATGATTATGTTTTTATGTTTTAATTAGTGTTTGTGCCAAGTAATGCCTTTGGGATGATTTGGAAGATAATATAATTGATGCTGTTTGGAAAACAGAAAGTTTTGCGTCCAGTGCTGGAATTTTTATTCTGTACTGGAGCATCATAAAAATTTGAAATTTTTACACCGTATTGGTATATGAATTTCCCACGTTGTCCAAATTTTTCAGAATTTTTGGAGTTACAGAAGTATGGCTTTTAAATTGATCTCTACAGACTGTTCTGTTTTTGACAGATTATGTTTTTTATGCATTGTTTTGCTTGTTTTGATGAAACTATGGACTGTATTGTAGGAGATATGCCCTAGAGGCAATAACAAATGTTATTATTTATCTCCATGTTCGTAATTAAGTTTATGTTCCATGCTATAACTGTTGTGGTTCCCGAGCCCGTATATCCATAAAGGCTCTGAGGAAAACCCATGTCCACGTGTGGGATAATAAATGGTAAAATGTATTCCTAGTCATGCCTCTAAGACTAGCTCAAGTGTTGCATGATGATTACGTTTTCCTGATCATGGGCATGTCTATGCCAGCAACTTTGAGGGCACAATGTTTGTAGAAACACTTGTGTTGAATCGACCCGATTGATGTTATGCTATGAGATTCATTCGTCATAAGTTAATGGTTAATAACACAGAGATAGTTAATGTTTGCATAATTCCTTAGACCATGAGGGTGTCGAGTTTCTTCATGCTTGCTTCATGAACTTTGGGGTTTGTTAAACGTCATCCGTAAATGGGTGGCTATTACGGCGGCTTACGGGTTCATGGAAAAGTATGTCAAGTAACTTGATAGCTCAAGATTGGGATTTGCTCCTCCGACGATGGAGAGATATCTCTGGGCCCTCTCGGTGTTACGGTATCCATCATCGTCTGGCCAGGCACAAGTGTGATTTGATCACAGGGATGCCGGAACACAGAAACGAGAAAAGAGAACAAAAACCGGCAACGAGGTAACTGGCATTGTGGACAAGTGTTGATCCACGAGGATGCCGATGTTTCTCACCTCGGGTATTTGTAACATATCGCGAAGCAACAGGAATAGCACACGGCAACTGGAGGTTCACTCGAATATTCATTCGTGTGGGTATAGGGGTCAATATGGGTGTCCACGGCTCTAATGTTGATCATTGATCGGAAAGAGTTCCGGTCATGTCTATACTTCACCGAACCTATAGGGTCACACGCTTAAGGGTCATCTATCTGCTGAATACTAGACAGGGAGTCTGAGAGAAAGTCACCAGAAAAGTTTCGGAGACAGCGGAAAAGTTCCGGAGAGAGAACATCGGAATAGTTTCGGTAAAACTGAAAAGTTGCTTCAGGGTATACCATTAAGTCAAAATGGTTTCGGCACACGCCTGGAAATTCTTGGAGGGTGCCAGAATTGGTCTGTGAACTTTTGGGATTTTTCGGAGAAAAAAACCGGAAATGTTCCGGAGCTGCCGGAACCGCTTTGTTTGCTTTTCGCAGATGAAAATCGCTAATCCGGAATTGTTTCGGAATGCTTCCAAAATCATTTGTGTGGGTACTGGAATTATTCTAAGACCCACAGAAATATTTTCGGATTAAACGGTCGCGGAAAAATGTTTCCATGAATAGTGAAAGTGATTTTTGGGTGTCTTCTTGGAGAAGCTACCTTGAGGGCCTTTTGGTATTTTTCCCCTTAGCTTCTTGGAGAAGCTACCCTTGGGCTTGGCCTATAAATAGGGGTGGAGGGGGCTGCCTAAAGACACACTCTTTCTCAACATACACAAGCCATGCATGATCTGGCCTTCTTCTCTCCCTCCCCGCGAAATAGTTTCGTAGAGCCAAAAGGCTGTCTGGGTTCCGGTGGGAACTAGTTCTGGACGGCGAAGCCCTACCGGATAGATGACACCGTATGTGTGCAACCCCATAGAGAGGTCGTAGGTTCGATCTTTTTGCCCGAGGGGCTGTTCGAGGGTCCTCCCGATGGGCTGTCCGAGTGACCCGCCCAAAGGGCTGTCCGAGAGGCCTCCCGGAGGGCTGTCCGAGGATCCGTCCGGTGGGACTATCCGAGGGACTGTCCCGAGGCCTCCCGAAGGGCTGCCCGGAGATCCGTCCGGTGAGCTGACGAGGGAGTACATCCTCGCGGTTGGGAGGTTGTAAAATCCTAGCTGCGGGGATCTGCACCGCCGATCGTCATCGACTCTACTTCCGCTGCGCTACGAGTCGGTAACGAAAAGATCAAACCTTGTATGCAGTCTCCATAGTGGTCCTGGGCTGGTGCGTAGGTCGGAAAAATTTTGTTTTCTGCTGCGTTACCCTACAGTGGCATCATGAGCCGTGCTATGCGTAGATGCAGGTTGCGATCTAGAATACATGAGATGTATGGGTGTTGCACAATATAATTAGGTAGTAGATGAGTTCTATTGCTGAAAATTATTTGTGCGGGTAGCAGATGAAATATGTTACCCGATGTTCTTGTTGCTTCCCTGGAATTTGCATATTTCTGATCTTGATAACGGTATGGTGGAGTTTCAAAGTTTGGCAATCCGCGATCCTAATTGATCAACGAAGTGCTAACAGTTCTTTGAATTCCACCGTAGTTAAAAAGAAAGATGAAATTTCGCAGACGAAAGGGCAATGCAGATATGATCTGCACGGGGGTCATGTGTATGACGAAGTTTAGTATGGGGCTCGAGATTTAATTATCTCGTGTTTCATACACCCCGAGATGTTAATCTAGCGACTTGAATTATCATACTTGATGATAAAACGTTGGTAGCTGCGGTTTGTTCGAAACCTTAGAAGCCACGTAAAATGAAATTTTGCATAAACCGATTAGAGGCATCTAACTTGGTTTTGCAGGATGGTTTGCATGTGCATATGATGTGGTATAGCAGTGCTCATATTAATTTGATTATGTATGAGATGGCTATATGATGTAAATTAATTAACATGACCTGCGTGTCATGATTCGGCATGATGGCTGGAGCCATATGATTGTCACTTTAATGACCTGCGTGTCAACCTTAAGTAATGCACTTATTTTATTAGCTATAGAGATAGCAATATCATCTGGTGCATCGACAAGGTGGTGGCAAACTTCGCGAAGGTGAACACCGACGCGAATGCCGAAGACGAATAAATGAAAGACTTCTCCGTCAGAAAGGGCTATACCATATCATGCTATTATGAATTGCCTGAGATGTTTATCCCTTGTGATGCACTCTTCTTGATTGCGCGGTAGTCGCTTTTTATTAGGGTGATCTCTCACAAAAATATCAAGTAGTTAGTGTTCTCCCAAGTGTAGCACCGTCACGGCACCTAACTTCTCGGAGTGCGTCATGCATACATGAGTACAAACGATTAGGGAAGTGTGAGGCGGGTGAGGTCAGACCTCGCAGCGAGATCACTTGGTTGTCTTGGCGTTCAGGCAGGACAGTCCTGAGCTCGGAACACACTCATCGAAAGATGAACAAGAATCACATAGAGATGTGATCGGCAAGTTGGCCTACCAATTGAAGTTCGCGCCATCAGTGTTCATCTCGAACAATGACGTTGAATTGCAATTTGGGTCTTGAATCACTCACAATCAATTATGAGAGATATTGATTTGAGTGGGAGCGCACTTTAGAATTAATTCTTTTAATTCTTAGTGCAATTAATTATGAACCTTGTCTAAGTGAAATTTGCAAAATAGTTGTAGAATAATGGCTCGCATTTCCACCTTCCCTATTAAAATTGAATTAGCTGTTAAATATCTGGTTAAAACTTTACGGTTGGTAACGTAATGTGAGGATTGTCCTCAAGAGTGACGAGAAGGACTTTGTCCTATCGCATGCTTTTAGTATTCTCCCGCTAATGCTATGGATAATGTGACTCTCGTCCTTCGATCCAAAAGCTAGAATTCCGTTACGGTCAAGTGCAATATGATTGCTTCCATGAGACCCGACTTCAAAAGTTTGGGATAGCTATGTGATATTCATGGAACTGAAAATCATTTTTCAGACACAAACAAAGGCTAAAAGATATTGGATATCCAAAGCAATGTTTGTTTTGCAAACTATTAGTAAAAGGTGTTTACTATGCATTTGACTAATAACAGAGGGATCCAGTAGAACGTCTGTCATATGATGAAGGTGAATAAAACAACAACTTGGAGGAAATGTCCAAAGGGTGTTAGTATGACTTACACGCCTAGGAAGTCCGGGGCTAACGCCACTCTTAAGTTGGGTGCTTCTTCTGAGAGTAGGAGAATTATTAGAAGTATAAAGGCAAAAAGAGAGAAGACTGGAATATCCATCTCATGTATGAAAGTCATACAAGTTATTGATGTATAGAAGGCTGGTCAAAGAAATAGTTCTTGAGAATTATGATTAAATTGTTAATCACTGATTCTTGGGTATTGCGAGTTTATCACAGAGATACCCGCTCGATTGCATTCTGTTGCGACTCGATGCAAGAACTACTATGGCCTGAAAGACTAGCCAGGAATGAGGTTTAAATACATGTTGGGAACTTAGTAAAAGTTACTATACCTTCCATCGGTGTATTACCTATGTATTTATTTTTCATAATTCATTATAGAGTTTTACACACTCTAGCCCTTTGCATAAGGTATCTTGCAAGAAGATTGTTCATAAGAGAACTTTTGATGTTCGGTGTTATGAATAACATAAGGGCCATACTTTCATTATGAATGAGATGTATGTTATGAATATTGATAATAATACTTTACCTCTGTATTTACTTTCATAAATCATTTTAGAGTTTTATACACTCTAGCCCATTTGCATAATGTTTGTTGCAAGAGTGTTGTTCATGAAAGAACAATTGTTGTTCGGAATCATGAATAGCATAAGGGCCATGCTTCCATAGTGGATGGAACGTATGTTATGAATATTGATGGTAATATGATACATCCATAACACTGACGCTAAATGTCGCAAGACTAAAAGAATACCACACAAGTGTGGCACTGCATTAGGTCACATTGGAGAAACCCGCATGGAAAATTCCATTATGATGGATTTTGAAGTCGTTTGATTTTGAATCATCTGACACTTGCAACTTTCCTCCGAAAAGTGTAGTGACTAAAATACCATTCATAGGCCATAAGGAACGAGCAAGAAACTTATTGGTGATCATACATTTTGATGTGTGTAGTCCGATAAATGTTGTTGAAGACAGTGGATTTGTCTATCTTCAAAAAATGACTCAAGTAGATATATGGATATTTGCTTGATGAGACGTAAGTCTGGATCTTTTTGAAATCATTCGAAAGGTTTTCAACATGAAGTAGAAATTATTGTAACAAGAAAGATTATGTTTCTGCAAACTAGATTGCAGAAAAGAATATCTGAGTTACAAGTTTAGCGAATGTCTGATGAGTTGTGAAAGGAGTTTCATAACTTACACCTCCCAGAACACCATTGTGTGTGGTATGTCTGTGAAGATGTAATCAAACCATTTTCGACATGGTAAGATCAAAGATGACATAAATCAATTTGCCATTATCCTTTTTAAAGTAATGCTTTAGTGATTGCGGCTTTTACACTGAAAAGAGCGCCATCAGGTCTGTTGAAATGACGCCATGGTATGGTATGCCCAACCATGCTTGGACTTTCCTTAACATTTGGAATATGGGGCTTGTGTAAAAGGTTACAAACCTATTCCAAATCAGACAAGAGCTATTTTGTAGGTTATCCCAAGTAATTGGGAATTCCTCCACCACTATACCGAGGCAAAAGGTTTGCCACCGAGAACAGTATGCTTTTAAAGATAATAGTTCTTGCAAAAGGTGAGTGGGAGAACAGTGCAACTCGGCGAGATAAGCAGTATCTTTGTCATCAGATCAAAGGAAAGGAACCTTGGAAGTAATTCCAGAGTTTCCTACTGCGACTGATACGGAAGTCTCTACAATAAAATGTCTGGACTTCGGTCGAACTTGCAGCTGAACCACGTAGGCAAAACTCGTATTTTTTATATACATTTTTGATTGTTCCATGCTATTCTAGTATCAATCTTGGATGTTTTTTATACATTTACAAGCAATTATATATCATTTTTTGGGACTATCCTATTAACTTAGTGCCCAGTGCCAGTTGCTGTTTTTTTGCCTGTTTTTGGTTTTCCAGAATATCAGTACCACACGACGTCCAAATGCCACGAAACTTTTTGGAGATTTTTTTCTGGACATAAGAGACACTAGAAGCTTCGAGAGAGGGCCAGAAGACAGAGGAGGTGGCCACGAGCCACCAGGGCGCGCCCCAGGGGGTGGCGTGCCATGGTGCCTCGTGGGCCCACCTCTGCTCCGTTTGACCTAATTCCACCTATATAAATACTCTAAAATCGGGAAACCAACAGAGGAGTCCACGAAATACTTTTTTCCGCCACCGCAAGTTCCTGTTCTCGAGAGATCCCATCTGGAGGCCTTTTCCGGCACTCTGACGGAGGGGGATTCGATCACGGAGGGGCTCTTCATCAACCTTGCTGCCCTTTCGATGATGCGTGAGTAGTTTACCACAGACCTTCGGGTCCATAGTTAGTAGCTAGATGGCTTCTTCTCTCTTTTTGATCTTCAATACAATGTTCTCCTCGATGTTCTTGGAGTACTATCCGATGTAATCACTTTTTGCGGTGTGTTTGTTGGGATCCGATGAATTGTGAGTTTATGATCAGATTATCCATGAATATTATTTGAGTCTTCTTTGAACTCTTTTATGCATGATTATTATACCTTCGTATTTCTCTCCAATCTATTGATTTGGTTTGGCCAACTAGATTGATTTATCTTGCAATGGGAGAGGTGCTTTGTAATGGGTTCGATCTTGCGGTGCTCAATCCCAGTGACAGAAAGGGACATGACACGTATGTATCGTTGCTATTAAGGGTAAAAAGATGGGGTTTATTCATGCGTGAGTTTACTTTGTCTACATCATGTCATCTTGCTTAAGGCGTTACTCCGTTCTTTATGAACTTAATACTCTAGATGCATGCTGGATAGCAGTCGATGTGTGTAGTAATAGTAGTAGCAGAATCGTTTCGGTCTACTTCTCTCGGACGTGATGCCTATATACATGATCATTGCCTTGGATATCGTCATGATTATTTGCTTTTCTATCAATTGCCCAACAGTAATTTGTTTACCCACCGTATGCTACTTTCAAGAGAGAAGCCTCTAGAGAAAACTATGGCCCCCGGGTCTACCTTTATCATATATTGAAAATCCTAAAAATACCTTGCTGCAATTTTACTTTATTTATTTTATTTTATATTTTTGTTCGATCTATCTATCTATCACCATACAATTTAATCTTGCAATTAACTGCCAAGGGATTGACAACCCCTTGTTCGCGTTGGGTGCGAGGATTTGTTGTTTTATGTGCAGGTGCTGCTAATGAGTTGTTGCGTGATTCTTCTACTGGATTGATAACCTTGGTTTCATAACTGAGGGAAATACTTATCTCTACTATACTGCATCATCCCCTCCTCTTTGGGGAAATCCCAACACAGCTCACAAGTAGCAGTACCTAAGTGGATGATTTATTTTTATCATACTAAACTATCCCACAAGTTCCGTTAAGATTTCTGTGATTGAAGTTTTCAAGTTTTGGGTGAGATAACGATATGAGGAGAATAAGGAGCGGTAAGACCCTAAGCTTGGGGATGCCCAAGGCACCCCAAGGTAATATTCAAGGAAGACCCAAGCATCTAAGCTCGGGGATGCCCCGGAAGGCATCCCCTCTTTCGTCTTCAACACTATCGGTAACCTCACTCGGAGCTATATTTTTATTCGTCACATGATATGTGTTTTGCTTGGAGCGTCATTTTCTTTTGTTGAGATTTGCTTGCTGTTATCAATAATCATGTTTTGTATCTTTTAGTTCAATAAAATGCTAATTATAGCCTTTACCATGCTTAGTTTGCAAGTTTATGTGTTGCTGTTTGAAAACAGAAAGTTTTCTATTATGTTCAGAATCTTCCTGAATAGTCAGAACATGATAAAAATCTGAAATTTTTACACAGTAAGCATGCATGAGTTCTCTGTCATGTGGCCATTTTTCAGAATTTTTGAAGTTAGGGATGTATGAACTCTTATTCACCCTTTACAGATTGTTCTGTTTAGACAGATTTCGGTTATAGTTGCATTGTTTGCATATGTTGCTTGTTTAATGTTTCTATTTGTGGATAGGAGTATTAAATATGCAGAGGCGTTTAGTATGCAATATTTAATTATAATTTTAGTGATTTGTTACAGTAGATAATGTTAAGGTTTTGAGTTGATTTATACTAACTTATCTCACGAGTTCTTGTTGAGTTTTGTGTGGATTAAGTTTTTTAGATTTAGGAGAAGCCGTGATATGAGAGGAATTAAGGAGACACAAGATCTCAAGCTTGGGGATGCCTTGCCCAAGGCACCTTTCTTCATCAACAATTATCGGTTAGTCTTGGTTGAGCCTAAGTTTTTGCTTCTTCACATGAGATGTGCTATTCTTGAAATGTAATTTTATTTTGTTTTCTTTGCTGTTTGAATAAAATACTTAAGATCTGAAATTTTTAAATGAGAGAGACTCCTCACATAGCTACCTATTTACTTAACTACTCATTTGGTCTTCACTTATATCTTTTTGGAGTAGTTTGTCATTTACTCTTGTTCTTCACTTATATCCTATGAGTAAATTGTTGAATAAATTGAATATCATGAAGTTGAAATAATATGAGCTTCATATGCTTGTATCATGCCTAGTAGTAGCTTCACATTGGGTTTAGAAGGTAAAATCTATTGAAGCTTGACAATCACAATATTGGTCATACAAGCAATTCATGAATGATTAGTATAAGGAAGAGAACTTTCACATATAAATATATTCTCTTGGACATCTTTTATGATTGTGAATACCCATTAATTATTTTCAAACTTGAGCAAATTAGTTGAAGTTGGACAAGGAAGACAACGTAATGAGTTATGTTTGGGTATATTTGCATAGAAGTTATATTGTTATGGATCCTCCAACATGTGGTGCTTGCTTAGGATATTTTGCTAGCCAAAAATTCGTACTAAGTAGAGATACTACTTGTGCATCCAAAAACCATTAAACTCAGTTTCTTGCCATGAGTGTCCACCATATCTACCTATGGATTGAATAAGATCCTTCAAGTAAGTTGTCATCGGTGCAAAAAGAATAAAAATTGCTCCTAAAATATGTATGATCTTTTATTGCAAGGGAAAATAAGCGTTGTACGAACTTGTGATGGTAAAGAAATAAAAGAGACGGACTGCATAATAAAGGTTGCTATCACAAGGGGCAATATAACGTGACGTTCCTTTGCATTAAGGGCTTGCACATCCAAAAATAAAAAGCGCATGACAACCTCTGCTTCCCTCTGCGAAGGATCTATCTTTTACTTTATGTATTTACTTTTATGCAAGAGTCAATAAGTATTCATTCTCATTTCAACCTAAATTATTCTTTAGTTGGCAAGCATCATGTGGTGGGGAAAGATCCAGGCACATATGGCCAGTCAAATATATTTAATCATGAATTATTATTGTTGACAATTATCTCTATGATAAATAAGTTGGGAGGTGAAACATTAAGCCCCTATCTTTCTCTGTGTTCGATGGATGCCATTTGTTCTAAAAATATGCTTTGAGTACTAGCAATCATAGAAGACTATATGATAATTGAGTATGTGGAGCTCTTACTTAGACTTTGTTGAAGATAAGTTGAATTGCAATTGTTTGGTGACTAAGAACATAGGTTGTTAAGTTTCAAGAGAATGCATTGTATGAACCATAACATGTGAATGGATTGCTACTTTATCGTGATGAGTTTTATGAGAAAGAGTTGCTGTTATGATGCTAGGAAAAGTGATTGAAATTATCATTGATCAAACTTATGCACTATGCTAGCATTCACACTTCATAAATTTTTTCTTTTATCATTTACCTACTCGAGGACGAGCAGGAATTAAGCTTGGGGATGCTGATATGTCTCCATCGTATCTATAATTTATGAAGTATTCATGCCATGTTTATTATAGTTTTGTATGATTTTGGTGCACTTTTATATGGATTTTATATGATTTTTATGGACTAACATATTGACCTAGTGCCCAGTGCCAGTTGTTGTTTTCTGCTTGTTTTTGGTTTTCCAGAAAATCCATATCCAATGAAGTCCAAATGCAGCGAAACTTTTTGACGATTTTTTCTGGAAGGAAACAGACCCAGGAAGCTTCGGGGGAGCAGCAGAAGACCCACAGGGGCCCCACAAGCCACCTGGGCGCTCTCACCACCCCTGGGCGCGCCCTGGTGCCTCGTGGGCACCCTGTGGCCCCTCTTCGCGTGATTCCAACGCCAAAAATTCTTATAAATACCAAAACCCCCAGAAATAACCCTAGAACTTCGACTCCGCCGCCGCAAGCCTCTGTACCTCCACGATCTCATCTACAGCCCTGTTCCGGCACCCTGCCGGAGGGGGAAATCATCACCGGAGGCCATCTTCATCACCCCGACGGTCTCCATGACGAGGAGGGGGTAGTTCACCCTCAGGGCTGAGGGTATGTACCAGTAGCTATGTGTTTGATCTCTCTCTCTCTCTCTCTCTCTTGTGTTCCTGATTTGGCACGATCTTGATGTACCTCGAGCTTTGTTAATATAGTTGGATCATATGGTGTTTCTCCCTCTCTATCTTGTTGTGATGAATTGAGTTTTTACCTTTGAGGTTTCACTATTATCGGATTGAATACTTTTATGGATTTGAGAACACTTGATGTATGTCTTGCATATGAATACCCGTGGTGACAATGGGGTATTATATTGATTCACTTGATGTATGTTTTGGCACTCAACTCGCATATTCCTGAGGTGACATTAGGGCTAATCTATGCATAGGGGTTGATGCACGTTTTCGTCCTACTTTCTCCGGTAGAAATCTTGGGGCACTCTTTGAAGTTCTTTGTGTTGGATTGAATATTATGAATCTGAAGTTGTTTGATTCATATCGTATAATCAACTCACGGATACTTGTGGTGACATTGGAGTATCTAGGTGACATTAGAGTTGGTTGATGTGTATCATATGGTGTTATTTTAGTACGAACTCTAGGGTTGTTTGTGACACTTATAGGAATAGCTCAATAGATTGATCGGAAATGATAACTTTGAGGTGGTTTCGTACCCTACAAACAATTTCATCTTATGTTCTCCGCTTGATAAGAACTTTGGAGTGATTCTTTATCGCACGTTGAGGGATTGTTATATGATTCAACTATGTTAGCACTGTTGAGAGATTGCACTGGTGAAAGTATGAACCCTAGGCCTTGTTTCTAAGCATTGCAATATCGTGTGTGCTCTGTTTTATCACTTGCTACCTTGCTGTTTTTTTCTTTTCAGATTACAAAAACCTATATCTACTATCCATACTACACTTGTATCATCATCTCTTCGCCGAACTAGTGCACCTATATAATTTACCATTGTATTGGGTGTGTTGGGGACACAAGAGATTTCTTGTATTTGGTTGCAGTGTTGTTTGAGAGAGACCATCTTCATCCTACGCCTCCCACGGATTGATAAACCTTAGGTCATCCACTTGAGGGAAAATTGCTACTGTCCTACAAAACTCTGCGCTTAGAGGCCCAACACGAGTCTATAAGAATAAGTTGTGTAGTAGACATCAGTAGGCGCCTCGTCGTCGACGGGAACGTCTCCTCCCACTGAAAGCGCATCGCCGAAAATCCTGAAATAAATCCAAGAATATTGCGAGCACCAAGACTTGAACCCCGGTGGGCTCGGGATACCACTGTCCCTCTAACCATCCAACCACATGCTTGTTGGTAGCTTTGTTTTCTGCAGTCACTTATATTGTATTTATGCCTAAGTATATACCAATAGTAGTTTGGTAAATATGAATGTGCATGCAAGTATGGACCTTCTGTTAGTGGTGAAATGTTCTGATAGGGGAGATTTGTACTTATTTCTGATAGGGGTTGCATGCATCATTCTGATGCAGAGGCCGGGGGTGATCCTCCTTTTCTAAAAAAAAGTTAAAGTTCTAGCATTATTCCGGGGTTTTTTTTTCAAAATTTCAAAACATCGTTTCTGCATGGTTTCCACCAAATGTTGGTTTTCATGTGATATTCTCCCAACTACAATAACTTTGACGAGCGTAGAAAAATAGATCAACATCTACAAAACCAAACTAGTTTCATCACACTAGTCATAAATATATTTACATATTATACACCCTTCGTTTCTTTTTACTCCGCATATAAAATTTGTTTGAAGTCAAATTACGCAAAGTTTGACCAAAATTTATATTAAAAAATATCAACATCTATGATACTAAAGTTATATAGTATGAAAATTAATTTCATCAAGCATCGAATGATATTAATTCTGTATTTTGAATGTTGATATTTTTTTCATATGAAGTTAGTCAAACTTTAAGAAATTTGAATTCAGACAAATTTTATATGCGGACTAGAAAGAAACGGAGGGAGTACATATTTGACATCGTAGATGTTTACCATATTTTTCGGTAGACCTTGTCAAACTTTAAAATATTTAACTTAGGACAAATATAGAACTGCAATTAATTTAGACTGGAGGCAGTATATAATAATACATTTTTATCTACATATTTTTCCGGATATTTTTAGCAGATATATAATGTAGTTTTTTGTCAGAAGATATGTTTTACCGAAAGTACTATTCTGCTCCCGAGCTCAAATGAGCTCGGTGAACAGTAAAACCAAAAAAAATTCAAAAAATCCAATTTTTTTGGGCAGGAATTCGTCATGGAATCACATTCCTGTAAGGCGTGGCAAAAAAAATCGGTGCTCCAAAATGCTTTTGAAAGTAGCATTTTCAGAGTACCGATTTTTTTTGCCACGCCTTCTAGAAATGTGATTTCATGATGAATTTTTGCAAGCACTTAAAACTTTTGTCAATGTTTCTCCCAAAAAAAATTGGATTTTTTTGAATTTTTTTCAATTTTGTTTCGATTTTACTGTTCACCCAAGCTCATTTGAGCTCGGGAGCGGAAACTCTGCGTCCATGTTTTACTAGCTATTAAGCAAGCGATATTGGGTCTCGTTAAGCGCGGGGGGGGGGGGTGGCGTGTTTTGGCTCTCGGGCGCATTTGCTCTCTAGTGAACAGTAAATTCAAAATAAATAGTACACAAATTTAAAAAAATCTATTTTTTTTGTAGATGTTCATGTTAGTATCGCAAGCATGCTTGACAATTTTCATGTGAAACGGAGTAGCAGTGTTTTGTCGATGAAAAAAGTAAAGTTGGGTGTAACATTTGGAGGTAACGTTTGGCGTTCAACTTGGTTTTTTTTGTGAAGGCCAAAATGCTTTAAGCTTTTCACCTAAAATTTTGCAGGTAGCATTTGGATGTGACTATGAACACATCTATTTTTTGGATTTTTTATATTTAAAAAAGCCATTTTCGCACGCAGGAGCACGTGCTCCTGAGAGCCGAATTGGATTTCTGCTCGTTAATAGAACTAGACGATGCCCCGCGCGTTGTTGCGGAAACTTGCTAAAAATGCATAAATAATTGCTATAAAAACAACTAAAACTAATGAAAAGCAAATGTAAGTTTAAAAAACATATGAAGGATATAAAAATAGAAAAAAAAAGGAGTTGTAGTTAAAAGAATATCATTTCTAACAAAATGTGAAGGATGAACTCTAATGCAAAAAATAAGTTATGACTAACATGCATGAATTTATGATGTGTCAATACTAAATGCATAGAGTAATGAAAAAAAATATTACTTATGGCTTGCATGCATGACTTGCTTACGTGGCCTGGTTGCATGTCTAGGAAAAATAGGTAGTGGGTTATATCTACTTCGTATTTAGGAATTGAAGATATTTAGATCTCCCTACAAAAAAGAAAAAGAAGATATTTAGATCTCTGTTTTTAAGGCATTCGGATCTCTGTTACTTGCAGACGAAGCCCTAATATAAGTGGGCTATCGAGGCCCATCTGACCTATATAACATAACCAAGGGTCGAGAGCAGCCTCTCCGTTCTCCAATCTCTACACCACGGCCCAGCCCACGAGATGTTCCCCAATCCCGCGCACGCGATGGTCCAGACGGCGCCGCCGATACGCCGTCCGTTGCCACGAATCCAGCCCTTCAAACGCCAAGCCGCGGACGCCGACCCCGACCTCGCCGTCAACTCGTCCCTGGCGCACTCCTCCGCGTTCCGGCAAGCGTACGCCGGAGACGCCAACGGCCTCAACTTCGAGACCCTCTACAGGTTCATCATCGTTCATGTTCATCATCGTCTCGCCGGTTATGTAGATCTGATCGAGTCCTGCCTTTTCGATCCCCTGCAGGTGCGCTCACGACTTGGTCAACCTCGGCCATGGCGAGGTGCTCTACACCCAGGTCGCGACGAGCATGGCGGCAGGGGTTGAGAAGCTCGCGGAGTCTCTGGACCGCTCCGCCTCCGCGCCGGACGCCGAGTTCCTGCGGGAGCTGCTCGGCGAGTGGAAGAAGCACGGCCGTGCCGTCCTTATGATCCTCGACATCGTCATGTACATGGAACGGACGTTCGTCCAGAAGAGGGGCAAGGCGTCTGTGCGCGAGCTGGGACTCCGGACGTGGCGCGACGGCGTGGTCCGCCGCTCCGCGAGCGAGGTGCGGCCGAGGCTGCGAGCCGCCCTGCTCAGGATGGCCTGGCGGGAGCGAGCCGGCGAGACCGTCGACATAGCCCTTTGCGACCTGATGGCCAGTGCGACCAAGATGCTGGTGGAGCTGGGCAACAACGTGTACCAAGAAGTCCTGGAGATGCCGTTCCTCGACGAGACCGGCCGGTTCTACGCCCGGGAGTTCGTCTGGGTACTCCCGTCGCCGTGGGACTGCGGCGAGTACCTGAGCGAAGTCGAGTCCATGGTCGACGCCGAGAAGGCGCGAGTCTCCCGCTGCCTGGGCGCTCCGACGATAGAGGAGAAGGTCACGGTGGTGGTGCTGCGGGAGATGGTGGAGAAGGACGTGGCGTGGCTGGTCGGCATGGAGGCCTCCGGGCTCGCGTCCATGCTGGTGTACGGCAGGTACTGGGACCTGACCAGGATGCACCGGCTGCTCGGGCGCGTCCAGGGTGGCGTACCGGCGACGAGGGACGTGATGGAGGCTCACTTCCGGTTGGTCAGGAAGGCAGCGGGCGACAACGATAGGTTGTTGTCCGGCGAGAAAGCCAGGTATGGTGAGATGATCGACGGTGTGTTCCACGGCGAGGAGTCCTTCCGTGCCGCTCTGGACTCCTGCTTCACATGATTTTCGAGAGAGTTTAGCCAGTAGCCACGTATGGCCTTAGGATCCATCACAACATAGAAGGTGTTTGGTATCCTTATTAGATGAGTTTTAGAGATCACATTTCTTTGTGCTTGCAACTTTGAGAATAAGCCTATTCAAATTAGTGGGGAGAACCTTTTTTTGTCGATCATCAAAGAAAAAAATGTGTGAATTTTTCCAGTTGTCCCTTTCGGGAGATCAGGACAGGGTGGGCGATGAGCGCTTGATGTCCGGCGTAAAGCACACACTATTGGAATCGGCAAGTTTGCCTAGTGCGGTCTGCCGAGTTCCTTTTATTGGGAACTCGGCAAAGCGGCGGAAAGCAACACTTTGCCAAGTAGTTTCTGGCCATTGTTGGGTGCCCCAGGCACTCGACAAAGTTGTCGGTTCCAGTAGTGACATGTACAGGGAGATAATCGACGGCATGTTGTTGGAAATATGCCCTAGAGGCAATAATAAAATGGTTATTATTATATTTCCTTGTTCATGATAATCGTTTATTATCCATGCTATAATTGTATTGGTTGGAAACACAAATACATGTGTGGATACGTAGACAACAAACATGTCCCTAGTGAGCCCCTACCGGACTAGCTCGTTGATCAAAGATGACCATAGTTTCCTGGTCATAGACATGAGTTGTCATTTGATAACGGGATCACATCATTAGGAGAATGATGTGATGGACAAGACCCAAACTATGAACGTAGCATATGATCGTGTCAAGTTTATTGCTATCGTTTTCGCATGTCAAGTATCTGTTCCTATGACCATGAGATCATGCAACTCACTAACACCGGAGGAGTACCTTGTGTATCAAACGTCGCAACGTAACTGGGTGACTATAAAGATGCACTATAGGTATCTCCGAGGGTGTCTGTTGAGTTGGCATGGATCAAGACTGGGAATTTGTCACTCCGTATGACGGAAAGGTATCTCAGGGCCCACTCGGTAATACAGCATCACAATAAGCTTGCAAGCAATGTGACTAAAGAGTTAGCCACGGGATCTTGTATTACGGAACGAGTAAAGAGACTTGCCGGTAACGAGATTGAACTAGGTATGGAGATACCGACAATCGAATCTCGGGCAAGTAACATACCGATGGACAAAGGGAACTGCATACGGGATTGACTGAATCCTTGACATGTAGAATATGTAGGAACCAATATGGGCATCCAGGTCCCGCTATTGGTTATTGACCGTGGAGGTGTCTCGGTCATGTCTGCATAGTTCTCGAACCCGCAGGGTCTACACACTTAACGTTTGGTGACGATATAAATATAGTCGAGTTATTATGTTGGTGACCGAAGGTTGTTCGGAGTCCCGGATGAGATCTCGGACATGACGAGGAACTCCGGAATGGCCCGGAGGTGAAGATCGATATATAGGACGAAGGGAACCGGAGTCCGGAAGTGTTCCGGGGGTACCGGGTTATGACCAGGAGAACCGAAAGGGGTTTCGGGGGGCCCCGGCAAGTGTTGGGGGGCCTCATGGGCCAAGGGGAGGAAGCACACCAGCCCACTAAGGGGCTGTGCACCCCCCTCACCCCATCACGATCACCAGAGGGGGTGGAGCGCCCCCCTAGGGCTGCCTCCACCTGGCTTGGGGGGCAAGTCACCCTAGGGTTTCCCTAGGGGCGCCCCCATCTGGTGTGGCCGCCGGCCCCCCTAGGGGAAACCCTAGGGCACCTCCTCCTCCTCCCTTTCCCCTATATATAGAGGGGTAGAGAGAGGGCAGCCGCACCCATCTATGCCACGGCGCTACCCTCCCTCTCCCTCGTAGTTCCTCTCTCTCTCCGCGTAGCTTAGCGAAGCTCTGCTGAGATTGCTCCACCACCACCGCCGCCACGCCGTCGTGCTGCCGGAGGACTCGAGCTACTACTTCACCATCGCTCGCTGGATCGAGGAGGTGAAGGCGTCATCAAGCCATACGTGTGTTGAACGCGGAGGTGCCGTCCGTTCAGCACTTGATCAGGAGTTCGCAGGACGGATCATGATTGGATCACGAAGACGTTCGACTACATCAACCGCGTTTCTTAACGCTTCCGCTTAGCGATCTACAAGGGTATGTAGATGCAATCTCTCCTCTCATAGATGTTCATCTCCTAGATTGATCTTGGTGAGCGTAGGAAACTTTTTTGTTTCCCATGCAACGTTCCCCAACAGTGGCATCATGAGCTAGGTCTTTGCGTAGATGACATCACGAGTAGAACACAAAGGAGTTTGTGGGCGTTGATATTCAGATTGCTTCCTTCCTTGGTCTTTTCTTGATTCAGCGGTATTGTGGGATGAAGCGGCCCGGACCAACTTTACATGTCGACGTACATGAGACCGGTTCCATCGACTGACATGCGACTTTGTTGCATAAGATGGCTGGCGGGTGTCTGTCTCTCCCACCTTAGTTGAATCGGATTCGACGAAGGCGGTCCTTGTAGAAGGTTAAATAGCAACTTGCATATCACCGTTGTGGTTTTGCGTAGGTAAGAATCGTTCTTGCTAGATACCCATAGCAGCCACGTAAAACATGCAACAACAAATTAGAGGACGTCTAACTTGTTTTTGCAGGGTATGTTGTGATATGATATGGCCAAAGACATGATGAAATATATTTGATGTATGAGATGATCATATTTTGTAATAATTTATCTCGGCTTGCATGTCGATGAATACGGCAACCGACAGGAGCCATAGGGTTGTCTTTAATTATTGTATGACCTGCGTGTCAATCATTAAGCGCTATGTAATGCTTTACTTTATCGCTAAACGGTAGCAATAGTAGTAGAAGCATGGTTGACGTGACAACCCCGATGGCGACGCGATGATGGAGATCATGATGATGGAGATCATGGCGTCATGCCGGTGACGATGAAAATCATGCCGGTGCTTTGGAGATGGAGATCAAAAGCACAAGTTCATGGCCATATCATGTCACTTATGATTTGCATGTGATGTTAATCTTTTTATGCATCTTATTTTGCTTAGGACGATGGTAGCATTATAAGGTGATCTCTCTCTAAAATTTCGAGATAAAATTGTGTTCTCCCCAAGTGTGCACCGTTGCGAAAGTTCGTCGTTTCGAAGCACCACATGATGATCGGGTGTGATAGACTCTACGTTCACATACAACGGGTGTAAGCCAATTTTGCACATGCGTAACACTTGGGTTAAACTTGACGAGCCTAGCATGTACAGACATGGCCTCGGGACACGAGAGACCGAAAGGTCGAACATGAGTCATATAGTAGATATGATCAACATGGAGATGTTCACCATTGAAACCACCTCATCTCACGTGATGATCGGACTTGGGTTGGTGAATTTGGATCATCTTACACTCGGGCGACCGGAGGGATGTCGATTTGAGTGGGAGGTTTTTAAGTAAACTAAACTCATTATCTTGAACAATAGTCTAAGTTGTCTTTGCAAATTTTATGTTGTAGATCAATGGCTCGCGCAGTAGCTTCCCTGAATTTCAATGCGTTCCTAGAGAAAGCCAAGCTGAAAGATGATGGAAGTAACTTTGTAGACTCGGCCCGTAATCTGAGGATTATCCTCACGGCTGCCCAAAAGGTTATGTCCTTGATGCACCGTTTGGTGAGCAACCCCCTCTAGCGTCTGTGGACGTTATGAACGCCTGGCAGGCGCGTGTTGATGACTACTCAATAGTTCAGTGCGCCATGTTGTATGGCTTAGAACCGGGACTTCAAAGGCATTTTGAACATCATGGAGCATATGAGATGTTCCAGGAGTTGAAGTTTATTTTTGAGAAGAATGCCCGGATCGAGAGGTATGAGACCTCCGATAAGTTCTATGCTTGCAAGATGGAGGAGAACGGGTCTATCAGTGAACACATACTCAAAATGTCTGGGTATTACAACCGTCTGGCTGAGTTGGGAGTTGTGCTCCCGCCAGAGGCGATCACTGACAGAGTTCTTCAATCGCTACCACCTAGCTACAAGAGCTTTGTGTTGAACTATAACATGCAAGGGATGAACAAGTCAGTCGCCAAGCTGTTTGCGATGCTGAAAGTCGCTGAGTCAGACATCCAGAAGGAGCATCAAGTGTTGATGGTCAATAAAACCACTAGTATCAAGAAGAATGGCAAGGGCAAGAAGGGAAACTCCAAGAAGAGTGGCAAAGTAGTTGCCCCTCCCGTGAAGAAACCCAAGGCTGGGCCCAAGCCGGAAACTGAGTGCTTCTATTGCAAGGGACATGGCCACTGGAAGCGGAATTGCCCCAAGTATCTGGCCGACAAGAAGGGGGCCAACGCCAAACAAGGTATATATGATATACATGTTATTGATGTGTACCTTACCAACTCTCGTTGTAGTGCCTGGGTATTTGATACCGGTGCGGTTGCTCACATTTGCAACTCAAAGCAGGAACTGCGGAATAGACGGAGGCTGGCGAAGGACGAAGTGACGATGCGCGTCGGAAATGGTTCCAAGGTTGATGTGATCGCCGTCGGCACGCTCGCTCTTCGATTACCATCGGGATTAGTGATGAACCTGAATGATTGTTATTTAGTGCCTGCGTTGAGCATGAACATTATATCTGGATCTTGTTCAATGCGAGACGGTTACTCATTTAAATCAGAGAATAATGGTTGTTCTATTTATATAAGTAATATCTTTTATGGTCATGCACCCATTGTGAGGGGTTCATACTTATTGAATCTCGATAGTGATGATGCACATGTTCATAACATTGACGCCAAAAGATGTAGAGATGATAATGATAGTACCATTTTCTTGTGGCACTGCCGCTTAGGTCATATTGATGTAAAACGCATGAAGAAACTCCATGCTGATGGACTTTTTGAGTCACTTGATTTTGAATCACTTGACACATGCGAACCATGCCTCATGGGCAAGATGACTAAGACCCCGTTCTCCGAAACAATGAAACGGGCAAGTGACTTGTTGAAAATCATACAGTCAAAAGAGTGAGGTAAAGGGGCCAAAAGAGCGAGTGCCGAAAGTCAAGGAAGTTTGGCACCGATCTCACTCTGGTAGTGGAGTGGTAGTTCGTATGATCATATCATCTTCCTCTTAAATCTTATATAGTCCGTGCGCTGCTCTTAATTTGTTCTCGAGCTACCGGTGTCGCGTGTTCGTCAACCCGCTGCACCGCCATGTCCACCGAGTGCCAACAATGGAAGACCGCGTCTTTCCAGCGCCGGGAGGAGGTGGACGCGACGACCCACGACGTCGTCGCCGGCACCTGCGAGGCGATGACGGGCGCCATCCGCGACATCTACGCCGAGGACACGGCGAACATCAGATTCGAGGACCTCTACAGGTGAATTCCTCGACCGTCTCCTCCCTCCCTCCGGTCCTTCTGGCCATGCGTTGACTCTAAATTTCTCTGGCGGGCCGGCAGGAGCGTGTACACCGTGGTCCTCAGCGAGCGCGGCGAGGAGCTCTACTCCGCGGTGGAGGCCACCATGGCCTCGGAGGTGCAGGGCCTCGTCGGATCCCTCACCGCCAACGGCGCTCCGTTCCTGCAGAAGCTGCTGGCGGCGTGGCGCCGGCACACGGCGGCCGTCTCCGTCATCCAGAACATGCTGATGCACATGGACCGGACCTTCGTCCCCGCCACCGGCAGGACGCCCGTCCGCGCGCTGGGGCTCGGCCTGTGGCGCGACGGCGTGGTCCGCTCCGAGAAGGTCCGGCCGATGCTGGTCGAGGCGGTGAGGCTTGAAAGGGGACGCGCGGAGGTGGCCGAGCCCGGCGCCAGGGACCTGGTGGCTGGAGTGACCGAGATGCTGACGGAGCTTGGCGCCGAGGTGTGCCGCGAGTTCATGGACGCGCCCCCGTCTCTTCCTGACACGCCGAACTGAACTTGTATGGTTGTACCTGAAGTATCTCTGAACTTCATCCAAGTATTTGCTTGCCTGTTAAATGCATTGATGTTCTTAATTACTTCCGGAGCTGAAATTGTTGTTGTAATGTACTCCCTCCCTCCGGTCTTTTTTAGTCTGCATATAAGTTTTGTCCGAAGTCAAAGTATATCTGCTTTGACCAAAGCTACAAAAAAAGTATCAACATTCACAATGTCAAATTATTATTGTTAGATTCATTGTGAAATGTATTTTCATAGTATATATATTTTGTATTGTAGATGTTGATATTTTTTAACATAAATTTGGTCAAACTTAAGAAAGTTTGACTTGACAAAAATCTAATATGCAGAGTAAAAAGAATCGGAGGGGGTACTGTATGTATCTTGCCCGGATGCGTGATAGACTGCAAAATACGCTCCGAAAAACAGTTTACAAGTAATCAAACCTGCCTGAAAAAAATGGAAATAGTAACCGACGAACGTTCGCCAGGTAGCAACTGCCAGCAAACGTCTAAACTGTCACACGATCTTGATCCTACAGTGCCGATTGGATGACTCTTTTAGTCAAAATTAAAGAAATGTCATGGCAGTTTTGCAAAAAAAAGCCATCCAGTTTCCCCAATACATTGAAACTGCCAGACGAACGTTCGTAAATGCCATCTACTGTGGCGAATGTTCGCCAGATATGCCAACCCAAAAAAGTACTCCATTAAAACAATCAATTTCCGAGTAGGACATAGAGTGAAGCAACACGTTTTGCTTCTGTCAGAGTTGGATTGCAACCCTGCGAAGCGACAGTTGAGTCGGAAGTTGGTGTTGAGACTTGTGATTGCAGCGTTTGGTGAACAGGTAGTCGATCTGCAGGAGCACTGGAGCAACATAAGAACGAACGGTCTAGCAGAGTTTTTAATGAATGGAGTTGTGTTTGATTACTTGTAAATTGTACGGTGGGCAAGTAATCAAGTTCCTTGCTTTCGTCCTATACTTACTTCTGGTCCTAATTAACCAACTTGGTTTAGCGCATCTCTCTTCTCTTCCAAATGAATGAGCGATAAATACTTCCGCCGGTTGCTAACATTGTTCTCTGATCATATGATTCAAAGGCCCACCTTTATTTAGCATTAAACGATCAGATTCTATTTCCCACACAAGAAATATAACCAAAGGTAAACTCCTACTTAGGGTCAGTGGTTCTATGCACCTATATTATTAGAATTTTCCACCAAAACATTGGTCAATGTTTTTCACCAAAAAAAATTTAGAATTTTTAGAAAAAAAATTCATTTTTTTTTCAGATTTTACTGTTCATGCTGAGATCATATGACCTCAAATTGAGATGGGGACTTTTCAACACTTTTGTCATGAATGCAAATGACATGCACATATAGGTGATGTTTTCTAAACATTTTGATACCTTATTTTCATTTGTCTGAGTTAGTATGAATTTGTTATAAAGTTTTCAAAGTAACGGTCAAAGGGCAAAAGCATAAGACGAGTAAAGTGGTTTAGGCGAAAACGAGTGTTTTCGGAAACTAGGGATAAACCTGCCGAGTGTGACCCAACTAGGGGCATAAAACCAATTATCCCCATAATATAAGATGGCATTACAGCGAATGTATGAGTATATCTTATTTGTTTGCAAACCAGTAAGCTCATCCCCGTCTATCTCATTTACAACCACACAAGAAAATTAGAATAAGAATAACTGGTCCCTTGCAAACCGGCAACCTCATCCCCGTCTATCTAGTTTGCTTGCTCTTGCTCATGATTGTGAGTTGTACATTTTTTCCCTTTTTTTTTGGAATTTCTAGTTTTGCCCAAAAATTGATTGAAAACTTGAGAACCTTTTCATGTGAAATAAAAGCTTGATAACTTTATTTGGGTGAAGTACTGAACATGATTGGACGTTTATGAATCACGGTAGTTGTTTCATATTTGTTTTTGAAAAGTTCCAATTTTTGGTCATTTTTTAGTAGAAAAATGATAATTGGATTATCTAAAACTACTACCCAGGATAATTGGTTACCGGCATAGCGGGGACGCCATTCATAATTTAATGTAGAATTTTCAGTTTTTCTAGAGAAGTTCTAAATTTTCGCCAAAATTTGATCATTTTATTGATAATTGATTTTCTCTAAAACTATTGCTCAGATGTTGTTCACAGTTAGAATAATAGTAAGGACACCATTTTATGATCTAGTCTGGTATTTTCAATTTCATTAAAAGAATTCAAGTTTTTGGTGAACTTTGATTATCTGGCCCTTTCAACACAAGCTA